>CM063501.1:166638623-166927371 GCA_032207245.1 Pardosa pseudoannulata
ATATGCATAATGATTTTTTACCATATCTGTACACACACGCTCACACATATATTAATATAATAGATGCTAGAGAGTGAAGATGGTGATAATAAGAGGTTGATATGTGTTGTATGGTATAGTTGGATGGGTGGGTTGTAGATTGTTTATAATAAAATAATAGTTATAAAAAAGGATATATATTTGAGAAATGGTTAATTGCATTTATTTATTTTTTTATTCAATATAATTTTCATATTTTAGGCAATAACGTTCATTGAATGGATTACTAAATAATATAATTCTCCATGGTCATATTATACATATATATATATATATATATATATATATATATATATATATATATATATATATATATATATATATCATAGTAACAAATCTAATGTATAAATGTATCTAAAATTGTCAAATATAATGTTGTTTATATTTAATATTTTATGGTAAGTCTTAATAAAATCGTAAATTACTACAAACCATTATATCAAATAGGCTATGATATTTTTTATTACATAGCTTAATAACTCCTTGTAATTAATATTTAGTTAATAGAAATGGAAATAAGTAACTTAATTTATTTCTAGTTTTATTTATAAATTTATTCTAAATATATTTAGCAACAATTCTTAATTAAAAAAAATTATGTAATATTAATGTAGATGGCAGCACTAATCTTTTTTTACAATATATGGATGAATTAAATATATTGTAATATTTAAGCAGTATAACTTATTTTCATCAAATTTTGGTTGACTTTTATTCTGATTTGTAATAACTTAAAACTGGTCATTTCCAAGATGATTTAATAAATTCAACAATTATCTATGCAGTGGATAAGCGTTTTTTTATTTCTTTGCAAATGCCAGCAAATGTTTTGGACTAGTGAATCGCATTTTATAGTAGGGATAGCTGATACTTTGAATTATAATATTAATTTCTCATTCCTCTCGCATGCAATATATTTTTTTTCGATATTATAAGAAATTTAGGTTCGATTAACATATATTTACTACTGTGCTTATCTGTAAGTTCTTTTATGTGTGTGCATATATTTGCTACTGTGTTCTTTGACTTAATACAATAAAAGGAATCTTATATGAAATCTTCTTTTCACTGTCTGACTTAATAAAATTTCTAGATTAATATAAATTAAGAATTTTAAACGAAAAAATAAACATTTATATGAAATATGTCAAGAGATATAAAATCCTAAACTTAAATGTAATTCAATTTCACTGCCTTGCTTTTAAGATTGCTATTTCACCATAAGGTTTTGATTAATTCCAAAATGACTGTGTTTGGGTGCAGAAATTTCTGTTGCTCATAGTGCCTCTACTGAGCCGCTACTTGCAATGCTGCAAGGAAGAAAGTTTTTACTTGTTGCTTGAAATCGGTGTACGTAGTTCTCGTGTTCTGTGAACGCGAAAGAAAAATGTTTTGAATCTTGAAGTAAAAAATATCTTGAATCATCAAAAAATTACGGATTTATTTTTGTCTTCTTCTTCCAATAACTTCTTGAAACCCTTTCATTTGATTTCCTGGATTAAAATTTTGAACTTTTGATTTCATCAGACTGGAAAAAACAATTCCAATGATTGTTTAAACACAAAGGCCTAGCCGTAGCTTAGCTGAGCAAACCTTAAAAAATATTATATATAAAACTCAGATAAGTACAATACTGATTGGTTTACTTGATAAAATATCTGACTTAACAATTTTATTATATTTCTTTCATTCCACCTTTCTTTCAAGAGATTTATTTCAACTGCAGTTCAAGCACCCTATGCGCAATAGCTAAATTCGATTTTAGGATTGATATATGGTTACAGCAAATTAATTTAATCAAAAATGTACTTACATACTCCTGGATGGAACTTCAAATATTTCGACCGGGCATATAGTTTTACTACCCAGAATATATTACCTATTAAAAAAGTTGGTGGCGTACCAGGAATATCGTTTAAGCATCTGAAATAAGTTTTTCGCCTCACATATGATACTACAGCCACAACAAAAGTAGCTATTATTACAGTCCAAGACAAGTATGCGAACAGCATGTTGTAGTATTATTTCGCACTCTTTACATTAACTATGATACATATACTAAAGAATCAAGCCAACACATCCCTGGCAATAGGATGAAATATTAGTACGTATATAACTAGCTGGTATATGCATACAACATCCTGCAGTGCTCTTTTTGACCTTCGTTTGCTGCCACTTAGAGTAAATTACATTGATGTGATAAAACATCTTTTTTTCTCCTTCGCCCAGTGCATTATCATACTTTCAACAAGGCTGATAAGTAACGCCATCTGTTGATACGAAAAAAAAAACCCTAGTTTTTAATCCTTTTTGTATGCATAATAGGTAATTATGTATTCACCAGGAAGATGAAAATCCCATTCTAGAAATCAAATAACATAGTTATTTGAGTTTGCAAATAAGTAACAAGAAAAATATTAAAAGATAATAGGGGCCGTGCACAAATGATGTTACGATTGTAGAAAAAAAGTGGTTCGTGAAATCGTGACAATTTGTGACATGGGTGGGAGCACGTGTTGTGGTGACACCACAGATTTTTGTTTAAAAAAATATTTGAAAACACTTTTGACCAAATTGAATTTTTAAGTTATTTTAAAATTACGAAAATTTTTGGTTTATACAATATTATTTCATTGCTATTTTATATTATATTTATGCCGTAAAGCTTTACTCTTATTTTATACAAAATAAGCACAGGAATCATAACTATTGTTACATTTAGAGATAACATTTAAACACTTAGTAAAAATATAAAAATAGGATCTATAAAGTAGTGCTTTGCTTCTGAACTGCAAGTATACGCTTAGGAAACGTTGCTTGAAATGTGACAAAGTGAGACGGGATGTTGAACAGTAACGCTTTGTAACCAAAGGGGGGGGGGAGAGAAGGGTACAAAATATTGAAAAAAATGACAGCATTTATAGACAACCCACAACAGCTTGATCCATGAAATATAAATAATTATATCTAATTTTATCTTATATTAGTTTGGTTTTCAGAGCATTAGATCGTTGATTAACCTCTAAAAATAATATATTTGAGCTTTAAAATAATACCCTTTACATATTTCATTCTGGAGTAATTTAAGCGTTGGTTAAATCTTGTTAATGTAGAGAAAAAAAGTAAAATGTATAATGATTATGTATTTATGTATTATACTTTTATTTAGAAGAACTTCTTATTGTCATTACGAAACTGATAACAGTAAGAAGTTCTTGTAGATAAAAGTCAAATATATTATTCTGAAATCGCATGCTATATAGGTTGTGACCAAAACTGAAAAAAATATGTACAGATTTTGAATAATGGTGTGCGCAGAAAAATATGTTTAATTTCACGTTAGTATATGTATGACTGAGTTTGTAACCCTTCAGTGTAAACGCATTCAGTTCAGAATGCTATACCAACCATGCAGTCTCTCGACATGAAAGTCAGCAGCAAACTTTCAGACCAAACCAAATCAGTCAGGACTGTGTGTATTCCTATGATAAGTACGATTACCATTCCCTGGTCAATAAATATATACTCTTGTACGACTCTTTGATAAGATCTTGAACACAATGATTTGAGGCTATTTTACAACTCGATTCTCTATAGAGAGATTTTCAGAGGTTTAATGGCAACTTGGAAACTACGAAGGTCTCAAAATCCTTTCTTAACGAGTGAAGAACCTATGTACGGTCCATTTATCTGGAGTACATTGGCCTACATAAGTCTTTTATTCTATTTGCCATCAATTTAATCTTTAGGAACTCACTGCCTATCTATATAAAATCTTATTCTTTTCCATTATTACTTATTAAAATCAATTCATAACTGTACTCGAGAGAGAGTACAGTCATCCAGTACTTAGATGGTGTGATTGATTCCTTTTTACCCTTGAATAGCGTTAGAGAGAGATACCCTCCATCATACCCCCTTTTTAAAGTAAAGATTTGTGTGTTCTTAAGCAGTCTTCCAGAGTATGTCGATGTTCCCGTTGGTGCATGAATGGTGCAATACATCAATGCTACCTTGAACACATTATTTTGTTTCCTGAAACAAAGATTAAACTGCGGTAATTCTTGAATATGTCCTCGGAGGTTCGGTTTAATTTTATCTCGCGAACAAAAATACTAAAACTGATATATTGTTCTAAATTCTTTGATAATTCTAAAACATTTTTAAGAATCACTGAAATCATTTTACATCATACATTGTTAAGTCACTGTTTAATCGGAGGAACCGTTTTTAAAGGTTTTCAAAAACATACATAATAAACTTTAACCGGGCTAATAATAAATAGAAAAGTCGATTAGATGAATCAAATTTGTTTAGTCTGATTACAGACTTATAAACCACTGAAACAATAGCAGATGTTTGATGGAGAAATGTTTGTGAAAGATGGTCTTTACAAACGGAAGAAACGAGCACAAATCTTATCAAAAGATTATCTTTAAAAAACGACGATAGTAAAAGTGATGTCTCCTCTACCAACAGAAAAGATGATAAACGATTTTTACTTCGTCATTCAAGACTATTTTTAAGTATATAGCAAAAATAGCGATATGATAATGGTAGACGATATGGAGGAATGAACTTGAGCTATCTGTAAGTATATACTTGATTGCCTCTTTGTTTATGAATATGATAAATCAAATCTCGATAAACTGCATGAAATACGGTTAGAGGATCTTACACCAAAATAATGAATTTGAATCAGAATTCTGTAACAAAAGAGAGGTTTATCCTGCGTCTGTCCTGGAAAATGTTATTCTTGTATTTTTATTTTCATAATTTATATGCTACACAACCTTGTAGAATCGGAACAAACATCTGGAATAAAATTCTAAATAGTTTAAAATATGAAAAGTTGTTTCCTGATCCGATGATAAAAGTACTGGAACAAAATGTAGGACTTGTACTTTCATGTCCAGAAATGGTCTATGTAGTGATGCTACTTTGAAATAGCATCAAGATAGGTGATTTCATCTTGATGGAAAATGAGACATTAAACAGACGTTTGAAATGAAATAGCCTAAATTCTTTTAGGCAGCATGTATTTCCTGATAAGATTATCGAAACCGCTTAAGAAAATTCAGACTTGTCTTCTCTTTCTCCACATCAGCCTAATGTAGCAAAAAGTTGACGATAAATCTCTCAGCACATTCAATAGTTGTTTAAACAATCATTCCATAAGCAATTAAATCATCGTACAATCAAATCGTACCCTCGGCTTATATTCGGGAATATACGGAATTAATTAAAGATAAGAAAAAATGCGATTTCAAAGCTTTAGTACTCAAATTTACAAAACTATTATAAATAGGGATCAGAATCGAAACTCCTTTCAAAGTTTCAGGGAAACTTCGAGTTCCGCGGAATCTAGGTTAAAGACCTCCGTATTAGACGAAGAATAAAAAAAATACAACCCCTTTTTTGTACAAACCGAATTTTACATGGTTCGAAACAAGTGACACATTTTATTACAACATTCAAAACTATATACATTTTAATAAAATATTCAATATACATATATATATTGCATAATTTTCAACAGAAATGTTATCTTGTATAGTCAATTATCCAAATTAATAATCGGTATTATAATGTCATAACTTTTCCTCCTAGAATGGTAAAAATTATTAACATCTTGGAATGAATTTTAGTCGAACCTCTTGAGCAGGTCTTAGGGTCAGTTCTACTTTAATATGAAACTGGTCTCTCGGATCCAGTGAGATAACTCTAAAATGCCGAAGAATATTGCAGATGACGGTTTTCTCTTCTAGCATAGCAAACTTCTGGCCTGTAAAAGTAATTTGCCCACATTAAATGTTTCCAAAATGTGAGGATTTTTCTGTCGTATGCTTCTTTCTATATCTTACATTATTTTTATAAGACTTATCATAAAAATTACACTGGTTTTTAAAATTAAGAAAATTTTCAAATTTAGTCAATTTTTATAAATTTTCCCCTGAATTACTGGACAAATTTTTATGAAATTTGGCTTGAACTTACGCTGATATTAATACAAAAAATATAACCTCTCAACAGTTATAATAGACATACATGATTGTACGCAAGGTTCATACCCTGTTTGCAAGAGTAAAAAAAGGTATCTACTAACACGATTTCATAGCACTCTAAATTCTATATAGTTTTCATTCTATATTATTTTTATGGAAGGCTCTACTTGATCAAGCTTAAAATCAAAAATAAATCACACTTATATCCCTGACTCCCTGACTCCTTAATTCACGTAGCCGAACGGTTAGGGTGCTGGCCTTCGGTACCGGAGTCCGTGGGTTCGAACCCCATTAAGGCATGGATGTTCGTAGTCGTCCGGAATCGGATTTAAGCAGTAGGTTCCGGTCTCATTAGCTCTCGTTTTGCAAAAAGTAGACGTAGCACTCTAAACCAAACCTTTCTTCACGCAATCACTGAACGTGGGAAAATTACGAGTTGTAACAAGAGTATGAGAAGAAACGGTGTGGCCAATTCAGAACAGACAAGGTAAGTCAACCACTAGGAGCGACATTTACTGAGGCTGGATATATATGACTACCAAAAGGCTTAACATTATCTTTTGTAGCTCCAAAAGTATGCATCGACCAGTATTTAAGAAAACGTTATTAGTTCATCCCCATCAATTCATGCAGACACGCAAAAAGGAAATATCTGTAAACAATCATTTCTTATTTCTCCTAGAAGCGCGAACGTCAACTTTTAGTTGCTCGGCTAGATTAACCTCTTAGGCCAAAAGCGTTTAAAGGAGGGAGGAATACTTCCACTGAGTGGACTGTGGAATACGCTTGATTTCAGTTCAAAGTAAGATAATTTGTGAAACTGAGACGAATAAGAGTCATAAGAAAATGTCGTCTGACATTACATGCTTCATTACTGCATGATACTTTTATATTTCTCTCCTTATCAAATTTGAGCGATCACATAACAACAATGGCCGATTTACCAGCGGGAAGATCAGTTGTTTTCACCTTTTTTTTTCTGAAGTAGGTGTGGCCGGCGTAACAATGACGTCGAGACATGCAGTCTAGTTTTGTGACACTATAATATATTAGCGTACCCGTCCCTGATGGTTGGTTAATACAAATTAATATCGAGGAATATCGATAACCCACCCAAACTCTCCAGCCTATGAGGGCCCCGTAAAATGAGTGATGTCACGCTCATCCGACATCACTTCGGAGACTTTAAAACGGAAGTGAAACAGCTTTCGGGCTTTTTAGAACAGGGCATCGCTGAGACAGTGACTTGTCTACCCCTCTAGAGAGAGGATAAATTTGGTGTGAGTCGCCAAGCGACTTAGTGTTTAAGGACTCGTCTGTTAGCCAAGTCCTGATTATTAGACGACCAGAGTCTAAGAATAGAAGGTTTCTCTTCCTTTTGCGGTCAAGTATTAGAGAGCGCTCAGCTTCATCTCGACGATACGCAGCGGAAGAAGAATGGGTTTCTACATCTGATACATCTGATATCGGTAGTAGAGGAGCTCCGTCCTGGGGATCACTTTGTACATCCACTGTATATACCAATTTCCTCCAACTCCAATAAAGGAAATTTAATTAATTGTTCTGGTTGTCTTGCGTAGTCTCCCTAAGCAACTGTGCACTTTAGTATAGGTGCTAAATACGTTACAGTACCAACGGTCTTAGAGGTGACCCCTTGGCTATCTACTGTTGGTCAAGGGAATCCTAGTTTTTAGCTCCTCTAATTTTAGTTAGAGCCAGTTTGTGCCTAACTGTTCCTTGACACATACAGGTTGCTCTTGACGTTTTTTTTTTATTATTATTATTTTGAGGGGGGATATGTCTTTTTTAATTAATTGCTCCTGAGCAACTCCTCGTCTCTCTCTCTCTTTTTTTTCAAATTCAGGGAACAGTTGTGGTGCAGAATCGACCCATTTCATGAAAATAAACCTAACGAATGTATACTTTTGAGTAGTTGATTTTACAAAGGTTGAGAATTCTCCGATTGTTTGAATAATTTAATATAGATAAGCACTGAATTTCGCACCTGTTTTTATTCTTGAACCGGATTTATCAAAAATAGGACCTGGACAATCACGTGGGAACATATATAAAACAATCACGGCAATACCTATGCCACACTAAGAACTTATCAAGTTGCATTTTTTTATTCTTTCTTTCCACAAAATGCATTTAGAGTCTATCCTTACCTATGCAGTTTCTTGGTCCTGCCGAGAAGGGGACGTAGGCATATGGATGCCTGTTGAGGGAATTTTCCGGTGAAAACCTCTCGGGATCAAAAATCTCTGGATTCTTAAAGACATTGGAATTTTTATGCAAACCCAACAGATTAAGGTGAATGGTCGTGTCTTTCGGAATCTTCAGATTATCTGTCAAAAAAATGAAAAAATTCAGTTTGCAAGAAATAAAAAAAACTGTAAGCCATCGATCTCTGAACTTTTACATTACAAGATCCACTCTTTATGTACTCCCTTAATTTAGTTGGTGATATTATGGTTTGTCAGGTAATGATTCATTCACTACCGCAATCCTTGTTTTTAGAATTCTCTAATCGTGGATGTAGGTTCACAATTGACTTTCTGCTGTATTGGGTTATAACTTTAGTGTTTTTACGAATTGCCAATTCTAAAAACAGTAATGACGGGATTCCTTATGGTAGCGAAACTCAGTGGAGAAATATATAAACATTTTTAATAACGCAGAGGCACTTGCCTATTAAGCTGGTAAGGTTGCAAACGTTTATTTTATTATCATTATATAGCATTGTATATCATTATAGATTTATTAAATACTCGTTCTGTTCTAAAAGAAATTGTTGTGCATTTAGTTCTCAACTTGAACCACGGCACTCTCTCATTACATTATATAACTTTGCAGTAATCTACATCTAATATCTATCAGTGTAAGCACTCTGACAACAGAGATCAATGCTTACGTTATTTTGCTTTGAAAAAATTTATCTTACGTTAGTAAACTTTATTTCATTTGTATGCGTTTCTTCTCTGCGTGCGTTAGACGGCACTATTACCTATAGTAGTGTCAAAAGGGCACCGTCTCATCCCAGCCTGTAATTAGACTAATAGTTCATCCACCTTACATTTTGCATTCCCAGACTCACAACAGTATATTGGCGAAATACGAGTAAGTTCTTCGTGAGATACTCGTCTCGTCAACATCTTTACTTTATGATCTCATTTTCCAATCTTTAACTATTGTCTCGGGATGAATGAATCTACTTATCAGAAATCATAATAATATAATCTTTTGTCGAAAAGATCAGTCAATTTAAACTGGACGGGAGACAAATTATCGCTGAAGTGCCACAATTTTTCGTTTCACTCACCAAAATAAAGATCTTCACCCATCCTTCTCCCAATCAACGGAACCGACGGATAAACTCTTTGGCTTTCCTGTAAATAAACATTTGACTTGTGTGTTATAATCGTTGTGGAGCATTCAAACAGTAAACATTTGCTAATAGACTTTTCAAACAATTTCGATTTTTAAAAAAAATTATAAACATTTTCTGTTTCACGAATTTTTAGTTATCTTTACGTGACAGTATATAAAACATTTAACGAATACCTAAGACGAGGGTTCTCAACCTTTTTGCGTTGCCGGCTTATTAGAGATAGCAAAAAGTAGTAACAAGTACAAATGGGATTTAAAAATAAATAAATAAAATTTATATTATTTATGTAACATATATTTAGTACAGTATATATTTATTATAAAAGCCCAATTAGTGAATTCATAAATCTCTCCTTTCAGTGATGTTTCATTTCTTAGGCACTGAACCCACGTTCAGTCAAATATGATGAAGGAAATGCAGTTAAAATTTCTATACTCCAGCGCACGGGTGGTCAAAAGGTGCCCCATGGTGGAATTCATGAAATTTATATTTGAAAAAATATTGCATTTGTTATGATAAATGCAATGATATTCGACGGATTTATTAATTATTATTTTAGACATGATGTATATTTTTAACAGCTATTATATCTACTAGCCCTCCCCCTTACTTTGACTGTCTTAAAGCCCCCTATTTGCCTCTGACTCCGCAACTGCTCTCATGAAAGCTTCAAATCCTACTGAGGAGCGGTATAACCGACGAGGAGAACTGTAGTGTAGACCAGTTGTTCTTACGGGCTCCCGGGGAGGAGTCCATGGGACCGACTAAAGAGTCCGTGGATAGAAAAAATTAAGGGTGCATGAAAAACGCTCAGAGGTCTGGAAGAAATTTAATATAAGTTAAATAATTGTGATCCATTTCCATTTAATGAAAATTGAATTAAATAGAAGTAAATAAATTGGCAATCATTTTTCTAGAGTTCTCTTTAAACGAGATTAAGATTTGTTAATTAATTCTCCACACTTAGCGGCTCTTCAATAAAACTCCAGAGAAAAACATTCTTCACTTCGTTATCCGGGATACTTTTATATTGTCACGAAGATTCGAATGAACACACCGCTTAACTTAACAGAAGAATTTATTGAAGCTAAGGAGCAACTCGCAACATTACAAGATCGTGAAGTTGCCTACAACTAGTGGGTATCAGCTTTTATACCCGAACAGAATATTCGAGAAATAACTAATTTACATATTAAAGAAAGATCTAGAATGTTCGAGAACATAAGGAAACAATAAATAACATTTTTAAATTAAAAATCCGTACTTTGGATAAACCGTCACGGAAAGCATCGAACCCACAATCTTCGGGTCTGGATCGCATGCTTTGACCATTCGGCCACTGAGATCGTTGGCTATGCTTCTTTATGCGGCAATATATAAACCTAGAAACTCAGCTGTTTTTAGCTCTATACTGTTTCAGAAGCCACTGAATTATCCATAAATGGAGAGTTAAAACTATTATTTGAACAAGGATACCACAAATTCTGGTTATAAAGTCAGAAACCGATTTACATAAATAATCTCATTTGAATATTTTAGATTTCTCCATCGCATTAGTAGGGGTGAAAAATATTTATATAATTACGGTATTATTTCGGTTACTTTTAAAACATATGGTATAATTTCGGTAGATGCTACATTAAAATCAAAATGAATTATTTATATCTTATTTTTACGTTACTGAATCCAAAATTAATTTTGTTGTTGTTGAAGTTGTAAAAAGTTATTTCATTTTGGGGTCATGAAGTCTATCTGCATTAAACGTTTGGGAACCCCCAATATAGACCGACCTTTAGGACGCATTCCAAGTACTTCATATTCCTGGTGTCGTCATGAGTGACCGGTCTTTCGGTATCCCCACCAAATATTCCTCCGATTTCTTCAACGATCTTATTCTGGATGTCAGGATACAAACCAATGCAGTACAAAGCGAAGGTGATGCCCATGGCTGTGGTATCGTGGCCCTGGAAATAGACAGAATGCAGATTCTTTCAGTCCCTGTCACAACCTTTCTACTTAATATTAAATGTGTTTTAAAGTATGTAAACTCGCCGAGCGGTTTGCGATGTTTCTACTTTCGACTGTAAGTCATTTGGATATGACTTCGCATGGGTCTCATACAGGGAGCAGGTATGGAGACGAAATAATCAGCCGTAGAGGATTAAACTTAACAATGTTGATTTATTACAACAACAAAAAACATTTAAAGAAAAAATATGTAAAGTCGTCCAGAGAGGAGAACACTCTAGGCAACCTGCTCATCTCAAAGTTCAGCCGGGAGTCCTCTCCCGTTTCTCCTTTTCCAAACAAGAAACCTCGGTTTTAGGGGAGATCGACACCCCCCCTAGTTGACCTTTGTCCTTGGAGTAGCAGAAACGCCCTTTGGAGCCCAGCCGAAGCGGTCACACAAAGAACAACTTCTTTCTGTCGGTGCGTTGACAAAACGGCAGATTTGACACCTTTAATCGTCCGTGCGTCAAAAGGACCATTACTGGTACAATACTGCCGTTTTCCAATTGTTCGGCGTTTTGAAATGTTCGGCGCCTTACCATGAACCAAAAGTTCGCTTTAACCGACGCTCTTCTTGACCCCCGACAGAGACGGACGCAATACTTACAAAGTATGTACTCAATTCTTATAAAAATAAAACTAAAAATGTATTCAAGAATCCTTTACATTATTTCATGTAGTACGGGTTGGTTGGTTGATTGGTTGGTTGGTTGTAGTTTTATGGCAACTTGGGACATATTGTGACAAACAAATAGTTAGAATTCATTCTAAAATGATAAGTCAAAACAGCTATAAAAGGATGACTGAAGATAAAAACAAACAAATAAAAATACAAAACAATGTATAGAAGAGACATAAGACCAAAAGTGAAAAAAACAACAACGATGAGGCATAAAATTCAGATGTGAGGGTAAAAACCAATGTCTTTTAAAATCGTGTAATACGGGATATCATTTTGAAAATATCAAATCATGGCCGACCTTTCTCTGAAAGTCAAACTCTACATCGTATGCATTGCAATATTAAATCTTCTAAAATCACTCTTCTTCTTTTTACCTGATTATCTTTCTTGTCTCCCAGTTTGGTGAAAGAATTCCATACGAAATTTTATTTAGTTTACTCAGAATTTAAATTATCGTGTTCTGCGAGAAAGGTACACAAACTCACATAACACTCCCTCCATACATTTTTAAGAATTAAAGATCTTTTAACTCTTCCAAACCTCCAGTTTCAATTCTTTCACGTCTAAAATACTTCCTCTCTATATATGTATGTATGCATATATATGTGTGTGTGCATGCAATGGGGTTTTTTTACCCACTTCAAACTTAGTGTTACAATATACTGCATGTAGAGCAGTCGTTAAGCCATAAAAAAACAGCAACATTTGAAAATAAAAATATAGATTTCATTGAGACAATCCGTTTTTGTCACTCTGCCTCCAAAATTTTGTTCATATTGCCCAGAAGACGCGAGTCAGGCATTCAGAGGTGTTAAGAGTATATAGTGGGGGAAGCTAACAACCAAAGCCAAGTTACATAAAGTAGTTACATAAGATTTGTTGAACTTAGCAAAAATTAACTTGGTGTTCTCGTGGTTGAAAAAAAACATTCTCTAAAAATTGCCGTTTTAGGTCTAAAATCACCAGAAATTTATTTTAAACTATAGTTTTAATTAACTTAATTAGTTTCTTTAAAATATAATTATCTATATGAATATATATTATGTATGTGTGTGTGGGAGGAAGGAATTTACCTTTTCCCTAACTTTGATTTGAAGGTTAAATTGCATTATCTCTTCCCTAGGTAAACGATGTGTGCTAATGATTTCCCTTGACGTTGAGTTTTAAATTCTAAAATATATACAATATGGAAAAAAATTACAAATTTAGTAGCATTCCATACATGAAAAATTTAAAAAATCGTAGCAAATGTAAGTTTAATAAATGATCGTACCTCAAACATGAAAGTGTCCACTTCTTCTCTGATGTCCGCTTCACTCAGTTGCTGTCCGTTCACGTGCATGTCCAGCAGCAAGTCCATGAAGGTCTTCCTCTGTTTCGCGTAGTATTCGTCGTCCCCTTTATCTTCCAACTCCGAAGAATCTGTCCCTTTTCTCAACAACTTCTCTTTCTTCTCTTTGATCACCTGATACAAACGATACGACTTTAGCAGCTGTGCTAAAAGCAGCAGTAACCAACAGCAAGTGACACACACAAAATATGATAAATAGCTTCTAAAGAAATATCTTTAAGCAAAATATATTTTCGACAATAGGTTATAAGTGTTTGACATGGGACTGTAGGTACCAGATAAAAACCAACTGATTTGACACCTCTTCCATTTTTACTTGGTATAGGAGAAATAGTGAATCGTCAAATATTTGCTCTTAATGAAATAAATATCGAAATTATAAGCCTCTCCAAACAATAACACATTCTTTAATGCAAATAAACATATATAGTCTAGACCAGAAATTACAAACCTTTTCTGAGCCAGCACACCTTTTACAGAAAAAAATATTCGAATGTCTCTCTTCCATAATTACGCCATATATTAAAATATTGTTGCATATTATCTATATTTACTTTATCTGTCTATTAAGAATCACAAAGTAGAAACTGATTTAAACGCCTATCAAATTTCCTTCTGGTCGGCTCACATTTAAAGAATTCTTTTATAGTATTATACCTCGGGATGAAACAATTAATTGTCTGGGATTTATCTTTATTTTTATTTTATGCCTGTTAAATGTACTTATTTGCTTTTGATTAAGATTATACCAAAATTTCTCCCAAATTGTTTTAAATTGAATATATTTTTCTCAATGTTTTTAAAAACATATAAAGTTAGCATCTTAAAGAATTTTCCGTTCTATCACGTAGTACATTTTTTTAAAAACGATTCTCCCTAGCGAGCAGTCCAGGAGGAATTTTGTTTTTCCCATAGGTTAATACTGAGCAACAGGAATCTAACACGGCCAGGTATAGACCGATCTTAAGCAGTAGATCTTGGTCTATTAGTCTTTGTAGCAAAAGAGCATACCTAACCGAATTCACATCAAAAGACATGGAGGCCCCACAAAGCTGTTCTATAAGTTCTCTAAGAAGACCTTTCAAGCACCTGACTTAACTAGACTTAACCTGACTAACAGTCTGAGATTCTAACACCAGATTGAAGTACTTATCTGACGTGATACTTAGTGGTGTAATTCGGAAAACAGATTTTTACTTATACTAGTCTTTCACCGAATAGATGACCCTTCCGTTTCGAAATATCATATTGTTCGCACATTCTAACCCATGAGTATATTAGATAAATAAATAACGTATAATCTATTGACGACAATTATCACTCAAAGGCTCCACGTCATTATAACTCGAACACTAACATAGGTATAAAACAATCTATTTTATTTCTTCATGTACTTTCAGCTAAAACCCTTCGAGATATGCAAGCAAATTCATTGACTCGAACTACTTTTACTTTATTTTTTTAACTTCACTTGTGTGTCACTTGATATTTTGAAATCAATTTTAAACTACCTTTCTGACTAGCAAGAGATCTGAAAAATTGTACATAGGTTCAATTCCGGTTTTTGAGGTTGTTGTCTTGCCCAGTAAAGTAGTGCGATGTAATCAAATTGATCCAAAAGTGTCCAAGACAGCTCTGGCCACATCTATAACTTCTAAGGAATAGAGGAGATAATGCGGGGGATCGAGATGGATCCTGATGAGCTTCACCAATATGACAGGACAATCAAAGGTATGGTCGGGAGAGAGACGATTAATTCCGGTGACGATATAATATCTTATCATAAAACATTAAATTGAAGAAAAAATAAAATAGGTTTAGTAAATGCAAAAAGATGCTCAACGTACTGGAAATCTCACAGCCTTTAAACTACTATCGCCATCTATTTGCAAGCGGCACAATTTAAAACTCAGACAAAATTTTTACTTTTTAGTACATTTTTTATCTTTTTTCTTGTTAAATAAAAGTAATTTTTTAAATATTTTTTTTATATTTAAAACCTAGTCATGTAATTGATCACAATTATAGGTAAAAGTAGCCAGATGCCCCATTAGTGATCCACAGTTATCGGGTCCAAGTCCTAAAGAAAACATCTTCCTGAACAGGGTGACTGCAGGAGACATCTGTGAACCCCAAAGTCTTTTCACTGAAAGGGCATCAGATAAAAGAGATGCGGTATAAAGTGAATAAAATCTGCCTCCCTGCATTAAAAATGCTTCTGACTTTACAAAAACCTACACGACTGCATATTGCGTTCAAATTTTCCTTGGTCTTTTTTTTTTGTTTGAGGTTTTGAAAGACCAGAAAATACATCCATACTGCTACTAAAACACTACAAAATAAATACATATATACTCGTATACTACATATCAACCATACCTTGTCGGTAAAACTGTGCAATGTCTCGATGTCTTTGTTGAATTTCCGTCCTATACTGGTCAATCCAAACAGAAAATCGGTCCATAGCCAAGGTTGAGCAGTGCGATGATTGAAAAAATCAGCAAGGCTGTCAAATTTCAGGAAAAATATTAAGATCATGCTTCAAATAATGAAAGACTGGCAACAGGTGGAGTCTCTAAAAAGTATATATCCCTATAGGTGGGGCTGTACCTGCCATATTCGATTTCTTTCGCTAAATGTAAACCTATGGGGGAAAATAAACCTTCTTCTAGCAGGCTCACATTTTAAGAATTCTTTAAAAAGGGAAGATGAAGGATTTAGTGTCCTAGCACATGATATAATTTTTTTAAAACTTCTTTACACACGAGTCAGCCAGAGGGAATTTAATTTTTCTCCATGTGTTACCACTGATCGAGAGTACTCCAATACGGCAAGCACAGACCCACTTTAATAAGTGATTTAACGACTGCTTTGGAAGAGCTACGGTAGCTCATTCAGCAAAGGCAACGCTCTCGTAACTGAAAAGTTGTGGGTTCGGAACCCAAGCCTGCTTGAGATCCGTCGTGTTCGTTAAAGGTGACTGGGGCACGTAAAATACAGTCGGCTGCAAAATTAGTTGAGATAAAACCGTATATCCATCATTGAAAATTCATATACATTATTAAAAACTGTATATCCATCATTGAAAATTTATATACATTACTAAAAACTGTATATCCATCATTGAAAATTTATATACATTATTAAAAACTATATCCATCATTGAAAATTTATATACATTATTAAAAACTGTATATCCATCGTTGAAAATTTATATACATTATTAAAAACTGTATATCCATCATTGAAAATTTATATACATTATTAAAAACTGTATATCCATCGTTGAAAATTTATATACATTATTAAAAACTGTATATCCATCATTGAAAATTTATATACATTATTAAAACCTGTATATCCATCATTGAAAATTTATATACATTATTAAAACCTGTATATCCATCATTGAAAATTTATGTACATTATTAAAAACTGTATATCCATCATTGAAAATTTATGTACATTATTAAAAACTGCATATCCATCATTGAAAATTGATATTAAATAACGAAAAATAAAACAAAATCCTTTTTTTACTCACCTAAGTAAGACTTGTAATATATCAAGTGCTTCTTGTAATTTTTAACGTGTAGGTTATACATTTTACATTTATGTTTATAAATTTTTAATTTCTTTGAACGTCCCTTAATTCTTTGCTCATATTTATTTAATAGGTATTTAAAAAGTTCTAATGAATTACTAAAATCGACGAGATATGCAGAATATACTTTCGAAAACTTGTTTAGGTCCATTATAACTGAAATGAAGAGAAAAAAATATGGAAATTAGGACATTTATACTGGATGAAATTATAAAACAAAAAAGAAAAATTAAGGTTACACTTTGCTAATTATTTTATTCCGTATTTCATTTAGAGACAAAGCTGCCAAAATCTCTGCTGTAAGGTAGATACATTTTCTTTTATTTAAAAATTCTAGAAATTGTTCATAAGTATGTTTTTTCTATTAACTGTTTATATATATGTGTATTGTACACAGAGCAGTTAAAGTGAAATAAGAATAAATATATTTTTATCATATTTAATACGTTTTCTCTAATTTCCATAAAACCTTAATAAGATGTGAAAGGGTTATTCCATGTGAAATCGACACAATTTTAGAACAAATTCTACCTGACCCCCTCCAATTTTGATTAAATTTGGTACAGTAAGTGACTTCATGGTAATAAAGAAAATCCCCAAATCTTATGTTCAAATAATAATTGGTTTGGGAGTTATAAGGCTTTAAAGTTGCCAGATTTGTCTAAAAAATACACTATCGGCATACCTTTAAATTACACCTGCTACTCACCTAATTAAGCTAGAGAGATGTGCAAGGTGTTATTTTAAACCTTTTTTAATGGGCTTTCATATGATATACAACACATGATGACTTGAAATTTTTTTAAAAATTTAAATTAAAATTTAAAATTTAAATTTCTCAAAAAGCCAAGTTTTTAAAATTTTGAAAAAAATCTCAAAAATTGCTCATATTATTGTTTATTAATCCTCAAAGTTTCATGTTGGGATCATAATGGGATCACAAGCTACAAAAGTTTTTTGTTTGATATATTTACTATTGCAATAACGAAAATGAGAACATGCATTCATTACTTTTAATCTAACTCATCTGTATGGGATGGCATTAATGTTTACACACTACCTTCTCGACATATACTCTAGTAAATAGTACATTTAACATTTGTGAAGATTTTAGAATGAAGAAAAATCATTAAAGTGCATTACTTTTGATAGATGGTGCTACTTATTTAGTTGAAACTGATAGAAAGCTTTATGTGTTTTGAGAATTTCTACTTCAGAAAGAATATACATTGGTCCTGTTAGAGTTAAAGGATTCACCTTACACATAACATCTGAAATTGGAATTCATAGTACATCTGGCTTCATACATTGTGACATAGTCATTGGGATTATAATGGGATCACAAGCTATAAAATACCAAATTAGCTTCCATTAACACATGGAAAAATTAACACATACAAGGACTGCCTTGCTATGATGACTTGTAATCCAGCATCAGTCAGCTGCCACATGGGAGAGTGTACATCATGTTCTGGGATTACATAATTAAAAACCATACTTGGTTAAACATTCGATGAAAATATGGTGGAAAAGATCATTTTCAATCAGTGGATTTCTGTTGATAGGAGCTCTTTAGAAACAATACAAAAGTCAGCATCAGAATTTATTGACTTATTTTGTGAGAAAATGTCTGTATTAGTTTATCCTTACTTTGTGGTGAAACAACAAAATTCATTTATAAACAATATAAAAGGAAATTTAAAAGATTCAGAGTTTGTAGTTCTTGATTTTGCTGAAAATTACTCATTTGTTATACAGGATGAGACCCAGAGCTGCCACTGGACTAATGTTCAATCTACAACTCACCCATTTGTTGTATATTACAAAGGGAAGTTTGGAATTGACCACTTTACATACATTGTAATTTAAGACTATTTGGAGCCCAATACAGTAGCAGTTTACTGTTTTCAAAAGTAGCTTATTACTTTTTTTAAGACAGAATTTTAAAAAAAAGTGCAAGGAAAATATTTTATTTCTCCGATGGGTCATCTGCACAATATATAAATAAGAAAAATTTTGCCAATTTATGCTTACATAAGGAAGATTTTGGCATTGAAGCAGAATGGCATTTTTGGACAACAGCTCATGGTAAAGGACCTTGTGATGGTGTAGGAGGTACACTCAAGAATTAGCGGCTTGAGCAAGCCTACAACGACCATATAAAAATCAAATACTTACACCACAACAACTTTTTAACTAGGCACAGGAAAACATCACAAGAATACATTTTGTTTTTCAACCCAAGAAGAACATATTTCTACAGCTATATTTCTAGATGACCCATAGGGTATAAATATGCTTTTACACCCAGAGAATCAAAAACAAAAGTCTTTGAGAAGACATTTTCCTTTTCACAAGATTTATTGATGCAAACTGCGATAGCATCACAATAAAAGCTTCTATTTGCTGATAAAAATGGCTATATTACTGCTGTTTATAATTGCAACTGGTGGCTTACATTTATGTTAAGAGAAAGAAGAGAAAAACTCTGAAGAGGTAAAAGTGACATTTCTTCACTCATCTGGACCATCATCATCTTTTTTTATATCTATATAAGCCAGATGTACTATGGATTCCAATTTTCGATGTTATGTGTAAGGTGGATCCTTTAACTCCAACAGGACCAATGTATATTCTTTCTGAAGTAGAAATTCTCAAAACACATAAAGTTTTCTACCAGTTTCAACTAAATAAGTAGCACCATCCATCAAAAGTAATGCACTTTAATAATTTTTCTTCATTCTAAAATCTTCACAAATGTTAAATGTACTATTTACTAGAGTATATGTCGATAAGGTAGTGTTTAAACATTAATGCCATCCTATACAGATGAGTTAGATTAAAGTAATGAATGCAAGTTCTCATTTTCGTTATTGCAATAGTAAATATATCAAACAAAAAACTTTTGTAGCTTGTGATCCCATTATGATCCCAACATGAAACTTTGAGGATTAATTAACAATAATATGAGCAATATTTGAGATTTTTTTCGAAATTTTAAAAACTTGGCTTTTTGAGAAATTTAAATTTTAAATTTAAATTTAAATTTTAATTTTTAAAAAAAATTTCAAGTCATCATGTGTTGTATATCATATGAAAGCCCATTAAAAAAGGTTTAAAATAACACCTTGCACATCTCTCTAGCTTAATTAGGTGAGTAGCAGGTGTAATTTAAAGGTATGCCGATAGTGTACTTTTTAGACAAATCTGGCAACTTTAAAGCCTTATAACTCCCAAACCAATTATTATTTGAACAAAAAATTTGGGGATTTTCTTTATTACCATGAAGTCACTTACTATACCAAATTTAATCAAAATTGGAGGGGGTCAGATAGAAACCTTGTGTTGACTTGGTATGGAATTACCCGAAAGTGTTTTTATATTAAGAGTGTTATTTCAATTGAATCTGTATATGTTTCTGTATGTGCGTGCGTGCGTGTGTATACATATCCATATATATATATATATATATATATATATATATATATATATATGTATATATATATATATATATAAACCTATATTAATTTAAATAACTCGAGTTCTAATTGGCCTATTGACATGGGACTTGTACATTTATAAATTACATAGGATATTCTATATGAATTGTATAATATGGACCCCTAGTCGAGGGTCGATTTTTAAAAAATGCTCCCATTCCTGTAATATTTGATACTTAGACTTTTCGTATAGAGCATAATGTATTACTTGTCAATGATAAGGGTTTTCATAGTAAAGGTTCTACATATGTATATGTGTGCGTGCGTGTGTATGTGATTCATATATATAAAAATATATAAATCTAAATAACTCGAGTTCTAATTGTCCTATTGACATGGGACTTCTATAGTTATTAGTTATATAGGAGTACCTATATGAATTGTACAATATGGAACCCCTAGTCGCGGGTCGATTTTTCCGAATTTTTATAAAATGCTCTCTTTTGATTAAAATTCGATATTTAGACTTGATACTAGAGTGCCCTTAGTTAGGGGGTCCATGACAACGGATTTAGCCCCATGGGTCTTATATTTTTTTACACTAAATTTTTACATTTTTGAAAATAACTCGAGTTTTAATTATCCGATCGACATGGGAGTTGTATATTTAGAATGTACCAGTCAAACCACATTTGAATATTATAACCTTGGGTTCATTGACCTTGAATTTCCAATTAAAGCCTGTAAAATGGTCGAAGAACTCGAGATTTTTTCAATTAGTTTTCGGATTTGGAATACTTGTCTATTGGTCTAATTTTTAAAACCAAAAAGAAAAATTTATATTGGATACTTGGTTAAGTGACAAAATGGCCTTTTGAGCCATTTTTGGCTTTTCTGCAACAAATAGGTCGAGTCATATATCTATCGATTCAGTAAAACAAATTAAATTCATGGACACAAGAACCAGTTTTGTAGACCTATTTGTTTAAGAATTATAACGATTTAAACCCTTTTTTCGTTCATATTTTGAACGGTCATATTTTGCGAAAAAAATAAACAGAGACCCAAAATATGGATATATTTGTAAAGGGGTTAACAAGACAAATCGAATGACATCCCATTTAAGCTTATTTAAGAATATTTTAAAAATGGCGGTAAAACTCATTTTTGAAGAAAAAAAGGTTTTATAAACGAAACTTAACATTTTTTAAAACTAAAATTGATATTGCGTCCGAAAATGTCCATTACGTGTCAATCGATGAATTAGTTTTCCAAATATGAGCATTTAAAATATTTGAATTTTTTTTTTTCAAAAATGCGTTTTTTACACGAAATGAGGGAAAAGAAATTTTTTATTTTTAAATTTTGTTTTCGGGTATCATTATTTCTATAATCATATCGTGTAATATATCATTAAAAACCACTCATCCAATAAAATTCAACGGTTTGTAGACTTATTCGTTTAGAGGGCTTCAGATTGTTATCTAAAATTATCTGAATACCTAATTTCTCGTCAACTATGGCACTTATAAACGTAACACGTATATCGTCGGAAAGACTTTTTAAAATAAAATCGAATGGTACTAGTTTCGATTGTGTAAGTTTAAAATTTAAAAAAAAATTATAACGACAATAAAAAATGTAAGGCTCACCTTTTAAACCATTTTTCTTATGCGAATTAGGTGATGTCGTCTGCATAAAAAGCTCTGAAGGGAGTCACAAAATAGTCTTGTAATTTCGTGTTCATTTTTAAAGTTTGAAAATAAATTTTGTATGATTTGGGGTCGAGATAGCAAACGGTCGCTTCTACGTCTTGATTGTAGAGAAGGTGTCTAAATCGTTCTGGTTGAGGATGGATTGCAATGTCACGACTGATTGTGTCAGGGAAAATCTCCACTAAAAAAATAATTAAAAAAAATGAATAACGACGAAAAAAATATTGTATAATAATTATAAAAGTAATGAATCGCTATTAAAAAAATATTGTAAAATGTTTATCAAAAAAAATAAGGATAAATCAAGTAAAATCATTACGAAACAGTTATAACATGATTACTATTTAATAATAAATCAATTATAAAATAATTACAGCATTATAACATGATTACTAACAAAAAAAAGGATAAATCAATTATAATATTATACCTATTGAAATAGCATTATTTAGAACTGTACAGTTTTTTATACAAACACACAACCATATTTTTAAATAATTAAAAAAATATATTATACTTACTTCTGATCATGATACCACTGGTCTTGTTTTTCAGGATTAGTTGAAAATCCACAATGGAAACATGTCAAATTATATCCACCATAATAAACACCATATTGAGCTGCATCTTGGTTGAAAGATATGTAAATTTAAAAAGGAAAAAAAAAATTCTACCACTTTTTTTTAAATATTCATATTATTTTCGTTACTGAATATTTACCTCTATTCAAATTACTACTCAGTAGTAAGATTAATTTCCACTTTTCTTTGTCCAGACTGCTAGTTCCTTTAACCCTTTAAAGGTCACCAAAATAAATTCATGGGAATTTAATGTAATTTGTTTATAAATGTTATCTATAAGCCTTGTATATGTAAAATATATAATTTTTTTTTTACATTCCTTAGAAGGGTTTGCCTTAGAGGATACCAAATTAGGGTTTGAGAAGTGGTTTAACTGACTAACCCCTACCCTTGTACAGCTTGCACATTATGCCTTTTTAAAATTTTATTTATACTGGAAAAACAATAAATGATAATCCTTAAATTGGTATAATAAATAAAAAACTTACCAACTTAAAAGTGTTGTTTGTACTGATACTTTTATTTGAGGTCATAAGTAAGATAAATTGAATCTGACTTCTCAAGTACAGAAAGTTTAAATACATATATTTCAATAGAAAAAGAAATAAATAAGTTAAACGTAGAACTATCATCTGTTATATATTTAAAATATCAAAAATATATGTATAAAATGTATAATATGTATGTATAAAATATGTAAAATACATAAAATATATAATATATTTTTAATATATAAAATATATAATATGTATATATAAATATATATATATATGCATACATATATATATATACATACATACATATATACATACATACATACATATATATATACATATATATATATATATATACATATATATATATATATATATGTGTGTGTGTGTGTGGGTGGGTGTGTAATTGAAAACTCATCATTTCTCCAAAAAGTTTTTTTTTTAATTGCAAAAGCTCTTGATTCTACATCATTGGCTTCCACATATCACAGATGTATGAGATTGGAGCCGTAAATAATTATAAAAAGATAAAGTAAAGTAAACCAAAAAGTAAAGTTTAAAAAAAAAAGATATTTAATAGGTGGTTTAGCTACGAAACCACTGTCCATTAAAGGGTTAACACTTGGCGATGGCTCCACATACTTTAGCTTCACTCGTTATAAAATTTAACAACTCGAAACCTATAGAATGTTATCATTTGCTTCAAATTCGGATAAATTTATTTCGTGTCTAGGAAATTGGTTAGAAGATTTGATAAATACTGTTAAAGATTTAAATATAACGCACTTAAATGTTGTAGGTGCAGAGGCGTATTGCTTAATGGTGAAAATCCTACATGATGTCGTAATCAATCTCGATCCAGTGGATAAAGTATTATACCCATGCAAGCAATGTAACAAAAAAAATGTATATATTTATTAGCTGCGCTGAGTTTGAAAAAATTGATAAAAAGACACAACTTTGAGTTGCCTCCTCATGAAAGTGAAAATACAAATAATGAATAATAAAATGGAATATAATTTATTAATATATGATAATGAATAAGAATGATACAATATAAATGGTAAAATTAAAAAAATAATTTTAAAAGCTACAATAAATATATTTTTTATGATTAAAAAAATTTTTCACTAAAATATATGAAATATTACAAATATAAAGTAAAAGTACAATACCTTTCCGATGAATGTTGAAGACCAATGTAGATTTGAAAAGACAAAACACAAATGGAAATACAAAATGAATGCAAAAGAAGAATGCAATATCCTATAAAAAAAATTTTTTTAGTTAAAAAAAATTTTTTTAACGAATAAAGTTATAAATTTAATTTTTAGACCATTGAATTGTACTTTTAATGCAGACGACATCACCTAATTCGCATTATAAGAAAAATGGTTTAAAAGGTGAGCCTCACATTTTTTACTGTCGTTATAATTTCTTTTTTTAAATTTTAAACTTACACAATCGAAACTAGTACCATTCGATTTTATTTTAAAAGTTCTTTCCGAAGATATAGGTATTACTTTTATAAGTGCCATAGTTGACGAGAAATTAGGTATTCAGATAATTTTAGATAACAATCTGAAGCTCTCTAAACGAATAAGTCTACAAACCTGGTTCTTGTACCGTTGAATTTTATTGCATGAGTAGTTTCTAATGACATATTACACGATGTGATTATAGAAATAATGATACCCGAAAACAAAATTTAAAAATAAAAAATTTCTTCGTGTAAAAAACGCATTTTTGAAAAAAAAAAAAAAAAAAAAAAAAAAAAAAAAAAAAAAACAAACACACCTCAAATATTTTAAATGCTTATATTTCGAAAACTAATTCATCGATTGACACGTAATCGACATTTTAGGACGCAATATCAATTCTAGTTTTAAAAAAATGTTAAGTTTCGTTTATAAAACCTTTTTTTCTTCAAAAATGAGTTTTACCGCCATTTTCAAAATATTCCTAAATCGGCTTAAATGGAATGTCATTCGATTTGTCTCATTAACCCCTTTACAAATATATCCATATTTTGGGTTTCTGTTTTATTTTTTCGCAAAATATGACCGTTCAAAGTATGAACGAAAATAAAATTTAAATCGTTATAATTCTTAAACAGATAGGTCTACAAAACTGGTTCTTGTGTCCATGAATTTAATTTGTTTTACTGAATCGATAGATATATGACTCGACCTATTTGGGACAGAAAAGCCAAAAATGGCTCAAAATGCCATTTTGTCACAACCAAGTATCCGATATAAATTTTTCTTTTTGGTTTTAAAAATTAGACCAATAGACAAGTATTCCAAATCCGAAAACTAATTTTAAAAATCTCTATTCCTTCGGCCATTTTATAAGCTTTAAATGGAAAGTTCAAGGTCATGTCTTTAAATTGGCTCAAATGGAGTGTCATTCAATTCGTCTCGTTAAACCCTTTACAAATATATATATATATATATATATATATATATATATATATATATATATATATATATATAGTTTGGGTATCTGTTTATTTTTTCGCAAAATATGAACGAAAATTGCTTTAAATTGGTATAACTCCTAAACAAATAGGTTTAAAAAAATGAATCTTGTATCCATGAATTTCATTTGTTTTAAGGAATCGATAGATATATGACTCGACCTATTTGGGATAGAAACTCAAAAAATGCCATTGTGTCACTTCACCAAGGACTCGATATAAAGCTTTCTTTTTGTTTTTAAAAATTGGACCCCTAGGCTAGTATTCCAAATCCGAAAATTAATTTAAAAAATCTCGATTCCTTCAACCATTTTATAGGCTTTAATTGGAAATTCAAGGTCAATGAACCCAAGGTTATAATATTCGAATGTGGTTTGACATGTACATTCTAAATATACAACTCCCATGTCGATCGGATAATTAGAACTTGAGTTATTTTCAAAAATGTAAAAATTTAGTGTAAAAAAATATAAGACCCATGGGGCTAAATCGGTATTCATGGACCCCCTAACTAAGGGCAACCTAGTATCAAGTCTAAATATCGAATTTTAAACAAATGAGAGCATTTTATAAAAATTCGGAAAAATCGACCCTCGACTAGGGATTCCATATTGTACAATTCATATAGGTACTCCTATATAACTAATAACTATACAAGTCCCATGTCAATAGAACAATTAGAACTCAAGTTATTTAGATTTATATATTTTTATATATATGAATCACATACACACGCACGCACACATATACATATATAGAACCTTTACTATGAAAACCTTTATCATTGACCAGTAATACATTATGCTCTATACGAAAAGCCTAAGTATCAAATATTACAGGAAAGGGAGCATTTTTTAAAATCGACCCTGGACTAGGGGTCCATATTATACAATTCATATAGAATATCCTATGTAATTTATAAATGTGCAAGTCCCATGTCAATAGGCCAATTAGAACTCGAGTTATTTAAATTAATATACGTTTATATATATATATATGGATAGATAGATAGATAGATAGATATGTATACACACGCACGCACGCACATACAGAAACATATACAGATTCAATTGAAATAACACTCTTAATATAAAAACACTTTCACATCTTATTGATTAAGGTTTTATGGAAATTAGAGAAAACGTATTAAATATGATAAAAAATATATTTATTCTTATTTCACTTTAACTGTTCTGTGTACAATATACATAAATATAAACAGTTAATAGAAAAAACATACTTATGAACAATTTCTAGAATTTTAGAAATAAAAGAAAATGTATTTACCTTACAGCAGAGATTTTGGCAGCGTTGTCGCTAAATGAAATACGGAATAAAATAATAAGCAAAGTGTAACCTTAAAAAAAAAATTTTAATTTTTTTTTTTTTAATTTTATCCAGTATAAATGTCCTAATTTCCATATTTTTTTCTCTTCATTTCAGTTATAATGGACCTAAACATACATGTTTTCGAACGTATATTCTGTATATCTCGTCGATTTTAGTAATTCATTATAACTTTTTAAATACCTATTAAATAAATATGAGGAAAGAATTAAGGGACATTCAAAGAAATTAAAAATTTATACACATAAATGTAAAATGTATCACCTACACGTTAAAAATTACAAGAAGCACTTGAAATATTACAAGTCTTACTTAGGTGAGTAAAAAAAGGATTTTGTTTTGTTTTTCGTTATTTATTATAAATTTTCAATGATGGATATACAGTTTTTAATAATGTATATAAATTTTCAATGATGGATATACAGTTTTTAATAACATATATAAATTTTCAATGATGGATATACAGGTTTTAATAATGTATATAAATTTTCAATGATGGATATACAGTTTTTAATAATGTATATAAATTTTCAATGATGGATATGCAGTTTTTAATAATGTATCATTTAAAAATAGTTTTTTAATGATGGATATTACACGTTTCCATTTTCAATAATGGATAATTTATAAATAGTTTTTTCAATGATGAATATTACACATTTATAAATAGTTTTTCAATGATGGATATTACACACGTTTCCATATTCAATAATGGATAATTTATAAAATAGTTTTTCCAATGATAAATATTACACATTTATAAATAGTTTTTCAATGATGGATATTACACAATTTTTTTTTTCATTTTCAATGATGGATATTACACATTTTTTCATTTTCAATGATAGAGTTGATTGGTTTTTTGAACTCGATTAATCTTTAGATTCGATCACTGATTACTGATAAGAACTTTTTGTATAAAAAGACGTGCATTTATTCGGAGATTTCAGTTGCTTCTGCAGTGTCTCTACTGTGCATTTGGATTTATTCTTTTCCTCGACATGTATTTCCACGTTTTCTTGGATGTCGACAGACCAGCTTTAGTATGCTTCGTTGCACCTGATGGCCAAGTATATTTTAAGGCTATTGATGTAGCCCGATTTTTACATGAAATTAATGTGGAATTGTTTGTGAGGCTAAAGTCGACGATGAGTCTAAAATCAAGTTTTCCATTTCTGCATATTAGAAATTTCCGTTTTATGAATTTTGTGGCTTTAGTTCAGGAAATGGGTCGACATATGGATTACAATATGTTTCTTGACTTCTGGTACAGTGCCACAATAGTTGAACGATCATCCATATTTGTCAATACGACACCGTTCCATTGCTCGGAAATCATCGTTAATCCTTCCAGCAATTTTCCTATACAAGTGTGGATAAGCATGTTGAAAAAAGCTGTAATGTGTTACTATTGGGATAATTACTTAGACAACATAAAAGTAATGTATACAAATTATGGGTTACCATTTCTATCTACAGTGCCTCACCAGGAACCGTCAGAAGACAAATCCCAGTCTCCATCATTGTATATTAAAACAGAGGAGCCTTAAAACAAAACCGGTATGTAATTATTTATTTCTTTATAATAATATGTACGTGTTTGTAATTTAAAAAAGGATAAAATATATTATTATTATTGAAATGATAACCAACTTTTATTTTTTTTAATTGTTTATAATGGTAAAGTTTAAAAATATATGTGTTTATAATTTAAACAACATCTCTTTATTATTGAAATGATCAAAGACTTTTTTTGGCTGAGCAATCTTTTTTAAAATGTGTTTATAATGGCACGAATATTTGTGTGATTTAAAATAAAGTATATTTCTTTATTATTGATAAATAGTTTTTTTTTATTGTTTATAATGGTTAAGAATATATGTGTGATTTAAAACCAAAAACATATATCTCTTTATTATTGATGAACGGTTATTTTTACATTGTTTATATTGGATATATTAACGTTTAAGAATAAGATGTGTTTATGAATTAAAAAAAAAAGTATTCTCATAATTATTGAAATAATAAGACTGGATAAATTTTTTTGCAAGAGTTTTATGATAAATATATTAAAGAGTAAATAATATATTAGTCTCTTCTCTTTTTTTATAGGTGCAACGAAACCACTATGTGTAAATAGCATGTATATATATTCATATCTATATTTGTAAATGTTTTTGACCATAATAAACTTGTAATTTTGTTTCTTAAATAGAGTCTGTTTTAATATAGTCCTTTTATTTTTAAATTAACTATAAAAAGATATATATATTTTATAAAAATGTAGTTTCTTTACAATTTTATAAATTTTGAAATGGGTACCGGTACTCAACTAATTTTGCAGCCGACGGTATTTTACGTGCCCCAGTCACCTTTAACGAACACGACGGATCCCAAGCAGGCTTGGGTTCCGAACCGACAACTTTTCATTTACGAGAGAGTTGCCTTTGCCGACTGATCTACCGTGGCTCTTACGCAGGCAGTCGTTAAATCACTTATTAAAGTGGGTCTGTGCTTGCCGTATTGGAGTACTCTCGATCAGTGATAACATATGGAGAAAAGTTAAATTCCCGCTGGCTGACTCTAGAGTCTGTTTTAATACAGTCCTTTTATTTTTAAATTAACTATAAAAAGATATATATATATATTTTTATAAAAATGTAGTTTCTTTACAATTTTATAAATTTTGAACTGGGTACCGGTACTCAACTAATTTTGCAGCCGACGGTATTTTACGTGCCCCAGTCACCTTTAACGAACACGACGGATCCCAAGCAGGCTTGGGTTCCGAACCTACAACTTTTCATTTACGAGAGCGTTGCCTTTGCTGACTGAGCTACCGTGGCTCTTACGAAGGCAGTCGTTAAATCACTTCTTAAAGTGGGTCTGTGCTTGCCGTATTGGAGTACTCTCGATCAGTGGTAACATATGGAGAAAAATTAAATTCCCGCTGGCTGACTCTAGAGTCTGTTTTAATACAGTCCTTTTATTTTTAAATTAACTATAAAAAGATATATATATATATATATATATATATGTATTTTTTTATAAAAATGTAGTTTCTTTACAATCTTATAAATTTTGAAATGGGTACCGGTACTCAACTAATTTTGCAGCCGACGGTATTTTACGTGCCCCAGTCACCTTTAACGAACACGACGGATCCCAAGCAGGCTTGGGTTCCGAACCTACAACTTTTCATTTACGAGAGCGTTGCCTTTGCCGACTGATCTACCGTGGCTCTTACGAAGGCAGTCGTTAAATCACTTCTTAAAGTGGGTCTGTGCTTGCCGTATTGGAGTACTCTCGATCAGTGGTAACATATGGAGGTTGGTTGGTTGGGAGCACTACGGTCTACTTTTTGCTACACGAGGGCTAATGAGACCGGGACCTACTGTTTAAAGCCGATTCCGAACGGCTACGAACATCCATGCCTCAGTGGGACTCGAACCCACAAACTCCGGTTCCGAAGGTCAGTGCCCTAACCATTCGGCCATCGTTCGGCAGGTAACATATGGAGAAAAGTTAAATTCCCGCTGGCTGACTCTAGAGTCTGTTTTAATACAGTCCTTTTATTTTTAAATTAACTATAAAAAGATATATATATATATATATATATGTATTTTTTTATAAAAATGTAGTTTCTTTACAATCTTATAAATTTTGAAATGGGTACCGGTACTCAACTAATTTTGCAGCCGACTGTAGGTGCGTGGTCACAATGTCCTCCGAGTTCCCAATCAATACCTCTGGGCGTGGCAGGTCAAACCTATGGGTCTTCTGCTTGGCCCCTACTTCAAAATTACGAGGACCTACTTGAGCATAAGTCGTATTTTCACACTTGAGGTGCTCGTCAAAACGAAAGAAGTCCCCTTTGCCTTGATACGAGTAGCCTCCGGCTCAGAAGTGCTTTGTTTGAACAAGTGGCATAAGACAACAACGGCTATCTTTACTAAAGGTAGGCAGAAAATTTTAAAAACATGGTGTTAATTTTTTTTTTCCAAATCTAACAGATCGTATAGGAAGCCAATCCATGGAAAAAATATGTTATTTATACGAATTCCAAGATGTTATCAATGTTCCTGAAGCTCAGACTAAGAAACCGTTTAAAATTCAGTAAAAATTCCGCAATATATATATATATATATATATATATATATATATATATATATATATATATATACCAGTGGCGTGCGGTAGTTGTTCATGCAGGGTGTGCAGAGAGCAACAACCACAATAATAATAAAACCATAAAAATGTACATTAAACACTTCTTTAACGCTTATTATTCATTTGTACACAAAATCCATACGTCTATCCGTATTACTAATAAAATAACGAAAAACTTATATTTTCAGCAAACGTAGCACCACACGGCGCCCGCCGCTGCGGTGCCTCATCAGGATGCCGATTGGTGCCGACAAACCGAAAGTCTAGTCCTTGTGCAGAGGTTTTCCCTGCACGCTGGCACAATAGAACGAACTGTTTCTCGTTTGTCAGTGGATTAAATTATATTTATTAATTGTTTTTAACATTTGGAAATCATATATTCTGTGAAAAATATCTTCATAATTTTTAAAAACAAAACCAGGTATATGGTGTTACAGATATAACTTATATACTGTCTGTAAAACACAATGAATGGTAAAATTTGGACTGTTCTGTTAGAATTCGTTTCTTTTTTATTATAACAAGACAAAATTTTTTTCAGCGAATTATTTCTATAAATATAATACATCACCGAAATTACTTTACCACACTAAAACATTTTCCTTTATATTGATGAAATACTTCTTTTATATTTCCATGAAAACAAAATCTTACAATATATAAATTTAAACATTAACCGTCTGCAAAATCGTATTGCCAGTTAATCAGTTAAAAAACCAAAATCGCTTCAGCACGTAAGTCCCCGCTCTAATACAACGCTTAATAAACCGTACCTTCGGATGATTCTGAATGCCAAGTGCAGGAAAAATAGCTGCACTTGCTTCAGTGCCATAGTATGCTGTTCTTCTCCAGTAGCTCATACATATAAAGCGTGATTTTCTATTACTGCGCAGTGCGTACACATAAAAATTTCTTATGTTTGTTTGCTTTTGAACGCTCTACGTGGTGCAGCACCTAGTACCGCACGTACTGCTAGAATACAAGCAAGCAAATCAACATAATATTTGAATATATTATAAATAATATTTATTATATGCCATATAAAGATAGGTAGACATAGGTGCAGAAAATTATTGTCTCTCATAATTTTGCTGGGGTGTGCAGTGCACACCCTGCACATATGGACCGCACGCCACTGATATACACACATATATTCGTTTTACTTCTATATGACCTTTGGGGCCAATCTTTCGTAAAAAAATTTAAGGTTTATAAAAATAGATGTTTACAGATAATTGTCAAAGGGCAAAAGAAACGAAAACAATAAGACAAATGACTACTGAGAATTGATTTTCTTTTTACAGAAAGAAAAGAATTCATGCTATGTTAAGTATATGCTTCTGTAACAAAACCAAAATCGCGTTATGTGGCAAAAGGGACTTTTGCTATCAGATCACCAGACCTACTACCTCTTCTCTAAATGTCCGAGAAATCACCCATTACTCACCAAAGCATTGATGGTTTGGGCAGACACTTTAGATGGCCGCACTACCCTCTATGCCTTTCAAAGCGGCAAACATCGTAGCCCTTTATTCGCCTTTTCAGATATGCAGTTGGCCCTAATTTCATTTTAATGGTCGACAAAGTGCTGCAACATAGAGCTAATCTAGTAGACATTTTTTTTCTTTTTTCTTTTTTTAAATGAATATATCCGCCGGATGGATTGGCTACCCAAATCTCAAGACCTCAACCATATAGAGCAGGGGTGGGCAAATACTTTTAAGCGCCAAAATGAAATTTTCAAAGTGTCTCCCGGACCGGATGACTATACCGCGTACGCTGTGCACACGCGAATGTTTTGGATGGAGTTTTTTTCCCTGCCCAAGAAATTTTTTTGACAAAAACACTATAAGTATCATTTTAAAACCTTTGGACAGAGAAATTTGACAGTTAATAAAAGATAATAATAATAATAAATTGTCTTACTTAGGTGTATATGTGAACAATTTGTGCCCAGTAAAATATGTCACGTAATTTTTAAAGAAATATGATTCATTATATTAAATTAATGGTCATTAAATAAATCAGTTAATGAAAGATTTTATTTTGATATTTATTTATATCTTAACGATACAAATTATTTTATTTTGATCAGAGTTATTACATTTTTATATTTATATTACATTTTGCAAATATAATAGTAAATAGAATTATAAAAAGAAAATACAAACATCAAACGTTAAAATAGAATAGTTTTAGTTAATGCGAAACGTGAAATCTGGAATGTTCATTTAATATTATTTCTTCAAAATTTGAATCCAAATCACTTGTAGCAACCCTTAATACCGAGTGTAGATTTTCATCAGTAATTTGTGATCGATATTTGTTTTTCGTGTAAATCATTAACGAAAAAGTTCTTTCACAAATATATGTTGAACCAAATAACGAGAAATGACGAGTATGCGACTAGTGCTAAATCAAAATAAACAGTACGCGTGCTGCGGTCTGCCGTTCCTCGATGAGTGAGAAGAGTGCACGTTCAATTCTGTGTAGTAAGCCGACCACACACTTTATGAGAGTATGTATGTTGCATACATTAAAGAAGGAATATGGTTACAGGTGTTCAAATTATAATACTCTCTATTGTTTATATATTTTTCATAACTTATATGTACACTACGCATACAAATACTGTTGATTTCAACAAAATCGCATATAAGAGATTAAAAAAATTGCATGCAGGATTTTTCAACGGGCCGGATAAAGTAAGCAAAGGTAAGCAAAAGGTAAAGTAAGCAAAATCCGGCCGGCGGGCCGGCTTTTGCCCACCTCTTTATAGAGAATGCTCTGGAAAGAAAATTGAAACTCGTAACTCCCCTCCGAGAATCATCCAGGGACTGAAAAGAGGGCTGCTGAACGAGTGGGATCAATTGCCCCAGGAAATCTTAACTGCCTTATTTCTTGTATAAAATAATGCTATGATGCAAGGATCAATAAATATGATCTGATAATAATGACTATTTTTCTAATAAAGTGAATTTAAGAATTTTTTATACTACAAACTTCTAAATTATATACTTTAATTTTTGCATAAAAAATTACACATAAGAAAATAATATTGAAATTAAAGTTTTAAAAATGCCACAACAAATTTTAAAAAATAACCACGCATAATAAAATTAAAGAATGCTTATATATGAAATTAATAAAACATATACCTATAAACTAAAATCTAAATATACACAGAAAGTTATAGGTTATATAATTAAAGTTATACATTTTTTTAAAAATGGGGATAAAATTCAAAGTTTAATAAAAATATTAGAAATATGTTCACATTTTTCAATTTAAAATAAAAATTAAAGTTTAAAAAATTAATAATTAAAATTCTAAATTCTAAAATCTCGAAGTTCAGAAAATTTAATTTAAAATGTCAGCATCAATGAGAGGGGGAACACAAAAAAAACCATATAAAAAAAGATTATAACTCAGCAACTAGTACGAATTTTTTTAAGGCGTTTTCTCATTAATTGCATAGCAAATAATATAAATACTTAAAATACGTTAAATAATTAAATACTTAAAATACGTTAAAAACCAAAACCCGGATTTTTTGAAGGTTTGTTCGATTTGTAACTACTGCTTCACGCATTTTGTCTTTGATGAGTGTTACGTAAGATCATTTTTGTGTATTGTAACTGTTGAAAGGAGGATGTATTATTAATAAAAGAACCTAAGTTCAAATTTATTAAAATTTGTCCAGCAGTTTAAGGGATAATAGACAAATCCAAATGCCAATGTACCAAATAAAAAATCCAATGTACCAAATAAAAATTCTCTTGGATTCTCTCGATGATTATGCAGGACACGGCTGAAAAGGTTCTATTCATTTAGCACCACAAGGAGAGCACGTGCAGTTGAAGTAATGCTACGAATCCGCTGGGTCAATTGCCTCCGCTGGGTCCTCGTAATGTTGAAGAAGGGACAAGTAGACCCTCAGTCTTAGCCTTCCACCTCCAAGGATATCGTTTGGGAACTTGAAGAACGTTTCCCCCCGTGCCTTATCCACCATTGATGAACAATGGGGATCTTTGGCCAGCTCGAGCCTCGAATTCACAATCTTTCCGGTAATGAGATCGAAGCTTTTGCCGACTGAGCTACTGCAGCTCTAAGTGTGATATATATATAGTTAGCAGCTAAAAAGGTTTCTTACACCTATTTTCCTAAGTCTAGTTATCTGTTATCATTTATTTCTATTAATCAATTGCGTTTAAAACGTTTTATTATGAGTAATGGACATGCAAGTAAACAAAAAGCGCGTTATCAATAAAAATTTTCAATGAAACACCAATAAGGAGAAAGAAATAAAAACAATGATACATTTCAAAATAAAACAAATATTAATATATACAACGAAGAAAAAGAGCTTTAATTATATAAATCATTCTATTAATTCATTAAATAAAATAACTAATTTCCTAGAACATAAATATTCTAAAAAAGTTGTTGAAAATAAATAGTTTAAACAGTTATAATAAAAACCTGTTAAAAATTCCTCTTTTTTTTAGAGGCGTATATTTCTTTCCCAAAGATGGCATACGTTACCATGATAACAAAGAAATTTTTATATGATCTGAGAGTTTTAGCCAGTCCAGTATTATCATTTACTAAAATATAAAATGTAAAATAATAATAATAATAATAAAGTTAAAGCATACTTATGGATGGCTTGAACGTATTCCGAGTTATTCCCTTTTTGTGCTTCAATAGATACGCCCATTATCGTTTCTGTAAAGGAAATGGTTTTTAACTAATGGGTTTTTAATGGTTATTTATATCTTAGCAGCTGGGGTCGGAAAACGTCTTTGGCAAGGCCAAATCCTAATAACAATTTTTTAAAAAATTGGCGAGCTTGGTTGCAAATTAGAACAGGTTTAATAAATACGTCTACATATAAAGATAAAAAAGAAAGATTTTTTTTATTAGGAACTGATATTTTTACGTACATAAAATTTATAAAAAGTTCTTGCTGATAATTATATAAAATAAAAGCATTTTTAATGAATTTATTTTAGAATGGTGCAAATCTGGATTGATGTGTTGAATGAAGCTGTTTCTCCTGAGATGTTATTTAATCCTACTGAACTTCCAAGTTAGCAATTTCCATTGCTTGTAAATGGTTATCAATAACAACGGCCTATGATCGGAATTTGAGTAAAGTGCCGTGAAAGATTTCATTGCAACGTAGCTGAAACTGACAGCAGAAAGCATTCCACTCTTTCCTAAACTGTCGCAAGCTCGAGGTTAATTCAGATGATTTTGTGTTTTGCCGATTGGCAACACAGACGAAACACTGAGACATAAACAAGATAAGAAGCAACAAGATCATCCGCAAGTGTGAATAAATTCTACAAAAGCTCTCCCAAAGAATATTTATTTAGAAAATAGCACACCAACAACTAAAGCCAAGAGCGGTCATTATTCAAAGCTTAGAATGGATAAGATGGGCGAGCCATGCTTACTTGCATGAGGCGGATTGAAAACAGGCGGCAGACTAGACATGGCAGTTGTTTAACAATTTTTGACTTGGCAGTTTGCAAGATACCTTTACATATCAGTAATGCCTCATTAATTTATAATAAAATTAAATAAATTCCTAGTTACGTTTCAGAAACATGCATGGTAACTATGATTCTGAAATACATGCCATGTAGCATAGTTGTTGCGAACACCCCTCGCGCGGAAATAACGAACTATGTTGAAGCCACTATCGAAATTCCAATGTTTTCAGTTTGTATTCAGTTTTGTGGCAACGCTGTAAATTATTATTCTTTTTAATATGCTGAGTTTTTGGTTCGCTTCGGCGAATGTTGCTAGCTTTTAGAAAGTGAATAAATGTGTTATTATAGTTTTAAAATATCCCTGTGAGATTATTTTGACTTCCTATTTACTTTTTTGACAGCCGTTAACCATCGGATAGATGCACCAGAGCCCAATTAATATTTAGTTTTATAAATGTGTTACGATATACAACAATAGTTATCATGTACTGTAGAGGTTTTAAACCTTTCTTGTATGAAGTTAGAGAAAGTGAAAAACAGACAAATCTTGAAGAGAAAATGATAGGAAGTATATCTCACATAATCTTGAATAAATTCACAAACATCATCAGGCTCAAATATCCCATTGAATATTCCTGAAAGTCTATCTTTTAAATTTCATTTTCTCATTATCAACTGATATGTATGTCATTTATAAAGTAATATGTAACAGAAAATATGTAAGACGATTTATTTTTCGATTGTATTCTGCTAAAATATACTAAATACCGTAAGTGTGTTACGCAAGTCTGAAAAACTGACGGCCAAACAAATGACGTTAATGATTGATGACTGTGATTAGACACGATTTCTTTTTACTATGTGCTATAAGCAACATCCTTACATGGGAGTACAGGAGAAAAATGAACAGAGAACCTTCTTTTAAACAATAAATAAATAAATAAAACATTCAAAGTTATAATGGAGAGAAATGGAACGTTGCCTAACTTATGGCTCGTTAAAAAGGTTTACAACTGCGAAAACCACAGATGTGTGCGAATGACTCTTAAAGGTTCTCGTCCATTTCATTAGTGTCTCGAAGCAAATTAAACTAATTGGCAACACTGATTAATTACGTTATTTATCCTACCTCCTGTATCGATGGACAAATAAGAAAAAACACTCACCGCAAATCACATCCAGAGTGCACAAGATGATATGAGGCGTTATATCCACGTACTCTTTGTCCGATAAAGATCTCAGCTTATGCACCAGTATTAACGACTGCTGGTTGAAGACCGGCAAGAAATCCTCCAGTATTCGAAAATGGAAAGACGGTGTGAGGAGTTTCCTCCTGTACTTCCATTTTTCGCCTTTGCTGGAAATTAGAACAAAATCATTTAACTTCCAAGGATATCTGAAAAATATTTCAGAAAAGATATTGATACTTTTGCATTTCGATGGAGCAAGTGAATAAAGTCGCCAAAAATGATACAACCGATGCCAAAAGGAATATCCCCGCTGGAAATTTTTGACCGTCACATTTTCAAAGTAGGTCGCGGAAATTTCTTACCAGTCATACCTTTTTTTTAATACGTAATAACAGTATTGGCAACAAACTAAGGATTGTTTGCCGCCAATAAAGTCTGCTTGGCAAAATTTACACTTGAGAAATGGAAATGATGCAAAATGTCGACTCTGATTTTCATTTCTTGACACGTTTGTCGATTATTAGGTAAACGTCATGACAACAGTAAAAAAAATTAAATGTATTATAACTGCTAGTATCATTTTTTTAATGATGGAAGTTATTAAAATATTTTTGTCTTCAGTAATCAGTAATTAATTTTTATTATATCACTCGTGAGAAATGCGTGTTTTTTCTCTTTGTTTTCTGTACTGATCACTACAAAAAAATATTGTTTGGGGTAAAAATTGGATGTCATTTTCATATATATCATATAAGGCCTGAGGACCAAAACTACCACGAAGCTGGATTTTTTATAGTGTCATTTTTTCATGTACACTACTTTTATTACAACATTACACGAAGAGAATAAAACATATGTAGCACTAAAAAAGGAGAGTTTTACATGTAATTAATTTGTTTAATTAAATAATCTAGCTATATTTTTAGATTTTCACATTTTCTTTACTTCTCAAGAGACATTTTTTCTCGATTCATCGAAACAAATTAATTTATTATGATACACAAGGCCGTAAAATTCTTTAAAATAACATGATTTTCTCATCGCAAATAAACGTTGAAACACAAATTCAGTTCGAAAGGTTTATCACCACTTGAACAATTAATGTACTTTTCTACCGCCACACTGAATCTTTTGTAATAAGACATGCCACTGTTTCTACATAAACTATATGGACTTACATTGTAACGTCCTTTGACTGCCCTATGGCTCGGAAGCAAACGGGCATGTTCGCTCCCCTAAAAGTCGACAAAGAACTACTGGCAGCGCCTGGGAATCTGCGTATTGCCGAACGGATTCCGAGGAAGCTAAATAATAAAAAAAAAAGTTCAGAAATCAGCAGAGCCCTGAGTAGCATCGAGAACTGCTGAAGCGATTTTTGGTGGACTATCAAACGGTTGGGATTTCCGGTCCCGAATATTATTATCCACCGCGAACATAAACATAGACAGGAAGTAGTATGTGGCACCAAAGAGTAGCAGCTCTATATCCACGGTAGTCCTTTGTTAGACTACATTAACATACTGATTTGATTCATGACATAAAAAAATTATATTAGAAAATTATTATTTACATTTGTTTAAATAAATTTTTAAAAAGATAGTGATTGAAATAACTCAAATTTATAGAAAATTCAGAACGAGGCATCGATGAGACTCTACTGGATATTTAACACTAGATTTACCAAACCAGTCAAAATGACTAGTTTTACAGTAGCAATTCAATGTAAATTTAAATTGCTGACGGACAGCACCTTTAATTAGGTTGCGGTTATAACCGTCATGGCACCAGCGGACTGTAGACACTAAGTAATGGGACGATGGCGACTATAACAACAAAAATTTAAAAAGAAAATGACATGTTTGATGACTCAAATAAGCAATTTTTTGTGTGCAAAAAAGGTATTATTGGGAGTTACACAAAATTTACACAAAATGTTAGATCATAATCAAACATAAATAAATAAATGACAAAAAAATAAATTCAAGAGAAAACACAATCGAACTCCTCTCTTCACAACCACGTGCATCCTGAAGCTGCAAGTCGTGTAACAGGTGGAAAACAAAATTCAACCTAAAAAATTTCTTTCAAAACATGACACTAGGCTTCTATTTGTATGCTGGTAAATGCACATTTGTGCCGCTATAGCCGTAGTGTCTAAAAACGACCGTTTCGTTTTGGACGGCTTTGTCATCATGCCACATAGTGAATTTCGCTTTGATAGCTATAGACGCAAGTGTCCGTCAGCGTGTTAATAAAGGGATATAAGACTGTTGTAGCTCTCAAAATCATTATCCGGCAAATTTACTACTCCTTCGTTTCTTAATTCATACAAGTTTCCAAAAATGTTCACAGCAAAATTTCTGATTACTAATCAAATTGGATTTAATTAAGTGTCACTTATTCATTGGTGTGTGCCAGGGAGCTTTGCGAATGGACAGAAATGTTTTCTTTTGCAACTTTTTAATATGAATGTTTGCTGTCGATCCACAAATCCACACCGAATAATTCAGTGACTGTTTCAATCGGTTCGGCAGCCGATGTTCAGAGACTCGCCGTTTAGTTTATATCTTGCAGGATATTTAGTTTTATTTGAGTGGTATCCGAAAGGCGAAGGTTCTCGGTCGAGGATGCATCTCAGACGTTCTTGAAATCGGAATCACCATGTAAGAGTCTGTAAAATATTTCTATGTGCTTTTATCGTGTCTATTTTAGATTGCAAACAAATATTGTGTACATATAGACAATTTTTTGAACTATAACTCAACTATTCTCGGCATTCAGACTACACAGAGTACTACAATACATTTAGTTCAACTCGTATTTTACATTTCTACAGCAATTCTGGAATAAAATCAGCCAGCTATATTGTTATGGCAAGCTTTCAGTCTAAGGGAAAACATTTAATACTTTCGTTTGAGTTTTTGTAGAAAGCAAACAGTGTCTTTTTCTGGGCGAAGGTACACGCTCATGTCGCAATTTTCAATAGTTATTACATCAGCCAGCTATTTTTTTCGTCCGTGATGAAGAATAAATTTATCGAGGAGGTTCCAGAGAGAACAGAGTTGCATGACACATGTAAATCATGCAATTCAGAAAACCGTTCATAGGTTACACGGTAATTATTCTTAAATTTTCCATTAGAAAATTCATTCTTAAGGAGGGCTTGCACCTGCCATATTGGATTCCTCTCACTCAATGTTAATCTAAAAAAAAAAATATTTATTTCTAGAAATTCTTTAAAAAAGAATTCTAAAAATTATTCCACGTAAACAACAAATTCTATAGAATGTTATCTTTTACACCTTTTAAAAGGTCATTGAAAAAAATATATTTTATTTATAATTATTCCTGGGAAAGTTTGATATTCTCTATATAAAACTCAACTAAGAACATTTAGCGGACACAATTTTTTTAAGTACAAAAAATACTACAAAAATTCGATAGATTGCTTACATGTGTCAGAAAAAAATTCCTTGGAAATTTATTTAAGAGCGATACCGAATTTAATCAGATGATACAATATCAAAACATAGTCTTATCTTTTCTGGGGAGAACTGTATATCATACCGTTTTAATGCTGCGATAAATCATTTATTTCCGATTCGAATAAACGGGATTATTCGTTTAATGGCAAAAACATGTGCTACCTAAAACGTACACTAAAACAAAGAATAGCGCTTAGATGGTACAGATGGAAACTACAACAACTGCCAGTTGCCGGTTCCTTAATTTTGTAACTGTGTTGAAACAGGATCATCAACCTGGTGTAACGTATCCGGTCCCTATTTCAGGTGACACAAGGAAGAATCAGGTGTATCTTGATTAATGAGTTTATTTACACTTCTGCTATATACATCATTTCACCACTATAAAAAAAATTTCTAATCACAGGTAAGTGATTAGTACACGTAAGCCTGAGTAGAGACGGGTACCTAAACTAAATTCAGTCTCTGCCGAAATATAGGTGATTGGACGGAATAAACAATTCGTAGCTTTCTCGAAAGTTCTCTGAAGTACAGGTAGGAGATCTAAGCACAGTTAGTTCTGAAGAACTGCAAACAATCCTGAAGAAGATTATATTAGAAAAAGGAAAACCAAAGCACGGGGTATCGCTTCAATCTCAGCAAGAGATATATCACAAAACGGGATTTCGCTAAATAAAACTCTCCGATGGAGAGACTGGTTGAGGCGACCTCTGAGTTAGCCGATGCGGGCTACTCCTTAAAGAAAAGATCCCAAGGTGGGATTATAGCAAAAAACTCTTCGGTAGAGAGACTGGTCAAGGCGACCTCTGAATTAGCTGGTTGCTAGCTAACTAACTTCTCTCAAAAAAACAAATCTTCTCTCGTCTCTTTCTAGGGGAGGGGCCTCACCCACAATTTCATTAGTGTGGGACCAACTGGATTGGTCCGGGTTAAACAATCATCGGCCGCAAAGCCAGGGGTCCCTTGAATTCTTAGCGGCTACATCTGAGTAGCAGCAAATTCTTTGTCGTTCCCGCGATCATATTTTTGGCTGTCAGTGAAGGTGCCGTGTTGTCTGGCATATTGTTCCTTTACTATAGGGCACAACAGTGTAGACATAGTGGTGCCGGGGAAAACAATCCTTTTGTATCCACACAAGTCCACCTCTCAAAGCAAAGTTCTTTGATGACGATACAACGTTAAATCACGCCGTTACACTGGGGAATCAGTTACAGTTTATTCCTTTTGGACAAAAGGATTGGCATCTATCTTCGCTGGAAAAGAAAACTCTAAAAACAAACTACAAACTGCTAAAAGGGGACTCTGGACATATTAATGGGTTAAGCATTTGGCACTTACCTTAGATTTGCATAAATATATTGAACTTACCTAGTTAGTAATCCTGTCCCGAGCCACTTCTGTAAAAATCCGTATTCATATGACTTTTCTATAGAAACGCTACTACTTAAAATAAGCTGAAAAGAAATAATCTACATCAATCTACACAGAGTAGAATCTGTAAGTGTATATAAAATCAGACATTTCAATGGCATTATTATGATGTCCCATCAAATGTTTTGGAACTAAAAAGTTGCATGGGGGTTTTTTTGTTTGTTTGTTTATAATCTTAGTATTTTACTCGCAACACATTGCAGAGTTGCTCTAAGAATCAATTAAATCAGCTTTTTAAATTGAAAAGCAAAAAACGACTACAACGCACTACTTTGCGTGAACTAGAACAACTGCAAACCAAATAAATCAGGAATTCTACTTTCTTGATTCTTCTCACATAAGAATCTATTTTCATTGAGAGACGCTGTCAAGAACGATTCGCTCCATAGCGACTCCCATGAACTTACCTCTCTGTTTTGGTTTTAAAACTAATGAACTGTTTGGTATAAAATATACTAAACGCCACAGTGAAAAGGGGAAAAGACTGCGATTCAATGCGATACCTATTTCCGTCACAGCCCTGAACGTTACTTTCAGGAAGCTGTGAAAATAAGTTAAGTAAATGTTCTCGATTGGCATTCATAAAAATTTTCTACAGACAACGGCAAAAATCAACGACAGATCAGATTAAAAAATGGCCTTATTAGACAATACGTCGTGTGAAAAAACAAGTATGCATCCATGTAAAACACTTATTCCAATTCAGGGACGTGATCAAAAATCGGAGACATATCTACAGTTTTGGACTATATCATTCATCTAACACGTCGTGAATTATTGAACTCACACACAAGTATAATTAACTTTTATTTTTTTATACTTAAAGATTCAAAATGGGGACATGAATCTAACATGGTGTACAATCTAAATGCTGACTTTCATGACACTATTAGCTCTTAAGTTTTTCGTATAAGCAGATATGCAGTCCGAGATATTCCAAAAATATTGTTTCAGATTTAGTTGAAAGGAATATAAAGTGCTGACACACACCAAAATATACTGGTTGGTATTTTGAAGGTACAACATATTTTCTGCACTTCGAACACGAGAAAGTAAAAATTATTCATACCGGCACGTTCTCATCATGTAAAAAAGGCTTGATATACTTTTCCATCACTAGCGAAAAGTCGAGAAAATAGTTCTATGGTAACTCATATTTTAATCCAAAATAATAAAATTTTTCAAAATTTTAAATACCTCCACTACTTCAGCCCGGAAGACAGAAACTAGCGGTTGGAGGCCGAACCAAAAACAATGCATTCCAGTTTTTTCGTAGATGGCGGTGCAACCCATAATACGTTCTGCGATATCTAGAAAAGAAATCACGATCAAGAAAGGAGCTTTAAGGATTTAACGTAACTTTTAGCCACATGTAAGCAGTGTATTACTTATCGGAGAAGGATTCGAAATTAGAATATAAATACTAAAAGAAATACAAATGCACTCATCTTTCAGAGTGAGCCCGGGATCATCATTTGTTAACGAAATAAATCATTTTGACGCTATCATTTTCTTAATCATAAAAAACGATTTTATTAATAATTTTAAACACATTTACACCAAACGACAAAAGAACACATTCAAACCAAAACTACTTTCAGGACAGATTCAAAACATTGGAGACGGGATACATCGTGGGAGGAACAAACGTTATTCTATCGCACATCTGTAGATATACTCAGGTTTTTTTTTTTTTTTTTTTTTTTCTTTAAATGGAATATGCAACACAGCGTATCTTGTAATATGCGAACCCACCGAATCCTGGAACTTCAAGTCTCTACGTGAATCACTAGTCTCCAAGAGTTGGAAATTGGAAAGCATTTATCAAATCGGAAATTTTAAATCACATTCATTTAAATGAAAATGCATAAATTAATAAGAAATGATGGAGCTCTAAGTTTATTAGGAAAAATCTACACACTGAAAACTGCTTCTTACCAGTCGACAAGGTATAGCAGCTAATTCAATTAATCACCTCCAATTAAATTCGTTTACTGGTGCTATGGTCGAATTCATTAATGCGAAAATGTAATTTAAAAAACTCCATTTATTGGAATGTCTTTTTAACACATATTTATATAATAGAGCAAGCCTCCATGTCATGTTTCAGGATTAAATGTGGAAAATCCCATAAAATGATCTCTTATAATGTAAATTATACATACTCAATATTCAGACAGAGACTGAACTCTCGAGTGAATAATCTAACATTATAGAAGTTTGTGTCCGCTTACACAAATCTGGGATTTCAACACCATGATTTAGTATTTATTTTCATCGTAAAATGTGAAGCATTTAACAGAGATCTGGAGCTGAGAACACACAGAACGAATAGAAAACAGCAGCGAGAGTCACTTTGGTTTGGTGTGTGTGGAGTGCTACGGTCTACTTTTTGCAACACGAGGGCTAATGAGACCGGGACCTACTGCTTAAAGCCGATTCCAAAGAGAGTCACTTTGGATTCCACCTGAGAAATACATAAGCGAGATAGAGAATCTACTCAATGCCTGGAGGACGTTCTAAACTGTCATCATTATTCCATGTGGAAACTTCTTTTCATTTTATTTTACCTTCTTAGTACCTGTTTGTGCGTTGTTTAAATCAGGCTGGCCAACCCAAAACACTTAACCAAAACACTTTTTAGTTCATTTTTATTTTTTATTTTCTTCTCTCCCGATTTTTTTTATAAATGCCCATAAATGTTCTATAGGGTTAAAATCCGGACTTTGTGGAGGATGGGGCAATACTTTTTGTACATTATATAATAAACATTCCTTTACAATCTGAGAGTTATGCGTAAAATCATTGCTTTGGACAAAAGAGAAGTTTCTATTTAAATTCCGTTTTACAGCTGTGCCTGGTAAATTTTGTTTTAGAACATTTAAATATACCATTTTGTCCATGGCACCATCATTAAATATTAAATTTCCAACACCGTTAGCTGCCATTGCACCGCATACCATAACGTTACCACCGACATGTTTAACAGTTACTTTTATATTTGCTGATTTAAGTGCTGTACCTTCCTTTCTCCATCAGTAAAAATAACTTAGGTAAAAATATGTTTATCAGTAAAAATAACTTAAGTAAGAAGACTTCAAAAATCTTGGGACTTTGCAATATAATTTTTAGCATATTCAAAACTGGCAGATAAGTATGGTTTCTTTCGTGGTGCATAGGCTCTATATTCAGTAGAATGTAACAAAATTCTTACCATCTGTGGATGCACATTGACAACAGATGTCTCCTTTCTATCTTTACTGCAGAAATTGTAAGTTTCTCTTTAAAAAATCTCAGTCCGTCTCTCTACCGAGACGAAGAAATCTTTTTGGGGCCGACCACTTTCATTTGGTCTGTAGAAAAATCCGTACCTTTTATAGTTATTAATTACGTCATCCACAGTTGAATGAGGCTTTTTCCCAATTTCTGGAACATATCTTATACTTTTCTTTTCTTTCCATAGTTTCACAATTATGTTTTCCATATCTATAAAAGTTTGATTTGTCTCTATTTCCCAAAATTTAGATTAAGAAAAATAAATTTAACAGTTCAGTCTCAGGGCTTTGACTTGAATTCCTACCAAAAATGCAAGTGTTTTAAAAATTTGCATAAAGTAGTGAATAGTGCGAATAAAATTAATGTCCAAGTTTTTCTTTCTTTTTGGCTGTGGAAATATCAAAATTTCATCTTTAAATAAGTTTAAAATTAAATGCAGTTTTTTATTGAAATTCAAACCAGTCATCTCAATCGTGGAAGAAATTACCATTTTTTTTAAATGTTTCATTTTAAAAGTACAACTAGCATTTAAAATGTTGCACTACAAAATGGGTTCTCCTTGCTGTCCAACTTTTTTTCGGGGGTTCACTGTAACTCTAGAACAAATGTCAACAAGCCTCAAGGCTTTCAGAAAGTTAAATGAAATTTAATGTGCATAAATATTTACTTTTTTATTACTTAGATAATTTCTTGGCTAAAATTTATTTAAATTAATATTACCTCTTTTTAATTACTATTAGTATTTAAATTTTAAAAAAAATAGAGGCAGTACGCGTTACGACTTTTTTCGGAAGTAGCCCTAAATTTCTTGTGAAATCTCATGCATTCCCTATACGGCCTTATCACTAGAGATGTAAAAAACCCGGAATTTTGAAGAAGTGGGAATAAACCTGGGAATTTTGAGGCATAAACTGGGAATTTTGGGAACTCTGGGAAAAAACATTTTAACAATGTTTACATTTATTTTTTCAACAGTCTCTATTTATAAACTAGCATATTATTTCTAAGATATTTTTTTTTTACTTTTGCAGTATATATATATATATATATATATATATATATATATATATATATATATATATATATATATATATATATACATACATACATACATACATATATATATATATATATATATACATACATACATACATACATACATATATATATATATATATATATATATATATATATATATATATATATATATATATATAAGAAATAATAACAATGAGAATTTAAATGATTTTATAGTAGTACCTATGTAATTAATTACCCTGTTAGTCTTATCAAACACATGACTGGTTGCTTCAATTTTAATTGCTAATATAATAATTATATACATTATTTTTTATCATTATTTATTATGTAAATTGCTTTATGTTAAACTTTTGCCCTCCTTTTATAATATAAAAATAAATATCTTTAAATTTAAAATAACAGTTTATTATTTTTTGTAATGCATATACCATTAAAAGGTGTAATCAAATAACACTGTTGCATTTTGTGTCCAATTCCTACATACACATTATATATATATATATATATATATATATATATATACAGAGAGAGAGAGAGAGAGAGAGAGAGAGAGAGAGAGAGGGGGGGGGAGAGATGTTATCCAAGAAAAATAGTGATTTATGGGTTTTGTGACACTACAGATTATTGCCTAATATTTATGTAATAATGAAAATATTGGATATTTCTCAAAGGAAAAATATACTCATACTTTCATGCTAAACATGATACCTTTTCAAATATAGTTAGTTAATCCCAATTATTCAAATTTTTGGCTGTTTTGCTTCCTTACACGTTTATTCATTACAGTTGACAGTTGACTATTAATATCAAATCATTAATGAAATGTAAAAATTGTCTTGTGCGATTAGGATAAAAGTAAACAAAATACTTCAAAATTCCCATGTTTTGGAAATTTTCAAAAAACCCGGTTTTTTCCACTGCTCACAACTCTACTTATCACACATCAACATATACACGTTGAAACCGGAATGGATTAAGCTTACGATTCTTTTTCCCAATGAAGAACGCACGGATTTCTTGTGTGATAGCGATAAATTTTCAAATGATTTACTTTGGTTCAGTTTAAGAACTTTAGTCGAGTGAAAACTTCTAACTCTCACATGAGAAATCTGTGCATTCTTCATCGGTAAAAGGAATGGTAAATCATCTCTCTTCGAAAAGTAACTCTCTTCTTTTAATATTGGAACAAAAAATTTTGAATAAGTCTAAAAATTATGCATTTCCGTTTTAGATTTTAAAATATTCTTAAAAACAAAAGAAAAGAAATAAAATAAAACCTTTTCTAGAAGAGGAAAGTTTTTAATAAAGAAATTTACTCCCTCTTTTATTGGTAAAATTCTTAACAAATAATAATAATAACGATAAGTATGACAATGATCACTTTGCACATCTCAGTAATTTACTGCTTGACAGTCTGGGTAATATAGTAGCTCGTAAATAACACGAAATTATTTACATCACGAGGACTACTAATCGCATTCCTAAGCACACCGTGGTAAAAATGTCAGGAAAAAGAAAAGTACAATAAGTATTGGTAGTACTTTACGCATTTTCATTCCATATTTTATTTAAGGTTTTGTTTACACTGTTCTTCCATTCTCTATACTCCAGGGATCATGTGTGTTGACAACTTACACATTCACTAATTTCCATTTTAAAAGTGGCATACAGTAAAAAGTAAAGTAATTTGATCAAAAATGTACTTACATACTCCTGGGTGGTACTTCAAATTTTTCGACCGGGCATATAATTTCACTACCCAAGAAATATTACCAATTAAAAAAGTTGGTGGCGTTCCTGGAATATCATTAAGAGATCTAAAATAAGCTTTTCGTCTAACATATGATACAACAGCCACAACAAAAACAGCTATTATTACGGTCCATGACAAGTATACGAACAGCATATTGTACTTTTAAATCGCACTCTTACGATAGCTATCATATATAAAGAGGAATAATATCTATAAATCTCTGACAAAGTGAAGTGTCTTGTAACCGATACTGAAGTAACTGAATATGACCTTCGCTTACTGCTTGTTATGAAAGAACAGATACATTACTCTGATAAAAGAAAATATTGTTTTTCTTCTCGGCTAGGAGCATTCCATACTTTTAAAACAAACGGATGAGCAGCGCCATCTATTGTTACAAAATATGTTGATAATGAAATTTTTATTTTCCATGTGTGTACTGTATTCAGGGGCGGACTAATGCCTAGGCAACTTAGGCACGTGTCTAGAACCCGTAATTTTTGGGGCCCGAAAATTAGGTTTTTAATTTTTATTTTTATTTAACAGAAAAACGTGATATTCATAATTATTGCTGAAATTATCCAAATTATGCCGAATCGTTGATTGATAAAGTCAAGTGTGGACGGGCGTTCCCATGATTATGCATCTTATATTATGTGCTTATGACAAACTAATTGACGAATTTGCAGAATTAAAAGTGAGAAAAAAGGCAATATAACAATCTGGGTATATTTGTTAAAGCATTATTGTTTGTTTTAATAAATTATGTTTATGTTTGTTTGTTTTAATAAATCATGTTTATTTAATTTTTGTACATGTATATTATTTTTTTCCTGGAATCCGACAATTAAATAGAACTACATACTATAAGTTTTAAAACCAAACTACCAAACGCAAAATATGTGTCATGACTGCAAAATAGGTCCGGAATTACAATGTTGCTTAGGGCCCGCTTTAGTCTTAGTCCGCGACTGACTGTATTTAACAGAAGGACGAATATTCGAGATCTGAAACAAATTAATTCTACTATATACTACTCAAACCAAAAATGATTAACTTCTGGAAATCTTCTTTTACATTAACAGCTCATTTATATGTCTGTTTGTTTTTTGTTTTGTTTTGCGCTGAGTATATATTTGACACTGGTTTTTCGTATCCCCACATATTGATCACAATGTCATTTCATTATAATCTAGGAAATTAGCAAAACATAGCATGAAACAGGAACGTAGCCAGAATATTTTTTAGGGAGGATCCAAAGTCTTAATCTAAAGTACTATGAACTTTCTCATAAAAAAATTGCATCATACACACACACTCACCAAGTACACTGGTGGACAAAATTAAGAGATGGAAAGCATTTTCGCACATTTCTCTAAAACTACCGCACAAAACCTGGACAGTTGATTGCCATATATGGTCACTGTAGCACTATTGGGCCTCAGATAAGCTTACGTATTCTTGTGGGAGTTGCTAAGCCAGCAGGAGGTATAAAAGTCCGCATCGAGCTGTTCATCTCATTCCACTCTTCAACACAGTTGCAGATTCTAGTGCATTTTTTGAATAATCGTGTTGTTTCTTGCTGGGTTTTAGGTGAAATGAGTAAACCTCATCGTTTAGATGTTGGTATGAGATGGAGAATTGTGGGTAGACTTGAGGCAGGCCAGTCCCAAGCTCAGGTTGCTAGGGAATTGAATATAACACCAAGAGTCATTTCCAATTTGTGGAGTCAATTTAAAACTAGTGGGACAGTATGCAGACGACCAGGACAAGGTCACCCGAGGGCTACAACGACCAATGATGACCGGTATTTGTTCATTTCAGCTAAGCGCCAGAGGACGGCTACAGCCATTCAATTGTCTAGGAACCTCGCGGCTGCTACAGGAATATCAATTTCAAGTAAGACAGTTTCCAGAAGACTCCATGAAAGAGGGCTGTATGCCAGAAAGCCCGCTATTTGCATCCCACTCACTCCTTCCCACAAAAGAGCGCGTGCAGAATGGTGCAGACAACATAAGAATTGGACACAGCTTCAATGGGCTAATGTTCTCTTCAACGATGAGTCCATATTCAGTCTACAACCTGATTCTGGACGGTTATTGATATGGAGGGATCCTGGAATCCGATACCATCCCAGCAACATTATCGAAAGGAACCATTATGCTGGTGGTGGACTAGTGGTTTAGGCAGGGATCGTGCAAGATACCCGCACACCGCTCCATGTGTTTGACAGAGGTTCCGTGAATGCCCAGAGGTACAGGCAGGAGGTCCTAGAGCCCTATGTGCGTCTTTTCAAGGGCGCTGTTAGCCCTGAATTCATTTTTATGGACGACAATGCTCGACCACATAGGGCTCTTATGGTTGATGAGTATCTGGAAAGCGAGGACATTCAAAAAAAGGGATTGGCCAGCCAAATCCCCTGACCTGAATCCTATTGAACATGCTTGGGATGCTCTTGGGAGAGCTATTGCGATGCGCCAACCTCCCCCCAGAACTATTCTAGAGTTAAAAATTGCTCTGGTGCAAGAATGGAAGGGTCTTTCACAACCCCTCCTTAACTCCTATATTAACAGCATGCATACTCATTGTGCATGCTGTCTGTCTATTGGGGGTGACCATACACCATACCAGAGGCAACACACACCGTACTAGCCTAACTTTTATTGTCATCTTTTATCCTTACGTTCAGAATACATTGGATTTATTGGCAATAGGTCTTGTCAGTGAATGGCAATTTCATTTTTTTTGCATACTTTATTATCATGGAATAAGCTATATCCATATCAAATTTCATTTATTTATATTCAGTATTTTTTAGATATTTGGGAAAATGTCTTCCATCGCTCTTGTCCACCAGTGTACATACAAACATACAGGTATGGGACAAAATAACAGAAACATACATTTAACAACCAGTCTTCTAATAAACGACTACCTTTTGCGCAACAGTGTGTGACTTTGAGGCGGAGAAAGGGAAGGTATCAGTCAAGTATTTCACAGTGTGAGTTGCATGAGAAAATTGTTCCCAACAAAGAGTGATTATGTCCGACTTTTCCGAAAAGAGGCAAGATAACTGGAGCTCTCTTCGTTGGAGCATCCGTGTCCAAAACAACCAACCTTGTGGGTGTTTCAAGGATCACTGTGTTAAAGGTTATGACAGCCTACACAAACCTAGGCAAGGTGTCGTCTTCTGCGAAGCACAACTGTAGGTGAAATTCAAAGTTGATGGACCGTGATAGACGGGTGTTGAAGAGGATAATCGCTAGAAATTACGAGATAACGCCATTATTACGAGATACTGGACGTTATCTACTGCCGCAGATAACGTCCAAGATGAATACCCACCTTCTGAACCCCGTATTTATGAAAATTATTTAACGAGAGTTGCATGCAGTGAACATTTATGGCAGAGTAGCTATTCTAAAACCATACTTTTCACCGCAGAAGGCAATGAAGAGACTACAGTGGTGCATAGACCACCCAAACTAAACACAGCTACAATGGAAACAAGTTATCTGGTCTGATGATTCCTCATTTACATTATTTCAGACCGCCGGACGCGGGTTCATGTGGCGAACACTGGCAGAAGCATTTCATTTTGATTGCCTGATTTCAACCGGAAACATGGAGGGGTTTCTGTGATAGTGTAGGGCGCAATATCTTCCCGTGGATTGGGGCTTCTCGTTGTCTTAAGGTGGATGATCACAGGCGACCGTTATCGAATGCATTCTTGCGGATCATCTTCACCCTATGCTTCAGACTCTCTTTCAGAGAGAACGTCCTATGCTCCAAGATGACAACACCCTGTTCACACGCATCGCTATATTCAAACTTGGTTACATGAGCATCATGATGAAGGGGAACATCTAACCTGGTGTTCTCAGTCCCCTGATCTCAAAATCATTGGAGGTTATTTAGAGAACAAAGTCCGTGCTCAGTTTTCTCCTCAACACCCACTATTTGAACTCGAGACAGCCCTGCAAGAGGAATGAATGCGAATTCCGATTAACTTTGTTCAAGACCTTTATTTATCAACCTTTATTTACCACGTCGAATGCAAGCTGTCATTCAGACCAGAGGTGTCCTAACCCCTTATTAACAAAAATTTTCATTATTTCACAGGTGTTCCTATTACTTTGTCCTATACCTGTACATAAGTCCTATACATACATCAATAATTTTGCAGGCGTCATAAATACGTCATAGAATAACTCAACAACGGTGTAAGTACTTTCATTTTACCTTGAAAAATATATTTTCAACCCCACTGAGTCTACCACGCTCTCAATTTTTACCAGGTTTAAATTTACCTGGTAAATACTGGAACACATTTAATTTACACACCAGTATTTGCCTGACAAATTTAAAATAAAGTAATTTTATGAATAACTAGGGAAATAAACAAAATTATCGAGAGAGGATGACAAAGAAAATAAAGATGAGAAAATGTGGCAAATCCTTTTATTTTTCTTTTAGAAAATTACCTTTCATGACAACAAAATTCGAAAACAGTGTGGCGCAATAAGCAATTTATAAACTACCGTTTTACAGTAGGAAATTAAATTGTTCTAGCTTTTAAGTTATTTTAGTGTAGCCACCTTATTCAAACCTTCTTCTATATTTTCATAGTTATACACCGAAAGTATTGATATATTTGTCAACTTCTTGTGACCCAGTTCTATTAAAAAAAAAAAAAAAAAAAAAAAAAAAAAAAAACGTTTTTACTGTTTTCAAACTGTTGAAAACTATTATATAACACTTGCAGTGGAAACCAATGATGAACATAAATTTTAATAGTTTTAAAGAATCGTATACACACCCTTCCCTATATACGTCCTTGGCATGGAAAAAAATTAACATTACAATATGAACGAAATTTTAATTCAAGTATAAACTAAAACTACTCCTTTAATAAATAAACTATATGTATCCCTTGTTTTATACTTCGCTTTCCTCATTTCCTTAACCAACAACAGTCTTCAGTCATATCGTTTCAGCAGCTTTGATAGTCTTTTCACCTCTTTGATACCACAATGATGAAAAAGTTCATTTTGCTCCTCAATAATATGAACCACATAACATCAGAAATAATCAGTGTGATTGTTGAAAACGTATTTTTTTCAAACTTTTATAATATAAAGGATCTTTTTTGTTTACCAAGCCTCCCCTTTTTATTCAAAGTTGGAATGGAACACCCACTCTCAGATGTCAAGGAAGAAAGTATTGTTATCTTGAATAATCTCGGTTTTCAGATATTAACTAGCTTCTGTTACGTCTGTATATAAGTGCAAGGGAACTTTAAATATCCCGTTTGACATGTTTCGACTTAGAATTTGTAAGCATCGCGCATAACTCAAAGTCGAATGTTGGAATTTTATACTTAAGACTGAAAGAGCACACACCTTCAACCACCTCTAAGGTAAAGCGAGGAATTATATTTATAAATATATTTAGAACTTTGTGCGATCTAGTTGTGCATCTCCCTTTTTATTACAATTAACATTTTATAAAACGAAATTTTTCAGTGTAACAGATACTAACACTGCCGGACATAACTAAAAAATTATTAGCCATAGAATGTAGAAATTTTATATTTAGTTCCGATGTATCATCTAGTTGTACACCTCTATTTTTTAATACAATTCACACTCTACATGACGAAAAAACTCAACAGATATTAACGCGGTCTACACCAGATAGCAGTGCTTGAAATCTGCAGAAATATCAATGTACTCATATGCAGCAGTCGAAACAATACTCTTTAAGTCGATTAAAAAAATTAAAAACTTGTTTGGAGAGAGTAATTTTGAATTCCTACTGCTTTATTATACCCTGATACGGAGGAAAGTAACCTTGAACTCGAAAATATTATAGTTTATAATGGAACATCTACGTAACGACAAACTCTCAATGTAACCGATATTAGAACTACCGGTCGCCACCAGATGGCAATACTTGAGATCTACTTTGAGAATACATTACCTTCAAAAAAGATGTTAAAGTTAAACCTTTAAAAGAACGTGGAAATGATAATAAATCATAGACATTTTTTTTATTTAAATATGGACCATTTAATAGATGCACAAGGAAATCATGCAGTGTGACCAATTCAAAAATTTTATCTACCGCTCTTTTCATAGTTGAGGAAACTTCCAGCAGAGCTATTTGAAACATTGTTCAACTTTGAGTATGCTTTCACAAATTGTGTATTTAAAAAAGTGACAATTAAATGGTTTTTTTTTTTTTTTTTTTTTGGAGAATAGGATTATTATGCAGAATGCTGTTTCTTTCAAGCTTTCTATTTCTACATCAAATTTTTATGAATCAATTTTAACTCATAAATACCAGATTCCTTTCTGCAAAATACATATGACCTTAAATATAAATTATTATAGACTGCACATAGTAAAACAAATATGAAATTTAAACAATTATGAATATCATAACAACCTATCCTGAACACTGATCAGCTACCATTTTAAAAAATCATAAAATGCCCTTTCTAGGGAAAAAAAATTAAGAGATCAGGTATCAAGCAGAAATGTGGTATTGTAAAGTGAAACTTTAATAGATAAACCTATTTGTCATGATTTCAGTTGATGTACTTACATGACCATATTTAACTTTTGAACCATTATGTTCAAAAATAAAAATTTTGTGCCCTTACAGGATGTGGGCATTCTAAATAAAGGTAAAATAGGTAGAATCCCAGTTCCATGAGCGGCAGTCAAGTTTTGGCTATATTTTTGTTTAAAGTTGTAGCCAAATTGTCGCCAAGTGATGTTAAATTTTTGTGTTTCGTTTTGTATTAAATTTATACACAAAGTATATTTCAAACAAATAAAAAAAAAGTTTTAAAATTTTGGTAAAGTGAATACAAATACAAACTTTAGTTTTTTAATATATTTAAATGCACTTTTGCACGGTTTTAATAACTAAACATTGCGGATTTTTCGTAATATGAGCAAACATTGCCAAAATACAGTTGCTATTTAATTAAATTATTTTAAGAATCCCAGTTTGGTGGACAGGCCAAACTATAATTTTGTTCAAAGCGAGCAAGAGTTGCCGGAAAACTGGGTTCTAGAATTTGAATATATATATATATATATATATATATATATAAAAAAAAGACTGTAATGAACACAAAAAACTAATTAAACTATATTGTTTTAAATTGTTAAATTAGGTTTAGAGATAGTCAAATATTCTTTTTGATTTCGTCATAGCAGATTTTTCTCCATTACTGGAGTAGAGCTTTGGAAATTTTGTGGATATTAGTACATAAAATTAGTTTTTATTTATTGTCTTCAGAATCTCTTTCAGATATATTTCTAACTAGGAAACTTCATTGCACTTATTGATTTTGTTACTCCATGCTGGGCTACAGACTAACAGTGACTACCAGTCAATGAAAATTTAACTTATCTGCCAAAAAATTAATTTAATATGCGATGCTCGAAAAATAGTAAAATTATAATTCAAATGAAACATTTAGTTTTAATTAGCCAATGAAAGGCTTTGAATCTAGCTTCATATGCAAATTTTGAGCAAGGCCAGAACTGAGATGTAGGAAAGTTTACTTACAATTATAAAAGATTCTCTTGTATATATATACTTCTAATATTAAGTGAAGGAATAAATGAACTTGGATTTTAAAAGAAGTTTGTTTAGATTTTAAATGGAATTTCAAGTAGACACCCATACTTCATTTCCACAAAACATTTAAATAATCTGCCTTAAATAATGGATGCATTAGATGCTGAATGAACATATGCATATGAATGATTGGATAGTTATACAATTCTTAAAAGCTGTTGGTATTGTTGATATTTAAAAATCTTTCCATCCTAAGAGTAATTTAGTAAACATTTCTGAATAACATTCTTCTTTTTCATGAGACCATATACCAACCAATTTTTTATAAGCCATAATTATAAGCGTAATGAACCATAAGCCTCTTGCTTAAAGTAGCTGGATACAAATTAAACTGGATTCCTCTATCTTCCTGTGAACTAGTAGGAAAAATTATTCTACTTATGGGCAGCATTGAAATATCTCAAACAGATTTTACCATACAATAGGACAGAAAATTCTTTTTTAAAATTTACATTGGAAAAATGCTATTTGTATTCTAAAAAGACTACATCCAAAATTTTTCGAATAATTTAAAATTAAATTATATTTTTCTCCCTCTTTTCAGTCACATATTACCTATGAAAAATTTCAACTTTACTTTGAGGTAAAATGTGTTTAAGGGAATCTTTAAATGACACAGAAGTAGAACAATTTTCTTCATAGGTTAACATGGAACTGAAGGAATCCAATATGGCTGGTACCCACCCACCAAAAAGGAAAATAAATGATTAAAATTTCAGACTTTAAATTAACATAAATTATCTATTATGCACATGCATACATTCCAACTTGTAATACCTGACACCTGTAAAACTTCTCAGTTGAAACATTGATTGGTTAGTAGGTAAACATTTAGTTGCACAAGTAATTGTAATTAATAAAATTGTATTTTTTCCTATCTCGGAAAAATTTTAATAAAATATTTACAATTCATTTATCAATTAAATTATATTCTATAAAAACACAAAATTAACTTATTTCAAACTGATTATCAATGAGATAAGAGCAGAGAGGGTTCTAAATTTGATCATATTTATTGGAATTTTAATAAATAAGATTAACTTATTTCAATTTGTGTGGCCCTTAAATTTTTAAAATCATTCATAATTAACTATTGGCACAACTATGCAATCAAAATACAATATCTATGCATTGTCACATTCGGTGGTCACTAGCCATGTCAAGTGTATAAATATGCCACAGAAAGATATTTATACATCTTTTTAAGTATTATATAAATTTCAGCTAAAATTAAAAAGATTTTCCAATTTTCACAAATTACTAGAGTAAAAAAAAATTGTCTATTTTTCATAATTTTCAATTTTATTTTCCTGGTACCCAAAACTCATAAAAATTCTCAGCCTATCTAGAAGTAATTAAACCCAAACCATAAATTTTATGGATAAATTGTAAAGTTTACAGGTATGTATTACCCATAAGAATTTTTTCACCTAAAATTTTAAAAGGAGTTTTGAAAGTGTTTAAAGAAATCTTAAAATTGAAAGCAGCACACAGAAGTAGAACTTTCTTTAAAAGTTAACATGAAATTAGAGAAATAAAATATCACTGGTACCCAGCCACCATAAAGTAAAATAAATGATTAAAATTTAAGACTTTGTTTCAATATACTGCCCAATTTTTTAAAGATCAGAACCCTTTATTAAATTACCTATTTTCAGTTAATACGCCACCCATTATTTGTGGAGTAGAAAATATAATTTTAAACAATACAGCTATCACATGAAAATATATCTAATAATAACACTTCAGGAAATCAATTTTTTAAGTCCTGGTTGCAGAACTTATAAAAAAAAATTGTTGGACATTGCTAATTTTTTATAATTTTTCAAATTTTTTATAAGTATATTCTACCAATTATATGTAAAAGCCATGCCAAAGACTAAGTTTTTCTGTAGACAATTGGAAAAGATTCTGACACTGGAACTTACAGCCTACAACCTAATATAATTGCCAATTCGATTACTATATAATAAGCAATAAATGAAAACATATCTTAGAAAAATTTTAACATACTTCAAAAGAGAAAACTTGCTTTGTAGCACGAAAAAAAAAATCACTAAAACATTTAACCAGTACAGGTCATTAAATTAATAATAATACATTTGCATAAAATTGTTTCTAAAAAAGAATGAATCTAAGAATCCAGACAACAAAATGAAACAATATTAGGAAAACTGTAAAACAGTTTTATTATCTAACACATTTATAACTAATTTTTCTGTTTGAAGTTGAAAAATCAACTTATTAAATTGACCTTTAGAAAAGTAAGATAAAGGTTTGTTACTGTAAATTTCCATAATTTAACAGGGATTAGTGATTTCTTGCAGTAGCATTAGAGTTCATTGAACTTTTTAAAAGTGCAGTGTTACAAAAGGCAAGAGCATAAACAGAGAAAAATTCTTTTATTAAACATTTAAATACATAAACAGTTCAAAATAGTATTATGGGAGGAAAGCTGATATAAATAAATAAGGTGAGAAAAGTAGAAAGTTCAAAAGATTTAAGGAAGCTGTGAAAAGAAACCAAGTAACCAAAGTGAGCCTCTACTAGCAAGCTTTAAAGTTTTAGAGAGCCAATGACTAGAATCTTGCACATGTTACTAGAACCCTAAAATAATACTCGAGTGCTTTGTAAATACATTTAAATGGCTTCTGACATTATGTGAGACCTGTATAGTGGAAATATGTAGAGATTTAATGTGAAAAACTTTTTGGGCAAATTTCATAATTCAATAACTGCCCAAATGAGCAAAAGATGGAAATAAATATAAAAGACACTATTTCATATTATCTGGCCAATACTGAATGTAATACCTTTGTGTGGTTCCCTCAAATAACCTGTCCAACCAGTTTGAGAGACCATCAAGGAGGTGCTCTTGAAAAACTACATTTCCATAGTGATCGACATCATTCTGACTTCCCTTAGCAGCTTCAACATCACTATTTTCTGATTCACTATTACTATCTTCAAAACCAATAAATTCTCCAGTACTAGTATCATCTGCATTTTTTGTTCGACCTTCTTTCTTCTTTAAATTTTGCTCAGCATGTTTGGCATGATAGACACAAAAATATTTTCGATGCCCATTCAGTGAAAGAACAGTACCAATACAATTCTTTGGATTAATATTCAATTCTCTATATTCTCCAAGAGTCTGCAATAGCAGACGCCGATACCATTCAAGATTCTTTTCAACCATAAGAAATGCAAACATCAGAGTCTTATTTCTCCTGTAAGGATAAACAGCTTTGTAAAACACAGGCAAAAGTTTCATTTTTGATTCATTATCCAAGAGTAGTACTATAGTTCGACATCCTGGTTTAAGAAGTCTAACAAGACCATTATAAGTTTCCCCACGAAGCTCGTGAATGTGTAGATTATATTCAGGTTTACTTCTGTTGGGCATACCAGGTACTTGTTTGCCCTCTCTTTGGTACTTTTCTTGAATATTTTGCTCTTCTAATTGAACTAGATAGGACATTATATATCCAATTAAAATAATAAAACCAATAGACAGGAGTACAGACACAGCAGGTAAAATTTCTTGTCGTGTAATATTATCCCATAATACATCACCAATAAGTATCATTCTGTTCAATACCCTAGAAAATAAACTTAATGCATGCTCATCAGCAAGTACTGACACTTTGGCATCATAAGGTAATGTCTCAGTACTTTGCATTAGATGATTAACAGCAGCATTTAATTCTTCTTTTGTACTATTAATTACATCATCTCTGATATCCCATCGGTGATCCAACCACTGGTACCTAACGCGGTCATGTTCTTTCCTCCAGATTAATACAACATGGAGAACAGGATCTTCTGGAGCACCCATTCCTGAGCTTAACGCTTTAACAAACTCTTTTTGCTTTTCTTCATAAATGAACATAAACCTCACTCTATCATTAGGTAAATCCATTTGTTGTATAAAATCTCTCATAACAGCTCGGTAAGGATCGTGCTCTTTGATATTCTGAGTTACTAAAATAACACACAAATATTTTCTAGCTCTAACAGCTTCAGTAGGACATAACTGATCAAAAAGTACCTGGGATGACAAACGAGGTAAAACTAAAAACTTATTCGCTTCAATAACATCACACATTGTCTGAACTGATAATTCACTCATACTTAAAGTAGCAATAGGTTTAGAAGAATCTTCATTAAATATTAGCAAAGATTCCATCTTAAACTGAATATTGTAACGCTTTGCAACCTGTTCAGTGTCTTCACTTCCTAAATTTATATGGCCCACAGCAGCACGACTGCGAAATCTAAAGGCAACAAGTAAGTATCTTAAACGAATTGACTCTGCCTTACTAAATATAACAACTCTAATTCTATTATCATGCCAACCTTGAAGAAACTCATCTACAGTATAATCATTTAAACTTACAATAGTGCGGGATGGAATAATTTTTCTGCAGAATTCTATCACTTTAATGAAGCTTAATTGATGATCTTTGTAATGCAAAGCCCTGCCATCCACAACACCAATTAGATAAGGTAAATTACTAACTCCAATTTTATGAGTTAAAGCACTTTCTTGCTGTGCATGAATTGCAGCAAATCCCATACCTAATGGTTCAAGTTCTTGCACTAACTTTCGCCATATAGGTTCTGCATTAATACAAGCAAAACACAATTCTCCATAGAATAATATTAAATATGGCTGGAAGTTACTACTGGGTAAAACATGATTTTCATACGCCTTGGCAGTAATAGTATGCTTATGATAAAAAGAACCTTGATTAAATTTAAATTGGAAATTAAATCCACTTTGACTAAATATGTGTTCAAAAGGATCATTCTCAAATCTTCTAAACTGGGAATAATCAGGATAATGTCTAAAGTTAGGAGTATCTTCAGTAACACCTGAACGGTCAAACAGCCTTCTACGTTCAGGATCCATCAAAAGTTCATATGCTTTATTAATTTCAATGAATTTTGATTCTGCTTCAGGACCTTTATTTTTGTCAGGGTGCCATTCTCTAGCAAGACGTTTATATGCTTGTTTTATATCTGGAATTGAAGCAGTTCTTGGTACATTCAGAGTTGCATAAGGATCTTTCAATGAAATAACTATTTGAATGGTCACAAGAAATGTTATACACAAGAGACCCATCATGTGAATTTTGTTATAAAACACCATGTTTTTGCTCATAAAAGTCAAAATATTACAACTAAAATATTGTTTTTCACTTTAATACATTTAAAAAATCATAAGAGTACAATAAAAATGTTACTCAAAGAAAATGTTTTTATCAATTCAATCATTAATCATGTCTTCTGGGCAGGTTGAACAGCAGTTGTGGCAGCAGCTACTTCAGGTTGAGTCTGCAGATATCTAGTACGTTTCCGAGTATAATGCTGCCAATGAAGAAGCTGCTGATCATCAAGGAATTTAGCACACTGGGAACTGGTTATTTCGCGTCTAAAATGCTCATATTGAAGCAGCTCCAGAAAATGCAGACACATAGGATACCTAAAAATATTTTTTAAAATATATAAGAGGATTAAATCATTATATAAACTCTAATCTTAAAAAAATAATAATAAATAACCAAAGTAATACTGATTATCGAACTAAATTTTTACTTTCTTTTCACTATTAACACTGTTGATGTTTGCTGAAGTAGACAGTTTCCAAAACAAGAATTTAGCTCAATCATTAACACTAAACTCTTTAACAACACACAAAGATTGTATGAAGAAAAATATATTAGTGACAAAAATAAATACAGAAAATGTATAATGTACCAAACTTTAGTACATTTGATAGATTTACTGACAGAAGTACCCAGCAATGTTCTGGATATTTATAACTGATATATTACACAAAACCATAAAATTTAATCTAAAATAACCTATATGTAAGCCCTTTTATTCATTAATGGTTACATTCAGATCTAAAGTTCCCTACATTCAATATTTCTATATTTGTGTTAACAATAAAAAAAAAATTAAAATTTCTCTAGAGAATATTCTTTGAAGACTTTATATTTAAGTTTTTTCAAACAATTCCAGCTACACATTTCACTGATGGCTAGCCTAACTCAACATTACCAAGTTTTCTTTTTAATCAATATTACATCAAATAAACTAACACAGTTGTGTGATCAGTTATCAAAATTCAATTGTATGGAATATTTTTTTTTAATTCTCCTGTTTCTTTTTTTTTTTGTAACTGCAAAACAATTAGTGTTAAAAGAACTAATAAATTTGTTTCAACATTAACAAAGCTAATTTTTCATATTTGCTAAGATTTAAAAATTTGCAACACTAAAGCTATTAAAAGAAAACATCAGATGGTTTAATTTTACTGGTACAAGTAATTGTAATTAATAAAATCTTTATATATTTACTATATATAATAAAATACATTGGCTAATTTTCTACAATTAAATTTCACTTTAAAAAAATCCACTTATTTCAAACTGAATATCTACCAGATATGTAAATTTTATTTTGCATGACTCAGACTGGGGTTTCTTATACTTTTATTAAATATTTCCTATATAATAATAGCTTAAGTTATCTGTACGTCTGTCCTCGATTTTATGAAGCGGTTGGACCTGGAATGGATAGAGGCATCCATAGTTAGCAAAATTCAAAGAGAGTAATGTTTATCTTCTCCTAAACTATCGATCCGATTCTAAAATAAATTGGTATAAATATGCTTCATATCACAGCGAAAAATACTGCCGTCTTTAAAACGTTCGAAATCCACCCCTTCCAATCTTTTCATGGCATTATTTTAACTCCTATTTTCCCCGGTTAAGACCAGGCAATTAAATTTATCAATTTATCACCCAGCAAATACGTAAAAAAAAAACCATTTTTCTAGCATTATGACGTCATTCCTTTAACCATCTCATTGAATCCTTTCTTATTTTAAATTATTTAAATTATGCCTTATTTTCATACGTTTTATTATTGAACTTAGATATGACGTAACTAATTTTCTTTTATATTTGGCTTAAATAATAGATTAGGTACATATGTGATAATTTTAAATTTAATCATCGATTATTTTTTGTTGCAATGAAAGTTTTATCACCGGTTTTAACAACAAAGAATAGGAGTCTATTTCATGGACTAATATATGTCTAGCGTTTAATTTATATATCTTTGAAGAAGTTTGCTCGTTTTTTATACATAACCACAGGGTTTGCGATCCATTCGCTAAATTTTGGCCATCATTCATATATACCGCCAAATAATCACTGTCAATATTAAAACCTATGCTGTCCATCCTATCAAGTAATATTACAAGTTAAATTAAAGGTGGCAACTAACATGCGGTCAATAAAGATAAACAAATTATTCAGCGTGTACCAGATAATTTTCAGCCAAAAAACAAACCATTTTTTTTTACCTGCCTCATAAGGTACTTAACAATTTTGGAAAATTAAAAATTTTACTGATCCCGTTATATGATGGGCTGTATGCTAGTCAGTCAAAGATTGTGCCAGCACTGCATTCTGAGAGCATATGTATTACTCTAATTTCAATCAAATTAAGCATATTATTTCATACTGGTAACTCTGTTTTACTCACAGAATTTTACAAAAAAACTTCCAATGATGAAAAAGTTGTCCACAATCATACATAAGGTTTCTAAAGTTGTCCTAGAGCACTATTACAATTTGGAAGCCTTTGATCTACAATATACTATCTTATTCATTTTGATGAACTTCCCTGGGCATACAATATCACAAATTTAATATATCACAAAAGAACTACATAGCTGCCAACATTTCTTCAACAGCACTACAGCCTGGTGCAGCCCAAGCCTTTCTGTCTGCTTCCTCCAGACGTCACAGCTTTTAGCCAGGTTTCTACACCTTTTTATTACCAAGATCTCCAAATCTCTCTCTACACTGTCCAACCACCTTGTTGCTAGTGTCTCTCTTCTCCTTGTACTTCAATCTTTGAAAAAATTAGTTTTCTTAACTGGGTCCAAATCTGCTTGTTGAAAAATGTGCCCCATGTCATCTGATTCTGTTGTATTTATTAACTCTCAATATGCGTTAGATTGTCTGTATTTAGTACATATTTCAGGGTTATATGAACTTCTCCATCTATCCTTTTCTTTTACTGTCCCAAAAATTGACTGAAGGATCTTTCTTTCAAACATGAATCGCCTGTTTTCCTCTGTTTTGTAAATTGCTCATGTTTCACTACCATATAAAATGATCAGTCTTATAAGGGTTCCGTTCAAATTTTATTTTCGTATTAATAGAGAGGAGTTTAGATATTAATTAGCTTTTTAAACCAAACCAGCATCTATTTGCCACCAAAATTCAGTTCCTTATTTCAACCTCTATCTCAGATAGGGGTTGAAACAAAAAACTTTCTTTCTTAAACTTAACTTAAACTTTCTTTCTTTCTAAAACTTAGTTTCTAACACTCTAAATCTACTGGTAATAAGCGTGCCCAAGTACTTAAACTGGGTGACACATTCAAAAGTGTAGTTTCCAATATTGAGTATACATCATGCATTCAACTGCGATAATGTTACAATTTCATATACTTAATGTATGAACCTATAAATCTAGGCTGAAAATACATTCACAAGTTTGTTATATTATATATATATATATTTGCAATTTAAATATACAATACTTTAATAAATTGTTATCAAAGAAAACTACTTAAGAATTATATGCAAAGTAAATATAAAGTTTTAATTTTTATGCAATTAGTTATATAATTTCGTACTTATCCACTTTTTTCTCTAGAAAGAAGGAAATATCAATGAAGAACTTTATATGTACATTATTCTTATCTTGTATGTAATCACTTTTCTACAAGAGCAAATAAATAACTGTATCCACTAGTCAATAATATTCAAACCTTTAAATTAAAAAACAGCATTTGACAAAAATCTTGAATAAAACAAGATCATCCTTTATATCACTATGTTTCAAATGACTGCATGTGGCTGAGTTTGCCTTGGTTAGGAACTCTTTGTCAAAAGTCTGTTTAAAACAATGTTCATATATCCTCATTTTAACTATTAATACATTTACTCAATCTCCCATTAAAACAGAATCTAGAAAATTATCTATATATTTTAGTTTTCTCCTGATAGCTTTTGAAATTCAAAACTTTAGTTTTTACATGCAAATGTAAACTTAACAATGTGAACATAATCCATACAATGTACAACTAAACCATAGAAGTTGGCATATCAATCTAATTCATCCTTTTCACTGACATTTTTTTAAAATTACATTTCTGTACATTCTACAATTTTTGATACACTATTTGCTGATTTAAATAAAGTTGATCTTGACTGAACTACATGCTGAAAATATTGGCCTGCAGACTTCACACTTTCCTATTCCTAAATTTACAAGCACAAAACATTATTTTTGGAATTTTTAAGATTTTACACAAATATTCCCTTTTGGCAACAAAGAATACTAGTTTTTGATGTGAATTACAATGTAACCATTCTAAAACATAAAATGTTGTTAACAGTAATGAAATGTATTTGTAATAATACACTAGGTACCAAAAAATAAAATTTGGTTAATAGCAATGAAATGTATCTGTAATAATACACTAGGTACTAAAAAACCTATTACTGTAATAAAAACCAATGTTACAGAGTTTAGCCATTTTATGTTTTTATCCATAACCTTAAATATACTGCAATACAATTTTATAACAGTTGTAATCAAACTTGCTAAAATCTTAAAATTAACTTAAAATCTTTCTGACTTTTACTTTTATCTAGCTCCTTGGTATCTTACATCTTCTGCACCAGTGATAATCAAAATTTATTAATATCTAATATATTTATTTAAATAAATATACTTCCAGAGAATATAAAATCTGCTTTTAAATGAATTATTAATCAACTAACCTATTATATAACAGTTTATACAGTTTAACATTTCCCTGAGGCATTTTCAGGAGGGCGCTGCACCCTACCACTTTTTTTTCAGTCTTCAATGTGCCCTACTCTCTGATTTGCATGAATTTACCTACGATATCTGCCAGGATCGTGGAAAGCCATGCTTTTTTCTGCCACGTAAAAGTACAGACGCATGTTTCACTGTTTTTGAGCAATCCATTTGCCCAATTTCCCCCTTTCTCAAATTGCTTAAGTCAAATTCCTTCCCCAAACAAAAGAATGGAAAAACGACTTTATGCAGCCCACACACCCCTATGCTCCATTTTCCGATTCTTTCTTCAAATATTCCTGTTCACATGGCAAGTCAAAAATTTAATAAATATTTAATAAAATAAAACAAACTTCAAACAATTGCAAAATAATAGTTAAATTTTTTAAGCCTATAGTAATGAAAAAAAATTTATTTTTTAAATTTTCCATTAAAAATTGCTAGTTTTGTTCCGTTAAAGTACCTTCATAACCCAGGAGCACCCTGCCCTTTTGTTCTGATGGAGTGTCCTTTTATCCAGGAGTACCATGCCCTTTTTTTGGTCTGGGGGAAATACAACAGTTATCATAGGACCAGAAATAAAATACCTGTATTTGTATTCTTTTTCTGTCTGATAATGAACAATAATTGTGATTTGCATATGAGATATGCATAGCAGAACAGAGTGTTCAGCATTTTATATCAAATTTCCAACAACAGTTAAAAATGAATTTTTAAAAATGCTTTAAATATTTTAAAGAGCAATTGTTAGACAACATATTAATTATTTTAAAAAATAGTAGCAAAACAGAAACAAAACACAAAGAAATTCAATGAGGAATTTTCACATTTTATCTTTAAGCAATAGAAGACAAAAAGCTAACATGACAGTACCTTTTTTTATTTCATTTGGGACCCTAATTAGCGATTTCTAATTGGTTTTAATATCGGACTCTTTAACGTCTGTCAAAAACACTACTTTTCCTCAGCCTGTTTTGTGATGTCACAGTTCAAGAAAATAGGACAGTGTGTGTTGTTTACATAGGATAAGGCTACATTTTTATTTGTTCCTGTTCAATCACATATAATAGAAATTTTTTTTTATGTCTGACGTTAAAAAAAGTCATACTCTTAATATTGTATTGTGCCACTCTGTATGAATACAACTAATTGCAATGAAAAGATATTTTTCTGCATTCCCAGAGATCCTAGTATATGTAAAACTTGAACTAATGCTATGAAAAGAGATGAGAAATTATACAGCTGAGATATTTATCTGAATATATCTCAAATTTATACAACATTTCCATCTACCATCAAGAACAGGTTCTATATACATAAAATTGGCCAATATATATTTACTCTTTTCTTATAATTTTTGTTAGTTTTATGAGCCAAAGTTATTTGCCAAGTTTATACTACTCCTAAAATTAACATAAACTGAACGAGCACAGGCCATATTGTTATATGCATATGTACATATCAATTTATACTAATATAATTTTACAAAATATCTCCATTCATTTTTATAAATTACTCTATAACGAAACTTAAAGATAGTCATGGTTGTTTTGATTACAATAATCCATGAGATGAATATATTTTGAATGTGAATACGAAATCATAGGTATTTTACATACAAAAAATAGTAAACATTTTGGAGAGTTAATAAAAGGGTTCTTTACAAAGGTGATCTTTATAAACTACAATATTAAAATACTTTTCAAACATTTTTAATTTTACCAGATTAAAATAATGTCCATTTATAACTTCCAATTAAAAAAAGTATAAATGCTTCTTCTAATTTTTTTTAAAATCTAAATAACATTACTTCTATTTCTTTAAATAAAACGTGATACTGCAACAGTAAATGTGTATCTTGTGCATAAATAGCTATATTTGACATATTGTTAGAATAGCTGTGGTTAGTATTAATACAGCATTTATACATTTGAAGTATATTAAGAACTTAAAAAATGGGAAAATTTATTTTACACATCTTTTGTTTTTCTGATGCCCCGAAATCCGAATTATTTTTCAAAATGGAAACATTGATATGCTGTGAATTTTTGTGAGATTGTAGGTTTGTTCTTTGTTGATTCTGGGTAAGAGAGCTATTATAAACAAATGTACACATATATATTATCAAGATTATCTTTAAGGTCAGAGAAGAAATACATACTGATCATTAGCAAATTTTAAAATACTAGCAAAACACAATCCAGAAATAAAAAGTGCTTGCTAACAAAATGTCAACATTGAAACATCATGAACTGTGATGTTACAATCAGTCATGGAGCATTTTGAAGTCTTGTGTTTTTCTCTTAACTTTAAAGTTAATTTTTAAAATGATGGACTCATTTTTTTTTTCCATTTTTGGAATTAACAAGTCTGGAATTATCAGAAAAATATTAGTTCCATTCCCCCACTATGTGCAAATTCCTCATTATTATATAAATTAAACAAGCTTTAATGCATAGAAACAAAGTGTTTTTCTATTCACAAAACTACCTAATAAAATTGCACTAAGTTATGCTTACTTGATGAACTTAGCATATTCTGGTCTCTTCCAATATTGTAAATATTTCAAGTAGCTAATGAAAGCTTTGTCTTTCAAATAATTTCGTTGTGCTAAAACTATATAAATAAAAATTTAAATTATAAAAAAAATGAACCACTTGGATAAAACAAAAAGAAAAACATTGTCAGCATAATTATCTTAAAAGGAAATCAAGTAAATAAATGAATATTTTAACAGCAAAACTTATGGGATACTTCAAAAAAACTGAATGTCTTATTTCATATAAAAGAGATTACTTACAAGAAGTGCAAATTAAGTTGGAGGCAAATATAGTCCTGACACAAATATATAAAATCTTTAACTTAATTGACTACATTTTGATGAAACTTTAAATGGCCCTATATCAGTATTATCCAACTTATCATAATCCACATGTTACTTTATCTTCTATAAACATTCTAGGAGGCAAAGGGCCAAATTCAAAAGTCAATTTCATTAATAATTTGTTAATTAATAAAGAAAACATAAAAATAAAGTTTGAGGCATAACTGTTGGGCAATTTTCTCTTTGAATTCCTATATCAATATTTGTTATGAACCAAACTATAATTTCAAATGTAGAATCTAATAGCTTTTCAAATTTTTTTTTATAAGAATGCATGCTATGTCAAAGAATGCATGCTAGAAGTATACACTTCCTAACATAGAAATATTAAGTCCAAAATCTTGTAATACAGGTTATTTTCCTTTATCCAAGTTTTAAGAGCTATTTTCTTAAAGCTCTACTAGATGCAAAAAAAAAATATGTTAGCCTGAAAGTCATTCCTGAGAGGTTTATCTTGGGAGATAAACCTTTAAAAAATGCATACGATAAAAAAGTAACACTGATCACTATGGAATTACATATAGCTATATGCTTAACTGCTGGTTTAAGAAAGAATGTTTTCTACTTTTGGCTTTCTATAAAGCAAAATTAAAAACTAGTTAAATGTTGAAAAGGCTGCCAAACTTGAGACTATTTTTTAAGCACTTAATAATTACACATCTTTTAATTAATATTTGGCATTTATTATTTAACTTCTTCCTGCCCTTTAAAAACAATTTTGTTATTTAATTTTTTTCAACCATTTTATATTGATGTATATATATATTTGATATTTAAGATCTAAATTAATATCAAGATTTGGCAGATTGTGGAATAATTAAACCATGTTTAAGATTAACTATGCATACACTGGAAAAAAAAATCATATTTTGAAATTTTCAATTAAAATATCCAACCTAAGTACAAATTTATTGAAATTAACTTTTTCAAATCCTTTCATTTCTTTGTACACTCTTTGCTAGATTTAAAATACACTAATTTTTCCTATAAATCAGACTTTAGTAATATTAATTTCATTCTTAATCCAATAATATAAATTTAAAGATTTCACTGTGATCTTTTTCTTACAAAGGCTTATTTAGTATAATTAAGTAACTTGTGACATCTGTTAATAAACTAAGTAGACCTTGAAAATATTCATCAATTATGTTATCACAAATTTATCAACTTCCTTAAGAAAAATGTGTAATTTATTTCTAAGTATATATAAAAAAATCTATTTAGGCCCTTTTCAGCACTTACACAGTGAAAATTAATATGCAAAAGCATATCATCATATCTGGCACCCAATTCATCTAAAAATGTTTTTCATTTTCTACATGTAACAGTGATTTTAATCCTAAGCTGTACTGTTTGAAGGTACCCAACCTGTTTTTACCCTAAATGAAATTTGTAATTTTTAATGCTTCATTCATACCTTTTAGTTGCAGTTCAATACAACAAAATGCCTCCCGAAGGACAAAACAACGAAATATTTTATTCCATCTTTTCGTAACACTACTGCAAGATTTATATTGCAGCATGTTAATGTTTTAGCTTTGTCAATGAAAATGGCAGTGCACTAGCCTAAAACTGTTAATCTAAGTTATTTGCATATTTATTCTTTGTAAATGTCTTCACTTTTGGTTGTTATATAGAAAAGCATAATTTTACCAGTTCTTCTAAATACTAATATTTCTCATTTACAGTTTTTATTAAAATCAATAGACTTGTATTTGAAATGTCCATACTTCTCTCCAAAGCAACAACAATAAAATAAATAACAGTAATTATCCATATTTCTTAAGTAACAGGTAATATGTAAATACTTGTCTAATACGGTCGTAATATCTTGCTTTTTTATGCTTGACATGTATATAAAAGTCATTTTTACTTTTATTTTTTGTTTATAATAAAAGTAACTTTTAGCTTGCTTCAGTAAAGGACAAGCAATACTATTTTATAAACCATGACTTGCAGCATGAATTCAGGGGCTGATTAAAAAAAAAAATTTTTTTTCATAACAAAGGTCACCTAGTTTTGCCACAGAGAAATCTACTTGTTTCATGCATGAATTGGTTACATTAATGTTCTTTCAAAGATCAGGTGGAAAAAGGACTTCAAGATAATGAATGGATCCCCATTCATTATCACAGATAGGATGATAGTTGCACTGAAATGATATGTATTAGTTGAAGGACATTTCCATAATAAAAAGTCATGAACTGGCTTTGCAGGAGTTCTCAGACCAAATCATTATGAATTACAGTACATAAGCATAGTAGTATACCAAACATTAAATTGCTTTTTGACTTTATGAACCATACATTTTTTCACATTTTTAATTTGTATATTTTAGGTTGATTGGTATCAGATTTATAGTAGCAGCCAAAAATGTCTACAGTAAGTTTAAAAATAGATAAAGGCTAACATAGTCAAATTATAAACAATAACACAAATATAAAAATTTTAGAATGAGAGGTAAAAATTCTAGAATTTAAATAAATTGCTGCAATTTAAGAATTCTTGAAATTTATCACAGATCTTGTAAAATATTCACTTTTAGCAAAAGCACAGCAGGTTTTGTTTTGTGTGTCAGCCCAGAAAAACTCGGGTCATTTATTTTGAACTTGGCCCAATTAGCTAACTCTGGTGCCATTTAATTAAAACTAAAGGTAATTAGAAAAAAGGTACAATGAACAACATGTATTTAAACAATTTACACCATATTCAATTTGCATATACATACAATCAGCACAAAATATAACTATTACATTATGAGGATAAAACTTACAGTTTAAATAATTAGGGTTAGCAAGACACTGAATAAATTCTAATTCAATTTGAAACCTCAAACGCTGTTGCTCTTCAGATTCTATAGAGAGAAAAACATAAAAAAGTCGCGAGTCAAAACATTTATAAATGAATATTTTGAAACAGATAATTTTTAAAATATAAACAACTATTACGAGAAAATTCTGTTTTACCTTTTCAAAGAAAATGAACACCAACAAAATCTATTTATACTTATAAGAATAATTATATTTTAGAAACTTATTGAAAACATTTAAACAGTGATGGCAATTTGAAAAAATAATTCTTTATAACACAATATAAGATATAAAATGAAACAAATTTCGGATGAAATCGGAAAAATTTAACTGAAAAGAAGTAAAAAAAATGGTGATTGATAAAAAGAGACAGATACTAAATAATTAAAATAACAAGACATTTCAAGAATGTTTTGAAATTGTAAAAATTTTCAAAGATGGGTACGTAAAATGCTTTTTCCATAACATATTTTCTTCTTTCAGCATACTTTTTATATATACTATTGAAACTACAATAATAAACTTTCTTTGAATAAATTAATATTGAATATCTACTGAAATTAAAAAATTTGCAAAACTTTTTCTTATTAAAAAAAAAAAAGTTTAGATGGGTTTTTACTGAGTTAGTATTTTAAAGATTAATAAATAAATTTTTATTATGTAACCAATAATAGCATGCTGAATTAATGAATAATACAAATGTAAATGGTAAAAAATATTCTTCACTGATCACACATGAAGTATAATATATATTTAGTTGCTAGGTCTTACTTAGCTATACAATTTTATTATAGTTATGTTTTGGCAAACAACTTGCTGAAACATTAAGACCCGACAGAAAATTATCATAAATCTTTTATTTTCATCTTTAATTTGGATACTGATCTATATCTCTTACATAGGTAAGAGACAGATCTATGTGTTTGATTTGCGATGTGCTGTCCTGGGAAGAGGACAATCACAGGAATTATTTCACATGAGAGTGAGACAAGTCAGAACATTTGTGACAGGATAGCTGGATTTACAAAGGTAAATAGAGCTATATATATCAGTTTCTAAATCAGTCTTTAGTTTTGTGAACTGTAGAAGAAATACCATCTCATTGAATCTCGTCCTTGATTCAACTAGGATGGCTGGAAAAGTTATGATTAAAATAAAAAGTATGTGAATATGAAAAACTTCATATGCCAAATATATATCAGAATAAGTTAATCTAAATTAACTATGATGCTTAGTAATTTGAATAAGCAGAAATTGGCTTTTTGGATTTATCTTGGTTTATAGAGCAACAAAAGCGAAGCTAAATAAACATTTACCCTTTACAATTCTCCCAGATGTTCAGATTGTCTTAAATTTTTCAGTCTCTAATATTTTTGAGTTACTATTTCATTTAAAAGGCTAACTAAAAGTCTTATCTTCATTCAGCGATATCTGTAAAATATTTATATAATAAAATACAAGTAATCTTCCCAAGAAATTAAAAATTTTTCAAACAAGATTATAGTTTATTAAGTGTAGTAAATAACTTTTTTAATGATATGAAAGACTTGTATTGACATTTACTTGTATTATAACAATATTAGTGATATATAGCTATAACATATTTAATTCTGAGATTTTAATGAAGATGATTGTGTACAATATTACATAGAAATCCAGATTTAAAATTCTCTTGAAAACACTGATGCTTATTTAATATACACGGTAAATTCCCAGTTCCAGGGGCCCCACCGCCATGTTTTTTGCTCTATTTTTGTACAAGTGATCGCCAAATTTGTCGTCAAGTGATGTTTACAATTTGTGTATTAAGTTTATACCCGATTTCAAAGCATATTTTGAACAAAAAAAAGGGTTTGAAATTTTGTTAAGATGAATACAAATTTAAATTTGAGTTTTTAATATATTTAAAGGCGCTTTTGTACTGTTTATTAAACTAAACAGAGCAGAATTTTTGCAATAAGTGATAATTAAGCAAAATATAAGCATTAGTTGGTTATATTTAGGCAAATATGCATATAAAATATTTAGTTGTATTAATAAAATACGGTTGCTATTTAATGAAATTATTTTAAAACTATCAAATGATTAAAAAGTTATAAAGTATGGTACAAATTACTTCTAGAAATTATTAGCTTAAAATGGAAATATAAGAACAGAGTAAATGTTTTAAATAAATAATAAATTTTTAGCTTAAAATTTTGAAGATAGTAAGGGAGTGAAATAATTTTTCTTATCTAAGTGAGGTAAAGCTCCCCTTGATCATCCGTAACAATAACGGTAGAGGGTCGTAATAAAATTACTTCTATTACTTAGTGTATCACTTTTAACAATGTAGTACACTATAAAATAATACAGTTTAAAAATATTTCTTCATCATTTTGTATTAAATTAAGACACAATTTTGAATAAAGTTCAAAAAGCAGTAAATAAAAAAAATATAAATGTGAATTATAACATCACTTGTTACTCTTCAAAAATTAAGCATAAAATATAAAATAAATAAAGCGCTAACCTAATTTAAGTATCCTGAGTTGTTGGTGGATATACATGTTTGATCTGATTTAAATAATCCTGAAAAGCATCTTGCGGATTTTCTTTCATTTTCCTCCACATAAATTCACAAAGGTATGAATCAAATTGATTTTCACACTTGAGAACTGTGCGGAGGGGTCTCTTAATTGAGCTCCACAAGCCCTCTATTGGTGTGAACTCCAGTATTAAATTTAAAAAACGAAAAAAAATACCACAAGAGCTCAGGCAAATTGGACAAACCTCCAGAGCACAGCCGAATTGGACAAAGACTTGAAATGGATGCTAGAAAATCCAAATTTAGCGGTCTTGGAGTATTGTTAGTTACAGGAACCAATAAGAGTCAGATATTCAAATTATGTGTCATTTCCCTCAATACCTTAAAATAAAGGTGCCGATTGACACCCCCACCTTTTTTAGGGGGTGGTGGAAGAGTTCGAAAACAAGAGCAAGGTTTGCCAGAAAATAGGGTTCTATAATTTGGCGAAATCTTCCACGCTTGGCGTCTCCATCGAACTGGGTTCCCCCCCCCCAAAAAAAAAAAAAAAAAATGGAAAACAGCCTTCATTTCTAAAATAATTGCTTATTGATAATAAAAAATGGAGTCTTTTAGGATAGGTGAATGGGCAGAAAACCTTGCATATATGTCATGCAATGTTTTTAATATTACATTAAATGCTTAAAAAATATACATTTCTTATGAAAAAGTTTAAAAACTTTTTAAATACATTTGTATGTTATTCAGAATAATTAAATTTTATTCCCAGTTATAAATGAGGTACATATATTCCATGCTCAGTTTGAAGGTAATATCTTTATTAGCTTTTTAGAAAACTGTAACTGTGAAAATGCACCTAATTCCTTCCAGATAAAAAATACTTTAAGCATTGCTACATAAGATGTATTTGATCAAAGTGATCATAAAAACTAATAAAAATGTCATGGTAATAAACACAGAAGGTTATGCCTACATAAACGATAGTCAAATTTTTACAATTTCACTTTTCAAAAATATCCCTGTTTTTAAGAAATGTATTTAAAAAAGCATTCCGAAAGTTCATTAGTATGACGAAACAGCAGACTATAGCACTCCAGACCAAACCAGAAAGTTTATATACAATTCATATGTGTGTGTATATACACGTGAGATATCAAGACTTTTGAAAAGTTCAATTACTATTATTTATTTTTTCCCAAAAACAATTTTCTAAATTGTAGGCAAACAATCACTTGAGATAACAAAAACTTTGTAGCTTTACAAAAATGAGATTCTTTATTCACGAAAAATATTACATCTGTAAAGCGAGAGAAAGTAAATCAAACCAAAAACGGCGATTAGCTTACACATTTAAAGCAATAAATGTAAAAGAAAACTACAATCTTTCATTTCAAGCAAAGTGAAATTATATAAAGCAATGAATATTATTACAATACATTACCTTTATTAGACATAGTTTGTTATCCATTCATTCAGTTGTGAAAAGCGAACTGATGCCATCTTATTAAAGATGATGTATTTTTTGAGAAATGTTCACCCAAAAGGGATTGTTTTTGAAAAAAAAAAAAAGTTCTTACCAAATTTCTTCATTTTAAATATTTTATTTTGAGTATTTTGTTTTATATTAACATATAAATATTTGTTGAGGAACAGTAAATCACTGAAAATGATTACTTAAAACCGGTTCATATTTAAAACAGTGTTGAGAAGCGTAAAAAAATTCTTATTTGCATTTAAATAGTAAATAGAGAAGATATTGTCAATGCAATTTGGAATCTCATACTTTAAATTCTTCTTTTACTTCGTTTATGATTTCATTATAACATATCAAATGTATACTTACTTTAAATTAGTGGATAAAAAAATTAAATATTAATATAATTTCTTAATGTATAATTAGTATTGATTCTCAAAAGAAATTTTAAAGAGTAGTTTAAGTATATTACAGCAATACTTATACTTTTTTTCGAGTCATATACATGCGTATATATATATACACACACATACTTATAAAAAAAAAGTTTCTTATTTTTTCCGTTAGGTGGAAAAAAGTCAACTAAACAAAAACAAAGTTTTGAAGCCGCCATCAAGGACATTTTTTTCTCACTCTTTTTTTTCTACGTATTTTAAGAAATTTAATGTTTATTATTATTTTAATCAATCACTTATTTTTTATATAATTGAAACATTTTCAAATCGATTTGTAACGTTTTGTTTCGTAAAGTAATATGAATAACATATTAAATGAAATTTTATTACAAGATATATCGACACTCAGACAGCGGTTTTTTATTATATGTCTGCCTAGACCCTTTTTTTTTTACCACAGCTGTTTGACTTATGCATTCTGAATGACTGTGACGGTTATTACTGTAGTAACGCTGTCAAAGTTTGACAGGTTTTCTTTTTAGAATGGCGGCTTTAGATCGTTTTAAGAAATTTTTTGGCTTCAATCGAAGAATTTAAAATTGTGCTGTGCAACTACTAGCAAATCAACTGAGCAAACTTTCTTAAGCATTTGGCAAGAACGTGTATCATGTGTAAGTTCAATGAAAAGTAAGTTTAAGAATTTGATTTTCTTTAAATCTTAATGTAAATTCTGAGATCTCAGAAAATGTGTGAAATAATGTCTTATGATGAGTATCACCATTTAGGCTTAAATTTAGTTTAGGATCAGTTACTGTATTGATTTATTTAAATGAAATTCGCATGAAATGATGCAGATAATCATTGCGAGCTATAGATCTGCGAAGTACAAAGAATTAAAATTATCATCCTTTTCATTTTTTTTAAATTTAACGTTTATGCTTAGCACATCACGTATATATGAAAATTGCGTTGCGGATAAAGTTTTAATATAAGTATTTTAATGTATACTGTTATTTTTGTTTAACTAATATTTACAAACTTATTTCTGATTTGTAATTTAAAAAAATAATGCAATTGGATTTTTAATCGTAAGGTAAATTTGTTTAAACTAAAATTTGGGAGATCCAAAAAAATTATTACTAGTCGTACTTTAATTTATAATATTAATTCTGGACATACTAAAATTTGTTTCCTTAATAAAAACTACATAAAATAGTTTTTCTCTGTACTTTCTATTTTGGTTAGGTTATTTTTTTAAGTATGTTTTACTGATGTAATTAAACATATGTAGGTACAGTTTTATTAAAGAATTTTTCTTTTTCAAAAACTTTCAGCATTTTGTAATTTTAATTTAAAATGCATGACTATCTAAATATATATATAAGTGTGTGTGTATATATACAAATGTGTGTATGTATGATGATGGTGTATATCTTTTGTAAAAAAAAATAAAATATTTTTATGTGTATATATTACCTACTAATAATTTAGGTGTATGTATATCAAAGTTGAATTTAGGATAATTGCTATGGAGATGCCCCCTACCAGTTAGAGCTAAATTGTCATGTTTTATGCCACTGCAGCACAAATCTTTTTTCTTTCTTAATCTTTCCTTAAAAAAATAATAATAGAGACTTTATGGCAATAGATTGAGTTAACACCTTTTCATTCAGTATAATTTGGAAATGTAACAATACAAAATTTTCACAATCTCTTTCCAACCAAAATATACATATATATATAATAATATCTAATTTATATATTCAGCTGCATTAGAAAAATTGTGTAACAAAGTTTTTAACCTTACCTTTGTTTAAAAGGCTATAGTCAAGTAAAATCCTTAGAATATTTAAAAAAAAAATATTCTTGGGAATATAGAAGAGCTTGCCTCCTGCCAAAACATGCACCATTGTGTGTGTATATATATATATATATATATATATATATATATATATATATATATATATATATATATATATATACACACACACACATTCACTCAATATAGATATATCTATATCTATCTATTTCATTTTTTTTAGATGGCAACTTCTTACATTTTATTTTTTATTTCTGTTGAATTTAGTCTTAAATATACCATTAATGTTAACTTTACTACCTTTTTTTTTTGTGTGTGAAAGTGAGAGAATTGAATTTGTTATCTTAACTTCTTATACTATTCCTACATATATTATAGCTTAAACCATGATTGTGTGTAAGTAAGCCCATTATGATAAATCAATTTTACAAGATTCTTTATATATATATATATATATATATATATATATATATATTCTTTTCTTATAAATTACGGAGGATATAAATATAGATGTGTAATTTAGCATGACTACTATATGTTCTCATTATAGCTACTTAATAAAGAACTGGAGACCATTCATAAAGTTCATGTTATATATATATATTTTTTTTCATATTTTTCTATCATTCAGTGGTAGAAAAATGAGTTTCAATGATAAGATATAACTGTTAAATATTTAAAAATAAACTTTAGACCTCAAAAATAGTTAAAGAATTAGTTTCATTTTGAATCTAGAAATAAATCATAGCTTAGTAATTAAAAATTTCTTTAAAGAGAAACATTTTTCAAATTCTACATCTAAGTGAACTATGCAATTATGACAACTAAGTAAATATTACTGGATACCCTTTTCAGATTTGGTCTTGTGGATGAAGATTTGTACTAATGATTAGAAAGCATCTTTTCTCTTGTCCTACTTTATGAGATGCCTTTTTACGAATCTATTTGTGACCCTCCAACCTATTAGGGCAATTTCTATTGTATAATATACTGAAATATCCTATATGGTTGATAGTCAAGTTCGATGTTATTAGAAAGAAAAAATATTTGACAGTAATTTTATTTCCTTAAAACTTTGAATATTTTTGAGAGAAAGAGTGACACTGGTTATCTTTAAAAGAAACTTGAAAACATAATGTTCTGCTTTTCTCATATAGAATATTTAATGCATAAAATGTTTTTTTTTTTTTTTAAGTAATTTTAGATAGAAAATAATAATTAAAACAAAATTTTTTGCTTGATTTAATTTTTTACCCATTAAGAAATTTAATTTATAATTGCTCAAATGAAAATTTTAGTTAAAACTGTGTTGGCTTCAAATGCTTCTTCTCATTCTCTAACATATTTAAGTAATAAATTCTTAGCTTAGTACATTCATTTCAGAAATGAATGTTGTTATCTATTTATAATTCTGATTTACTTTGGTTTCAGTTTAAGCTTCTAGAACTATTTTAATAACTTGAATGTGTAATAAGGTGTTACATTTAAAAGGAAAAAAACTAAATATACAGTGAAAAAAAAAAAAAAAAAAAAGATGGACAGTAAGGTTACAGGATTTTACCATTTAATAATTTTGCATTACATTATGCTTTTTGAACTAAAATAAAATTCCGAAAAAATACAATTTCAAAAATAAATCAAACAATTTGTTTTAATTTCAATAGCACATAAACATAAATTATAAATTTAAAGAACATTAAGATGATATCACTTTCGATAACCAAAAAAAAATCTTAAGACATTTATCCAAGGTAAGAAAAAATAACTTTTAAATTTTAAACAGAAGCATTTAATTATTCATATGCTATCCTTTGGCTGCTATATGCAGCTTCTAATCATGTGTTCATCGAAAGGGCCAACTTTTTAATAAAGTATGTTGGTACACTGTCCCATTATTCTGAAGAGCACTTTTTAGTTCATTTTTATTTTTTATCTTCTTCTCACAACTTTTTTTCCATAAATGTTCTATAGGGTTCAAATCCGGACTTTGTGGAGGATGGGGCAATACTTTTTGTACATTATATAATAATCATTCCTTTACAATCTGAGCATTATGCTTAAGATCATTGCCTTGGACAAAAGAAAAGTTTCTATTTAAATTCAATTTTACAGTTGTGCCTGGTAAAATTTGATTTAGAATATTTAAATATACCATTTTGTCTATGGTACCATCAATAAACACTAAATTTCCAGCAGCGCTAGCTGCCATAATGCTACTACCGCTATGTTTAACAGTTATTTTTATGTTTGCGGATTTAAGTGCACTACCTTCCTTTCTGCTTACAAAACGATGACCATTGGATCCAAATGAATTAAATTTTGACTTATCAGTAAAAATAAGACTTTCAAAAATCTTGGAACTTTGCGATATAGTATTTAGCATATTCAGGATGTTTTTCACATTTCTGGCAGATAAGTATGGTTTCTTTTGTGGTGCATAGGCTGTATATTCCTTAAAATTTAAAAAAAATGTCTTACCTTCTGTGGATACTCATTGACAACAGATGTCTCCTTTATATCTTTACTGCATAAATTGTAAGTTTTTCTTTAACAAATCTCAGTATCCGCCTCTCTAACTGAGATAAAGAAATCTTCTTAGGCCAACCATTTCCATTTGGTCTGTGGAAAAATCCGTACCCTTTTATAGTTATTAATTACGTAATGCACTGTTGAATGAGGCTTTTCATTATTTCTGCAATATCTCTTATGCTTTTCTTTTCTTTCCATAGCTTCACAATTAAATTTTTCGTATCTATAGAACTTTGATTTGTCTCCATTTCTCATAATTTAAAACAAGAAAAATAAATTTAAACAGTTCAATCTTAAAGCTTTGACTTTAATTTGTGCTAAAAGTGCAACTGTGTCTTAAAAATTTGCATAAAGTAATGTATAGTACAAAAAAAGTCTTTTTTTTTATCTTAAATATTATCTTTAAATTATTTTAAAATTAAATACAGTGTTTTATTGAAATTCAAACCAGTCATCTCAATTGTGAAAGAAATTGCTATTTAAAAAAAAAAAATGTTTCATTTTAAAAGTACAATTCGCTTTTAAAATATTGTGCTACAGAATAGATTCTCCTTGCTATCATAAATATCCTGCTAATTTCTCTCTTTCCCTTTCGGTAGATTGATATCAAGTTAGAAAGAAAATCTGAAATAATTTAGCATTTTATGAGTACCTTCTTTGTAGAGGGACAATTATCCTTCTCAGACCCCTATTATTCCATAATAAAGGATCCTCTGAAATATTTATGTTGTAATAAGAATAACCTTACAGAATTTTAGACCATAGTAAAAGTAACATTGCTACTGTTCTATAACACAGATCCTAGAAAGAAAAATGGTTGCTTAGTTTACGCTTATAGATATAATCTGGAAGGATATACTAATCTGATAATGGAATTATTTATAACTCTGCCAAGGTTATAATTGCCCAAATATGTTTTTTTTTTCTTTAATATAATATAGAAGTAAAAATTTAAAATATTAAGTAGCACATGTTATAGTTTCAACATATCTGTGTATTTTCTTCATATTTTTAAGTAATTTTTTTTATTGTAATCCACACTTTAAACAACAAATATCTTTGCCTTATTGCATAGAAAATTCTAGAAATGTGTTTATAGACTTTAATTTTATTTTAAAATAATAATTTTTAAATATATCATCTTAATCTATTAATACAGTTTATTAAACTAAATATTTTAAAAAGTTCAGTTTTTAAAACATATCTGACAGTATAATCATTAATAGGCAAATGTTTTGTAGCAATTTATTTTTAAAGGTAGCTAAATTACAAAGGGGAAGAGCATTTCCCATAGTGGATAAAGCTTGTTATAATTTGGAAAACACAAAAGAAACTCTTTTTTTTTTAATTAAAGATCTTTCAATATTCATATATTTATGTATTTAAATAAAATTTTATGTTTTGTGATTCATTTTTTATATTGCCAGTTTTTACATTTTCAGAGTATAACCTGTTGGTCAAGATTTCGTGTATTTATTAGGAATCTTAGTTTATACCTTCTAATATACACAATGGGTAAGTAATAGTCACTTTTTGGGATGACAAATGGTAACTACAAAGTTTTAAAATTATATTGCTGTAAACATTATAATTTATATGTAATTAATTATCTTTTAAAATAACTTTTCTTTTTTTTCCCTTTTCTTTTATATCTACATTGTTAAAATTTCGAAATTTTTGTTAAGTTTAGTACTTTTAATTTTGGCTATGATATTACAGACTTAAACTGAATTCCTACTAAGAATATGTGACACTCTTAAACCAAACCCATGCATTATAATATAGTAAAACTCTTCGTTTGCTTCATTTATAACCCCAGACCTCCCACTGGAGTCATTTCGACTACAACTTGTTTTTGAAGGATAGTAATGTATAGAAGATGAATGGAACTGAGTAGGTATTTAAGCTAAAATATTTTAATTTATGTGTATGATTCATACTTTTATTAACAATAAGAAAAAATAATGAAAGTATATAGTTTTAAGTATCTGAATTGGAAAAGTTTTCAGTATAAATAAATATTTATATATACCCTTTTTGTCATGTGTCTTTTTAAAGTATGAGCAGTCCTTGCTAGATGTGTTCTAGAAGTCAAATTTTTTCATGTTATATGCTACCCTTGAAAGTCATGTATTCTTTATATAATTTTGTTATTTGTGCTTTGAGATCCATGTAATTGGGTTTGCTTTTTTAACTTAGTTTCAGGAGATATGTAAATTTTGCACAATTTATCCATTAATAATTTAAGGAATACTTACCTGCTCTCCTTTCTCTTACCCCTAACTTTTTTATAAATGATGCAAGCCTTTATCACAGCTAAGCTTAATGCATTCTAAAATGTATGATCAACATACATGCTAATTACTTCGGAGCAGCTCCTGAGAAATGAGAAAATTTGATAACTCCAGAAACTTTTCAGATTTCTCCAGAAAATAACAAAACTTTTGAACAGCTAAAAGATTACAATTCAGCAATCAAATACTAAGTTTTGCAAAAAATAATGCTGAATATTACTCTTTTCACACAGTAATGCTGCATGTTAAAAGTTTTCAGTACTGTGCGGAAAAACAAAACTGAATTTAGGTCAAATTTGAGTAGGCAAACTCTAGAATCCCTGATGATAGAAAAATGGAAATATTTTACTCAGGGTCAATATTGCCATAAGAAACACAGTTCTGAAAAATAAGTTCTTAAAGCTAAAAAAGCTACTTATAAATTTTTAAATGCCTAAATTTTAATTCACCTTTTACAATTTACTACTGTGTAAATATTTTAATTTTAATTTAGAACCCAATAAGATATGTACTTATGTATAATCTGTAATTAGCATGTTAAAGTTTCAAACCATGCTGTTGCTCCTGACACAAGTGCATGAATGTTGGCATGTGTGGATAAAGTCATTTTCTTGAAGGCACTTTTACAAAATATTTTTGGGCATTCTGATTATGTCAACAAAACACTTTCTATTGTTTTAATATCTATTATAGCTTTTACAATAACTGTTTCATTTTTGTTGGAGTAATCTTTTCCTTATTTTGATATCAGTACTTAGAATCACTGTCTTCATATTTCTTTTCTGAAAGTTCTTGTAAAAATAGCATTTATTACAATTAGTGTTAGGAAATTATTTTTGAAGATAATGATATTTATTCATTTAAAATGAATACTTCAGTTTGTTTAATAGAATAAAAATTTAGTTATGAGATAGACAATTGCACCTTAAGGTATTGTCTGATTTACCAGGGCCGAACCATCTAGATCAAAATTATTGTTGGATGGCATAGATAGGTCATGGATATTAAGCATGGTATGGAGGAGAAGAAAAATTTATTATAATTGTAACATTAATAACATATTCTAAGCTACATAAAATAAAAGTAGAATCTACAAGTTCAGTGAGGAAAATTGGGGTGATATAAAATCATAAATAATACAGTTATAAAACATAGTACAGTAAACAAATTAACAGCAATTAATACAGTTAAAAGGTTTTCTTTTCCTTCTTAAGAACTGCAACGTAGAGCACAAATAAACTGGAGAGCTTGTGATCATACAAACAACTCAAAGAATACAATCTGCAAGTAGAGACTTTCACTTTAAGATGTGCACAGAACAAGTAATTCATCCCACTAAAGGTAATGAAAAGAGAATAGCTGTAATAAAATGAATTTTTCTGAATACAGGTACAAAGGTCATGGATCTCAAGGTCATGTGTCAAAAAATGTTAGAATTTCAATGAACATCTTATGAAGTTAATTCTGCTTTGCAGGGTGTTACAAGAGTTTTTGCTCATAAATATTTTAAAGAATGAACAATTCAGCTAAATTCAGAATATATAAATATTTTTAAAATATTAAAAATTATCAAAAGAAATTTTCTGACACAACAGATGTTTGTAGCACATGTAGTTGAAATGACTCCAATTGTCATTCTAGTGTTAAATCCCATTTCCTCATAGCATCCTGGAATGCTGTAAGTCAGTGAAAATTTTGTATTTAATTCCCAATAAGTAAGTCCTAAATTTCTTAATTGTTTTAATTACTGCTAAAACCTACTACTCGTAATTTGAGTGGTTATGTTTTGTGAAATTCCATACTAAAGTCTGGATACTGTAAAAAGACTACTGACACCATCAATATTTGCATGTGTGTACAACTTAGTTTCATAGTTTGTATTACCTAATATTTTATGACACAAAATATGTAGTTTAAGTGCTTTTTTTTTTAGGTTTATCAAAATAAAACTTAATTTTCGATTTTAAAAAGATTAGTCAAGAGCTTTGTTAGGATTGAACAATATTAAATATATTCAAAAATAGCCAGTTAAACTTAAGAAACTTTAGAATTGTTTAATAGTAAATAGCTAAAGAAATTTCATAACTGCTTTTGATTTCAATGAAAAGAGGATAATTAATTATTACCTATTATGCAAATCAGGTATTCTACTTGCTTTTTCAGAAACTGACATTTATTGAAATTTATAATAAAACCTTTACTGTTAGCTAAATTGAAAACTTTCTTCATATTCACAATGCCATAATATTCATCTTTTGCTAGAATAATAACACCATCTTTGTAAGGTAGCACTATGTGTCTTCATTGATAAAAAGATAGAAAATGTTTACAAAAAAAAAAAAAAAGAAACTAGAGTTACTTAAAACCAAATGGAAATTTTATGAATTGATACTAACCATTGTGCAGACAAATGATGTATAGTTTCTATTATTCAAAAGATCACTGGATTAAGATCCAAATCTATTCACTGAATGCATGAGATCCTTATATTTTATCTAACACATCTTCTATCAAGTGTAAAGATATATATATATATACCTTATGATAATTTTGTTAAATTTCCTAAAATTTACCCAAATCCTGTGGGAACCATCTTTCTGTTTCACAAATTACCACTTGGCTGATGTAATCACTCTACAGTTGATCAACAATTAGATATAAATGTCTTAGACTCTGACAAATCAATTTCATCAGTACCAGAAATCACCTCTTTTATATTAAATGTTCTAGTTTTAACCGGCTAATAAATTTAGCACTAAATTACTTTTTCATATGTTTCACTTACTGTTTCACATTACTATAAATATTTAATTTGTTAGATGTGTTCAAAATATTTATGTTCAAATTCATTTTCAACTTTCCATTTAGCAACGATTATGCTACTTTTGCTTATCAAAACTTCTGTGCAATTCCTCTGTGAAAAATAAACAATAAACCTCTGTGAAGGTAAAGAGAAGTTCTCTTTACCTTCGTAAGCCACTACTTCGTAGTACACTACTAGATATTACATACGTTTTAGAATTGTAAGTCTCAGCATCTATTTTTAATAATTTGGAGAAAATTCTAAGAGTCCAATCTGTATTATCTCTTATTCCAGTCAAAATAAGATTAAAGTGATTCAAACTAGGTTTTTCTAACATATTGTACTTACATCCTGCAAAATCAGAGTCAGGAGCTTCCTCCACCTAAAAGTTCTTGAACAATATAAATCAGATACAGAAACACCTTGGCACATCTACATAGCGAATACCACTTTTGTTGACACATTTATTTTGGTTTAGAACCAAATTAGGAATAAATACATAACATGCATGGAAAATACTTCAATTCTTTTTTCTTTAAGCAATTGGTTTTGTGTCCTAATTCTCTACATTAATAATAAAAGTTTTGCCTGGTAGAAATTTACAATGGTTTGGCAAATTTCACATTAAAGTCTGACTTTTCTAAACTTTGTTATTGGAACTTTTTTTTAGTTCCGATTCAATTAATTTTAATATGGAATTTAAGATTTCTGTGAATTCAGTAATATTTTTACATTCATATAGAGTTAATGTTAACAGAAACATTAATACCATTTATTACATAATGCAAGATGAAAATCTTTTTTACCATTGTTAGCCAATTTTTGCATTAATGAAATCTTTGTTGAATAACGCTTTATCTCATTTTTCAATTTGATAGCATTTTATGAGATTCTACAAGGCTAAAATTTGATCAAAACAGAAAATTAACAATAAGTTTAATTCAAGAATCTCTCCTATCTTTGCTTTGAATAAGTAACATTGCTTTTCCAGCTTGGGATTGTTTAACAAATAACAATTTATGTGAATCAGTTAATTGAAATAAATCTAACATTCTCAAAATCATCAATCCATTTAACATTTGAGCCAAAAATTACAATTAAATGGAAGAGTGCCACTTTCAATATCATAAAAATTAGTTCTAGGCATGAATAATACTTGAATTGGAAGTAGGATGGAATGATTAATTATTTACTTCAATATCGGTAGGTTGATCATATTCTTTTACAGAATCATTGTCACATTAATTTCATTGTTCTCTATGGTTGCTAAGTATTCTTTGAAAAAATAGCAGACATCCTTGGAGGGAGGGGGGATCAGGAATAAAAAGAAAATTTATTCATCTAATATATATGTTAAATTTCCTTAGTTTATCCTTAATCTTCTTGAATTATATTTTATTCAGTTATGTAATGTTGCAAAGAAATTAATGAAGTTTAGTTACTATTTTATACTTTGTTCCCTCATCACTTACACACAATAAATTATAAGTGCTATGAGATTATTAAAAGTGAATTCATTGCATGTGAACTCAATTTTCTTTTTATAATCAGGTTCTGGTTCTAAAGCAAAACTTTTAAAATGAATTAATGCATATATCAAATTTTTAAAGGCGTTTCACTTTTCAGTACAACTTCCAATTCAGTAATGTCATTTAACTTTAAAAAAAAAAATTAAAACATTTAATTATTTGTTCCTCTTACACTAATATTGTGAAGCAAACTGGGTTCAGGTGAATTGTGTTGATTATAACTCAAAATGCAAGTCCGAGACAACATATGTATTAGGACTACACATTACGTTAAAAAGATTACACAAAAATTATTCATTGATTAGTTATAAAAATTTAATCATTGTTTCATCATAGCAGATCAGTGTATTGTATTTTTTGACCCTCTGCAACTCAAGCATTGTTCTACTGTCTCAGTCCAAGTTATGACAACGCTCACATTGAATGCTTAAGTCTATTGCCACATATAAATGCTTTTAAATGCTTTGTTCATTTCACTGTACTCTAATTTGGGTAAACTGGTGACCTTCTACTTACTGTATTATAGTTTTGTTTTGCCCTATAGCATCCTACACTTCTGTAAATATTCCATATTGTAATGAAACTAATGTTTTGAAAAAAATTTTATAGTGTATTTTGAATGTATGCAGCTTGAAAGGAACCAATCATCTTCACATATAGTATAGTGGATATATACAGGGTTTCCGTGCACCTGGAAAATCATGGATTTAAACAATGGATTAATTTTGTCATGGAAAGTCATGATTTTCTAAGTAAAATGAGTAAAAGTCATGGATCCACAAAGCTACCAATTAAAAAAAAATCAAAAAATGTGAATAAAAATTATATAAAGAGTTACTAGGAGTTTCAGTAAATAAGAGATTTTTATTTTGAGGCATTAAATTTTGAGATTTATATAGAAATGTTAATAATTGTTATTGAAGGCGAGGCACTAAATATTTTGGCAAAATCATTGCATTGAATTGGCTGAAGTTACTGAGTTTGGTACTCATGTATTATATCCCACTGACCATATTGCCAAGTAAAATTTGTTTGCCAAGGAAACTCAAAACAAGCAAGCTTAATTTGTGGGTAAATGTATAAGTATATTATTCTGGTTTTTTCTTAAATTATAGAAAATTAGTTAAGATTTTTATACAAAATATAAGTTTATCTTTAGGGCTATTATATATAAACATTATAGGGTTATTGTGTTTGGCTATTATTCATGGTCACCTCGATAATACCCTGAATTCAAATTGGAAATTTTTTCATTGCATTCAGAAAATTGCTATATGATTAAACCTAGGTATGCATGTACTACAACAATTTCTATACATATATATATATGAGTTTATAAACATTTATAATGTATTTTTTATCATAAGTTCTTGTAATTTCTCTAATAGCATACATTTTATTTGTATGTACATCAGAAGTTTTATTCATATATACCTTAACAAAATATTTTTAAAGTCATGGAAAATGATCTGCTAAAATCAGGGAAAGTCATGGATTTGAAAAATTTTATTTTGGCGGATACCCTGTATATACTAATCAAAAAATAATGTTATTAATGCCTTAAAAGCACAGGTTTCTTTTTTTTTTTTTTTTTTTTTTTTTTAACAGAAAAAGAATATATAGGTATAGTGCTAGTTATTTTTTGCAAGTTTAGTTGTGGGTGTGACTAGGGAGCAGGCATGAAAGTGATTAAAAAACTGTTATACAAAATGTAAATTATTTGATCACATGTTTCTTTTGAATTTCGCTTATATCAGACACTGGCAGTTGCATTAAGGGGTTAAAATGTTTTTTTTATGTGTTAATTGGGAATATGTACAACAACAGGTACTTAAACTAGTTCATTCATATTTTATAGTAAATCCAATTATAGTAGTAATTTTTTACCTATTTTTATTAGATCTTTATAAAATGATTACTAGATGTACTAAAGATATACTGTTTTAACATCTAGTGGGATAAAATATTAAAGTTTGCTTTATGCTTTGGTTTCACTTGCAATAATTCATTGCATCTTTTTTCAGTTATTATCCAGTCTATCGTTTTACAAACAAAATATCTCGTTAATTTAGATGTTTAAATTTTTGGGTTAAGACAGAATAGCCCCAAGTGTTACATAAATCATATGATTGTGTAACTGAAAATAGTACTTTTAGATTAAAAGCTAAATGTGTATGTATATGAAAATAAAAAAGGAATTTTGCTAAGTACTGGATTTTGTATCCTTTTAAATTTGAGTAGATAAACTATGCACTTAAATTTTAAGGAAAAAAAATTCATGATTATATAAAATAATAGATTGACTGATAAATTTCTAATTGAAACTAGCTATTCAAAGACCATTATGCTTTATATAATATGTAGTAATTTATATGTACGTTATATAAATTTGGAAATTATTTTAAGTTTCCATTACTGAATAGTTTATATATGTAATCAAGTTAGAGAACTTTATTTATATAAAAGAATTTGAAAGTATTTTCTTTTTGGTAGGTCAAAATCCTCATTTGTTGCTCAAGAGTAAAAGTGGTTCTTGTAGGTAACATTCAGTTTCTCAGAAATTTTACTTGTAAACACAGCCAGATATAATCAAGTAAACATGCAGAACGGTACGTATCCTTGGATGGCATCATCCACTTTGGCACAGAAAAGTTGGGCACCTGGTTATCAGGCCAGTCTTACTGATCTTTTCCTGAAGAAAAATCCATTGCATTTTGGCACTGGGATTTCTCAGTTAGCTGCTGCTTCTAATTATATTGAGAAAATGTCAACAATAAATGAACCACCTCCAAAATGCCCACATCCTGATGCCAAAGATAAACCATACCCTTGTGATATCTGTCAGCAGTACTTAAATCTCTGTAACAGTCTTCGAAATGATGGTGCAACAGGAAATAACACTCGACAGACAAATAGCCCAGGAATTCCTAACTCACCAAGTGAAAGAAAACCTATGGCTCTCATGCCAAATGCAACACCTTCAACTGTTGTTCCCACAAGTGGAATTCATGCTTCAATGGCAGTGCATCCAGGCCCTCCTCCAGGCATGCAAAATATAAAACCAAGACCATTGCCTACAAAACAGTTTCCATGTCCTGTTTGTCATAAACTTTTCACTCAAAAAGGGAATCTTAAAACGCATATGATGATACATACTGGTGAAAAACCATATGCTTGTCAAGCATGTGGGAAAAGTTTTACTCAAAAAGGTAATGTTGATACACATATGAAAATCCATACTGGAGAAAGAGAATATGGCTGTGAAGCATGTGGAAAACGATTTACTCAGAAAGGTAATTTAAAAACTCACATCCGAAGTGTGCATACTAAAGAAAAGCCTTTTGCATGTGGTTTGTGTGGGAAATGTTTTTCTCAAAAGGGTAACATGCAGACTCATTTAAGAACACACAATAAAGATGACCGATTTCCATGTACACTTTGCGGAAAAACATTCTCTCAGAAGGGAAATCTTAAGACTCACATGGCACGTCATGCAGGGCAAATACCAACAAAACGGCAATTTGGCTCTCGGCTTGCAAACCGAACTTATGTTGGGCAGTTGGTGAAAGCTGGTCAGCCAACAGTGCCTCGTATGCCACCATTTCCAATCCAGCCATCTCCAGTTTCTTCTCAAGCCTCTACTACATCCCCATTAAACTCACCTACAACTCCTCAACCTATACCAACTCCAACTCAAAATAATCATCCAGATATACGTAGTCCTCATCAGGGTATTGGAAATCCATATTCTGAATCTCCTATTGACTTGAAACCTCCTTTAAATTGTCACCTTCCACTTTCTAGACCGATGTCATGCAACCAACCTCCCGGAATCAGTAATTCTCCTAGTCCACACCCTTCTCATTTATCAAGTCCATCTCCTGAAGAGGAACCCAGCTCTCGCCCTTTTATTCATAGCAAATTGTTCCAACCTTCAAATAGTATCCATAGTCCGAATTACATGAATGATCAAATACAAGATATGCATCCAAACAGTGGTATAATGCTAAACACTCAACAGTCAAGGATAACTAGCCCATTACCAGTTGGAACTCCTGGTGTTGGACAGAATCATGAACGTGATTCACGTCCATTTTATTCAGCCCCACCAACACCCATTCCTGCTCCAATGACTCCTGTGTCTCGTTGGCTACCCCACGCTTCAGCTCGTCATTATGATGGATTTCAATCTCATGCAGGCCTCGGATGCTATAGTTCTATCACTCCTCATACGACACCTCTATCACGACTATCTCTGCTTGCATCAGGGTCTGTTAACTCTCAAAATCAGAATAATCAGCAACTTGAAAATGGTGATGAAATGGAACCTAAAGAAACTGAATCTGTTCAGCAGCCCTCACAAGAGCATTTTCATTCCCCAACTAATCCTGATTTCTCTCAGTTATTGGACTGAAATAATTGATTCCAAATCAATTAATAAATAGCTCCCTGTGTACAGTGTAAGTTACTAGCATTTATAAACTTACATGTACATAAAAGTTTTAATAATTGTGATGCTTTGTTGAATGTAAATGTTATAGTTTCCTCTTTCTCCCTATTTTTTTAACTATTTAATCTTTCAGGATTTGAAGTGCCACTGGTCTGAGTAATATGTTTATTACATATAATTCAGTAAAAAAAGAAAATGTTTGTGTTACTAAGGTCTTGGCACAGGTTTATAGTATTTTCATAAATATTTGAGTGTGAACACTGTGTAACCAAATATGAAAGAATTTTCTTTCAGTTTAATAATTATTATGTTTTTTTTCCTTTAATTTTCATATTTTTTTTTCTCTTGTGCAATATCATAAATTCTTTATTCTTGTTAACCATCAAATAGCATTTTGTTTGGTGTCAAAATACTTAATATTTGTTTAATAATGTTATATGTTGTTTATGTTTAAAAAATAATGTGTAAAATTTAATCAAAAATTATGTTAGTGAAATAATAATTTTATGGAAAAAGTTTTAGCTTAAAAATCTTTAACTTTGTTGTGAATTATAATTATATCCCCCTTTAATTTTTTGTCAGATCAAATATTTATAAAGGAAATTCATTAATCAAAAGTAAATAAAAATAATTTGAATTCATATATAAATTAAAACAGACATTTTGTGAACTAACATTCCAATTTAGTAAATTGTGATAAAGAAAAAAATTTAAAGTTAAGAACAATTTTTGCATTTAAGCATTAAACCGGTAAAAAATCAACATCTTAAAGTACATTTTATAATGTGCAGATTATATGCTTGTATGTGAGCATTGAAATAGTTTTAAAAGGATCTAGCATCTACTCAAGTTAATGTTGTGTATCAGTATATGAGAAGTAGATAATGCTACTTAGATAATACAATTTTTGGTTTGGGAAAACATAATAACATCCACTATTAAAAATTGAATTTAGAAAGAATGGAATGATTTTCTCAAACTTTAGTGCGTATTTTATTTTTTTTTTATTCTTTGTAATCAAAAGAAATTATCTTTATTTAATATATAAATCTACAGTTTCCCAGTTTTTCATATGCAGAATGAGACTTTGAATTAGTATTGTATAAATGGACTGTTCATTAAATTCTTTTGCATAGTGCATTAACAAGAAACAGATAAATACATTTAAAACTGTCAGGTTTAAATTTATAAAATAAATTAGATGTATTAATCAAAATTTTCAGTCTAGATATATTAATAACATTATATAATGTCTTCTACATTTTGTAGATTTTATTTGGTTTGGAGTACAATGGTCTATAATTTTGCTATGTGGTGGCTAATAAGACCAGGACCTACTGCTTAAATCCAATACCAGATGGCTACAAACATCTATGTCATCAACGCAATTTGAATTTGCAAACTCTGTTACTGAAAAGCAGTGCCCTGCTCTTCCAACCATTGTTCAGCTACATTTTCTAAGATCTGATCCTAGAAATATTTCAGTTAAACAGATTTCTAGTTAGAGCTTGTTATACCTACTTTTTCTTCTACTTCCTGGTTTATATCCCCATCTAACCCCCAATATTAACAAAAAGGGAAATTTTCAAGCTCAAAATTATTCACCAAAATGTTAATCATATAAATGAAAGCATGAAATCAATTTTTGTTGGTGGAATTACTGGATTAATACATTCTTGGGGGTGGGTTCACCCAGGATCGTTATCAAAATACAGATCTAGGTATTAATAATACTAATAATATAAAAATGTATAATGTGATGTGGTTTTTGTATTACATCGAAGAACATTTTGCATTACCTTTTAAAATAATTTATTTATCTTATAAGTTTTAAACTATCCTGTTTCATCAATTTCCAGTTTGCATAATTTTCTTGGATTCAATAATGCATTCCCGTTCGATACTGGAGTCTGTGGTTTTGAAAATCCTATTATTTGGATATCTGTAGCCATTCAAACTTTAAGCAATTTGTCCCAGTCTAATTATAGCTCACATCTAATAAAATTTCCCATCGAACTTTTGACTAACCATTTCTTCTAAGCAAAAAATGTCACCTTTGACTTTTTATACTGACTTCCTTATAAAAGAGAATTAAGTTTTTAGGTAGTTTTGCATGGTTTAAAAGTATATCATGAAATTTTCTGTTTATTTTTATGGTAATATTTAAGGTTAATATTACTACTACAGAGATTAAATGTATTTAAAAATATGATCTCATAAAATTTTTATTTTAGCGTTTTGGTACTTTATCTAAACGTCAAAATTAAATCACACTGATTTTTTTATTTTTTAACCTGTGCCTTGCCCTTTATCCTAAGTATATGTTGATAGATATATTGTTTCAAAAGTAATGTGCTCATACACATTTCTGTTTGTGTAACATTTGCTAAGTCATCTTGCCATGTAAAAAAGAATAGATATTTAAAAAATTTTAATGATTTATTATGAATTGAATATCTGTGGCAGGCTGGTGACTTTTTGCAAATGAAAATAACTGTGAAATCTGACCTGTTATTGAGAGTTCCAATTATTTCTGTTTTATATTTTATTGTTGCTGCTTCGGTGTGCTTGTTTCTGTTGCTTATATTATGTTAACAAGCTTTTAGTTCCTATTTAAAATTTGAAGTGTTTTTATTAAAATAAGAGGGTTTTATCATTTTTGGAAATGGTTTTATGTATTATAATGTATATCTATACACTATCCTTATACATTGTTTTTATCATGTTGTTTCTAAGCTTTGCTTTTGGTAATTAAAATATTTTAAAAATGTTCTGGTGTTATTGTTAAATTGTTCCATAGTAGGTGAGAAATTGCAGATTTGTATTGCCTCCAAGGTATGTGTAATTTTGTGTATGTGATGTAAAGATCAAAAAAAGGTGGAACTCTATGTAAGTTTAAAGCTTATAGAGTTAGCAGGGTATGTAAATGTTAATTTTTCATAAGGGATTTTGTAGTGGTAGTAAACTTCTAAATTATAGGTGCACATAATATTTTGCTGCACTTATCAGATTAGCAGTAGTATTTCAAAAGTTAATAGATTCACCTTAGAAAATTAATTTAAAATTAAATGTTTCCAATGTCATTGTGCAACATAAATTATTTAAAAAAATTATTAATGTGATTTAATCTATTCAAAAATACATTTGTGCTGTTTTAGTGTAAATTTTCTAATAATATATGAAATATTTAAGTATTAATCTTTTTTTTAGTTGATTTTTTTCTACCTTTGTTCACCTACAAAGAAATTTTCCCCTTCAAGTATAAACTATTTTAAGTTTCTGTTTGTTCAAATATTTTATATTTAAAAAAAATCTTATATATTTAATTTGATTCAACAAAATTTAATGTGTATAATTTACAAAAGATTTTTTTTCTTCAGTTTGATAATTTAACACAGCATACTTATTTTATGTTGAAATTTATCTACATTATTTGTAACTGTTTTGGATATTCAATGAGATTTGATTTGATTATTCATGGATTAAATTAAGTTTAAAAAAATTTATCCCAAAGCAAATAATGTTCAATTGATACTGCAAAATAATTTAGTTTACTTATGGTTAAAACATAAATAACTGCTTTAAGAAAGAGTGCTTCTATTATAAAAGTAGCTTTCTTTATTATCTCATTGTTTTCTTTTTAATGAAAAATTATTCCCTGTAATCCAGGCAAAGTTTACTTTTATAATGTAATTTATGGTTCTCAAGTCATACCATATTTTGTATTTTTTTTTTCTTTCTGCTTTATTTAGTAATAATTTTCTATTTATGGATATCTTCTATAAAATTGTAAATATTTTAAATCTCTACATTTTAGTAATTGTGTGTTAAATATAGATTGTTTTTTAAAATATTGCATTAATTCTTTAAATATGTATTAAATATTTGTACTAAAGCAGCACAAATTGTTATCCTCATTTTTATCGAAAATAATTTTAGTTGAAATACTACTTTTTAATATTGTTTTTGAAATATTTAAAACCATCCTGCTTTTACTGTTTTTGTGATACATTTCACTTACTTTGTTATTGGCATTAATTTGTATACTTATGTACACATTTGAATCATTCTTTGCATTGTAATTAATACTTTTGTTTAAATGAAATCTTATACTCAAGTTAAAAGCGAGAATACCTCTTATAATACTTGGTCATAGTTTTTTTATTCTTTTATATATATATATATATATATATATATAACTAATTAACTTAAAATTTAATGATAACTTAAATAGTGCTTTAAGATTTTTATTTGTGGAAAATTAATTTTTAGTTACAATGCATTTAAGTTTATTCAGCATGTTTTAATGTAAACTAAATTTTACAAAAGTCATAGTTAAGATTCTCATTATTTACTTATTTGTTGTATTTCATTGTGTATTGTTTTGTGTTTACTCTGCAATTCTCATTATTACTAATTGCAATCACATTATTACACATTATTTTACAGTATAAGTCACAATTTTTAAAAAACATTTTGTTCTTGTGGCAATGGTGCATTAAATCACTCTGCTTCTTTAATGAAAAAAATATTTTTTTATAATTTAACATTTCATTTTTTTTCTTGTTATTGTTGTACTTAAAACTAACCCTATGCATTTTTACTAGCTTTTAATGTTTTGTTATGTTATTAGGATGTTTTATTAATTTATACCTTGTTTACCATAGGTTGCTTTTAAATTACAATTTTGTGACTACTTTTATTGAGTTTATATCAATTAAAAATTAAACATTTGTAATTGTATATTACAGAGTAAAGTAAACATATGTATTATAAAAATGTAAAGCAATATTACAACTTTCCACTTATGCCGGTGACATTTATTCAGATTTGAAATAATCATTAACCTTTAACATATTGTTCAAACTTGCTTCAGATTGCGATGATATTCATGTTATATATTTTATGTTCTTTTATGTGATAATTTAATAAGTCATAGTTACTAATAATTCCTTTTTTGACATTTTACAAAATTTTTATTTCTGTTGCTGTTTAAGGCATCACAATTGTTCCATTACACTTTTTTATATATATATATAATTAAAACTAAAAAAATTTTCCTGTGATTTGTGCCAATTGTGCTAGTCTATGGTGTAGTTCCAAATTTTACATTGAGCTTTTGTTTTTAAATAATTTCAGTGAAGATTTGCAAAACTATTTATTGGTATTATAAAGGTAAGTTATTTTATATTTCTTTCATCCTTTGTGATTACAATGTTTACATCATATATTGATTTTTTTTTTTTTTCTTTTACAAGATTAAGGAAAAAAAAATTTTTTTTTTTTAAATTTCCTTTGCCATTTACATACTTGTGTGTGTATTTGCTGTATCCTTCACTTCAAAGCTTTATATCATTTTGAGTGTGAACTCCAAATTTATTTTTATTCTTTGAAATTCAACATGAGAATTAGAATTTACATCCTTGATATAAAGTATTAAATTGTATATTTCACATACACAAGCAAACCTTTTCCTTAATTTTAGTATTTTTTTGTTAGAATGCATCTGATAATTAAATTTTATTGAACTTATTCTAGTATTGGAGAGGAAATCTGATTCATAGGAAATACTTTTACTCTTTTAAATGTGTAAGATTATGAAAGCTTCTTATATAAATGTATTAATTCCACTAATTTGGATTTAATTACTTTCCTTGAGATCATTTAATCCTTTTTTCATGATTATCAACATTGCTCATCATCATCGCTACAAAATTGAATCCTCTGCATTAAAAAGTAAACTCAAGTATAAAGTGCATTAAATAAAATCTCAGATAAAGCTGTGTTACAGATTGTGATAAAGTTCTTGTATTCAAGCTACTTTCAGTATCAACATTGTAATATAATTTTTGTAATGATAAAGAATAGTATACTATGTGTTTTGATCTTTTTATATAGTCTTAAAATAATTAGACATCATAAAATGTCTAGTATGTAATGGTACTAAATTACTAATTTATGTCCATTTTTATCAAGTGTGAGGTTTTATCTGCTGTAACAAATTTTAAAAACTGTCTGAAATATCGTCTGTTTTTACTATACTTTGGACACTTTGCTTTGATCTTCAAAATTTATTTTCGTGTATTTTGTTTTTTCAGCCAAATCAAACTGTTTGCATTTCTCTATTGAAAACTCACAGCCATTTCAGTGTACTATTATGTAATTTTAAAGATATTTGAATTTAATATAATAATAAATTGTGTTGTATAATTCACAATAGTAACATTGCTCTTTTAAAATAATGTAATTTATAAATGAAGTATAAATTTATATATAGGAAAACGATATTTATAATTTTCTACTGTATGAATTAAGATTGTTTTGCTGATGTTATTTATTCTAAATGCAACTAAAAGTTTCATTTGTGGCAGTTATTTATTAAATTTTATCTATTCACCTCACCATTACCCCACTCCTCCTTTATTTATTTGAGTTTGTGGAATGCATTAAAAATTTAAAATATAATAAAAATTTAATAAATATTTCAGCAGTATTAATACTACTTTTATCAACTGTCATTTGGTTTTTCAGAGTGTTGAATAAAATTATATTTGTTCATGCATCTTTTTAAATAGTTTAATTGTGAATTAAATTTTTATTTTTATTTATGTTAAATGAAAATAATCTTTACTAGTTTTAATTAGTTTCTTTTTGAGCACAAATTACCACCATTATTGTTATTTAATGATTTTTACAAACATAAAATACAGCTCAGTTTAAGCTTAAAGATTATTTTAATTCATTTTAGAAAAAAGTCTGTAACAAAAGAAATGTTTTTGTAATTTTGTAGCAATGTTATTTATCATATATATATATATATATATATATATATATATATATATATATATATATATATGTCATATAACTAAACAGTCTGTGTATTGCTCAGTTAGTTTATAAAAGCCATTTCTTATGTATCAGATAATTAGATGATATCTATATATATTTTTATGCTTAAGTGCCCTTTATTGACTATTTTTATGGCTAAAATTGTATTATCAGACTAATTAATATACAGTATCTCTAAGATATTAAGGCATCTACTTAGATTGAAAATTCTAGTTTTAGAGTATAAATATGCTTTTCCTATTTTCATGCAGACATCTTTTATCTGACAGATGATAAGCAGTTTTTTGCTGCATTTTCATTTTGAATTAAAAAGTCCCATGTTTTCTATAACCCCTCCCACTTTTTTCCGACATGGTTTTAATGAAAAAACCTGGATCTGTTTCAAGAAACATTTAAATCTTAATTACAATATAAAGGTTGTGCTCAATTGGATCAGTTTTTACTAAAATGACTCATAGGTCTAATTTGAAAGTAATAGCTATTTTTACTATTATTTTTACTCAGATTATGCTACTGTAGTTTAGACTTCTGTCTTATCAATAAAACTTGCGGTCATTTACTGTACATTATTTAATATAATTTAAATATATATATATATATATATAACATTCTTGTTGGAAAAATCATAACATTTAAGTATGATTAATTGTATTTTGTTACTTAAAATTTGAAATAAAAGTATTACATATATCACTAAAATTAAAGTTTCTTTTTTAGCCCTTTAGCCCTTAAAAGATAATGTCACAATTATATTACAAGCTTAGGGAAATTTAATTTAAATTCTAAAAGAAGTAGATATTTTGATCATAAATGTTAAATTGTAATTTCAATTAACTAAACTACAATATACAAATAAAGAAAAACACTTGTGTAAATTTTGTTGTAAACATATCTTAACACTATTGGTATCATTTGGTCTCTAAACCATGTATATTACTTTGTCAAATCCATATATATATATATATATATATATATATATATATATATATATATATATATATATATATATAGGGTGGCTAAAAAACTAATTGATATCCAAAAGCAATTATTTTAATTTCTTAAATTTGTGTGGAGGATGGGAATTTTTCATTTACATTTTATAATAATTAGTGATTCTTATAATCTGATTTATAATAAGAAAAGAAATTAACTGCAATTATATATCAAGTATATATTGTGTTAAGTTTAACTAGCTACATATAAATAATATTTGGAATTTTTATGTAGGTTTAGCTGAAATTTATGTATTGAGAGAAAGTTATATATATATATATATATATATATATATATATATATATATATATGTAATATTAAAATCCCTTATTTACATATTTTAATATTAATTTAATAACATTTGTTCATAAATTACGTTGGGGTTTTGTGCAGTAATTCTGATTTTTCCCTCCAGACACGCTATAGACTTAATTCAGCCTCTATCTGTACTACGTTAATCAATAGTTAGCACATTCTCTTTAAACATGGGTATTTTTATTGATAAATTGTGCTTAGGGATTATTCGTAATTTTTTTACCTGAAAAATTCCTACTTGAAAAGTGTGTGCATGCAGGATCATATTGTCTCAGTGCAGGATGTTGTAAAAGTGTTTGCCTGTTATATGGATTTCACGTATCTCACCAGCAATAAAATATGTTGTGATTTTGAATGAGTCTCGCCCATATTATATATATATATAAATATAAAATGTTTGAAATGGAATGAATAACAACTCTTAGTCTTACTTTGCCACTTTCTTAATTAGTGTAAATCTTATATATTGAAAGTTGAGCTCATTTTAAGCCTGTAAGTTGTATAAAGGATTATAGTAAAATTATGGTATGCAATTATTATCGTCAGGTTTCAAAAAACCATTTCCTCTAAACCCTTTTAGAGGAAATGGTTTTCATCTACTGAAATGATGATTAGACGTAGCAGAAAAACATAATTATATGAATATCATTAAGTCTTGCCTGTTTCGTTTCATTTTCATATCAAATTTTGTATTTTACTTTTAGAACTCTAGAAATATGATTTTAAAATTTGTTAAAAATATTGAGAAAAATTTTTTGTATTAACATTTTATCTACTTGCGTGTTGCTTTAATTTCATTTTTTTAGTTTAAATTTGTACCTATCATACCAGCTAAAAGAGATTATTATATTTTAATGCTTTTTTTTTTCTTTATGCCCTTGAATATAGTATATCTAGTATTGCATGTAATTGCTATGTACCAAAATACTTGCAATCTATATGTATGTGAAATATAATTATTACACTTCTGGGTTATCAATTTTCTATTAGTCTGTTCCTTTTACCAATTTGTTATTATATTCCATGTGGTTTAGGCTATGTCAGAAAGATAATGTTTGTCATTATTTCTTGATTGCAATACATATTTTATAATAACATACTATAAATTTAGGTTTTAGATTTCTTTAATGTGTGAATTTTAGTTTAAATTATTTGTAAATTTTTACATAAACAGGTAATGGTACTATATAAATATATTTCATAGATATAGTTTTATATTTGTTAAGTTTTTGCTGCTTTTCACCTTTGCAATTCCTACATTATTTTGATTTATATATCTTAATCCAAGATATAGTTTTATTTTGATATAATTTCTTTATATAGCTTTGTTAATCCTTTGACATTTCCAATATTCACTGTGATATACTGTTTTTCTTACCATGATCAAATATGAATTAAATTTTGCAGATTTCATTCCTTTGTTTTATGTAGTACATAAATATATGGGGAAAAATTAGCTCTTATATTTATTTTGTATAGGATTGTATAAGTTTTTAATATTTATTATTGAAACTAAAATATTTGTTTAAATTAATGATCTTTGGTATTTATAGATTTAATATTAAAGTTATTTAAGTATTCTTATTAATCTAGAAAGAAAGTTTTAATAGTGCTATAACTAATTAGTTGGATAATGTGTGTTCCTTCCTAAACTGAAGTACATGTATATTTTATCTTTTCAGAATTAAATAACACATTGTTTTAAAATTGGAATGCAAATGGTTGTATTTTTTGTTTAGTGAATGTATCTTCACTAATTTCATTTATTATTTGACTTATTTATTGAAATTTATTATTTGGCTGAAAAATCAAAATATCAACATCTAAATATATTTTTGCAGTTATTCCTTTTCACTTGGGAAATGTTGTTGTTTTGTGTAATGTCTGCTCCTTGGAACATATTCACTTCTTGAGTCTGTATCCTGATAATCTTTTTAAAGTAAAACTTAAAAAATGTTTCAATTCTAAAGAAGTATTGAGGTGTATTTATGTTCTTTAACTGTTGATCATCATGTATTGTTAAGTTTATACAATGTAAAGTTTTAGTTTTCCATTCATTGTTTTTTAAAGCTTAATTGCACATTTTGAAAATAGCTTTAGTAAATCTAACTTAGTTAATAATAGTATTTTCACATCATGTATTCAAAAAGAATTCATTCCATTCTAAAGATTTCTTATACTTTGCATTTGTAATTTTGGAAGTAAAAAGTTTTTTTGTCCAACTGCTATTGAATTCCTCAGTATTTTTCAACCAATTTTATTTATTTGGAACATTGTAGGCAATTTTTTTGCTTTCAATTGTTCAAAGGTAAAACTATTTTGCTTTTATATTTTAGCTTTTAATTAAAATTATTATTCCCATTGATTATTTTGGAAAAGAATTAAGAATGAAGATATGTTCAAAATAAAAGCAACTAGTTTTAAAAAATATTTGAATATATTAAAGAAAATAATAAATCTCGGTATAATTGTTGAAAACTACTTAATTTGTATTTCAAATTTTAGTTTTTCTTTCTTTTTGAATTTAGATTATTTTCCAAAGTAAAGTGGACTAAGGAAAACAAACATTTTGTCAAACTGTGTCTAACCTTGTTATCTTCATCCTTCAACCCTCATTTTTATAAATCTATTAATATAAATTTCTTATATTAAAATATGCTTATAATATTAGCAGTATTATGATTTACACATAAGCCCGATTATTATAATTATTTTTACCATATCAGAAATTAGTACTACAGTCTTATATACTTGCAATGAATTGCTTGTTGTTTGAAAAACTATTCAATCTCAATCTGTATGAACTACTTAAGATTTCTAGGCTTCAAAATATAATTTTCTTTGAAACATTTTTCTATACAATCATAAATTTTATCGAAAGAATAGTGTTTATTATTTAAAATGAATCTTTAAAAAGAAAATTGATATGATATATTTACATATCAATTTCACTATAATTTCGATTTCTTAATCATTTTCCATCTAAAGCAATAAATTTATTTTTCATTTGCACTCAATAGTCAAATTCAGGGTAAAGTAAACATTTTTATCTTTTGGTAGACAAAGAAGCTACCCTTTTCAAATTTTTTAAAAATTGCAATTTTAGTACTATGGAAAAATTAAAATTTTATTCACAACATTGTAATTTTGTTTGGGTCTAATGGCTTTTATTAGTTACAAGATAGGTACTAAAGATATTTTTACCTATGTCTAAGTCTGTCTGAAGTTTAAAAATTGGAGCCTATAATTTTTTTAGAATAAAATTCCTTTTTTAATTTCATGTAGCTAAAAATGAAAACATTAAGTTGCATTAGAAATATTTGTGCAAATAACTTAATATCTTAAAAGTTCTTTAGCTTATTGTTACATTTCTTGGTATGGTTTCCAGCTGGTATGCTCAATCTGATCTTACAGTTATTCAAATTATCTAATATGGTTATGCATTAGCCAGAATAGTTTTACCATGTCAGATAGGAAATTGGTATAACCAAATATTTAAATTGCATAATTGGCTAAAAAAAACTTTAATCCAGTATTCAGATACTTATTTCTTATGTATTAAAATTGTAATTTTTATATACAAACATTTAATTATTTAAAAAACAATTTCTCGTTATGTAAATGTATTTTACATTTAAAAAATAATAATTCTGAGAAAACATGCATGAAAGATGACTGTTAAATCTTCTAGAAATTCAAAGCTTTTTTATTTTAATAAATTTATTCTTAATTCTTTGTCCTTGTGTTATTAAAATTAAAGCTGGTTAAAACTAATGTCACACTTCTGAGAAATTAACTTGGAATAATTAAAAAGTTTTTATAAAAATATAAATTATGATCTTACAATGTTAATTTATTCACTTTTGAAAATGACCCTGTGTAAAATGTATATTAGTAATTTTATTTTTAAAAATTGACTGCAAACAATTATGTTGGTAAGACTAAAGTTATTGTTAATGTCAACTTGTATCGACTATTGCAATGCAATGGAATAAAATTGGATACTTTAGAGAAAAAAAAATAGATTCTGTTAATTTTTTTTTTCTGTATACAGTATTGTAGAATGTTATTATGTGTTTGTTTTAGCTAATAATTTATATCAAATTTTGCACACAATCATAGATAAGTCCTTTAAAATATATTTTGTTTGTTGTGTAATTTGAGAAAATAATCATGCTTATGAACAAAAAGTATGAAAAATGGAATTTAAAAAGCAATTTATTTACTATTAAAATAACATTAACTAGAAATTGTTGTGAATATTAAGAAATGCACAATTTTTAGGTATTATTATTCATTTGTTATTTAGTAACAAATATGTGTTCTATTATATTCATTTTGTTACATTCAGATCGTATTTATCATTACGATTTTAACTTTGATGTCTTTTATCAAAAAAAAAATTGCATTTCTTTTAGCATTATGCATGTCAGACAGCTGATTATAATCAACTTTCATTTTTTATCATGTGCAACAAAATTACCCTTAGCACAATAAATTTACTATAAAATATGATAGTATAAGGTTTGAAATATGTTATAGGGATATCATCTGTTTAAAATTTTATTCATATATATGACTCTTTTTTTTTTTTTTTTATAGAAAAGTATGTCTCTCTTATTCTATTTTAACTTGGCCATTCAATCTCTAATTCTTTTAAAGTACAGTCTGGCATACATATATGCTTATTATTATTTCTTAAAGTAAAATTAAGATAATGTAAGACAGGCATTATTCATTTTCTTATTAAAAAAATTACATTAGTTTAATTTGTATGGTTATTTATATTAACAAAGTGACTGAATAAAATGAAAAATATTTATATATTTCTCTTTTTATTATTCATTTTGTTTTTGAGAATTGTTTTCTCGTAGCAGTCCTGAGTGAAATTATTGCATGTGAATAATTTTTTATTGGTATTTGCACTCTGTACCAAACCGGATATTTTACAGGTGTAATCTCATGGCAGAAGGAAAAATTCATATTTGTATGAATTTTATCTATGTGATCTAGTTTGTGTTAAAAGCAATATAATAATGCAACTATATTTTATGAAATTTTCATAACATGACTACTGAGAGTTCTCACCTATTTTGGGGTTTTGTATAGTATGCAATTGCCAAAATGTGTTTAATGCTTGATACTTGGGTTAAAGCTCTATGATCTGATTTGTATGTATATAGCAAAATGGCAATTGGTTGTACAGTCTGATATGTAGATAATTTTACACTTTGACAGTTTTAGCGAGAGTATGTAAATGTTTCTTATTGTACAGTTCTACTGATGAAATGCAACTACAAAGTAACATCCAGCAGTGCCAAGGAAAATGTTGCAGTGTCTGTGATTTATTCATTGTATGATTAATTTAGTGTCAAAGTTTTTTGAAAAGTTCCTGTGTGTTTTCTTTTGGATTGGGTCAAAAATGACTGCCTTTGTTTGCGTTTATCAGCTATTTTTGTGACAAATGTGCTTGCCTTGTCAAATCGTGATGTGGTGTCTTTTGCATTTTGAAGCAATGTAGATATTGTTATGCATTGACTGATGATTGTTAGAAGTGTACATTATCATTTATTGGTTTAATAGGTTATGAATTAAAAAAACTGAAAAATAGATTCCTGTCTTTTCATTCAACATTTGTTCAGATTCATCTGCTTTCATTAAACATTTGTATCCATTATTAAGTCAATTGAAAGAGCAAAAAATGTTGTAAATATTGTACAATCTATAAATTAACAGACTTCTTTTTGGGGAAATTAGTCGCTTTAATGCTTAGTCCTGATTTCACTTTTTTTTTCTTTATGTGTTATTTTCTACAGTTCGTGAGATAAAAAGGTAGCATGTAATTTAGGAAAAACATTTGTGTAGACAAAAGAAGCATTTATAATGTAATGTCATTAAAAATATTAAAGTATGCTTAAATTAAAAAACTTTTAATTTTTGAGAAATAGGAAGCTTCCAAACACTTTCTTTGAAAAATATTTATGGGTAAGTGATTGAGAGCAAAACATTTTAAGCACATATTTTCAAATTCAATTAAAGAGCCGTGTAGATTGAGTTGTATACCATATGGTCTTACCATCCTCTATCTTGAATTTGAGGTGAATGACAATGTCCTTCAAAATGAGTGCTGACTATTATAGTTGAAAGATCTGTCATATGTTTTTGGTTTAGATAGTGGTGATTGTGCTCTAGGGCTACCCTGGAATTCCAGGCTTTTCTAATTATCCTTCCAGGAAAAAATTTCCACCATGGTAATTTGAATTCAGAAAAGTAAAAGAAAATGATTTAAAATAAATTGAAAAAACTTAACAAACTCTCATTATTACTTGCATTTTATGTTTCAGTTGTAGAGTGAGTATTCTAAAACAGTAAGAATTTCTGGTCATCATGGGGCGTTGAAGAGGTGATTTACTGAAATATAAGCTTTGATCTTCGAACGGATGTTGATTGACTTGTGTAAGCGTAACATTGTGAGGACACATTCTCGCAACTCTTGTAGGTGTTTGTGGGAAGGGGTAATATTTTACTTGTGTTTCTGGTTATAGTTTAATCTAGCGCTGATTGTACCAAAAAACAGATTTATTGTAAATAAAATGTATTTGATATTTAAGATTTAAAAATCCAATTCTAAGTAGGCTGATTTGTTTAACATCTAACAGTGAGGTTCTCCAAAAGTTTGGCAGTTTTTTCATTTAAATTGTTAAAATTAAAGCAGTCACTGCTTTAATTAACCAACAATTCTTTAAATCTGATATTTGTAGTATGCAATTATTTTTTTATGTAATTAACTGTTTTTAGTTCCAGATGTTTGATGATGAATGACATAAATTTCAGGATTTTTTTATATAAAGGCACAATCATACCTGTTTAGCGCATTATGGTGTACTGTTTTGCTAAATGAGAGCTAATTAGTCTAGGATTTACTGTTAAAAATTGATTCTTATTGACTACAAACATACATTCTAGTAATGGGATTTGAAACTATAATCTCCAGTACCAAAAGGCAGCACTCAGCTCATTCATCAGTTGTTCATTATCCTTCTAGTATAACTAAGGTGCCAATGCTTCCGATATACTCGGAAGCTTTCTAATTTTTCAGTGTGTTTCTGATATTTCGATTGGGAAATGAATTCTTCCAATTTTCAGAGATATAGTCTAAAATCCCTAAAAATTTCAGTTCTCGTTTTGTTCTTCCCTCTGTTGATAATTCTGTATTCCAGCAAGTAAAATGTGAATATTCAACCAAATAAAAAAAAAATCAGAACTGATTTTAGACAATCTGTCTATTAAAAAATTAAAACAGTTAATAAATTGTGAAATACAGTAAAAGTTTAAAATGTTTTGAAAATGAGTTTGACAATCAATTTTTGAAAATAGCAAAATCTTGTAGAAAAACATTTGGAAATGTTAAAGTCTAATTTGTTTGTTTTATATACTGGATAAAAAGTATTACAATTTTTCACTTTTTAAATTATGTTTTATATATACACTAAAAAATGTTATTTTAATAAACAGAATTTTTTTTTTTTTTTTACTTTAAAACATTTGTGAATACTAAATTAATATCTCTGTCATAAATTAAATAAACCTTGCCAATTTTCCCTTTTTTTAAATTTATATTTTTATCTATATGCTAAAAAATGTCATTACTGCAACAAACTACAGATTTTTCTCTTTTGGAAGTTGGCTCCTGTGGTATAAGTATACTGAGTGTCTTAGTATTAGGAAAATTAGTTATATTCAATGATTTTATTTATTTTGTTATAATAAATAATCCTCTATAACAGTTCTAAATATCTTTTTTCTGGAAACAGTTTAAATTTTATTTAATAATTAAAAGGATAAAAAATTTAAAAGAAAATGTGAGTTTAAGTATTTGTATTTTATTGTTCTAACTCAAATTTTATGTTATATTGAACTATGATATGACTATTTTCAACAAGGTAAGGCATTATAAGAATATCAATTAAATTATTGAAATTTATTTTTTAATTTTAGGATAGATTGAATAATTTCATATCTTCTTAAAAGCTATTCTGCAACACACATATTATGTATCCACTATTTTCAAGGAGTATTTGATTAAATATGTCAAGAAATTTTTTAAAAGTGTCAGGAAATGGACATAAAACAATTTCGTAAATATACTGGGATAGATCACATTTATAGATAATTTATTTTTAAGCTTAGTAAAACAAGGTGATCAAAATTTTGTGTGGTGAAGAAGGTAGTAAAGCCATTTCTATTTATTGCTCATGAAAGTGCTAATGTTAAGCGATATTATAGAGTCAATCCATACATAACCAATCTAAGGTGTCTGATTTTCTGAACCTTTTCTCCTTCCCAGAAATGCATTGAAAATTGGAAAAAAAAAAATCTGAGTGTTAGTTATTTTGAATCAATTTATTCTATTTATTGATTACAAAATATTCATAAATTCCAAAATTTACACTTTATATATCCCTAGAATGCTACCCATTTGTCTCCTTTACAAATATTTTTTTTTCCCCCTATGTCTGGGTTTCGGCTGCATTAGACAAAACCCCCTGCCAGCTCAATAAAAACTAGCCTTGGAAACAAAGTTGTTAGTAGAAAAGTTCAAGTAAGAAAGCACTGGCCAGTTGTCAAAGGAGTAAAATCCATAGCAGTTTGTAAAGGACACAGAACACAAATAGGGCTACCCACTATGTCAATCCGTACAGGTGCCCTTGCAAAAAGTCATGGCTAGTCACAATTTTAAAATTAACAGTGAAGACTGGGCAAGGAAGTTTCATGGGGAGTGGAAAACCAAGCACAGAACTCAAAGCTTACCCACTATGGCTTCAACATAATTATTTTGGCTGGGACCTTTGTATTTTTTGATTAACAGTTCCACAGATTTGCTGGTAAGATGGAATAAAGAGTGACAGCTTATAACTCCTGTAAGTCTCCAAGGAAGCATTCTAGGGATATTGAGCTACAAAATAGAAATAAATATATTATTTATTTTTAGAAAATAGGAATTTAGAAAACATAAAAAATCTAGGCTTTTATCCATCAGCTTAGTTCTTATTTTTGTTGCAAACAGCCTGACAACAAAAAATTCCCTTTCATGTTGAGGTTTGTTTGATATGGGATATTCATTTAAACTTCTGCCAATAGTTATATAATCATAAATAACTTGTAATATACTAAGTATATAATTTTGAAATTTTTCCTGAATGTACTCCAGGATGTTTACACTAAATTACAGCCTACCCCCCCCTCACCCACAAAAAAAAATTCTTCCTTTTTTAAACAGATGAAACTTAATGACAATTTTAAAGATAAGTATATTTACATTATCTATAAAGATATTGGAATTATATTAGCTTTACAGTGTTTTGGGTATACTAATGACACTCATTTAAAAATCAAATAATTTTATGTAATGAAACTTTACAAATGAGTTGCTATCTTAATAGCTTTATTACCAACAATGTTTAATCATTTTAATCTCTATATATAAAATTCTTTGTATGTACATTTTGCATTCTGGAGTGGCTAGACTGATCTTGGTGGAATTTTGTTATTCTAAAACTTTATTTGGATTCCTGATTACCCAGATTTAAAGGCTTGGCAAAAAGTGTCTTGTGAGAGATAAAATAATATTAATGAGTATTTTAGAAGATTGAAATATCATTTTTAACAGAGGAAGTACTAATGTTATGCATTTTATATTAATTTTGTATCAATAAAAAGAAATGAAACTAATTTCCCATGTTCATTGTAAAATTGAATTTAGTAGATAAAAAATTAATGTAAAAATATTTATAGGTCACAAGAGCATTAAGAGTAATGATAATAATTGCTTTCAATATTCCAAATAATCACATCCAGTAGTTAACTTCTGGTATCAAAATAGAAATACTAAACTTGATTCAACTCCCTAATCCATAACTATGTATATAGCATACTTTTTATTTTGCTTGTCTAAGCACACACAAGTACAGATTTCCTACTAAGCAGTACTTGTTATCTGTTGACATTTTCATGGTTTCTTTTATGAAGTGCAATCAATTTTTAGAAGTTTTCAGTTAAAACCTTCTAATCTTAAATGCCCCCCCCTCCCTACACACAATTGGTTTGTTAATGCCTAGCCTTAAACATGGATATTTTACACAAAATTGTTTAATTGTAATACATTAAAATATCAAAACGGAATATAATATAAAATGGTAATTGAAGTGACTAAAATTGATTTTCCTTAATAATTGATAAGTGAATTAATAAGTGGAATATGAAGAAGTCATTGTAATGAATGGGTGCTTTGAATTAAAATAGTAAAAATGTGTAAACAGAATTTTAAATTCAATCTTTATTTTGATTTTTTCTTTATAGGTATTTTAATATTTTGGACACTTTTTCACAGCTTATTATTTGACAAAATGAACATAGAAAACAAAGTTTAACTACTAGTTAGTATCTAGAAATCACTAGCAAATACAGAAAATTTCTAAAATATGAGAAAATTTAAACTCTTCAAGCATGTCAACAAGCAAAAATATATATAAATCCCAACTAAAAAAATCACCAGTTATGACACAAAATAAATTTTAAATAATTTTTGAGAATGCATAGACATATATAAATGTCAACACAATAATAATTACTATCAATACTCAAACTTTGATTTTTAAAAAGGTAGTGATTCACATTTGTTATGCACAAGAAATATAACATTAACATGCAAGGACAAAGGATGCACCAGGAAATATTTTTTCTTTACACAAAATACAATATCTATTAAAACATTAGACACACCCCTCAAAGGATTTTTGCAATCTTTTTTCTCAATGAAGCTTAATTGCAAATTTAAAGTTTAAATTGCATCATAGTTTTTAAAAATATAAAATACTGATAAAAATATGTAAGCATATGAGGAAAAATATTTTTGATTTTAAACATTTGTATGAAATTAAATTGAAAATATATGTAGTAAGCAACTTTAATATTAAAATCTGTAAAGTTTAACAAATTATATATTTTTAAAACCATTTATAATGCATAAATTTTTAAAGAGAAAATTTATATATAAACACAATAGTAAAATTGATTTAATTTTTTAATTAAGTTCATTTTTAAAATGAACAAAAATTTTTCCTGTAAATATTTTAATCTCAATTGTCAAATTCAAAAAGTTTTAAAAATGAAAGAACTTTATAAAGATGTGCTTTGTTTTCCACTGATCCATCTACACCAGCATCAATGCAAGATATTCTGACAATAATAGTAAGTAAAATTTGTTAAAAAAAATACCACTTACAGAGAGGCTAACACTTTAAATTTTTGAGGGCACAATTTATACATGTACATTCTAAAATACAGAAAATACAAATTGGATATCACTGTCACATAGTAAAGTTGTTAGCACCACAAGCTTCCATACCTTGGCTTTGGGTACTAATTTTGTAACATTCTTGTTCCCATTTAATATTATAATAATGCTGACTTGCATATGTGGTATAACAAATACATCATAGTGTGGGTGGCATATTTCTCAGAACAAAATGATTATTAGATATAGAATAAGAAAATTATGTTCCATGTTAAAAACTGCATATTGTGTCAAACCTCATTTTCAAAGAATGAACACAGTAATTAGATATTTTTGAAAATTTAAATATACATTACAAAAAATATTGTCATGTATTATATACCTGTGATACGAATTTTTAAAGACAAACAGCATATTAAATGCAAGATTATAGAAGCTTTACTATAAAGCAAACATGTACATAAATGCAAAATAAAATATCTACAAAAACTTTTCCATATGTGTGTTTATACATATATAGACACAACATTTACAAATATGAGATTCAATGATTGAATGACTATGCATAATTGATACCCACACATTTTATGAAGACAATCATATAATAAAACATGATTCATTTGATTGATGTTAAAAAAAACTAAAATATAACTCAGACTTACATAAATGCAAAATTTTCAAGAGAAAAAAAAATCACAGTCTTGGATGAAATAATAAAACTTGGAATGCTTTATAAAAATATCACAAACTAAAAATAAGTTAACAAAATGATTTGTGCTAGAAAAAAAAATATTTTAATAATGATCATGAAAATTTATGTTGTCATTATAAAGAATGAGGTAAATGCATTATTAGGCAAGAAAAATATTCAAATAACGATGGAATGTAAGCAAATATAAAAAAATGAACTGGTCTTTAATTTAAATAATACTTCTGATAAATTTTGTTAGATAATTGTTTAAAAAACAAACACAAAACAAGCCTTTTTTTTCTAAAAAAAGTGAGAAAGAAATATGTGTAAAAGATAAAAAAGTGCTACAAGCAACCTTTTTTTATAATAGTTTAAAATAAAAATTAACTTTAATATATATGATAAAAAAATACTAATAATCAATCATCAGTAAATATTCATCAGTAATCAATCAGCACTAGGCATAGAAATAATTTTAAAAATTAAAACAAAAGTATGAGATCTTTAAAAGCATAAGGTAATTTAAATGTTATTGCTTTCAGCTAGCTATTTCTTTTATAACTAATGATAGGAAAATGTATAACAGACCATTAGAATTTTAATGATTAAAATTTATGTAATAAATATCCTCTAGTGTTGAATGAAATTTTTTTTTTCATTTTTTTTTTTTTTTTTTTAAATACAGATCAGTAAAAAGTTGCATAATAGTAACACATTCTATTATGTTAAAATTGAACATGTGTTAATTTAAATAATTGAAGCCATTATTTTTATATAGTATATTTACTTTTTTGTGTGTTTAAGATTTTATGTAGGTTACACAGTATTACATAAATACACATAAAAAGCACATTAATGCTAGAATACCTTATGGAGTATTTCAATTCTAACTACCTCAAAATCCCTGTATTTCCCTCATTTTTTGACTTAAGTAAATTTTATTCTGTGACTTTTAATATTTGCTTAATGTCTATATTTTAGGCTTGGTTTAGTTAGGAACACTACAGTCTACTTTTATGCTAAACAATGACTAATGAGACCAGGACATACAACTTAAAACTGATATCAAATGACTATGAAGATCCATGCAGGCAGCAAATTTCTATATATTAGAAAAAAAACATGCTTAATTTTTAAAGCAAGTATAGGCAAATACCCCTAGAACACCTAGCAAAGTCAAATCAGTTCCATATGCTGATCCCTTGCCATTCAAAACAATGAAATGAAAACTGTAGACAGATCTATTATAAAGAAAAACAATATGATACGCATTATTAATTAGATGACTGAAAATTATTCAGTAAAAAAGTCTCCAACAAAATGACGAGCATATATTTTACAATATTTAAGATTTAGCTGCAAGTATTTATTCAAATATTATTACTAATTAACAGATGAATTACTTAAAAAATATATCTGCCAAAAACAAAACAAAAATAAAGCTATGAATGAGCAACCACTAGAAACTATTCTTTTATAGAAAATACAAAGTAAAAGTTTGTAAATGAGACATGTCTTTCAAAGGCTGAATATAATGCTAGATAATAAATAGCAGAAAGCATTTAGCCAAGATTAACAATGCTTGTAAAAGATGCATGGCATGAAATTAAGTTCTAAATATTCTAAAAGTATTTGTTCACAATGATCTTTTTTAACTAAGATTCTTAAAATTGTATCAAAGAGCACAGAACTTTATAGAAATTTAAATACTCTAGTTTAAATAATACTCATTTTTGTGTTTCCTTTGCATATTCATTCAAAAATAGGGCAAAAGATGCTCAAACAGCTAGGACACTACTTTTGACACTAGAGTTTGTGGATTTGAATTCTACTGGTGGCATGGATGTTCTTAGCCATTTGTAATCAGCTTTAAGCAGTAGGTACTGGCCTCATTAACCCTTGCGTAGCAATAAAGTAAACCATAGGACTCCAAACTAACCATTCAAAAATAAAGGAGTCAAAAAACATTCTAAGAAAGAAAACATAGCGGATGTTCTAGTATTAAATATTTCATATCCTTCTGAGGTGTTAACTTTTGAGTTGCAAATAGAAAGAAAGAAAAATGTGGATGGAAAGGATTTATGAATGACCAATACTGTCATTTGCGATCCTTTCATACCAAAATAAATTCCATTCAATTCTGTTCCCCTTTACTTTTAAAAAATATATATTTAAAATAAGAAAAAATGTTAGGAAGAGAACATCTCTCTTGAGACACTTTTTTTTTTCTTCAAATATCAGATCCTTTTAGCAAACTACAAATCTTTTAAGTACTATATTTTAAGTAATGTCGTCAGCACTCCAGACATATATATTTATATTATACAAATTTTACAATCATGCAAAATAGTAATTTAAAAATTCAACAAACATTTCAATGACATACTGATAAAAGAAGGGAGTAACACTAAAAAAGATTATAAAACTATAAATATGACTTGATGAATTATCTAATCACTGTAATTATTTCTATTTTGTAAAACAAAATAATTATACAATGTATATAAAATGGGAAAAAATATAAATACAAAAAAGCAGAATGTCTTCTGTATTTTTATAACAATAATTGCAGTTTCTATATTAAAAAGAAAAAGACAATACTGAAAGTTAATGAGGCTGCTGTTGTACATGGATTTCGAAATAGCTTTATAAAACTGTATAATTCAAGCAAATATTTAAATTATGTGCTTTAGATGACATATGATAAAGAGTATAAATCAAAATTGAGCACCTTTTTTAAGAGCCTATTATGCCCAAACAGGTATTTCACTCAGAGATATTTCACATGAGCAAATTATCTGTTTACAGCCTGTGGTAGAGCATTTTTTCTTTTTCAGAAATAATTTTAAATCAGTAAACAAAAACAAAGTAAAATGGATAGTAATATTTTATATTGCACAATATAAAATTGTATTTAATAATTTTTTATTTTAGATTTATTGTAGTTTAGTAATTGAACATTTCACCTTAGTTTCATTTTAAAAACTACTTTTAAATAAAATACCATAAAGGTAGAAAAATATTTGAGACACTGTGTAAACATGAGTAAATCATGCTTGTCTAACATTTTAGATTACTTCCTAAATATACCAATCATCATTGGTAGTCTAACAAAATATACAAAGAATGTTAAACTAAAGTACCAAATGAATGAATGGAGATATTGAATATCAGAATATTTATGTTATAATAGGATACACAAATTAAATTTTTAAAGTAGGAATACTTGTTTTACTGCTTACATCAATATGTAAAATAGACATAAGGATTTAGTATTTCAAGAAGGGGGGAAATTTTTCTAGATTTAAAAATTAAAAGTTATGAATGGGAAATGTTATGTATAAAGGGTCTAAATATTTCCAAACACTCTTTTGCATTCATATTCCATAGCATGGAAAACCTTGACTTGAATATGTGAAAAATTTATAGATGACTATTTCTTTGAAACTAAAACGTTAAATTTTGTTATGTTGTACTAAACCAATGATCTCAGTTTTTAGCCCTTATTCTACTATTTTTGATTTGTATAAATATTTAATTAAAATTATATCACCTATTATAACAATATTATCTGAAACTACATAATGTTTCTCGAAAGTTAAATAAAATAGTATAAAAAATAAACTATTCTCTTACTAACAATGAGTTCATCTATAAATATGCAAATCAATGAACAATGAGGTTTAAAGGAATCATTGTTTCTTAGTTATAATTTTGCAACAGAGCTAATTTACTCTGTATCTACTCTGGTTAATACAGTATTTTTACCTCTTTCTTGTAGCTAAGGTAATGAATAAAACAATTTCATGTACCTTTATAAAAGAAATTTATATAAAAGCATTTTTCAATGCTTATAATTTGCAATAATTAAAACTAAATGATAAGAATTATAAACCTTACTTGAAACTTGAAAATGCTTAATACCCAATTTACAATATCTAATTTTTTAACATAATATTCAAATTTTAAAAACATGTTTCTAACTTATTTTTATCATTCTTAAATATATTATATTTGAATATATTTAAATAAATTATTTTAAAACATAATATTTGTATAACGGTACTTAAACTTTATATATTATTTCTAAAATTTTTTAAGAGAAACATCAAATCATTATTGACTAAAATAATTTCAAATGTATTTAACAGTAAAACATAATATCAGTATGAAAACAATTGTTGCATAAAAAAGGCATTAAAATTATATGCACATGCAGAAGCTCCATTTATTAAATGCCCATACCTAGATTATTTTAAAATTCATAAAACTATTGAAATAAAAATCCAAACATGCAAAGCACTACTTCTAAAATTTCATAAAGTATTTGGACAAACAATAAAAATGTGTCATTTCAGAAGAATGGAAATTAACTTAATACTAAGTTCTCTGAATGTTATTAAGACTTATTATTAAAAAAAATGGAATGTAAGCTTAATACATTTTGCATTAGTCTAAATAATATATTTTAGGAAAGGAACATTTATTATTATGAAAATATAAAAATGATATTGTGTAATAATGATAATTTTAACAAATACTGCATGTAATACAGGCTAGGACATTAATATAAAAAAATCCCAATAGAATATTTTTTTAATTAATCACAATGTTTTATAATGCATGAATAATTGTGTAATATTCTCCATTAATTATATTTCATATAGTCTCAAATTATATTAGTCATATAATTAGTTAATTATATTTCATATAGAAAATAATCAATTTAAATGGTCTAACTCCTGACCCTATTAATAAATATAAGAGACATTCCTTTCTCCACATTTTCTCAAGTTACCATTTTAATTCTCCTTGAATAAAAAGCAATTGCAGTAAAAAGAGATCAATAAAATTAAATAAAATAACTTTCGTATGACAAGCTAATCTTTCCTTTACTACACGATAACTAAACAATGAAATTAAAAATAGTAATCAGAAAACCACATCTTTAGTTGTTTTAAAAATCATTTCCCCCAAATGCATATAATCTTTATATATATACAAAAATGATTTAGTACACTGCATTTATAAATTTATAATTTTGCTTAAAAAGTTTTCTTCAGATTCATCTTAAAATAGTTTTAATATACACCAATGAAGCACACCTTTGAGTAACTCACAACATTCTTATATACAATTATAGATATGATAACAAAAATCTGGAACCTCTACATTCAAACTAGGAATTAGTATGGCACATATCACTAAACGGTTTGAATTACTTTTGCAGCAGAATGGATAGTAAATACTAAAACAGAAAAATGAGCTTTAAGCATATTTAGAGATTCAACACTCTGTGGATACTGTTCTAAGTTTGAAAACTCATCAAGAAGACCAGGAAATATTCCATGACTTGATAAGTAGCTTTCACTTGGTGACATAATAATGTGCTTTTTGTAAATATTCCGTGGCAGGCCATTAGGATCCAGGAATGCTCGCTCCAGAAGTAATAACTGGTCATTGATGCGACGAACTGTCATTGGATCTGATAAATCAACTGACTCTTGAGCTGAGTGAAATTTCATAGCAGCATCTGAAAAATTTCGTATAGCACTTTCTAAATGATTCAAATCAATACCATGTTCTTCCATACTTGTTTTGAATTTTGTATGCAAGTTTACATAGAAATCTTGAAGAACCTGTGCATAATCAAACAAGTTAAAAGGTAAAAACAGAGAATCAGCCAAATCCCGCAATAACTCCCCTAACACTTTGGTTACAGCTGCATGATACTTAAAAGATGGGTCAATGAAATTTTTAACAAAATCAAAATTATCAAATTCTGTATGATGTAATGGATACGAAGAACTAGACATAGTAGAATCATGAACATAAGATACATCAACAGCAGGAATACCAGCTCTAACAAAGAAAGGAGCATAATTTCCTCTCATGTCCATTTCTCTTATTCGTGGACGAACATGCTGCATTGCACTCTTAATATAGCTATCTAATAAACTTGATGCATTATGAGGAGGAACTTTCACTTCTAATTCATCATAATCTTCAACTGTTACAACATGTGAGTGATTTGGATATAACAAACTTGATATGTTTCGTTTCAAAGGAAAAGTCATGAGCCATGAGTCATAGACTGTCTTCAACCCTTCTGATTTATCATGTTCATTAGGATTTGACACTTCTTTTGTAGCATTGAAAACAACATTATATAGTAGAGGAGATGCAACTACTCTGACAGAAGCATTACCAGCAACTAATATATCAGCATTAATGTAAGCAACAGCTCTACCCTGAATAAGTTTCAAGTTTTCTTCTAACCACTCAGTTGAGCCAATGAGATTATGCTCTTCGGCTCCCCAGCTACAGAATATTACTGTTCGACGAGGCCTCCAACCTTCCTTCAGTAAACGGCCATATACTCGGGATAATTCTAATAAAGCAGCAGTACCCCCAACACCATCAATTGCTCCATATGCCCATGCATCTCGATGACCACCTATTAAAACATACCTAAAAAAATAATTTTTTAAATGTATCTGTAAAAATGAATTACAAAAAACAGTAAAAGATATGATTCCATAAAAAATATTTTGTTTCAAGAAATAAATTATTTTTATAGCTTAAAAATTAACTGATGAACATAATAAATTATTATAAAACAACATTTTTAAAACAATGATTACATATAATCATCATATCAATCAATGCTACAATTATATGAAAAATAAATTGCTGGAAAGTCTTTTAAAGTATAGATTTATATTTTATGTACATATTTCAGAAAGTTGATGGCTGATGATTAGTCAGCATACTGTCATAAATTCTGAAATATTTGTTCAGATAAAAAATATATTAATAAAATAAGTGCAAGCCACTGCAGTACAAACAGATTAATTTTCAATGAAATTTCTTGCACAGCATACACATTTAAAATATGAACATATTGTTTTTCGCCTGGTTTTTGTTATTTGTGTAACTTTTGATCTGATCTTTAAAATAAATTTTAAAATATAGCAAAATGTTTTAAATTACTAGCATAATTAAAAGGAACGTCGTGCATAATATCAATTTTTTTTTAAACTTTGAATTTTCAACGTACTTTGTCTTTCAACTCACCCCATTTCTCCTCAAACAAAAATTAGCTAATCCCATCCCATATATTCAGAAAACTTCCCTTTTAATTGATTATCTCTCCTTTTTTCTGATCACTCAAATATACTTTTGATATCCCCCCCTCCACACACACAAGTCGTGAGAATATCATCATATGTTCTGCTTACAATTACATTAACCTGTTTGAAGGTCAAAGCTCATAGTTCAGTGAATCAACTCGCCTATTCTGTCCCCCAAAATGTCTTGAAATACTGAAGGTAGTGTAGAATACTCACTTTCTACAGCTGAAATACGAAACATAGGTGATAACAAGAATTTGATGAGTAGCATTCTTAATTTATTTAAAATTTTTTTGCTTATTTGGATTCAAACTGCCATAGTGGAAAAGTCCCAGAAGAAATGATTATTTCTCAACTTAGCAGGATAATTGAAAAAACCCAGAATCGCAAGGCACCTACAGAGTATAATCACCCCTGATGTATATCTAACACATTTCATACGGGGTGGATTTAAATTGCAACTTTTGTTGTCAATGAGTATGGATATTATAAGTCTTTAGATTATTTTGTAGAATTTTACAGAACTTCATTTTAAGAAACCATGCTACTCACTCTTCAAGGCAAGGCACATATACATTGAGATATCAGAAGACAGATGATGTAATGCTCAATACCTTCAAACTTCAGATACTAATCAAATGAAAACTTGCAGACTAACTGACACTGTAGAGGGAAAGTTCCATGTCCTAAGACATTTATTTTTTAAATATTAATTTGACATTTTCTATGAAAAATATTCTTTTTAGAGTTAGGTGACGCATCTCATGCTCTGCAAAATTAAATTATATCCATTCATCGATTTTACCATGAGAAAAACAAAAAGGGTATGAATGATCATTCCTTTCACTTTATCTGGATTTCGGATATTCAATTCTTCCTTTTATTGAGAGAGATTCTAAAATTGTCTGCAAGGACCCAAATTTATCTCTGACATCTGTCCCTCAGTCACACTGCCTATGCTACCTGGGTCATATCAATGCCACACTAATAAAGGGATAGAATTTCTTTGATGTTATATGAGAAACTCACACAAACACAAAAAACATAGAACAACGTAAGTATCATAAGCAAGCATAATATGTAAAAATGCAAAAGTACAATAATGCATGTATAAATCTTAAACATACACAGGTATAAATCTTAAATTATAAGTGAAGCAGGGGTCAATCCAAAATTAAATTGGGTCCACTTTGCAGCCCTTTCAAAAAATTTTGTGTAGTAAAAGCAGTTCCTTCACAAAATTCTGTATCATAAAATTGGTCTTATGGAGGGGGGAAAAAAACTAATCCATTATTTCTACAATCAACTAAACATACATCCACATTATGCATGCTAAATAATGGTATATCATGTTTTTTTCTATACATTTATATATGTAACCAGGGTAAAATTTTTTACCAATTACACTGGAGATAAATCAATTTGTCTGGGCTTGCTGGGCAAAAAGAAGCTCAGTTGAAATTCAGTTGTGAAGCAATCAAAGAAAATGAAGTTCAATGTTAAAGAACTTCATTTATTGCGATTAATGACACATCCCTACTGTAAGTAGAGATACAACAGATGTCAATCTAGCTGGATAACAGATACCAGATTAACACCAGAGTAACAGCCAGAGTTTCATCCGGATATCCGGCCAGATGTCAGTATGTTTCACATTTTTTCTTTTTAAATTTATTTTAAATAAATCAGCTTTATAAAATTTATTTTAGAAACCAAATTGTAGTATTTTCTCCTCTTTTACATTTTTTAAACTACCTGCTTTGCACCCAGCCTTTGGTTTGGGTAGCAAAATTTTTCGAATAAAGGATTAGAACTTTTTTTATAGACAAACGTTTTTACAGAAATGTTGAATAAATCTCTCACGATGCAGATTGTTGATTGATATGATAGTTTTTGAAGAACAGAAAATCCAAATTATGGAAATGTACATGCACAGTATTGCTTGGTAACTGCAGCGTAATAGTGCCAAATTCCACGACTTTTCCTACAATATTTTATATTTTGACATAGTGCAGATACTTTTGCATGTAATGTCTTTATAATAAAGATTTATTTAAAATAAATTTTTATTCCTCGAAATTCATATTTTATAAACATTTTCATTGTGATTCTAAATTTAAGTATTACCTTTTATTTATTTATTATCCGAATATATCTTTCCTTGCTTTAGTTTATAGAATAGAAAATTTCTTTTATGATCTACTGGAGCACCAAGAAATAGTTAAAATTGATGAGTTGGAATTTTTAAATCCATTTCCACATTTTATCATACAGACTTAAACTACATAAGACATCCGAAATCTTTGTTAGTTACTTTACGACATAAAATGGTTCGATTGCTTAAAAAATTATTAAATATTTCAGTAGAATTTTGATTTTTTATTTATTTATTTATTTTTTTGAAAATCATTAAAAAAATATGGTGTTACACTCGAATTTTACTTATATATATTGTCATACCACGTGATAAATTGCATGTAAGAAGTTTTAATCTTGCCAGTGAACATTTAACAATATCAAAAAATTGCTTTTTGAAAATTTAGAAACAGACTGTATGAATTTATGTAATCAAAACACACACAAACTGTCTTTCTTTTATGTATAGAGATAATATCTAGAAATTTAATGATGAAGACGTGGTATAAGATCTCATTAGTGGGTTTTGCAATTTTGATGCTTTTTTGTTATTTTTAAGATTTATTACAAAAGTAGGACTTGTTATAAAATTGTTTTCATCCTTTAAATTTCTTCTAAATTTCAAATATTTGAAAAATATATTGATCTTAAATACTTTTATTGTTACTTCTATTACTATTTTACTTTCCCATGTATTCATGCTGATCAACAGGAAAGCAATCGAATTAGGACCTATATTACATAACAATCAATTTAGCCTAAACTTCAGTTATAGTAAAGTGTAGTTTTGTTATAAGGATAAGCAAACAGCAAACAAAACAAGTATACAAAAATCCTACATTCAATGTGGATTGTGTGATCTTACAAAGCTATTATAATTAAAAAATAGCTGTGCTTTATTGATTTTGCTTACATTTCATAGTTATGAATTCCTAAATGAAACCGATATTTTCCTCATGTGACTATTGATGATTTTTGTAGTATTTTAATTACAAAAGATTGAAATTGTAAATAACCAAACATGGTAATGAGTAAGTTTTCATTTAAGTAATGTCAGCTATGAAGAATACACAATAATAATAAAATATTTTGAGTTTTAAAAATATTACATGATAAATGTAGATAAAGAGCCAAATACAATGGGCACCCTAAACTCCAGTGATGCCATACCACCAAGCCTAATTATTAATAGGTGGAATAAAAATCAGCGTCTCAAAATTGGATAAATAAAAATGGCACAATTGAATTGAAAAGTAAAGAAATATAGGAATTTTATGTTGATAAATTGAAATAAATAAATAGGATCAAAAGCCAAGAATAGTTATATTATTTGAAAACACATTTTAAATGTTATCAGATTAATTAATTTACTTAAGATTTCAATTTTTATAACATGTAATTAAAAATTATATATATATATATATATATATATATATATATATAAATACCGAATGTTGCCAAATCTAAGAATAGATGGAATACAGATTGAAGTCTCAAAACTGGATAAATAAAAATATCGCAATTGAATGAAAATGAAAGAAATATGCCTAATCAATATTGATAAAGCAAAATAAATAAATTAAACTAAACACTGAGAACACCTGTTATCATAAATATTATTTGAAAACACATTTTAAACATTAATCTAATATGGCAAAAATAGCACAACTTTTTTTTTTTTAACTTTTCAGTTACCATTTCTAATATGAAAACTTACTTGTTCCCGGTACCTAAATATATAACTTACCTATATTTCCTCTAGTTTGTAAAATTTTAAAATAAAAGGGTAGTTTTAAATAAAAACCTATACCATATGTTAGGGATTTAAATTTTAAATAACCAAGCATATAACAATAAGTACATTTTCAGTTAAGAAGTATCAGCTATGAAGAATAAACAAACAAAATATTTTGAGCTTATAATTATAAAAAATTTGCTTACTTTTCACTGTATTGAAATTTTAAATAAGAATTCAGAACTAAATAACAAAACCTATGATAAAAGTTTTACTTTTAGAAATGGCAACTATGAAATGAAAACAAAATTGATAGAACATGGCGATTTTAATTATTGAAAAAATTATCGCCAAGCTAAAATAGAAAAAGAAATATTTTTCTAAAACTATGAATAAGTAGAAAAATAATTAACATCTATCGTTGTGGAAAAATTAATCTAATAAACAGAAATAAATTTTAATATAGGGAGATTTCAAGAGAAGCTATTAAACATAAACAGAAAATTACTGAGCATGAAAAATAGCTGTAACTGTAGTAAAAAAAGGCACTATATGCTAATTTGTGGCATTTTTAGTTAATATTTTTTAACTAATTATAATTACACATTATAATGGTTGAAACAAATTCAGCATTTAGCAATTTTTGCCTCTCATACATGCATACATATATTCATAAATACATTATTAACACTTGAATTTTCATAGTTATGTATGTTATTCAGAGCATCAAATATCTGCCAATAGTGATGGCAGTAATGAGCATTGATGCCAACGATAAGTGCACAGTCATTTCTTGACACTAACACAACAATGAAATGCTTGTGCTACATAATTAAAACTCTTTTTAAATCTGTTTTTCATTGATATCTTTTGAACTAATTGGAATATCAGAAACTGAACGGGCAAAATGACTTCCCTGGATCATTCCACGTCTTTTGGTACCTTCTGCTCCCAGCAGTTCACGAGGAGATAGATGGACATACATACATAGTTACAATCCGATTTTAATATATAAGATTAGTCAACTATTTGTACTATAATTTATTTTAATTTTTTCTTCATTTTAAGTTTCAGTACTCAATATCTCAATTCTACATTATTTAATTAGAATAATCAAATCTGAATAAAATCATTTTTAAAAGTGCTTTACTTTTCTTCTTTAATGGTTTTTATAAATTTGTAGGATAAAAAATGTCAAAAACATATTCCCACTTTTTTTTAGTATATTGTTTTTATTCTTCTATCCTCCAAAAAAGTCAGTTTTGCCTTTTGTGTTCTTAGATGCATGAACTCAATTTTGCAGTTGAGACTAAAAAATAAATGATTTCTGATTTTTTTGTAATAAAATGTATAAATAAACCTAATTTTTTTCATAAAGGTTTTTTTTCTTTTTTTACATAATGTTCTAAAATATATATAAGCATTATTTTATATAGTACATTGTTTAACATTTTGCCATTTTTTTGCTATATTTATCTTATTTCTCGTTGTATAATTTTTGGCCGAATGTACTACCGGATAATTGTAATATCCAGCTACTGTCAATTACCTAGTATAGTGGCGGGATATGCCAGATGCAGTAAGTTGGCCAGATTATTGTTGCATCCCTACTTTATAATTCAACGGCCCTGCACAAAATACTCCAAAAATATACACATTCATCACTGACGTAAGCCCTACAGAGAGTAAATCACATGATTTTGTTTCTCTTAAGACTAAAAATTGTTCAGCAAATTTTGGGCACAGAAGAGTGAACCTTGATTATTTAAGCTAGCTTAAAAACCACATAGGTAGCAATTTAATTATCGCTGAAGCAATACCATTTTCCAGGACAGCTGAAAAGTATCACCAGTGGACAGAAAATTAGAATTTAGTCCAGCATCAGTTTTGAGAGATGGGCAAAAAGAATTTAAGTCAGAGAACAAACCTTTATCTGACATTTACATTGCTTTTATTATATATACTTAGGGGGCTTCCAACAGAATTGTGGTAACTAAAATTGGTCTTTATCAAATCAAAATTTATTATTTATAAAAATAAAGAAAATTCACAGAATTTTTTTAAAAAATTACAAAACTATTCTTTTTACAAAATGGATACTAAATTAAAAAATTGGATAAAACCTTAATTAATTATTTAAAATACTCTTTATCTTCAATTTTGTCAACTATTATTGATAAACATTATTAATATACATACCTATCAGGCTCAGTTTTTCCTCTTATTGTTCCAATAACATTATAGATAGTCTTATTGACAAACTGATTATAAACTCTCATTTCTATTTTCCATGACGGGTTTCTAAAAGCTGGACCCAATTTATAAGTAAAGTTAAAACCACCTTGCCAATCTTTTGGTGCATCTTCCCCTCCTAATGATATTAAAAACTGATAAGCATCTGCATAACTAATAGGTTGGACAACAATATCTGGAAGTAATGCTGCAGGGAGTGGCAATCGATTAGCATCATGCCGGGCAGGATAACCAGGTGTTAGTGGATCTCCTGCACCATTCCACAGAATTGAATCTGTTCGTGCAGTATTCGGTGGAAGCCACCAAGTTCTTGGATAAGCATCAGATTTTAATATAGGAGGATTATAATTTTCTGGATCAGGATAAAGTATCAAACCAGCAGCTTTAACTTGCAGAGCATTCCAAACAATTTCATCCGCAGGCAATTTCCAATGCCTAGCAATAAAAATTTTATTCTCTAACTTAATACCTTGTTTGCTCAAATATTCAAAATCAGATGTCTGCCCATAATTGACATAAACAAGATTTCCAGAAACATTACCTGGAAGAGAATAAGGGCTGAATGCAGGGTTTAGATTTTTCTTACCAGATGCTTGAATTTCCAATTTGACAGCACCCTGATTATCAATTATTCTTATGACATTTAACTTCTCTTTGTGGGGAAAACTCAACAAAACATCATAATCTACAATTTCCACAGAATCTAATCCATGATTAAGCCATTCGTCTTTAATCTTCTTAGAAAAGTATCGATCAGTTGAGCTTCCAGCTGCATGTGGTTCTAAACTATATGCTTTGATAAATTTCTCTATTTCTTCGCTGCTAACCATTTGAGATATCTTTCTTCGCACGTATGGATTTGCATCTTGAACAGAATGCAAAGCAACTGCTAGACTTGGAACACATTCACTGTGTTCAGAATGAGCAAAATACCCCACCAACAAACCAACAAGAGCTCCAATTAAACCGATACCAATTCCGCCAACAACAAGATTCTTGTTTGAAACGGCCCTTATATCTTCTGTAGTTCCTTGGTAAATTTCTCCATCACCTGCTTCATTTTCACCCCAGGTGACTTGTCCTATTTCCATACCGTCTTCGTTGCGATATGGCTGATATTGAGCAGACATCTTCATCCGGCTAAAATTATAAATAAACAATACTTCTGGACAGAAAAACCGTTAATCATACCTATGACTAGGTATTGGTGATACGAATGCAATGAAACGACTCTCAGCGAGAAAGACGTTATAATAAATATTTTACGTTGAAGAGAACAAGGAATGTCAGGATAATTTATTTTTCAATTGTACGGATATTTTTTTCATAGCATTTAACTCAACACTCAAACAAGGGGAAGTTGTAGTTAAGTTGACAAAAATAGTTTCTTTTGAGTAAATAATTGTGCTTAAGTAAAGCTTTAAAATCTAAAATAAGGGGAAAATAAATCTTTACTATATTCGCCTGTTAAAAATTGATAAAATAATAAGAAAATGATAAAAAAGAAAGTTAACAATGTCTTAAAAATGCAATCGATTTTATATTGTATCGATATAATAAACGATAATCAGTTATGTTAATAAAAATTCGATTGTCTGTTTACATGTTATGCTTTTCGTGTTGCCTGGCACGTGTATTACTGTTAAATTGTATTATTAATGATAAACACGGTAAGAACTTTATATTGTTTCAAATATTTAGATCACTTGATAGATAAAAGGAGAAATTTTATTCAATCTTAAATTAGTTCCCATGATACATTATTATACATATTTGTAAATTAAAAGCTTTTACTTTATAAACACATCATGTACTTTAAAAATAAAAATGGAATCTTTTGTTCTTCTGTAATTTTTCTTTCATTTTCTGCTTAGTTGATATTCCCATTTCTATTACCAATTTCTATTACCAATAAAAATGTGAGGTTACAATAGTAACTCTTTTTGCATATATTTTAAGTTCATAGCACAGACAAACCAGTAGGTAAATTACGTGCTATTTCGAACGGAGTAGTAATCTAAGATGAGACATTAATCTATAAGAAATGAATTTGTTCTATGAAACTGAATTTAATAATGAAGTTTTTTTTTATTATCATAGTGTTAAACAACAAAACATAATACTGTATACAATACCATAATCTTACAGAAAACTATTTCTTCTCTATATTTCTTTGATGACAAATGTAGTTGTCGAATATAAATTTAAGCAATAGATAATGAAGAGTTTTTTAATATAAAAGATTATTGAAATATTGTTACAAAATAATTTATTAGAAATTTAGATAAAGGACATTTTTTACTTTTATAATGCAATTTGAAAAAATGTATTCTTGAGATTTTATTCTAAATTTTGTAATATGGTAAAACAGTTAAGTGAGTATTGCTAGCTTTAAAAGGAATCTTTCAAAATTACAGTTCTTATAAATTATTTAAATATAATAGTAAATTTGTTGCAACTAAGTATTTCAATATTATCAATTGAATAAAAATTGGTTATTGAAAGTGATTTTAATCTGTTTTCTTTGATAAATCATGTCCAAAAGGGGAAATTCTCTAAATTTACAAATAAAAATTTTAAAGATGAAATGAATTACTAGTGAGATATATTGAAAAGCACTTTTAACTCTCTTCAGATCAAACCTTTTTTTTATGTAATAAACAGGGTTTTTCTGCTAAAATGGAGAAATAAGTGTATCTATTTTATTTAACAAAATGTTTAACTTTAATAAGAAGTTGTAATTAAATTATCATGATAAACTATTTTTTCTCACCAAACTGATTTAAAGTTCTCACTGTTCTTAATTCTTTCTCTTTTTATAAAATAACTTATTTATTCTAATTTTTTTTTCTTATGAATAAAGCTGTATAATATAAACTGAAGAATGTGATAGTAATTATTCTGATAGAAATGTTCTCTTTTTGTTTAATTTTTTTTATATTTATCTTAAGGAAAAGCTTAACAATGATTAAAAACAAATATACTGTGGTGAAGAATGACCGGGATGAAAAGAAAAAAGATTTTCTGAAAACTAAGACAGGTAATAATATTTTATTTGTGTGTGAGAGAGAAATATAACATATCAATAGTCAGATTGTTAAATTTATTGGAAAATCTTATCTGTTTGATCAAGCGATGTATTATGCCAACACTTTTGAATATATATACTGTTACTTTTTATTTACAATTTTATTTTGTAGGACTTAAATGTAATACATGTTTTTATTTTACTTTTACATCAAAATTTTATAATCATTAACCAGACAATTATATATTGTTCTTTTGAAAAAGTACTGTGTTAAACTCCTGAATTAGACTGCCATTATCTTATGTGCCTTAAAACACATGAAAGCACCATAATTAAAATTATCAACTTGTAAAAAATGAGGAGAATATTCTATTTGCGAAAAATCAAACATTACCACATGCATTGTGTATACAACATTGAAATGGACAAGCTAGTTAATAATATTAGCAAGAGTTATAACAGAACTAAAATAGTTAACATTATTTGCATTAAAAATAGTTAATATCGACAATATTGTAAAAATCAAACATTACCACTTGCATTGTGTATACAACATGAAAATAGACAAGCTAGTTAATAAAATTAGCACTATATAACAGCACTAAAATAGTTCACATTATTTGTATTAAAAATAGTTAATATCAACAATATTGTAAAAATCATGCGTTACCATGTGCGTTGTGTATGTAACACAAAAATGAAAAAGAAATATAAGAATACTAATAATTATTTTTTACTTCAAAGACTGTTATAGATCTAAATAACAAATTAGAAGATACTTATAAACAAATTAAAATCGGATAAAAGGTAAAATAATCAGAGCTAAAAGTACCATTAATAAATGCTGCTACATGTATCCTCGAAAAATTATCAACATTGGCATGAAATCTGTCTTTTGAAAACTCGGTTGATCAACTTCAAATTGATGCCAATGTTTTTCGCCAACGGTTAGCAAGTCTTTCTTGTCATTGTATAGAGCTCCAATTGATAGTTGAGTTAGAAACAGAAAAGAAGGGTCACATGTAGCAATTATTAATTCAGCTTTGGGTTTTCAGACGTATAGAAGGAATGCAATCATAATGAATGACTTCTTTGATTCAATTTGGGCAACTTGGAAAGTTAAAAGATTAAGTAAAATAAAATATGAATTAGGAGAATTTGTAACAACTTTAAAAGCAATAACTTTTGATATATATAACATGCATTATCAGTTTTATAAATTCAGATAAAATATTGATAATTTTGTATTTTGATGATAATCTGTCCAAAATGATCCAGAATCTCCAAAACTCACAAAAATTGAGGCAGTTATTTCCAGAAGAATCAATGGAAATGTGATTAATTTATTTTAGGATCCCCAAAATGTATACTTAAGACATTTTTTATAGAGAATAAACACAATAAATTTCTAAGTATAAGCTGAGAGTTTTTATAAATTTTAATGAAGTGTGTAGGGACGAAAGGGAGAGGTGAGCTTATATACAGATCCCCCAAAATGATGCAGTTTAAATAATCTTTGTGATTTTTTTTCCCCATTGGTAACCAAGAAGTGGCCAAATCAGCAAAAATAAAGTTTACTCAAAACTATATTTAAAAAAAACAGAAAAGTAAATTTATAATAATTTTTGATAAAATAGTAAAAAGATACAAAAATTTCAGAAATGTGTCTAGGGCCTGTGCTATATCTGTATCAGTTCAGCTAATCTTGTAAAAAGCATGTTTTCATAAGACAAATGCAGACAATACATTATCAAAAATGGCAGTTTTTATTGTTCTTTAATTTCTATTATGTATATTTATAAAAATGTACTAGCTTCAGATAAGTTTACTACAGTCGAAACTATCTTCATTTTCATCTAATAAATAAAAACGTTATTGGTTATGTAGTCTAGCATTTTGATTGGAAAATATTTACCTGTTTCACTTGGTAGCATTTTTAGCTTTTTGGCAAAAAATTTTGTTACAATTTTTTTCTTTTTTAACACATTTTTTGCTTATATAATGGTTTGAATTTTGTGTACATTTTAAAGAGAAAATGTTCCTTTAGCCTGTATGTAAATGGATTTTTATTTGGAAGTATATGGTTGTATTTAATGCTAAAAATTTGTGAAACTAAAGCTGCCCTCAAACATGTTTATTGTGAGTTTTTAAGGTTTATAACATTTATGCAAGATGGGGCAAAATATTATGGTTAAACATTTTATAGACTTATAACAGCTTTCTATGAAGGATTTTTTTCCTCTTAAACCCCTTACCTTATTCCCAATGAAAAAGATATTTTTTATCTCTGAATAAACACATTTTCTTTTTTTTTTCAAGAAAATTGCTGACAATTGAAATCAATATAAATAACTAATATATAACTGTGCTTTGAAAATGTATAAATAAAATGTTTTTTGAAATTTAAATGTTCAAATGTTTCAGATATTTACATTTAAATATGTATAGAAAGAGACTGACTTTAAAAGTTTAATAAGACATTTTACTTTTAATATGTAGAAGGAGGTAGAACATTATTTTAAAGGAATTCAAATAATATATATAATTAAATTTTGAAACTTTGAATGTAATCCATGTATCTGTGTTCATTTATAAAACTTTGCTAAAACATCATAAATACTTGGTAAGTACAACATATAAGTTAACAAATTTTGTATATTCAAAAATAACACTTTCAAAATTCTTGAAAAGCAAAAATATCATGCATTTTAGTTAGAATATATGTGAAAAGATAGTTTACTACACATTTAAAAGAAATAGTCTCTAAAATACTATAAAAGACTAATATAATGATATACTAAGTGAATTTTTCATAAAATTTAAATATAGAATTCAAATTAAAAAATCAAATTTTAAAAATATGGCACTATTGTAAAATGTGATTTTAGTTTATTATAAACTACCTGCTTTGCACCCAGCCTTTGGTCTGGGTAATAAATGTTCCCAAAAGTTTTAGAACCAATATTACAGGTATTCATATTCACAAAAATCATACACAAGATTGTTGACGAATATGATAGTTTATTATTAATGGATAATTACAGTTATAACTACGTATATGCTCTGTGTTGCTCGCCTGTATTATGATGCCAAATTACACAGCTTTCTCTATTAATTAATGCAACAGTATGTTTTGTTTGGCACCGGTGGATTCAGATATGTAGATATGCACAGCGTAAAGCAGTCTCAATTTCATTTTTTTTTTTTAAATAATTATTAATCTGGTGTCCTATAGATTTTCAAGAATATTGCATTATTTTAGCAGTAGATCAATTGACTTATTTAAAATAAAAATATCAAGATAAAATATAAAAATTATATCTACTAAATAATAAACATATAGTTTAATATATCGAAACCTATATTATCGTCTGCTATTTGGTATTCCAAGAAATATAAGAATGTATTTATGGTATTAAAATGGTAAAAATTAAAGTTAGTTTTTGTATAAGAAATGGCAACTGCAAAATACAAACAAAAATTTGAAAGAACGTGGCGAGTTTTGAATTACTGAAAAGAAAAATCTTGCCAAGAAAAGAAAAAAAAGGAAAAAAGTGATTTTCTAAAAAAGATGATTTTAGCATTTAGAAGATAAAAAAAAGTATTCTCACATACATATATATTTTCATAAATATATTTCTTTAGAGTTGAATTTTAATATCGTAAATACATTCTTATATTTCTCGGAATACCAAATAGCAGACGATAATAATACCAACATTGAATAACGCTATCACTTTTTGACGCCAACTCAAAAATGGAAATGTTTGTGCCACAAAATTAAAATAACATTTTGGTCGTTTTTCTGTAAATATCTTTCTAACTAATTGGAATGTCAAAACGCGAATGGGTGAAATGACTTCGTCGGATCGTCCTGCGTCTTTTGGTGCCATCGGCACCCTTCTGCGTCCAGCAGTTCACGAGGAGATTGATGCACATACATAGTTACAATCAGATTTTAATATATAAGAAGATTCAAGATGTATTAATATGGAATATGTTCATTTGGCAGTATCAAGGATTTCTGTCCAAAGTTAGTTACTCTATGACTTATCGGGTAGATTTGTATTAAAAAAAAAAACATAAAAATGAAAACTTCTTAATATCTATAAATAAAAATACCAAAATTTATGTTTACATGCTAACGATTAAATCTGCATCAAATTTATGTCATATATTAAATTTGCTCAAACTTTTTTTATGGTAAAATATAAGTTTAACCCTAAATTACATTACTGTATTACTACTGTACGTTGATTAGCAATGTTAATATACCTTGCCATATTATGTGGTAGAATAGAAAGCAGAGGTTTTGACAGCAACAGTTCTAATTTTGTTGGTAGTAATAAATGTTTTCCAAAATTAAGGAAATTTATGACAAACCACATAGATTTGAAACAGAAACACACATTCCTATTGACAACCATGTGAATATGAAGATAACTATATAAAATGATAGGCTTTTATTTGCCCAGAGTCACTGAAATTTGTACTTTTCGTTGTCAAAATATTGTTGATTAACATTTCATTGTAACGTAAAAATTAACTAAGAATTAAATTTAAAATAAGTTCTTATATAAAAATACTATAATTTGCATCACATAGAAATGAAAGTCAATCACTTTATATCACAATTCCCATGTCAAATCGAATTGATACTACACAGACAATGTTTAAATAATATAAAATAAGAAATGAATAAATCAGATATTTAAAGTAATGACATCATAATGATAGAAAAATATCAATTTCACCTATTTATTATGTTATAAATTGAAAATTTTAATCTCCTGCTTTTAACTGAGGAAAACTGCGTTTAAAACAATTACTTGGGATGACGTCACATTGCTAGAAATATTGCTTCTTTCACTTAGTTATGATGCAATAAATTAAAAAATTAATCGTTTGCATTTAACTGGGAAAAATAATGCTTGGAATAATGACATGAAATGCTCGAAAAAGGGGGAAAGAATGAATTTTGAACGTTAAAAATTTACAAAAACCTTCCCAGGGATATTCCTAAGAATTTCCCAAATTTTCACGCCGATTAGATGCATGGTATTTGAGTATCGGGTACAGACAGACACATATTCATTTTTATATATATAGATTTAATGTCACAGATATTAGGGTATCAAAATTTGAAGTCAAAGAAAGACTGTTTAAGTTGTGTAATCAATGAAATTGTTTGTAAATGCCATCTAACTCATTAAATAGTTCTCAAACTGTGAGATTTTTTAATGATGTTCCAGTGTTTGGAAAATCATCAATTTCCTATATTTCTTTCATTAATTTGCATGGGTGATATTTGTTTAAAGTTTTGTATTTTAAGTTTATATGCGGTCTTTTATCAAATAATGTACATATAGCTCTTATAGAAACTAGAAAATAATAACAAGATGAAAGAAAATGCATGTAGACTAACATGCTATAGTGTTCTAATAAAAAAGGGGGGGGATGTATGAGTAAGGGTGACCAAGCATGAATGCAGTCACACAAGTTTAATAAATTAATAGAAAATTAATCACAAGATTTGCAGTTGCAATTTCAATATTCATCCTTAGCAGCTGATTTGACAAATCTAAAAATTAATCTTTATGATACTACAAAAATGTAGTCCTTATTCATCAATTTCTTTATTAATTATTTTTACTTTTTCTAGAAGCTATTATAAAAATTTCATTTTTGAATTAAATGTATGCATGTTTGCCATCTTGTACAGTTTAGCTGTACATTGTAGGATCATGCCTTTGAATGGGAAAAACACACAGTTTTTAGTTATATATAAAAAAAAAATTAACTTCACAGGAAAAAAATAATAAATATGTTCTACAATGCACCATGAGGGTATGTTCAATGTATATGTACATTCTATGTTTGCAGTGCAGCAATCTCCATACCACAGAAATATCCTTCATTGTTATGTTGTTTGTGGTCAGAAGGAACTTTAAAATACAAGAAATTCAAAATTATGCTGTATATTCTAATAATACTTTATAGCAATACAAAATGAAATAGGATATTCAGTAGCATAGGCAAGACAAGAACTGAATTTAGAAGTTCCATCCTTGATAAAAAATTTAGAAGATATTTTTATAGCTCAAATAATGATACTTGAGCAAGATACTTGTTTCAAACAGACTTTTGACATAAATTGATAAGATTTTTTAATCAATTCAAAATCAGCTACATGTAATCAAATTATTTATTGTAAATGATTGTTGAATAATACTCTTTTAGATTTTATTCATTCAGGTTTTTGTCAATTTTAAATTAAATTTATATATTTGAGTATTATTGCCTATGATACAAAGTTGTTCATTAGCTCCTGTGAACACATAATTACATAAGAGCTAAGAATAATTTGTTTAGTCCTTTCACTGATACTTTTATCTTTTTAGAAAAAAGAGGAATAAGTATGTAATAATTTAACCAATTGCATAAAAGTTAAAGTTTTCTCTAATATGGATTATAGTAATTTATATTAAATCTAAATATATATATAAACTTGTATATGTATATTTAGCTTGCGCTTTTAGTATATGAAATTATAAGATTTTAAAAGTTGGTATGTTGGCCGCTATGTATATGTTTTCTCTGGTCACATTTTACTAACAGAAATAATGTTTATTAAAAGACTAGTACTATTATAATTTATCTCTTTTAATCATCTTGAGATAACACTATTACAAATTTTCTGGAATATTGGATTGTTATATCAATAAAAAGTATATAATAGTATCAATATATACTACAGTTACATTGCTGACAGTTTTTTCAGGATGTACTTTACATGAATCTAATTACTTATTTTTAATGTTTCAGAAGGTAGGATGAAGTCTAAGAAGTCAAAACAAATGAGGAAAAAACGTTTAATTATCCGAAACTTATCATTTAAAGTAAGTATTCATTTTTAAAAATGATTTTTTTCTAATTGTAAAAATCCATTTACATGAAAATCGAGTCCCTGTTATAAATTGTGTCTTGTATGTTAAGAAGATAAAACTTCTATGGCAAAACATAATATAAAGTGCAGAGCCAACATGACTAGAGCAAAAATAGTAATGACATACTAAGTGTTTTTAGCCATGCATTATATAAATTTGGATCATATTATAATATTGTATATGTGCATTTAAAAATATATGGTTTATTATTATTATCACATGGTTTGCAGTCAGATGAAACAATAAAAGTTCAAAAGTTATGTTGTATATTCTTACAGTACCATATAACAGTGTTGATTGTGAGAAGATATTAAGCAATGTATGCAAGACAAAAACTAAATTTAGAAGTTCCATCCTCTTGAAAATTTTGGAAAGTATATTAAGAAGATTATACATGAGCATTGTTTTAAACACTCTTAACTTCTTTATGTAGAACATATTTTTAGCAATGCTCAATTAGATTAAAGATTGAATATTATTAACTATAATCCCAAAATGTTTATTATTTCAGATACAAGCATAATCATGTATGAGATATGAATAATGTGCATATAAAGTTCTTCATTGATATTTCTTTCATCTGTCTAGAGAAAAGGGGGATAAGCATGTGATAACTTACTGCATAAAAATTAAAAATTTATATTTACTTTGCATTTAGTTCTCTAACAGTTTTCTTTGATAAGAGTTTTTTAAAATGCTATTTAACTATATATAAATTTTTGAATACATTTTGACCCCAAATCTTTAGCTTTAAGAAATTGTAAGATTTTTCAAAGTTGGTGTGGCATGTGTATGTTAACACAGACAGATGTTTTGCTGCTTAGAGCGAGCAGCATTCTCACTGTGAGACAACCCAATTGCTTCAAAAATTTCTTTTGTTATTTGTGCCTTTCTTACATTGGTATTGCATTTTATGCTGTATGACTTTTGTGTAGTTGTAAAAATTATTTTTTGAAAAGGTATTTAAGAATTTTAAGCTATAAATATACATTCAGAAGAGTCTGAATCTTTCATAAATATTTAATGTGTAAACGTAAAAGCATTTCATATAAACTAACTTTTCCATCAATCAACAAAGTAATACCCAAATATGTTCAAAATGCATTTTTCAGTAGTAATAAGGCAAAGTTATGAAAAAAATATTAAACATTAAAGCATTAAAAAAAATCTTAAAAATTAACAAAGATTTGAATTTAATTTTTCAAAAAAAAAAAAGTTATAAATTTAAGATTTTTTTCCTGTGATTGTTTTAGTTACTCTTTGTAGAAAATCATATAAATTAACAGTTTACAAATATGTTGAGTAAAGTCCACCATCCCCTTAAAAATAAATCTGCTAAAATGTTCTGTAAAATTTTACTTTTTTCTTATTTCTGTATATTGCTGTCTTGTAAAACAGTGCCAATAATTTTCACCAACATCTCTAAGGAGTACTTTATCTGAAAGTAATTGAGAAAGAGGCTACGTCTTCATTATCATAAAGTTTTACAAATTGGCTGCTTTCAAAGTAACATTTCTGATCAGACCCTCCCCATGTGTAATTTCTTCCTTTTCTTAAATTGCAAATTTTATGATTACATAATAATTATTGTAGGTATCTGAAGAGCAGTTGAAAAATATATTTTCTGAATTTGGTGAAGTGTTAGAAGTAAACATTCCTGTGAATGAAGGTCTGTGTTTTTTTAGTCTGTTTAAAAAAGCATTATTGTTATTATTATTTTTTTTATCTGTTTTTAGAAGTTATTGTCTTTCTTTACTGATTTCATTTTGTAAATTTGTAATAAGATCATCTTTAGTTTTAATCATGGTAATATATTTGTATATTTTATCTTGTGGATTTTATCTTATGAAAATAAAATATATTATTTGACTATCAGAACTTTTTTTTAAACTTTTGTCATAAAGTTTTTTTTATTAGATATTAGTAGGTTTTGGAAAAATTGAATTAATGTTAAAAAATCTGTAATTTTAGAAAGCTTAAGACGTTTTATGTATAGTTTTGCTAAAATTAATTTTATTAATATGAAAGGTGTAGTGAAATGATCTTCATACAGAAACTGAAAAAAGGTTAAAAAGCATTTGTTTTCCTTCTGTGTCTGTGGGAAATCTCATTCTTTCATTTCAAAAGAAAAACATTACATGTATATGTAAGTAGTAAATATCTAAGAATAATCACTAATAGTATATTTGAGAATAGATCATTTTTATAGCTCTAATGAATGTGTATGTGTATATGTGTATGTGTGTGTGTGTATATATATATATATATATATATCAAAGTTTTTACACACCTTAAAAATATCTTAATTTTATTTCCTCCTTTATGCACTAAATTTTTGAGCAAATCAGTATTTTATTATTTTTTATATTAGTAACCAAATTTGAAATAGTTCTTCAAAAGAATAAGTACTTTTAAAAGTTGCTTGCTTTTTTTTTTTTTTCCCCATTTTTTGTTTCCACAAGTTTGAGACGACTTATGTATCTGAACTAAATAAATTTCTGTTACTTATATTCTTCCTGGGTAAGATCCTTAACATGATAAAAAGACTCCTTTAAAAGTTCTTAAATACTCTGTAATCTTCACTTTTAGAGAAACTTTAAAATTGCTTAAGAACTACTTAATTTTTACTACCAAAAGCCTACATGAACCCTGTATATATTTCTTTTCCATAATCATAGAACCAGTATAAAGGACTAGCATTTTGTTCCCTGCAATCTTATCTGTAGAAAGAATGTCATAGCTTTTACCCAAAACATGAACAAAATTTATTCTAACAAGAAAATATTCAAAAATTTAAAATTCTGTATATTAAATTTTTTTAGTATTTTAAAAATCAGAATCAAAGAGCAAAAAACATCTGTTTTTGGTATGTGAAAGGAGTTGTAAATAGCTCAAAATCCATGGGTGAAAATAGTGTAAAGAAACACTAGTCAGCTTTGAAATGAGCCAAACAACATGTTATTATTCTGAATGAAATTGTTGATGTTTGATTATTATGTCTTTAGTTAGATTTAAATTTATTTTTCAAATGCAATTATAAAATATATTTTTCCAGGTGTACAAATTTATTTACACTGGATATTTCATTTCAGTTTAATCCCTTTGTATCTTTATTTTAAACTAAAAATTAATTGATAATTTTCAGCTGGTCGAAAAAGAGGTTTTGCTTTTGTTCAATTTAAAGATTCAAAATCACAAATGAGAGCTATGAAGGCTATGAATTTCAAAGAAATTTGCGGTATGTTATTGTTTTTTTATATGCATTTATTTATCAAGGAATAATTATATTATAAATTATGTCAGTTTAAACTAATTTATGAATATATATATATATATTATTTCTATTGTATATACTATATACATTTAATCTTACATGGATTGTTTACCTTATTTAATGAAATTAAAAAGATTCAAGTGTTAAGAAGATGTGTAGAATATTTAATAACTATATTTTAATTGAAATTTCTAGTTGCTAATAGCATACCTCGTAATTTGTACAGCCATACATTGTATGAAAATGGATCACATTGTAAAATTGTAGATTTATATGAGAGAACCATACAATTTTAAATTAATTTTTTTTTCAGTGAAAAAAAGTGGAAAAAAATATAATTTTTTATTCTCTGTGGAAAGGGGAGGTTGAATACAAACATTTACCATTCACCGTGGTTTGCAGGAGATAATTCTCTTTGCACCACAGAAATTCTGTCTACAGTTGTTATCACAGGGTTTGCGGTCAGATAGAACTTTGAAATATTACAGAATTTAAAGTCATGCTGTATAATCAAACAAAACCTCATAGCAATGCAGTATGGGATAGGATATTCAGCAGTGTACTTAAGACAAGAACTGTATTTAGAAGTTCCAATTATATTAATAACTAATTAATTAATCCTCTGTATTTATAGCTAATATCTTATTAAACTATAAATAGCTAAAATGATGATACATGAGCATTGTTTTAAACTAACAAAAAGTTTCTAACCAAGGTATATTAAAACTGCTAATAATAATTTAAAACTTAAAAAAAAAAAAAAAAAAGTTTTTAGCAGTGCTCTTCTAGATTTTGTTTTATGGATTCATATTTTTGTCAAATGCTTTTATTAATTTAAAGATTTCGTTTCAATATTATTGGTTGTTAATGTGTGTATAAAAGTTTACACTCAAGAGCTAAAACATTATGACTACCCCTACATTTTGCAATGAACTTGCCTGGATGACGTGGAAGGCACGTGATCAGGTGGAAGTGGTATTTAACTGCTGCTGGAGAGTCTGAAGAATAATTCTTTCACTTACTTCTGTGTATGATGGGAAAGGCTGCAGATCTAAGCGATTTTGATAGAGGACAGATTGTAATGGCTCGAAGGCTCGAAACAAGTATTTTCGAAACTGCATGACTTGTGGATTATTCACAATCTACAGTTGTTAGTACTTATGCAAAGTGGATGAATGACAGTGAAACCAGCAGTAGACGACATGGTGTTGGATGTCCACATGCTATCAAAGAAAAAGGTCGTTGGACACTGACTCACATGGTGAAGCAAAACCGGAGCCAGACAGTGGCTCAGCTGATAACCCAATACAATGCAGAGCCAAGTAGAAAAGTATTAGAGCACACTGTTCAGTGGACACTGTTGTATATGGGGCTACGCAGCAAATGTCCCATTAGTGTGGTATTGCTGACGAAGTATCATCGCCAACTGTGCCTATGCTGGGCCCGGGAACATAGCAACTGGTCCGTGGATCAGTGGAAGAGAGTTGCCTGGTCAGATGAATCATGGTTTGTCATTCATCACTCCGATGGACGTGTCAGGATACGCCAGTGGTGATGGTGTTATGCTTTGGCGGACGTTCTCTTGGGCGTCTCTGGGACCCGTGGTTGTGGTAGAGCAGACCATGAATGCTACAGGGTATCTGAACATCATTGCAGACCAGTTGTATCCTTACATGGCCTCTGTTTTTCCAGCTGGAAATAGAATGTTCCAACAGAACAACGTCCCATGTCACAAGGCTAAAATTGTGTTGGAGTGGTCTCAGGAACATAATGCTAAATTCCAGTTAATGTCTGGCCACCTAACTCACCAGATCTTAATCTGATGGAACACATTTGGGATGTCATGGAATGGCAGCTCAGAGTTCAAAGACCACCAATTCACAATATCTGGGATTTGCTTAACTGTTGCTTAAACATCTGGTACAATCTGTCTTCGGCCATCTACCAAGGACTTGTAGAATCCATGCCAAGGTGGGTTGAAGCTGTGTTGCGCTCCAAAGGTGGGCCAACTCACTATCAACATGTGGTCATGTTTTGGCTCTTGGGTGTACTTGTAAAAAATAAACTATGTATTAAAATTTTGAAAAAAAATTCAGTTTTTTTATTTAAATGAAAGTATTTTATTTTAACTATGCATTAATCCCTATAGAATCATTTGTTCTTAAGTCAATACAAGTAACAATGAATGTACTTGACCCATTAATGCCTATCATAAAAACTAACTTTTAAAATTTATGTATTCTCTCTTATATGTTGCCAACTCATTATTGACAAGTAGTCATAATGTTTTGGCTCTTGAATGTATTTCATCTTTCTAGAAAAAAAGAATGTAGGTATGATATAATAACTAATTGCGTTAAAATTTATATTTACTTTGCATATAAGTCTTTAGTAGTTTTCTTTTTTCAGATTTGTTAGAATATATATGTATATAACCTTGAGGATGTATTTTCAGTCTATATTTTAGCTTGCACGTTTAGTATGTAAAATTGTAGGATTTTCAAAGTTAGTATGTTAGCAGCTATGTTAATGCCTTATACTGCTATATTGTTTGACACTTGGGACAGATGTGAAATAGCCCATTCGTGACACCTTTTTACTATTTTTAGGGGATTTTCACTTGGATGTCCTTCAAACCCATCTTTAACTATTTTTTTTATTATTAGCATCATTATTATTATTGAATTTGTACTATTTTACCAGAATTTACAAAAAGTCTGCAGGAAAAACTCATATATATATATATATATATATATATATATATATATATATATATATATTTAAATGCAAAATTAATGTATATATATATATATATATACATTAATTCTCAGTTTAAAGTTTTTGTAAATTTTATTTGAGAACTTTAGGGATTACCAACAGCAAAAAAATTTGTTAGGGGGGAGATATATTATGTTGTTCATGTCATAATATTACAATAGCATTAAACAATTTATTATTGTGGTACACAAGCCCTAAATTGTATAATTATATAAATATTTTAATACTTTATGTATTTATTTATTGCTGAATCCCAAAGAGCTTGTTGTTTTCAAATTATCTAACAATTTTGTATCTAAATATATTTTTCTTGTTTTTGAGAGTTACCTATTTTTACTACATATTATATATTTAATGTCTGAACTGTAACCCATATCTAAAAAGTATGGTTTGGGATATCATAGTATTAAATTCAAGTTCTTTGTCACTTCAAATTATTATGGTTATAACCTGTATTGTTAGAAATTATTTATCCTATTTTTTATTCTAATTGTTTATTCTATTGTATCTATTTGTCAATAAATTGTATTCTAAACATTTTACTAAGCATGCAGTAATTATGTAAGAAGAGCAGAAATTTTTAAATATGAATTTTCTTATTTAGAACTAATTATTTACACTTTTGGTTTGACTTTTGTATTTAAAAATTGTGCAACACGTAATTAATCCTTTTATTTGTACCTAAATTTTACTGTTTTTAATATATCATTTATTTCTTACTGAGTAAGCAACTTTTAATTTTGATAGTGCAATGAAAATAAAAATTACTTTACTATTTTGTGTAGAATGAAATGATAGAAGTCTCTCTTTGTTTTTTATTTACTCTTTGGCAAATTTCATTATACAATTTTCTCAACATAAGTTTTTCAGAAGGTGTGCTTTCATCTTCTTACTCCAAGTAATTAGATATTGTCTCAGTGTGTACAAATATGTTACCATGACTATTCAGACATGGTAACATATAGGTTTTGGTGTGGTAAAGATTTTCTTCATCACTTTTAGTACATTTGTTGAAATTCTATGTTTCTTCAGAACCACAAGTGATGCACAAACACATAATATAATAAGATTGTCATTTCCAATATGACACTGTAATTTCAAATCTTTCTTAATTTATTGTTGTACCCCTTTGTCCACATTTTCAGAAGTCTAACTTTCTCAAACCTTCTAAGATTTTTTTTTCTACAAATCAGTTCAATAAGTGTATTGCAATAGGATTAGGTTAGGAAGAATGTAAATTCCTTCGCATTCCTGCACCTGCATTCTGTGCTTTCATATTTTTTCCTGTCCCAGGTAATCTGAAACTCAAGATTGTCTGAACCAAGGTTAATCAAGTCTAATTTATGTTTTTATGTAATTTTATATTCATTTAACAGATTTAGTAACTTTTATATCTGATGATACAGGTCGACCAGTTGCACTTGATTTTGCATTAGATAAGACTTCTTACCAGATTCAACAAAAAGATAAAATGTCTCCTTCAAAATTATCAAAGGATAGCAACTTAAATGAGTCTGACTCTGATTCTGACAAAGATGAAGATGCAAAGCAAGATGAAGTTATACATGAAGAATTGAGTGATGATCCTGAAAAAGATGAAGATACCAAAGTCACGCAATTTTTGAAAGAATTCAATGCAGATAATGAATCAGATGCTGTTGATAGTGAATCAAGTGATGAATCTTCAGGTAATAATATACTATAAAATATTTAATTAAAAAGTAGTTGTGTTATAACTTACACTTTAAAATAATACTTAATTTAAAGCATACCTTTTTCTTTCAGTACTCTTATATTTAAAAAAAAAATCAGTATGAAATTATTTTTCATATTTGAATTCCAATACTTTCTTTATGATTATTTTTCTCTTAACACTGATTAGATTATTTTTGCAATATTTTAGAAAGTAGTTTTTTGTTTTACATGTTTCTTCTTTCTGCTCCACATTATATTATTGGTGTATACTAGAAATTATTTATTTAAAATGTATGTTGTTCTCGTATACATCACTTTTTACCTCACTATTAAAGGGCTCTGAACATTTCAAAACATTACTATCAATGAATTACAAATGCATTATGGTAAACCAGAAATGCTGATACTCACAGAAAAATTGATCTACCCATGTTTTCAAATTTCATCAAACACCATTCTATGAGTTAAGTAATATTAACATTTTACTGATTTTGACTCTTCAATTATGACCTAGCCAATAATAAGAGAAAGAAAAGGTTTAAAAAATCATTTCTATTTAATTTTTACTCTTTCTCTCTTTTTAGTGTAACAAACTATACAAAAAATTTTAAAAAAGTATATGTTCTATATAATTAAAAGGAGTATAAAATTTTATAATAAATGGCTTGTTTTGTTGCTTTTACTTACTATAGTAATATATATATATATATCTTCTAGTCCTGACTAACACACTCAGTTACTGTAAGGAAAATGCTCAAAGTTATTTACTTTTTATTTCAATTTTATAAATTGAAATGTATCTTTTAAATAATCACCCTTTGTGTTACTCTTTTATGATGGGGAACATAACCTAATATTTTAATCAGTGCTAGTGTATTTTATACTATGTAGCTTATATCAGGACATGACTCTGTTAGAAAGATAAGACAAACATCTGATCAGATTAAGATACAAAGTGTTTTCCATTTCAGTAATTTTTTCTTTCATTTTACAGCAGTCTATTTTGGGTAGTATTAATTTTTTGATATGGACAGAGACACAGTTAAGAGATTGGTTAAACACTTTTGAATATTGTTATCTGAACAATAAAAAGTTCATTTTTCTTATGAAAAAAATTAACCAGCCATTTAGTAGTTTCCTTTAAAACTTTAATATTAAATTTCTCTCTCTTACTTTATTTTATTTTATTTTATTTTATTTTTTTATCTAGCAAAATTAATATTGTTGATGTATTATGTCTATGTGAGAGCATTTGCCTTTATAGTTTTTGCCCCTTCCACTCTGCAAATATTTGTTTACCATTTTATTGTGGGAGCACTATATAGGGACCCAATATTACTCTCTAGGACAACACAAACAAACAAAGTGGGTACTTGTAATTTAGAAGCAGGAACCAAGCAGAACCCCCCCCCCCCAAAGGCTTGGCCTGCCAACTCCAGAGGTATTCTTTAGGAACTTACAGAATAACCACAGTCCTATTTTACATGCCCCAGCCATCATTGAAGAACACAGCAAATCTTTGACTGGCTTGAGCCTTCAACTTACAACCCTCTAATTACGAGATTAATGCCTTTGCCAGTGTCTATGTTTAAACGTAGGACAATATCAGAGTTCATATAATATATACAATTTATCCTCTTTAAATCTTTTGAAATCTCAAGATTGTTAAACCACTCACAACCACTGTAATGGAGGAGTCTTCTTTAGTAAGCAAACATAGTTTGACTTCTTAGGATTTAGGAATCTGACAAATTTTGAAACTACTTAAGACCAGCTTGTTTGTCTAACCAAAGTGGAGAAATAAAAACATATGCAAAAGCTAATTACTGGACTAAAAGGCTGATCATATTTGATCCATTTTCGTACTTATAAATCTTCAGTTACAAGATGCACCTTAAATGGTACTATTTTATATGTTTAGACCCATCTGCTTCCCAATAACTTTATATTTAATAATCTTTTAATACTTCTAACTAATAAGATCTTTGCCTTTTTATATCCTTACATGAATACCATCTTCATTATTACATGGCATTATCGGAAATAGTAAAAATTATTGCATGTTTAACATCTATCCTGACTTTTAGTCTTAAATGTTGGAAAACCATATTTACATGAGTAAATATATATCCAATTAAAAAGTTGCTGCAATACAATAATTTTTCAAGATATGAAATGTCACTTTTCAAAATTATGTTAGACTACTTTAGCTATAATAATATTAATAACCTTTTTTATATAAATCTGTAGATACGTATTAATAATTTTTTTATAATATTCTGATGTTTCAGATTCAGATAATGAGGAAAAAGAATCACATTTCTCTGATGATAATGATAAAAGAGAAACAAAACAAACAAATAAAAAGCAGCAGTCGAATGATGTTTCTGAAGGAAAAACTATTTTTGTACGAAATGTTTCATACAAAAACACTGAAGAAGATTTGCAAGAAGTTATGGAAGAATATGGGAAAACAGTATACTGCTTACTTTGTATGGATCCTTATACAGATCATCCAAAAGGCACAGCATTTGTAAAGTTTAAAGAAAAAGAAAGTGCTGAAAAGTTAATAGAAGAATCTGCAAAAGTATGTTAAGATGTTGTTAAATATATGTGTTTGTATGTGTGTATGCTTACATAAATTTGTTTAAATTTATTAATTTTTTAACATCTTAATAGTATTAAAAAAGTATGCAAAAAGTTGACTATTTAGCTTTTATTAGTGAATTAAATTCTTAAAAAGTTATTTATCCTTCAGTTTTCTTGAATTTTTCCAAAATATTCCATGTTAACCTTTATACTTTTCCAAATTTCATAATTTCTTCAGTCTAATTTATGTAATATTTTATTATATATATATATATATATATATATATATATATATATATATATAAATAGTTTTCTTTTTTTGTTATTTTATTATACCTCCTTTCTTAAATGCAAGTGTAATTCTAAAGATCTTATCCCAAGATATTTTATTGATAGAAAATTCAGATATTAGTTAGTAAAAAGTTATTGTAAGTTTTACATTCTGATTTGTTATTAAAATTTAGAACATAGAAGAATATTTAAGTAAATATGTTTCGTGTAGCTATAGTGTATATTTTAAAATTTGAGGACTGTTGTATCACATAAATCAATGATATTTGGGATGATAACATTTTTTTTTTTCACAGGAACCTGGAATAATGCTTGATGGAAGAAGACTTATATGTGCATATGCTGTCAGTCGCAATGAGTTATCAAAGAAAAATTTTGACTCACCAGAAGTTAAAGACAAGAGAAATTTGAGACTTCTTAAGTGTAGTTTAATTATGCATGGATCCCAGGAATCTGAAGGTGTATCTCAGACAGATATGGCAAAAAGAGCTCAGGTGATAGTTATAGATTTAAATTTGTTTCTTAAAATGTTTAATTTTGAAATTGTTTTTTATATTAGTTTTATTGTTTTATGAATAATTTTCAGAAGGCAATTAAAATACATAATGGTGTTATTTTTTTTTATTTTTTTGTATTTTAAATTTTATTTTTAAAAGTTCTGTTTAAAATGTAATTTGAAGTTTTAGTTGTTTTAAAGAAGTTCTTGAAAATTCATGTTTAGAAATTTAGTTAACATTTATTTGCTATAAACAAACTGCATTCAGACTGGATAACATTAAAAAAAAAAATAAATAAATAAATAAAAATATGCATTTTAAGCAATGTTACACTTTTTACTAAAAAAATTAAATGAGTTGTGTAAGGATTGTGGACCCATGACCATTATTACAGCTGTACACCCCTTCCTATATCTGGGAGTCAATACCTTGACCCCTCAACCTGGCGTCCTTTGAGGAATACAAGCCAGCTGACTATGGGGCTCATAAAGTCTTCAGACTTGTCTTTTTTCTGCAGGGCAACGGTGGTTTAAAGAAGGGTACATATGGTTTTCCGACTCACTGCAATCAAAGGGGATGGTTTTGAAAGTGGAGGATTCCTTTTTTGGACGGGGTTGGATTACCATAAACTGACCACCAAAGAAAGGGAGTCTACCATTAGCTCGTTTGAAAGAGTAGCGTCCACCAGAAGCAGGCAACATATCTCAGTGGAGTAGGGTCTCTTTTCATTTATGGAGCTGAGAGGTAGTGCCTGAGATTTCTCTTTGGAGGCCACTCCTCCATCTGATCATGGTTGCAGATAAATCACGCTCCAGAACTCTGAATATGATTTGCCTTGCAATTAATTATATATAATCTTGTAAATTTTTCATGTGTTCTTTTAACTTTAAAAGGTTAATTTTTGCATTTAGAAATGCATTTTAGAAACAACGAAAGAACATAGCCATACCTTCCCCAGTTAACTAGGCGGGCAGGTCACACGCCTTCATATACAATGCCCCACAACAGTACTTGTGTTGACAGGACTATATTTTTCACTTTAGTTTATTTTTATTCGTTCATAAAATCATAAACTATTTACCTCTGTACTTTTATTATCTGTGTTTTATATAAGTAATACTTTATCCATATGATAATTGTTAATACTTTTTTTACTTATTTTAGTTGGAGATGATAAAGAAGCAGAAATTAAAAAATGTTAACTTTTTTGTATCAAATAAGAGGCTTGCAATACATAATCTGCCTAAAAACCTGACAGATAAAGATATTCGGATTTTATTTAAAAAAGCCGCTGGAAAAGGAGCTATAATTAAAGAGGTATATGTTGCTATTGCATATTTCTAGCTTTTTTGTCCATAAGATGTTATTTTCAAATGAACAGAACATTAGTTTGAAATATATCATACTTTTTAATAGCATGCAATCTATCAATTTTCTACAATAATTGAAATGTAAGCATCACCTTGATTTATTTCATGAACTACTGCAATGATTTTATTGCTTAACATATAACTATAACTGTAATCAATTGCTTGGCAGTAGTTTTATTTTAAAATTTTAATCTCAATTTTGTAATAGAAAATATCTGTGTATACCCTTATGTTTCTCTTATTTCTAATTTAGAATATTTATTGGATGAGCTATCACTTCCCTTTCATCTACTGTAATCTTTACTGCTTATGTTGTCTTTACTAATTGTATTAAAAAGAAGCATTCTTAGCAGTTTGGATAGGTTAATTGCTGTTTAATGTATGTTCTTAGATTTTGATTTACTGTTATTTATATATGTATATCCTAAATATTAAAATTTGATTACGGTTATCACATTGTCTATCTTCTCACAAACTGTTAGTCCCAGGAAGGTGCCAAAATTACTAAAATGTGAAAAACATTCCATGGTCATTGACCAATATTCTGAAATTCCAGTTATCTAAAAAAATGAAAAACCAACCAGAAATTTGTTTAATTATGTGGGACATTCATATCCAATGATAATTTCGCAGTAAAAAATATGATTGGCTTTAAGGGTGAACAGTGATTGCCAATTCCGCTTTACTGTTATTTGTTTGAAATTATTCAGTTCCTATCTTTTATGTTTTAACTGGGATAAATTTTGATATTTTTTAATAATATATAGTACATTTTAAAAATTGATCAAAAACTCTATTTTTATGTATTACTTTTCTATATGAATTAAACAGATTTCAAACCAATATTATTTAAAATCTTTTGTTTAGACAGAAGATAATTTTTCAATGCATTTTGGGTTTTTTTTTTTTTTTTTTTTTTATTAATATTCCTTCTACTTATTTGAAACCTATATCAAGTTAAAGAATTATTTATGTGTGTGTTGGGCATGACAAATAGCCATATGTTAAATTTTCTTGTGTGTTCTGCAATTAAGCACTTGGCATAGCAAGGGGGATGTGGTAGTAGTACCCCCCTTAAAGGTTTCTGTATTAGTGTTAAGGTAAAATAAAAAACCTCCCCTCTCCCTCAAAAAAGTAGTGATAAAAATCTTGCTATGTCCTTGTTAAATAATAAATGTAATTCTTTAAAATGACCTTCAAAAAGTCCAAGGCATCCATTTTGACCATTTAAATTCCAAAACTAAGTGTACACTATGAAAATTACTGTTACAATTAGATGGATAATACTTTAAAGTTTAAAAAAGAACGTGTCATTCATAACTACAACTATCAGTCATATTTTAAGTAAATGTAGATAGCAAATATTTGTAAAAGCCATTTTTATCATTTTGTTATTCAGACAAACTGTATACCCATCCTCTGCTATGAGGGTTCCATATTTATTAAGTCAAAATGTTATTTTCTTTCTAACTTTGAAGGTTAAATTTAGAGAAATCTTTCTTGGTGCTTCAGTGCACCATAAAAGGAACCTATATTTGATATAGCGAAAAAGGAGCATAATCCAATAATGCAATTTAACTAAAATATTATTAACAACCTTTGAAGAATAACAATAGAATTTTATACACTTTACTATTTAAAGTTTGTAAATTTCTTTCTTACATCTTTAAAAAAAAAATTTTTTTTTAATTTAAAAAAAAACTGGAAAACCAAGAGAAATTTGAAGCTTCTTTTTTAAAATGTAAAGTTTTTAAACTTTTTAGATTCCTCCATTCCCTAGGAGCTCTGAAATTTCAGTTTACTAAAGTAAAGAAATATATTTTTTTTTTAAAAAAAGGAGTAATGCATAAACAAAACATAATAAACTGATATTTCCCAATCTAAGGGAAAAACTTGTCTGCAGTTATTTTTCTCAGAACTGGCATAGGGCCGATTGGAGTTAAAACTCACCATTAACTACAATATATCCACAATTTCTAATTTACTCAAAGGAATAGAAAAGGAAAAATAAGCCTAGCTGCATGCAGAAACAGATTATTATGTTACACAGTTAGTAATATTCCTGATTATTGCTTCATTACCATATTTCCTGTATAGTATATGAAAAATATATGCAAGTGTATGTGGAAAACATATCAAGCCTTAAACTTGAAAAAGATGACAAAGAGTGTTGCAAGAAATTTTCATTCAGTTATGAAATTTATTTTAATACTTTTATATATAACGTTATATTGGGTAGGCCTAAAAAATATCCATTATAGGCTGCATGCATTCAACAGGCTTCATTCTGTGAGTTTGACATCATTAGTGTAAGTGAAAATGAAATTGTTTAAATATAATATTTATCTATTTTCAGGCCCGAGTCATGAGAGATTTTAAGAAAACTGATTCAAAGGGAATACCTGTATCGAGAGGATTTGGTTTTGTGTCATTCACTGAACATGAACATGCCCTTAAAGCTTTGACAGAATTAAATAATAATCCAAATATATTTACTAACTCTAAGGTAAAGTTGACATTATCATTATGCCACATAAAACTTTAATTTCATTATATATTTAGTAATTTAGTTTATGGGGTTTGACATCTGAACAAGATATACCTTATAATTTTTCAATATGTGCCTAAACATAATTTATTTTTTGTTTTGTTGGGTTTAATTTTATTATTATATCAAATCTGCTAACTTATACAGATTATCATTGGAATTTATAGTTTTTGATTTACTTTACAGACTTACAAATAGACCTTTATTTATTATAGTTTTTAGTACCATGAAAATGAAATGAAAATTTCAAAATGAGAACAATGGATTTTTCACTATAGTAGTGTATAAAAATTGAAAGATCTTTTTAATTTCAGCAGAAATTTACTTAACTGATAAAAAGATGTATAAATATTCTTCTGTGGCATATTTATACATATGTGCATGACTATAGCGGCCATAAAATATGGCATTGCTGGGATATTGTATTTTGATTGCATAGTTATGCCACTAGTTAATTAGGAAAGATTTAAAAAAAATGAAAATAAATTAATTTTGTATATTAGAACTCCAATAAATATGATCAAAGTCAGCATGGTGATTTCTCTCTACTTTTATCATATCTTAATTATTCAGTTTGAAATAAGTTAAATTTGTGTTTTTCAGGGATAAAATTTAATTGAAAAATTAACTATGTTTTATCATATATGACAAATACATAAAAATTTTATTAATTACATTTTTCCTGGGTTAGAAAAAAATACATTTAGCTTTTATGAATTGCAATAGCTTATGCTATTAAATGTAAACCATCTAACCTACTGATGTTTCAACCAAAAAGTTATACTGGTTGCAATTTTTAATAATTGGAAGATATATTATATGCTTTTAACTGCTTGCACTATAGGTTTAGCTTATCATTTCGAACATTGTAGGTGCATTCTCACTCATAGAAGTGATATCTGTACAGCATACAAAAGAGTTGGTGGAAAACACACCAATAATACCATGGAGTAGTCTGTTCTAATGGAACATCAATTTTTGAAGTAGTTAACCTTAATTTTAAAATCAAAGTTAATAAATGTATATCTTGTTATTAATGTTTTTCCTGTTACCTTTTAATTAAATTTAAGTGTCATTTCTAAATGTTTCTAAATTTTTATGTTTTAAATAATATAAAACCAGATATAGAGTTTTATATTGGTGATTTGTCTAACTTTAAAATGCAGTTTGTATAAGACAAATGCATTATAGTAATAACAAATGTTGCCTTTTCCTGATTGTTTTGCATTTAGTGATTGTGTATCATTGTGAAATTTTGGTAAAATTTGTACAACTTATTTAGTTGCAAATCTGATTCATTCTTGGTATATTTTTGAAATTCATTGGGTTTTTCAAATTCTCTTGCCTTTTCCTGATTGTTTTGCATTTAGTGATTGTGTATCATTGTGAAATTTTGGTAAAATTTGTACAACTTATTTAGTTGCAAATCTGATTCATTCTTGGTATATTTTTGAAATTCATTGGGTTTTTCAAATTCTCTTATGCATTGTGTTTTTGTGTGAAAATTATGCATGAAATGTAACCTATAATGCAACTAAGTACCATGAGTAATTGTATGAGGGGATTGTGCCCTGGATTATACCAAGCATTCTGCAAATTTCAGCTTTGCTAAATTCATAATTCTAGGTTATTTAGATATTTCTAAAATTATTAGTTACATTAGTTAAAATTATTAGCTTTTATTAGTTACATTAGATTTGAGCAATAGAATGTAGTACCATAATATATTCATGGTTTCCGCGCAACTGGAAAGTCATGGAAAATCATGGATTTAGACAATGGATTAATTTTGTCGTGGGAAGTCTTGATTTTTCAAGTAAAGTGAGTAAAAGTCATGGATCCGCTAAACTACCAATTAAATAAAAATGCATTGAATTGTTTAATTCTATTTTTACTTGTCATTTGACTGAAGTTACTGAGTTTGGTATTTATGTATTATCCTATTGACCATATTGCCAAGTAATATTTCTTCACCAAGGAAACTCAAAGCAAGAGAGCTTAATGGGTAGGTAAATGTATATTATTCTGGTTTTTTCTTAAATTGTAGATTAAAATTTTATTAATATAATAATAATTATTTTTTAATAAAAATTAGTTAAGATTTTTGCACAAAATATAAATTTATCTCTAGGGATACTGTATATAAACATTATAGAGTTATATTTAGCTATTTTTCATGGTCACCTGGATAATACCAAAGTACCCTGAAATCAAATTGGAAACATTTTGATTGAAAAATTGCTATATGATTAAACTTAGATATGTAGATGCAACTATTTTTTTGTATGTGAGTTTATTAACACTTATAAAGTAAGTTTATAGTTTTTTTTTATGATAAAATTCCTGTAATTTCTCTAAAAGCATATATTTTATTTGTATGTACATCAGAAGTTTTATTCATATATACTTTTAACGAAAGCTTTTTAAAGTCATGGAAAATTTTCTGCTAAATCAGGGAAAGTCATGGATTTGAAACATTTTATTTTGGCAGATATATGCCCCTGTATATGCCATTTTAAAGCTAAGGGTGGCCATTGGCCTGTTGACTGGCCATTGTTGCCTTAAGAGGCATCTCAATATTATTGGCATTATAGACAGCCCAGTATGTAGGGGGTGCCATATGGCGGAGGAAAGTTCATCACATATTTTATGTGAATGTGAATACTACTGTGCCAAGAGATTTGAATTCCTTGGGTATCACTTCATCGAGCCGTGGGAGTTGATTAACTTCCCGGTTAAATTGCTGCTGAAATTCATCTCAGCTATTGGTCTCTCTGAGATCTGATGGTTATTGTTTCTTAGCCTTGTGCTGGAGCTTCTTGCTCCAACGAATGGGGGGCCTTTCAGTACAATAGGCCTTGGGCCGCAGTGCTGGTGCCCTTGTGGGCCACCCCCCCTAAATCTAATCTAATCTAATGCCATTTTAAATGGTATTTCATTCTCCTTATAGAATAATTATTCCTACAATGCACAATATCTGGGAAAAAATAAGCCACCTTGGAGTATATCTTCTGCAACCACAGAATTTTGGTTATGCGTGAAAGTTGTTAATTTTTGAAAATTTCACAATGTTATCAAAACTTATGGGACTTGTTTTGCATATAGCTTACACTACCAGGGTATTTTTGATGTAGGTAAAAGTGGATTATTTTTTCAAAATTTCACACTGATATTGTCCCTAGTTTTAAATCCTATTTCTTAATGCATCACATAGTCTGTTGTCAATATGTATTTTGAAACACTTACGTGTATTAAAGTATTTTGATGTTAATTCTATTAAAACATAACCTGATGACTGAAGTAAACATTCAGTAGGAACAGTAGTAGTTTTAAAATGTTGTGCAGCAGCTTGTGTAACAGAGTCTTTGGATATAACTTAGAATTATTGTCAAATAGATTTAAAAAAAAAAAAAAAATTTGCTATTAAATTTGGATGTACTTATTTTCATTAGTTTATCTGAAATTGCTATAAATTGGTTCTTTGAAACTTACAAGTCCCTAGAATCAATTGCTCAAAATCCTTTACATTCAGTTTCACCTTGATATCAGCAAATAATGTTTTACGTGAGCCTTTTTTCCTAGTACAAATTAAAAAAGAATTTAAATGTTTATTGCAAGTACATTGAGTCCAGACTGCATATTAAGTTTTAATTTCTGAGACATCACTCTAAGCATAAACTTCTAAGTATAACCACACCTAGCTAAATATGGGCTGTTTGAATTGATTTATCAGCTAATGAAAATTATAATTCTGCCAGTAGAATAACAGTAGATATTCAATAAATTGGGCAAAAAAACAAAGACTTACGGTTTCTGGAGAACAAGTTTATTTAATTGAAAAAATATATAATGAGAAGGAAGCATGTATTTTAAATTAAAGTTACAAAAATATATAAACAAATTGACAGTGAGCATGATTAGTAGTAACACACTGGAATCTCAGTTATCTGACACCTCACTTTTTCCTCCTTTTGATTTGTCTGTGGCACATTTAAGAGTTCACTGATACTCTGCAGTATACTACATCAGATTAATAGTATGCAGTATTTTGTGAAAATAAAAATATTGAACAAAGCTTTTAATGGAGGCAAGTAAAATCAGCTCAAATAAAAGTAGTTGGTTTCAAATAAAGTACTTTTTAGACTGGTAACATATTTCAAATCAAGAATAAATTTGTGAAATTGTATATGTCTCTGTGTACCCATTAAATTTTTCTGTTGATTTAAAATGTATTTTTATTAATTTTATGAGAAATGCACAATAATCATAAATTAATTAACATAAATTTATGCTCCTACTCTCCTCTGCTGTATTTCAGTATATTAATTTCTCTTTCTTGCTGATATCATTTAGAGGCCGATAGTTGAGTTTTCTGTCGAGAATAAAGTTGCATTATTGTCTCAAGAGAGAAAACGAGAAAAGCTTAAATTGCAGCATAAAGTAAGTTATAACTATGGAAATGTGTGTGTATAAAGATTTATTTTCTGAGCTCTTTAAATGAATTATATGTGCTGATATATGCATACATACTTTGTACGCTTTAACATAAGTATATTTGATTTACCTATAATTTTTTTTCTTACTTTTTAAATAATTTGTTTAATTTATAATCAAATTATTAATCTTTATAAAAATTTGCTGTGTATTATTTAAAAAAAATAAATAAACTGAGTAAAAATTTAAAACTTACTATTTGTAATTTGTGTGTGTGTGTGTTGTTTGCAAAATTAGAAATCATCTGTGACTATTCTTTTAAATGGTGTAATTCATTCTTACTTTGAAGTAAAAATGGATGTATTACATGCTTGCTAACTTGTATGGTTTAGTAATTAGTTGTACATGGTATGGTTTGGGATTAATTTCAAAGAAGAAAATTATTTTGCAATAAAACCAAAAAAAATAAATATTTCTACAGTTTGCAATGAGGGAGAGTTGAATGTATGCATTCTCTATTTGTAATGCAGGAGATGATTATCTCCACATCACAGAAATATCATCTATTGTTGTTACCATGGGTTTGTGGTCAATGGAAATTTAAAATACAACAAAATTTCACATTATGCTGTAATAACAATACCATATAATAACGTAACTTTATATTCTTTAAGAGGATATCCCACAATGTACAAAAAACAAGAACTGAATTTCCATACTTGTTAAAAATTTAGAAGATATACTAATAGCTAAAGCAAGGAGCATTTTTTTTTTAACAGACTCTACAAAGAATTTCTAACCTAGGCAAAATTAGCCACATACAATTATACAAAACATAAATTGAATTAATTTATTTTATTTATTTATTTAGTATTATATATTAAAACTATATATATATATATAAACTTGAGATTGTATTTTCAGCCTAGATTTTTAGCTTGCTCATTTAGTATGTTAAATAAGATTTTCAAAGTTTGTATGTTGGCAGCCATGCTATTATGTATTATATTTTTATGAAGTACATCTTCTGTTTTTAAGAAATTATAGATATTTAAAAATGATACATTGAAGCATGTTAGAAATTTTCTAGGCTGTCATATTACAATATTATTCTTATTTATGTATAGGTGTATTCTTCTAAAATTTAGATTAAAAATATTTTATTTTTAAGTCATTGGGAAAAGTTGATTAAAATCTGAGTTTTATTTCATTTTATCAAGATTTTTATTTCAAATTTATACATCAAATTATAGCATATTTTGACGTAATATTAGTTGTTATATTAGTTGTAATTTTTTGTTTCATTTGTATAAAAATTACGTTAAAAGACAGGTATATTTAATTTATCTTTGTTCAAACTTTTCATTTAATTGTTTTTCATATATCAAACATTTTTTTATGTAGAAGAAATTAGAAGAAAAACTAATGAAGAGTAATGAGACAGAAGAAAGTAGTGATCCAAGAAATGCAAATTTGTCCTTTACCTCTTTGAAAGTATGTACTAATTAAAATCGTTACATGACTGAAATATTGACTTAATGATGCTACTAGTAATACTGTTTACTCATATAATATCATACATGGGTTCCTCAAACACATGCTACAGCCATTATTCATAATATTTTTTGTTTCAAATAGGACAGCAATAAATAAATAATCTTAAAAATATACTTTAAATAGTACAAGAAACTTTGTCTTCCTTTATCACATATTGCAACAGTTTACTTTTTTCAGTTATATTATGTCAAAAGTTAGGACTAATACAGTGTCTATAAATTCTTTAGGAACTGAATTCCTTTAAATATATACCCTTAATTTTATAACAAATTAATTTTTTTAACACCTGTCTGATTTGAAATAAATCACTAAAAGCAAAAGCCAATGAGCAAGTAACATCTCCAAGAGATTTTATTATACAACTCATCACAAAATGAAGTTTCAACAAGGAATTTATAAATATTCTCTATGTTGATACATAACAGCAATTATTTTAACAGTTAAATTTTGTTGTTTATTAATCTTGTAAATTTTATTTTAAATGGTTTTAGAGCCTCAGAAACTATGTAAAGGTCTCTTTAATAAAACTAAGACTAGAAAATAGTTTGTTTCCCATTGAGCAAAATTAATCTTTTTAAATTTAATATAAATACCTTGGTAGCATTTTGTAAAATAAAAGAAAAAGTTAATACTATCATATATCAAACCAAATAGTTTGTATATGCAGGCAACAGTTTTTTTTTTTAAAGTTTATTTTATTAATTGCTCATTGTTGAACTTTATTCAAAAATAACATTTTGTTTAAAAGTTTTAAAAAATATATTTATCATAAATATTAATCTTAATAAATATAAAACCATTACTATGGAGTGCAGTATTTTTTTTTTTAATAATTATGAGAGTGGTGATATATGAGCAAATATAGTTATAATGTGCTGCACTGCTTCATGCATATTTTGTGGTTCTATTACTGATATACTGTTAATCTTCAAAAGATTGTGACATCTGTTCACTCCTTCTTTAAAGTAGTATCATAATATATCAGTAATATGAATATTAATTTGATGATATATTACCCTATTAATTTTCTGTTACTATTCAACACTACTGTCAACCATAATTATTTCCACAGAAACATTCTTTAAAAAATTGAAAGATTCTTTTTACAAAGCCTCTTAATTTTCACTTTAAAAAATATTTATAAATCCTGTAATATATTTTAAATGTATGTTTTAATAATTAATATATCAAAAGTGATCTAATATTTGTTTGATTTATTTAAAAAAACATACTTTATTATCTTGAGAAGAATAATTTAAGGTTTTATTGACTGCTAAATTATAAAGCGAATGTCATACAGTGTTTTAGGTTAATCATATGTACAATATCTTTTTAATTTAATTTTATATTTATTTTAGAGGAAACAAAAGAAAAGTAAAATTAGTAAAGTTCCAAATAAAGGTAAAAAGAAGGAAAATGGTGTAAATAATCAATCTCCAGAAATGCTTGAGAAGAAAAGGGGGAAAAAACAAGTAAGTTTTTAAACTGATTTTTAGTCTGTATATAACATTATTAAAATCAGATATAAATATAACTAACAAAGGAAATTAATAAATGTGCTCTTTTATTAAGTATTGTTTTAACAATTTAGATTAAGACGGTGCTTTACTCAGCCTCCAATGTGACAAAGCTAATGTTAAGTTAATGAAGAAGTTATCCCTGGTTTTACAAAGTCACATTTCTATTTTTTCGGAATTTGTCTTTTGCTGGAGATACTTGATACCTTAATAAATGGAGGCTCTTTTTCAAATTTTTAATTTTCATTCAAAATATAATTTTAAAAGTTAATCAAATTTTTTATTTGAAGAAATAAGCAGTAGTTTTTCCTTTATCTGTTTATAAATACTCGAGATTGAAAAATTTGAAAAACTAACCTCCATTCTTCAATGTTCAAGTTTTTACTAGAAACTTATTCCAAAGTTCTATCGAAATTAGAGAAAATGTAATCACGGGATTAAGGGAAATGTGTAGAAATCAGAGCCTTTCTTCTCAGACTCTGCCACTACCGCTATGGGGAAGATTCGTAGTGGAATGAGGAGAAAATTCGGAAATACGGGAAATATCAGAGGATTGAGGGAGTAGATATAATGATTGATGTATCTGTCAAGACTAGGTTGACAGTTCCTATGGTTGCCTGGAGGTCATTCACGTTTCATGAAAGAAATTTTAGATTTTTTTTTACAATCGGCATTGATTTTACTTGTACTCTATCACAATATTTGAGTGTTTAAAATTTGGACGTTTTATACATGTTTAAACTTTTTCAACACTAAGCTTATTTTATATTAATAGTTTTGATTTCAGAGTTCAATTTTATTACTTGTTTTTCTTGCAATTTTCTTAAAATAAAATTCAGTATGAGCAAAAGACACAGATAAAATATCACAATTGGCAATAAGCTTTGATTAGCAAAATACCATGTTTGATCTGGCATGTTTTGGTTATGAACTGTAAAAGCCTCAGCTAATGTCCTTCAATTTTTTATGGGCTATTTAAATTATATTTCAAGGTTATCTAGTATTATTCAATTTACCTAATTATTAAAATGTACTAGGGGTGACATCTTTTATCTTCACTAAGCACTCAATAGTTCAGAGATACGTCTAACTGCAGGTGCGTCAGCATTCTCTGGGATGGCTAAGTCATAACCGATAAGGAGGATTTCATGTATCATCACAACTCAATGCAGTGGCACAGGTTAGATAACAAATAATTTCAGGAAGACTTTAAAATTTTAGTGAAAATCTTTGATTTAGAAAGATTTTAAATCTAAAAAAAAATTAAAGAACTTTATAATACTTTACACTGTAGCACTACAATTTATTTTATTATTTTAATTTGATCTGCATCATTTCGGGGTCATTAAATTTCTCCTTCCATCATGATTATATTAGTATGATTCCGACTCCTTGTTTCTTTCTCTCTTAAATGTAAAGGTCAGAATAAGAATTACATTTTATCTTATTAGTTAAATGAAGAAATAATTTGATAAATTAAATTTGAATATTTTAAGAGATGTGATATTTTATCAATTTAAGGAATTTAAATTTGCATACTAGTGCAAACAAGAGTTTGACTTTTTAGAAGAGTTTATATATTAATTCTAGAATTATTTTTAATTAGCCGAATCTCAACCATCCTTTAATCTGAGTATATAAGGTTCCCAAATAAAACTTACTACCATAGAAAAACGTAGTAATAAAACTCTTAAACAAACTTCGCATGTTGCAGATTGTTGATGAATATGATAGCTTTATCTCAGTAAATAATACAAGTCATAAGTCTGGTATAGATAATTTAACTTAAACATGTACTACTAAAGAATAAAAATATTAATTCTGTAACAAATACAGGGTTTCTGCGAACATGGAAAGTCATGATTTTCTAAGTAAAATGAGTGAAAGTCATGGATCTGCAAAGCTACCAATTAAAAAAAATCAAAAAATGCCTCTGCAAGTGAATTTCCTTTCTGAATGGAAGCGGCTGCATACTTCTCCCTTTTGTCCGTAGCGCAGGACTCCCATTCATCTATTTGTATACTGAGACATGTGACATATTACGTGCCTTAACAGCGTGGCGAGACAATTGCTACGGGGTGACTGGGAGGTGTTAGTGCTCCGATGTGCAGTATCACGTTACGATAGATTTGCCGATGGTTGGGAAGAAAAATAGTATGCATCGGCCTGTGATATAAAAAAGGAGTGGGAGTGAATTGGGTTATATCGAAGCGTCCTTGGCCCAGCTGGTGATCGTGTGTGTATTTCGTTGTGAGAAGCGAAACTATTGAAGATACGAGCGTAGAAAAACACTCATTAGGTCAGAGTACACTGCACCGGAAGGGTCGAATATTTCTATCGCAGCAGTACAATTCGATCAGTCATTTTTTTTTTTTTTTTTCTCGTGTGTTAATGAGGCAAGACCAGGGTATGCTTCAGTTTCACCCGTATATTCGGTCAGCTAAGAACCCTCCCCTGCTCCACATTCGTTTCCAAGAATCTGATCAGGGTTTTTGTATTAAAATCCCAGCCCAGACAAGTTTCATTTATTTAAAAAAAAAAAAAAAAAAACAATGTTTTGGGAGGTGGGGAGAGTATAAAATCCAGGGTTTTTTTGGAAGGAGGGGAATTTTTTTTTTTCTCAAACAATATTAATATGTAACATGTGTATGTATGTTTTTGTCTTTTGTTATGCTTGAAGATACACTCTTTAGAAAACATGAGAAACCGTCTCTTATATGCGACTCAGCGATTTCACTCTTATCAGTCCGGCGTTGCCTCCACGTGGTGATCTCCAGTTGACATCGAGAGACCAGCGTCTCGTATGGAATATCGGCGATAGGAACATTTTATTTTAATTTTTAAATGTTAGATTTAATTACTAGATGCCATTACAGATATCCATAAAATTCTTGATTAAAATATTAGGAACACATATCAATGCAAACATCAGCATAGGTGAAGAGGGGGATCGCCTGGAATAAAATACAAGTTTATGATGACCAGCTACCTAATAGTGCTGGACATCTCTGATACAAAAGATATTTGAAGTGGAAGCTAGCATGACTTTGCAGAATGACGAGAAATAAAAAATCGAGTATTTGAACTAAACATTTTTATTTAAGTTCTAAAAGTTTTTCAAAATAAGTTAATAAAATAAACATAATAAATTTAACAATCACCTATTACAGAAAAACATTTAACCTAATACCATTAAAAAAATAAAGTAAAAAAAAGGAATTTTCTAATCTGATACTGCTACCCTCACAGCTGACCAAAAAAGGGATACCTTGCCTCCTGCTTGTCAGCCTTATATATCCAGTAGCAGGTATATCACGCTAATTAGCATAATCATGCGGCTTCCTCCCCCCATTAAGCCAATCACAAAATTACACAGATCGTAGCCGCCGAGTGAGAGTTGAAGCCACATTAGCGTCTGCTGTGCAGACGTCATGAACAAAATAACTGCGAGAGTCAGCTTCCTTAACAAAAACAATCTAACTGGCGATTAAGGTGGCTGTCAAATCTCCTGCCTCGTTTGACTTAAATAAATAAACGAACTAATAGACAAATTGCCAGGATTCACCGAAAGTTACGGAAGGTGCCGATTCGGCTGCAACTTCTAACAGAAACAGTTTACAAAAGTTCTTGATACTAGTTTACCTCATCACACCAAGTTGGTGTGACTACAATTTTTTTTTTTTTTTTTTTTTTACAAAAGCGTTCTTGATACGCGAGAAAAGTTCTTTATATGTAAATAGGCTTAAAATAAAAATTTGTTACAGAAACTCTGTTAAAGACATAAAAAAGCAGATGAATTCAGATAATACAAGTATCTATTAAATACAAATTTTATAACAATACAAATTCACAAGACATTCACGCAACACATACAAGGGCCCAAAACTTTACACAAACCTATCGTAACAAACTCTATTACTACTATATATATATTTACATATTTACAACACTAGATACTTGCATAAAAAATTTGAGAATGTAATTAGTGTATAGTTACATAAAATTAAAATAAAAGGGTTTGAAGGTATAAAAACATCGCAAAAAAAACAATCAACACAATACATTAATTTCTGATACCATTATATAGTATAAACACCCATTTCTGATACAGTAAAAAAAAATTACAATAAATATTTACCAAAAAAATCTAGTTACTTAGTTGTAAACACATGTTCTTTAAATTTTAACAATGCAACTTTGCTAACTAACAGCTTTGTGAAAACGTCTGCCAGATTTTCCTTACTTTTAACGTATTTAATCTCAAAAGTGTCATTGTATATGAGATTTCTTACAAAAAATAACTTTACATCTATGTGTTTCGTTTGGTAATTTTCTATGGGCGATTTCACGAAGTCTATAGTTGCGATATTATCGGCGTACAGTACGGACTTTTTCTTTTTATATTTAATGATCCTTTTACTAATGCATTCTTCTAGGATCCTATCGAACCATAACAACTCCTTGGTTGCCTCTGTTAGTGCGACGAACTCCGATTCCATCGTCGACAAACTAACGCAGCGTTCCTTAAATGTCCGCCAGGCAATTGGAGCTCCTTCTAATAGAACTAACTGCCCCCCTATGGAGGTTCTGTCGTCCCTATTTGCCGCAAAATCGGCGTCGGTATAAACATTTAAAATGGGATTTTGACATGACAGGTTAAGTTTGAGTTCTTTAGTATACGAGATATAACCTAGAAGTTTTAAAAGTCCGTCCCAATGTGGTAATCCCGGGTTATTCTGGAATTGGCAAAAAAATATTTACAGCATAACTAATGTCAGGACGGGTTCGATTCGCTATAAAAGAAAGACAACCTAATAAACTCCTATAAGGGTAACTTGTCATTTCTTGAATCTCCTCTTCAGACCCTGGACACTGTGTTTTTGAGTAAACATTTCCTGTACTTATGGGAAGAGAGGAAATGGGATACTTAAAGATCTTAAACCTTTCACACACCTCGTCAACATACGACATTTGGTGGATCTTAAGTTCATCCTTCTCCTCGAACTCAACCCCTAAAAGCTTACAAGTTCTTCCCAATATCTTTAGATCAAAAGATTTACTCAAGGTTGAAATGGCTTGATTAATAACTTGATTATTTACACCAAAAATGACGATGTCGTCCACATAGAGTAACAATACAATTTCATTTTTATATGTATAAACACAGTTACATCTATTAAATTTATAAAAACCAATTTCAATTAAAACCTTATCCACCTCAAAGTACCACATCCTGCCACTCTGGTGCAATCCATAAAGTGCCTTCTCTAGTTTACAAACACGATGTTCCTTCCCTTTCACTACAAAACCAGGAGGTTGCGACATATAAACTTGCTCTTTGAAAGGAGCATATAAATAAGCACCTTTAACATCGCATTGCAGATGGGACCACTTCAAATATGAAACCAGTAGAGCGAAAAAGAACCTAATGACGCCGAAATTAACAACAGGGCTAAAGGTTTCTGCATAAGATTCTCCCTTTATTTGCTTAAACCCCTGTGCCACCAACCTGGCTTTGTATTTCGCTACTTGTCTGGTTTCATCACGTTTTATGGTGTAAACCCACCTACAACCGACTGGTGTTACGCCTTCCGGCAAATTAACTAATCGCCATACCCCCCTTTCTTTCATTGTGTCGATTTCCTCTTCCATGGCTTCCTGCCAGAGAGTACTTTCTGGAGATTTTAAGGACTGCTTGTACGTTCTAGGCACTTTTACCTGGTTTAGTCATGTGGAATGACTCAAACTGGCATCGGAAGTTCCTTGAGCTGATACCTCTCCTTCATAATCATCTTTACCTTTAAAACTAAAGATTTCTGGGGTAAAACAGATACGATACTTTTCACAGTAGTTCTTTATATCATTTAACGAGCGGAGTCGGGTAGGCTTATCCTTCTCGTAGTAATATATGTCCGTCCAGGATCCGTCAGGTCTTTTAGATGGTCTTCTTATCCACGTCACTTCCCTCAATGATGTCTGACCTTCATCGCTCTCCTCTTTGCTTGATGTTTCTCCGTGTTCTTTGGTGACCCTCTCATGAGCGATATCGGGTGAGTCATCTTGGATGTCGTCATCATCATCGTCGCTTGTCAGCAGTTCGTAAGTAGACTGAAAACTGGGACCCCTCTTTTGTCCCTCTTTGTTATCCTCAGATGGTTTGGGACCCATCATTGCTCCACTGCTTTCATCAAATGATACATTTATTGTCTCAATAATTTGATCTGTTTCAGGAATCCATATCCTATATCCCCTAGTCTTAAAGGCATATCCTACTAGATATCCCACTTTGGCTTTAGCATCTAACTTTGTTCGACATTGTCTTGGGATACCTACGTACGTCTTTACACCAAAAGGTCTCAAATGGTTTACTGACGATCTTGTACCTCTATACAGCTCACAAGCAGTTTTCTGCTGATGTTTATGGCAAACTCTGTTCCATGTATAGGTAAAATACAGGGCTGCTTCAGGCCAAAACTCTCTCCCTAAACCACTTTCATCAAGAATGGTTCTAGTCCCATTTAACACTGTCTGGTTGTAGCGTTCGGCTACTCCATTCTGCTCTGATGTGTATGTATTCGTGAATTCATGTCTAATGCTGTGTTCTTTGCAAAATGCATTAAATCTTGCGTTATCAAATTCACGTCCATTGTCCGTTCTAATGGATTTAACGCAACAATCAAGAGTACGTTCTGCCTGTGTTACATGTCGTTTAAAAACTTCAAACACCTTAGATTTTTCTGTTAATGGGTATAGGGATGTCTTATTGGAATAGTCATCTATTATACTTAGAAAATATCTCTCTCCATTACGCCCTGTTACCTCAGCAGGTCCCCACACGTCCATGTGGAGTAACTCCAGCGGTTTATTTGATCGTGTTTGACCAATGGTTTTAAATGAAACTCGCCTAAATTTGTTAAGTTTACATGTTTCACAACTATAACCATTTCGTTTTAAGTTAGGGATACCCCTTGCACCTTTGTTACGACATGTCCCCTTAATGATATGTGTGTTTATGTGGGCATATCGTCGATGCCATAGCTCCATACTTTGTAAGTTAACAGTACAAGCCTCAAATCTTACATGCTTAACCTTCTCCTCTAATATTTTTGGATACATTTGATAAACTCCATCTTTTAAAAATGCCGAAAATATATGTTCCCCATCTTGATACATTTTTACAATTCCCTGCTCACATTTATAAGTGACACCATTTACGTCAAGTTTAGGCCCCGAAATAAGATTGCGTCTAAGTTTAGGTGTATACAATACATCTTTAAAATAAAAAATTCTCTGTCCAAACTTTAGTTTTAACACTCCTCTTCCCTCAATTGGAAATGTTACCCCATCAATAGCAATGGCCATCCTCTCACCATTTATGGGAGCAAATTCAATGAACATATTTTTACTTTTACAAAAATGGTGAGAAGCGGCAGTGTCAAAAATGAAATGTTCACTTTCACTACGAGATTCATTTAAAAAGGCATAAACAAAAGAACAAACATTACTTTTGTTCCGTTGACTGACGCTGTCCTTAGTACTCCTTTGCTTCCAAGTTTTGTGATGATAGTCAGGATTACTGCAACTGGAACTTGAACTTGGCGACGATGAACGGGAAGTTTGGACTGGTGAACTTTTTGAATTGTCTCTATACGGCTGTAGGGCTGTCCTCCTTCTAGACATTGGTTGCCAGGCTCTCCCCCGAGAGTCAACTTGTTGGGTTTTCCTCGATTCTTCTGGAGATGGTCGGCAATCTATTTGTTGATGACCTGTTTTCCGGCATTTGTAGCACATCATGCTGGGTATATGTTGAACCATACTAGCCGCTGGTTCAAAAAGATCACTGTCTTTTAACTTCAGCCTTGTTTCTTCTGTGATGAGCTCGATTACTATATCTTTGAAAATGAATTTTTCTTCCGGCCAGCGTAAAATAGATTGAACTATACTGTCAAACTGTGAGGGTAAGTATCTTAACATTTGGAATGAGATATACACCTCTTTAATAGGTTGGTTTATGGAACTAAATTGTTCTGAAATCCGCCTTAATCCTGACGCGTACAAATCAATGTTTTCACCAGATTTTATCTTACATGCACATAATTCCGAAAATAGAGACATATGTCTAGATCTGTTATCTGGTTGAAAATGCAACTTTAACTTTTTCCAAGTTTCAACATTTTCCTCATTCTCAATAATTTTTCTATACTAAGGCTCGATGTTTAAATAAATTATAGCCCTCGCTGACCTCGAGCAAGCATGAAAATCAGCCACGTCTTTTTGTGTAACTCCCGATCCTTCCTTTATCATTACAGGGATTGTTTCACTACCGTTTACTATATTCCACGCATTCTTCTCAAGCAACAAATGCTTAACATCCGCAGCCCAATTCACGTAATTCAGTGCATTTAACTTCTCAATACTATACTGAGCGGTAGCCATATTTAACAACAATAAAAATATTTTTAAGTAACAAAAAAAATTTCGAACAGCCCCCCCTTTTAGAACTGTCTGGTAAAAGCTTCAAATCACTCTAACTGCAAACAAGTCTGCCACTTTAATGGTATGCCCATAACCTTATTGATGACCAGCTACCTAATAGTGCTGGACATCTCTGATACAAAAGATATTTGAAGTGGAAGCTAGCATGACTTTGCAGAATGACGAGAAATAAAAGAATCGAGTATTTAAACTAAACATTTTTTATTTAAGTTCTAAAAGTTTTTCAAAAAAAGTTAACAAAATAAACATAATAAATTTAACAATCACCTATTACAGAAAAACATTTAACCTAATACCATTAAAAAAATACAAAGTAAAAAAAAAGGAATTTTCTAATCTGATACTGCTACCCTCACAGCTGACCAAAAAAGGGATACCTTGCCTCCTGCTATAAACAATCCCATAACAAATATCAGGCTGCCCGAAGAGCAACGCCCTACCCATTCGGCTGATCGATTGCTAGGGTAGGATGCTGCTCTTCGGCACAGAAGTTCGTGGGTTTGAATCCCACTGCTGGCATGGATGTTCACAGCCGTTCGTAAATTCATACTTTGGAGGAAAAGAGGTAATCTTTACTGTAAGGAGTTACTAGGAGTTTCAGTAAATAAGATATTTTTATTTTGAGGCATTAAATTTTGAGATTTATATAGAAATGTTAATAATTATTATTGATTGTGAGGCACTAAATATTTTGGCAAAATCATTGCATTGAATTATTTAATAATATTTTTACTTGTCATTTGGCTAAAGTTACTGAGTTTGGTACTTACGTATTATCCCATTGACCATATTGCCAAATAAAACTTGTTCGCCAAGGAAACTCAAAACAAGCAAGCTTAATAGGTGGGAAAATGTATAAGTATATTATTCTGATTTTTTCTTAAATTATAGAAAGTTAGTTAAGATTTTTGTACAAAATATAAGTTTATCTTTAAGGAAGTCATGGAAAATGAACTGCTAAAATCAGGAAAAAGTCATGGATTTGAAAAATTATATTTTGGCAGATACCCTGCAAATAAATCGTTATAAATTTTAAAATTCGCATCAATAATTTCGTTATTGATGGCAACAAAATGAACTGCAATGAGAAAAAATTGTGAAAAAAATAAGCTAAATCATAGAAAAATTGAATAACTAAATTATTCATAGCATAAAAAGTATCAAAACTTCTATTTAAAGTACATTTTATCAGCTGAATCACCATGCAAAATTCCACCAAGTTATTGGTCCAGCCATTTTGGAACGCTTGGTGAAGATACATGCATACATACAAAGGATTATATATATGTGTGTGTGTGTGTGTAAATATAAATGTATATATGTGTGTATATACACACACATATAGATATATATATGCTTTGGAGCATGGTACCATTGTTTATAATAATCTGTATCGTGTGTATAAAAAATCAATAGAGGATATCTCATTATTTTAGCTAACTTAAACATTTAGAAAAAATGACTAATTTTCTACAATTTTATATTATAACTTTAATAAAGCCCTATAAAAATTGAAGGATATGAGCCAAGAATTTGACACAACAGCTACCAAATTTGATACTGATTGCTGCAGGTAAGTGGATTTTTACTGCAGTGAAACTTATTTTAGTGAAACTCTTACAAAGTTTGGTTCGGGCAAGCACAGCAACTTTTTAGCCATCAAATGATATGAATATGCTAATTAAGTCATAAATGAAAAGTTCCAAGAATTTTTTTTTTTTTCCTTTTCCCTAGTAATATTATAAGAACTACATACTAAAATTGTCTTTACAAGTCTTTCTGGCTGAATATTAAATGCATTTATCAACTCATATTCTTGAAAACTAATTTCAGTTTGCTTTTCTCTTATATTTAAATTACCATATTAATAATATATATGTGTGTGTGTGTATAAATATATATATATATATATATATATATATATATATATATATATACATATATACATATAAAGTTGCTTGGGTTATCTATCATGTTGTGCTGTACTTAGTGTAGGTTTTGTAGTTTTATTTCGTGTCTTTTTACTCTTCCATTTTTTATTTCTTTTTGGTGTATGATGTTGTGATTTCCATGAGTGTTGGTGCAACATAAAACTAGTTTAAATGGAGTGTGAGGTCACAACTCCTCGTGGTCATTGGCAGCATCATTCCTAATTTTCATTTTTAGTCTGATATTGGATTCTGTAGGCCTATGTTTATTTGTTTATACTTTTATATTTATAATTATATTTAACTATGTATAATGTATTGTTGCATGCCGCGGTATAAACCTGATATATATTTTAATATTCAATTTTTATTTTTCTCTATAACTCTTAGTTGTGGATTTGCTAGCCTTGACATTTGTTATATATATATATATATATATATATATATATATATATATATATATATAACATGTCGTGATCCAGAGTTAAGGTGAATGGAAAACAGTCTTCTTGATAATAATAAGTTTATTAAACCATCTTTAAAGTAAAACTTGCGTCATTTTCACTTTTTCGTCGAAGACACATATAGAGTATTGTTGACAGCTCCATGTCCATGCACTTACTGAAAACTTATCTGTTTGCAAGCTCATCAAATTGTTTCAAAATGCTTCACCACGTTCACCACTTTATCAGCACCTGATGTGGGATTCTTCTACTAAAATTCTGTATTTGTGCCTATCTGGTTATTTGTTTAGATTAAGAATTTCCTTGGGCTACCTTAAACAAGTAACTATAATAACAAAATGCTTTAGAATTTGACATAATATTTATCATTTTATGTGCTATTATTATTTTTTACTGTTTATCTCTTTTTATGTTTTAAAAAAAATTTATACAGCAGTTGTACGATTATGAATTTTTTAACCACATTTCCTACACCTAGTATTTGAAGTAAATGATTTGTGGTGTGTCCAGTAAAGCTATAACAGCCAAATCGTAAAAATGCTTGCTTCTCGCTATTTCTCTTTTTCTGTTACAGTTCACTGACGAAATCATACATACATTGCTTACCTCTGTTATCGCCTCTCTCTACCCCAACTTACAAAATAAAAGATGGGTGTCGCCTTTCCCCGCAGGCTACATTTCTACTCTCTTGGTTTCTTGTTTAACAGTGGGAGTTCTAAAAGTAGATCTCAGAATGCAATGGGGGAAATAGGGATTTTCAAAAAGTAATAAATAACAGAGAGTGAGTATGTAAAGTTTTCTGATTGGACAGAAATTCTTAACTAGTTACCTCTCACCGCCTGCAATTTCTCAGGTTGTTTTCACTACTTAAAGGTTTTTTTCTGAGTCCAGCGGCCTCTTAAGAGAAGACAACATTAGAAAGTTAATTAATTTGACTTGCACATAATCCTTCTTTCATTTTCATTCATCCAATGCAAATTCCTTTTTAAATTGTAGTATTTGGAAAATGTGCTATATAAATATTATATAGTACACCATAAAAAGAAGTTAAAATTAAATTGATTTATTTTCTTATAATAATCCCAATTAAATAAGTATTTTAAATATAACATTACTAGAAAAAACTTACCTCATAAAATGTTTAAGGGGGAAAAAGAAAAAAAGGGGGATTTAAGCACTCTTTATTGTTCTCAAAATTTGTTGCAGCGATGAGGATATATGTGAGTTTTTAAAATTTTACATCTTTACAAAGCATGTTTTATAATTATGTTTAGCAAAGTTAGTATGCACATCCTATATATTTATGTTTTTGAAATTGATAATATCCTGATTACATTTTTAATTTAGCTAATTAGCTCTAAAAAAATTTTATCTCAAAGACATCTCCACTTTAAAATTATTCTCCGTGTACATATGAAACATTAATGCTTTTAGCTCAAGGAATATAAAAATTATTTTTTTAAAAATAAACGAGAAGAAAGGGCTACATCAAAGATTAAGATATTCAGGGATTTTTTTTTTAAATAATAATGTATTTTCATTATTTTTCATAATTAGGATTGGTAAAATCATTAATCTTATTCTATATATTTATGCTTTTTAAAAATCAATAATATATATGAATATATTTATAGCATATCGAAATATTCATTTTTGTAAAATGTTGGGAGTAAGTAAACATTTAAAATTTGAGTTAAAGTTCAAGGCTTAGGTCTAACTTTCTATAGAGTATTGTCTAAATTTTGGTTACCTTTTGTTCTCTCCCACTCCCACTCTCTCTCTCTTTTAATTAGCAAAAAATAGCAAATGAAAGCATATAGCTTATTTTTGTAGTGTATGTGATGAAGAAAATATAGAAGCTACATTCTTTGTTAAAAATAGAAAACATACTTTATATTATCAAAATCATCCTGATAAAATACTTTTCAGTTTACATTTAAAAAAGAAAATTCCAATACATATATCTTTTTGTGAATGTTTAGAAAATAAAATATTGTGATAATATGAACTTATTCCATACAGAAGAACCCCTAAATTCTAATCATAAATTATGCTGTTGTTATAAAACATTTTGTGCATGAGTGAATTCAAATTGCATAATTGGATAGTTTAATATTAGTAATTTTTCTTTCCCTTGGTAGATTTCAGGAAACAGATAGTGTTGAATATTTTTTTTTTTTAATAAACTGAACTAATTACTGTTTATTCCATTTATTTCTTGCTCTTTTTTTTTTCAGAAAAATGGCCCAAAGCACAAAAAAAGGAAAGGAACTATGAACACACAAGAAAAGAAGTTTGTATCTGTTTTAGCAGATCTGTATAAAAAGAAGTTACAAAACAAACTTTCCTAATTTTTAGTAATATGTGTGTATATATATATATTCTCTGTATCATATTAATAAAATATGTATTAAGTCTGATTTATGTTACAGTTATGAATTAATTTTTAGAAATTTAAAGCCACTATTAAAATAAAAATGCTGTTTTAGGATCTTCCAAATTCTTAAAACAAAATAATATTTTGCAAATTTGTAATAATATAGCTTCCCTTTTCCCCTACCAGACAATAGCCAAATCAGTAGAGTGCTGCTTGCTCTTCAGTATTTGAATCTATGGGTTCAAGGCCTACAGCTTGAAGGAGTGTTGATAGCCATTTAAAATCAGCTTTAAACTGTAGGTTCCAGTATAATTAGCCCTTGTGTAGCAAAAAATTGCAACATACTTGCCAAATTTTATTGATTATGTGTAAAATTTATGGTTTTTAGTTTGATTTTATGGACTTACAGATGGACCAAGAATTATTACACTTTTGGTTTCTGTGAAAAAGAAATCAAAAGTTTAAAAAAAAATGAACAGTGGATTTTTCACTTGAGTAATATCTGAAAAGTAACGAATGTCTTTCATTTAAGCAGATATTTGCATCACATATAAAAAAAAATCTGTAAACGTGCTTAAGATGTTTAAAAAATATTAAATTCCCATATGAACTTACTAAAAATAAATTAAGATGTCACTGGACTAGAGGTTATATCAGTTTTATCAGAGTTTCATAAACATGACATTTAAATGTTTTAAATATTGTAAAGAATATCCATTTCTTTTAAAGAATTAAAGCTTGATAAATCATAGTCGATAACTTTAATATCTCATTTATTGATTTTACTGAGTAGAATTTAAATTTAAAGTTTAATTTTGTGTTTTTCTTGAATCAAATTTAATTTAAAAATTAGCTTTCTTTTACAGTGCTTATATGAAATAGTTTACATGACAATAGCATGTATATATGAACAGCTTTATTAGGTATATACTTGTGTGCTGCAATTATATTAATATTTTCTGGTGAGCTGATTAAAGGTAACAATAATTTTGAGCCACAACAACTGTCCTGGAATTACCAACAATGAGGAATTTTCACGTTTTCTAATTTTGATTTTAAACGATAGAAGACAAAAAAGTAAGCAGGACAGTAGCTATTTTTCTTTCATTTGGGGGCCTAATGAGTGATTTCTGATGGGTTTTATAGCGGACTCTTTAACGTCTCTCAAAAACGCTACTTTATCTCCGCCTAGTTTGTGACGTCATCGTTCATGTAAACACCGAGCTCCTATGCTGTTTACATGTTAAAAGGCGACTTTTAAATTTGTTTTTTGTGTAAAGTATCGCATATAATAGCATTTTTTTTGTTATGTCTGGCATTAAAAAATCATACTCTAAATATTGTATTGTGCCACTCTGTAAAAATACAACAACTAATTGCAATGAGAAGATATTTTTCAGCGTCCCAAAAGACCCACATACACGTAAAATCTGGACAACTGAGATGAAAAGGGATGAGAAATTAAACCTCAAATTATCATATAAATCATCTCTATGGGTTTGTGAAGACCATTTTTCGGTAAATAAATGCTTGCATTTGTTTAAATATTACTATTTTAGAACAATTAAAGTATATAAAATACATCTATACCTTTAAAAGGATTGTTGATTAACCACTGCTATTTAACTTTTAAAACTGCTAATTTTCGAGTATTATCACAGAGTTCAAGTACAATAAATATTTTATAAAGCATATAATTATCGAAAAACATATAAATATCTAAAGCATATAATTATCTAATAAATAACTCGGGGGAGGGGAAAGTTATGTATTTTCAAGGTATTATAAATATTTTCTTCAGAGATGCATACTTTCTTATGTATCAAATGTAACAGTGATATTTTTCGATTAAATTGGTGACTAATTTGAAAAAAAAAGTATAATATTTTTAAAATACTTGATAATTATATTACTTTAAAAATTAAATTTAATTTGAGAAATTTTATACATTTTTTAATTTGACATTAATATTAAAGGCAATAAAATTGTATTGCTATTTAAAAATGTATAAATAATTAAGTAAAGCCATTTAAAGATTTTAAATTTCTTTTCATCATATTTAAAATATCTAAGAATTGATTTTGTTTTGGTTTGGTTTTGGAATGCTACGGTCTACTTTTTGCAACACGAAGGCTAATGAGACCGGTCTCACAAAAAATACCTCCTCTAATTTTTATTTTAATATTACATCCGTCTCTATTTATAAAAAACGATGCAACTACAAATGTGTATGTATATGATATATGTATATTTATTTGACTTGTTTGTGTTTACAAACAAAAGAGCTGTGTTTAGCATGAATAAAGTATTAATACATGTTAAGTAAAATTGGAAAAAAAATATAAATGATTTTACACACCTTTGGGTTTTAATTCCTCGTATTTCTGCTCCCATAAAATCCGGGTTTTTTGCCAAGAAAGAAAACATTGACATGCTGTCAATTTTCGGGAGGTTGTCTGATTGGTAAATCCAGGTAGAAGAGACATTTATGACAAATTGAGATAACTAAGCTATCTAGATCGATAAAATAAACCTTCAGGTTTAAATAAAAATAAATTTTGATAGCTAGAAAATTTCAGGAACTTGCAAAAACAAAATCGGAAAATAGTGCGCGCTTAAAAGCAATACAAAAATATTGGTCTGCATGAACGATGACATCACAGCCAATCACGGAGCGTTTTGATGTCACGTGATTTTCGCTTAAATTTAAAATTAATTTTTTAAATGATGGACCCAGTTTTTTACATTTTTGAGAACATTTTTGGAATTTACGAGTCTGAAATTACCAGAAAAACACTAAGTTGTTCGAATCCCCCACATGTGCAAATTCCTCATTATTAAATGTTGCGACGAATGGAAAACGTGCTAATAATAACTAGCATTTCACTTTTTTGAGAATGGCATCACTTACGTTGTTAATTATATAAAATGCTTTACTTGTTCTTTTTTGTAATTGTAAGTTAGGAAATAAATACGTGTGTAAAATTACTATCGCCTAATATCTGGTGCCGAAACTTCACCCGTCGAACACATTACGGTAAAAGTACACTTACGGTAAAATTTACGGTAACACATTTACGGAAAAAGAATTTATTAATTTTAATTTTTCAACTGTTTTTGAAAATGGCGACGCCAGAAGAATTAAAATTGTTGAAACGGAAACGAAGAAATATACGAGGAAATATAACACGCTTTTCAACTGAAATCACCGAATTTAAAGATGAAGACTCCTTGGAGAAACTTGAATATACATACGACAGGTTAGTAGCAGTTTTAAATGATTTAAAAATTGTGGATAATGAAATACATAATTTGTTTTCCGATGAAGAATATGAAAACGATATTAAGCAGTGTGAAAGTTACATTGACACGGCCGAATTGGCGATTTTCAAAGCCCGTAAAATCATCAAAAATAATTTGTCTATTTCAGCGCCAACAGCTACTCCCATAAATGATTCATTAAATTCAAGTAATAATAATTTGGCGACGAATGCACATCCTAGTACCACTCCACTTATAACTCAAAGTCATACAGTAAAATTACCAACTATTAAACTAGATACTTTCCGAGGTGATATTGAACACTGGCAGTGTTTCTGGGAGCAATTTAAATCGTCAATTGATGATAATGAAAATTTATCAGTAATTGATAAACATGTATTTTTAAGAGGTTATTTAGAAGACGAGCCAAGACGCTTAGTTGATGGAATTAGCATTAGTGCCAGTACATATGAAACTACAAAAGCACTTCTCCAAAATCGATACGGCGACAAAAACAGAATAATTCAAGCACATTTAGACTTTTTGGAAAGTATTCCGCCAATACGAAACCCCACTCCTACTGCCTTGAATGAAGTGTTTATTGAATGCAATAGAAGATTACAGGCGTTAACCGCTTTAGGAGAGGATATAAATGCTTACGGGCGTATTTTAAGTCCAAAAATTTTACGTGCTTTTCCTGATGACATTTGTCGCCGATGGATTATATACGCTAAGAAGGAGAAAATATCAGAAGGTGATATAAAGAAACTTGTGCAATATCTATCAGACGAAGTTGAAGGTGCACTCACAGCATTAAAAATTCGAGGTGAGCCAAGCTTTGATTACAGTTTTAAGCCTTCTACAGCAGCATTTCATGTTAAATCTAAGAAACAAAACCAGTTTAAAAAACCATCTCCATTTTGTCCCTTCTGTGAAACTAAAGGACATTGGCCTCAACAGTGTAACATAGTGACAGATATCGACACACGTATAGAAAAATTAAAAGCAACGAATAGATGTTTTTTGTGTACTGGGCGTGAACACTCAAAAACGGTTTGTGCTCGTAGAGATAAGGCTTGCTGTGTCAAATGTAAGAAAAAGCACCACGTTTCAATTTGCAAAACCAATGTTGATTATTCAGTTACTACTAATAAAATTGATATTATTCCGCCAAATATATCGCCAAACACAGTGCATTTGCAAACAGCCAGAATTTTTATTACCGGGCCAACTGGTATTACAAAACTGACACGTTGTCTTCTAGATGGAGGTAGCCAGTCTAGTTTCATTCATAGTGATCTTGTAGATACTTTAAAATTAACAGTTGTTTCTACGCAATCATTAGAAGTTCTCGGATTTGAGTCAACAGAAAGCTCATTATATTTGAGAAGAAAAGTAAATTTTCAACTATCAAGCATTTGGAACAAGTCTACAATTCACATGGAAGCATTTGAAAGTTACAATAAATACGCATCACATCCATCTGTCCCAAATGATATCTCACAGTTTGCATACAAAAAAGGAATGAAATTGGCAGACCCATACGACAATTTGCAGGACTTACCAATACAAGTTTTGATTGGTGCCGATTTCTACTGGCAAGTGATGAACTCTAGAGCGCCATTTATGTTATCAAACTCACTAGCATTAATTTCTTCAAAGTTTGGTTGGATTCTGAGTGGACCTCGGTCATATACAACAGTTTCCAATGTCACGACTGTCAATTATCTTAACACATTTACGCAACACACACCTATTGAGGAAAATTTACGCTGCTTCTGGGACTTGGAAACAATTGGAATCACTCCCAATCAGGTTAGAGAAATGTCCAAACATAATAGGAAAATCTTACAGAATTTTCATGATTCATTTCAGATAGTTGATGGTCGTAGAATTGTATCTTTACCTTGGAAACCTATCATCTCACCTTTGTCTGACAACAAATTGGTGGCAAAAAAAAGATTTCATACATTACAAAAACGGCTAGCATCAAATGACTATTTGAAAACACAATACGAAAAGTGCATGCTTGATTACATTGAACAAGGACATGTAGAAATGTGCCCCCTTGAAGAAGGAACTGAAAACATTGTGTATTACTTACCACACCATGCAGTAAAAAAGAAAAGACAAAATGATTTTAAGTGGAGAATTGTCTTTGACGCTTCATCACATGATCCAGGTAAGCCATCACTTAACGATACCCTCGAAGTTGGTCCTAATCTCCTACCTGAATCTGTTGGTTGTCTTCTAAGATTTCGACTACATGAATATGCTATTACTGGTGATGGTAAACAAGCGTTTCTGCAGTTGGTTTTACATCCAAAGGACAGAGATGCTACAAGATTTTTTTGGTACAAACTTAAAGACTCATCAACACCATCTGAGTTCACAGATGAAGTAGCTACATATAGATTCACACGTTTGCCATTTGGGCTAACCTGTAGTCCGTTCCTATTGTGTGCTGCTACACGAGAACTAGCAAACAATCATCTAAATGACTTTCCTACTGCTGCTCCACTTTTAGACAGCCGAACGATGGCCGATTGGTTAGGGTGCTGGCCTTCGGTACCAGAGTTCGTGGGTTCGAGTCCCATTGTGGCATGGATGTTCGTAGCCGTTCGGAATCGGCTTTAAGCAGTAGGTCCCGGTCTCATTAGCCCTCGTGTTGCAAAAAGTAGACCGTAGCACTCCAAACCAAACCAAACCAAACCAAATCCACTTTTAGACAAAGACTTATACATGGACGACTTTGTAGCAAGTCTTGAAACAGAATCAAATATAGTTGTACTCCAGAAAGAAATAAAAAATATGATGTCCCTTATTAAACTACCAATGGAAAAATGGGTGACAAACTCTTTAAAGCTTCAAAACTTGTTGCAAACCAATGATGAACATTTCAGGGTAAAAGTGGAAACTACAGTATTAGGTATTGAATGGAATACGGTGACAGACACACTAGGAAATACTTTTAAGACTAAACTAAACGCTTCTCACGATAAACCACTTACCAAGCGATGGTTACTCCATTGTATTGCAAGTTTTTATGATCCATTAGGACTGTTTACACCATTAACAATTACTGCAAAGATAATTTTCCAGGATACTTGGATTCTGGGCATAAAATGGGATGAAATTTTGCCTACAAACTTGGCTACACAGTGGCATACAGTTACAAAAGAGCTTGATGCTATTTCCTCCAAACGAATCCCTCGCTTCATCGGAATTTCATCACAAGTATCTTACAGTATTCATGTATTCTGTGACGCATCTGAAAGAGCTTACGGTGCAGCCTTGTACATAGTTTCATCACATAATAATCAGTCAAGTGTTCATTTGGTTTTTAGTCGCAGCCGACTTTCACCTATAAAGAAAATTACTCTTCCTCGGTTAGAACTTTTGGCTGCTCTTATTGGTTCCAGACTATTGAAATATTTTTGTACGGAAACTGGAATATCTCCAACCAATGCAACAATGTGGAGTGACTCCAAAGTAACCCTTGGTTGGATACGTAGTGACCCAAACAAATGGAAAACATTCGTATGCAATCGTATTACAGAAATTGTTTCATATACTGATCCCTCACAGTGGAACCATTGTCCTGGGAAAGATAACCCTGCGGACAAACTTTCAAGAGGAGTTTCACCATATACACTAACAGATCTTAACATCTGGTGGAATGGTCCTACTTGGCTCACTGAACCTAGAGAAACTTGGCCAGAATCTATAAAAGAAGATTACACACACAATTTGGAGTTGAAAAAGAAGAAGGAAATCCAGATATTTCATGTTACTACTTCACATCCTATCATAGAAGCAAAGAATTACAGCTCTTACTTTAGACTATTGCGTGTTACCGCATGGATTCTACGTTTTATCACTAATTGTCGATCACGAGAAAAGAAACGGGGAGAACTTGATGCTGAAGACCTCAATCATGCTAGAAATTACTGGATACAAATAGTCCAAAAGCAATCATTTCCCTTAGAATATGAAGCATTCCTAACATCAAAACCTCTACCTAAAAAGTCAAAGATCTTAAAATTGAATCCATTTTTCAAAAATTCTATGATACATATTGGTGGAAGATTACAGTTTGCGGAATTGCCACAATCAGAAAAACACCCCATTTTACTAGATGGAGCTCATCACTTTACTAATCTTTTGATACATCATACACATATCAGAATGCACCACTTAAGTGTCAGAATAGTACTTTCAGAATTACGTTCAGAATTTTGGATTTTAAGAGCGAGACAATTTATCAAAAAGGTTATACGCAAGTGTTTAGCATGCAAGATAATGCAAGCAAACAGTTGCACTCAAATCGAAGCTCCTTTACCTGCCGATCGCATAATTCCAACTCCTCCCTTCACTACCACAGGAATTGACTTTGCTGGTCCCGTTTATGTTCGTAGATCAAAATCTTCTGGTACAGCCTACATTGCGCTGTTCACTTGCTCTGTCACTCGACATATTGAGCTGATGTCAGATCTATCAACAGATAATTTCCTTTTGACACTACACAGGTTCGTGGGACGCAGAGGATTACCACATACTATATATACCGATAATGCCACTACATTTCAAGCTGCCAACAAAGAACTTGCTCATCTATGGAACTCAATAACATCAGCAAAGGTTCAACAGTTTTATGCACATAATGGCATTAAATGGAAGTTCATCGTGCCAAGAGCAGCTTGGTGGGGAGGATGGTGGGAAAGGCTTATTGGTTCCGTCAAAAGATGCCTTCGGAAAACTTTAGGTAAGGCTCTTTTGGACGACGCTGGTTTGATCACTGTACTATGCGATATTGAAGCCGCTCTTAACAGTAGACCGATTGTTCATGAATATGGAATCAAAGATGACACTGAGGAAGCTTTAACACCCTCGCACTTCCTCATAGGAAAGAAATTAACTACTATTCCTTCCAGCCCTACAATATTCTGAAACATCTTTAAATCGTATGTGGAAAAATGCCAGCATTTGATGGACTCCTTTTGGAAAAGATGGCAAAAGAAATATCTCATGGACTTGCGTACATTTCACCAAGTGGGAAATCCCTTTGAAACAAATAAGATCCGGAAAGGGGATATTGTCTTACTACAAGAAGATGTTCGACCTCGCCACACCTGAAAATAGGTCCGTGTTGAGGAATTAATCCTTGGCCGCCACAAGAAAGTTCGTACTTGTGTACTACACACCAATGGACGCACTATTACTCGACCTGTGCAGCTGGTCATCCCCCTGGAGGTTGACCAGGGTGGGGAGGATGTTGCGGCGAAGGGAAAACGTGCTAATAATAACGAGGATTTCACCTTTTTGAGAATGGCATCACTTGGTTTTAATTAATATAAAAGTGCTTTAATTTAATTAGTTTTTATTTGTAAGTTAGGAAATTTTATAAGTGTAGAAACTAGTTCTTTGTTGTCTTATATTGTCAGATTGTGGATTAATGGTATGTGGTCATTTTACTCTATCCAGATCATGTCAATGTTTATAATGTACATTTTTTACATTAGTTATTTATGATGAGTTTTATTGCCTTTTAAAACATTGTGCCCAGTCAGAGTAAGTGTTTCTTTTATTTTTAAAATAAAATGGCTTCCTTAGGGTAGTTTTTTTTTTAAAATCATTTTTAATGTTTAGAGTCCTTAGGCTTTTTGATCTGTGGTATATATTCTGACATTAATGCATGGCTGAGAGAAGTTTTATTTTTGAGAGGTAAAATAGGAGCCCTAAGTCCTACAATGTCTGGTGTTTCATGATATAAAATGAGACATTTTTGCTATGCTAATTTAGTAGAAGAAAATGAGTTGGTTTGGTTTACATGGTCGCAATTTTTTATAGATTAGTTGAGTTGATTTTTTTGTTTATAGGCTATTAGACATCCTTAAAATTTATGATTCCCATAATTAAATTAATAATAATATTTTTTGATTAGGGAAAAAAAACTTCAACTTGATTTCTTGAATAAGGGCAACAGTAATATTTTTTTAAAATCTCAAGGAAATTCTTAAATTTAGTTATTTTTTTGTATAAAGTATTAGTTTAGGACATTGCTGATGGCTGACACATGTTGTTTAGTTCATGCTGGGTGGGGGTCTTATATGTATTTGAAATAGAATTCAGCTGTTGAGTTTTTTTTTATGTAATATGAGGGAGAGTTCATTATATGAGGTGGAAAAGAACAAAGATAAGTTGGATGTTTCATTTGTGTGAAGTTTCATCTAGTTTTTCTTCTGTTAACAATATGTCAGGGACATCCTTTAGTTAGCCATTTGCTGACTACTGAAGTTTGCATACTTAAAGTTCTGAGGACCAACCGTGCAGCAAGGCGAAGCCGTTAGATGTTCATTGTGTAATTAAGGTGAAAACAACCACGAGACCCAGACGAAAACACCACTGAACCACCGGTTTGAAAGAATATGCACAGTATTCGACCACCCCCTAGCAATGCGTATACATAGAAGATATTTACGCATGGTGCAGGCGCATGCACTGCAGTCGGTTCCTGATGTCTTGAATAGATGTAAGCAGCTATTTTTCTTTTTGATTTTAAATTGAGATGAAATGAGTATTTTTTTTTATTTTTTTATTTTAAAATATAATATTTACTTACTTAGGATTGTGTAATCCCCAAGTATTGTATAATTGTGTACCTCCATAAGTAGAAGAATTTTTAGACTCAGTACAGTAGTTCCATAGATTACCCCCTACATAACAATTTTATCCCTTTATAATAAGTATAGATTACGACATTTTTTGCCTAATCTTTATTTACAAAAATAATTTTAAAAATTCTTTAAAAAGATTTGTAATTTAAAATAGCATATTTGTGTGATAAAACGATTTATAAAAAAAAGTCCTGATAAATGTTAAACTTTTTAAAACTGTTTCGAATAATTAGAAACAAAGTTCGAGATTTTTTTAAGTCTGTTTAAAAGTCTGAATAGTCCATAATTCCTAATTGAATGAAAATTTGTAGAAGCCATCAAAAATTCAGTCCCACGTTCTGGAGAGCCTTCCTACTGGCCATATTGAACACCCCTTCTGCCCCTTGTTACGAGCCTATGTTCAAGCCAGCATGAAGCCTTATCACTGATTCTGCATGCTTACCAGGTGGCCAATGTGACAATCTCGTGTACCCGACAGTCCAACTGACAGTCCTGCCTCCGCATCTAGCATGTGTTTCCACTAGTCTAAAAGCCTCATTGATTGCCGTGCCGAATCTTTGATTACTTCGATTGGCTTGTGTTCCAAATTGTACAACCACCTGGCCTGCCAACATCCACAACGAGATTGTGTACCTGTTAACTTTAGAGCCTCCCACCTTTCCTGACTTCTTTGCCTCTATCGTCGAACATCTTCCTTATTGTCCAAGCACCGGAATGGCTCCTCGTCAGCTGAAGAGTTTAGACGCCTTTCTTGACTGCATATCAAGCCCGTTTTGGATAGCTCAACCATCACTTACCTGCCTCTGCGAAATGCTTGTGTTCCCGATTAACTCCCCGCCACCCATTCTGCCTTTATACTGGCCCTGCTTCCTTCTCCGCAGGCAGTGTCTCCGAATCAAGCCAACTTAAGAGCTACCCCCGCTCACCCTGCGGCAAGCCCATGCATGCGATTGTGCTAAGCTTACTTGCCTATTCTTTTGGATTAGTGCAGACAAACACGATAAATCGGTAAACAATAACAAGTTTATTGTCAAAACAAAAGAACAACTCAAACACGTAAATTACAATTATAACCAGTCCTCACCTAATCTAAACGGAAATTAACTCTTACTAAAGGAAGGGGGAAAAACAACCTGATAAACATAACGCATACATAAACAAACACATTTCTCGAGGCTATATATATACTTATTAATTAGCATAACGCTCACTCCGGAGCCAAGTATGCTACAGCCGCTAAATTCTCCGATTGGCTGTGACTATTACGTCAACAGTAGGAAGGGGGTGTTTCTCGGGATCGGAAGGAAATTAAATAAACTGAAAATAAGCGATTTTAAGAAAAATTAAGTTGGCAGTTAAATGGGTTATTTTATGTTTAAAATTCTGAAAATGCCAACAAGCGGCCCCCTTTTCTTAAAATCCTACATATCTTTAAATCAGTTATCCAAAAGAGCTTAAACTATCTTAAATAATATAAATCTTCACTAACTAAACATTAATATTAACTATCTAAAACTTCAAATTCTTAGACAATCAAATTCTTATAAATATATAACTTAAAACACTGTCCACAGTTCAAACAATTTCACAATTTTATATAAACAAAATCTTCAATCAGACGATCGGATCCGTGCAGCTCCACGTAAGGTCAAAGTTTCAAGTCCAAACTAAAACAAAACCAAAAAAACTGCTTCTATGGCATATCGAATCACGCTCCCAGCAATGGCACGTTCCATGAACACTCCATCACTTTACATTTCACATAATGCCTGAACGGTTCACCAAGTATCACGTGCTCATTGAAAATTCCATTGAGAAAAACCAGGCGGGAAAAACTGGTCTATTAAGCTGGAACGCACGAATCCAAGCATCCTCACATCTACAATGAAAAACAACTTCAAATATCTTACATTGAACAAAGTACTGGCAACTGCAACACACTTCAAAATTAAATAACTAGAAAACAAATAAATCAGTGTTATAACGATTAAATTTATACTCCTAAGTTTTTAAAAATAACTTGAGACCTTAAATTTGTTTAAAAAAATATACCCCTTAACAATTTTCATTAACTCAAAATATCTTAAACTTTAACGTCCAAAAAGATTTCTTTACAAAAATTCAACATATCACCTTTAACTTGTGGCTTAGTGAATATATCAGCTGGGTTTTTATTACTTCTAACAAACTTAACCTCAAAAATTTTGTCATTAATTAAATTTCTTATAAAGTGTAATTTAACATCAATGTTTAGTTTTAGCATTCTCGACTGAAGATCTGGAAAAGTATATCGCTGCATGGTTATCGCAGTGTAGAGTACTATGTATTTCATCCAAGCATAATTCTTTATTTTCTAGAACATTCTTTATCCATAAAAGTTCTTTTGCCTCATCCGCCATAGAAACAAATTCAGATTCCATGGTTGACAAGCTTACACATTTCTGTTTGAACGATCTCCACGATATAGGGACGTTATCCAAAAACAAAATATAACCACCCATCGATACTCTGTCGTCTCTGTTTGAGGCAAAATCGGCATCGGTAAACATATGCAAGTTTAGATTTTCTAAATCTGAAATATCTAATTTATAGTTCTTCGTAAGTTTAAGATAACCTAATAACTTCAGCAATCCATGCCAATGCTTTAATCCCGGATTTGTCTGGAACTGTGAATAAACATTTACCGCATACTGAATATCCGATCTGGTTCTGCCAGCAATGAACATTAAACTTCCAATTAAGCTTCTATATAGTATGTCGGTCATTTCATCGAATTCCGATTTGTTTTGGGGTGCATCTAATTTAGATAAGACAAGTCCTTTTGGTATTGGCACGGAGGATAATGGATATTGGTAATCATCATACTGTTTACAAAGCTTCTCAATATATGATTTTTGATGAATTACTATTTTGTGGTCGTCATATTCAAATTCTATACCCAACAACTTTTTAGTTCTTCCTAGAACTTTCAAATTAAATTTCTCTTTTAACTTATTCTGAATAAAATTAATATGCCTTTGTTCTCGTCCTAATAAAATTATATCGTCTACGTAACATAACAAAATCAAATCATTTTCATACACATAAACACAATTACACCAATCTAGTTTTATAAAACCAGTTTGAAACAAACTATCTTCTAATTCTATAAACCACTGTCTCCCACTTTGGTGAAGACCATACAGTGCTTTATTAAGCTTGCATACCTTGAAACAATCACTTTCATATCCCAAAGGTTGTTTCATATATATTGTTTTGTCCAGATCAGCATACAAGTAAGCGTTATTTATATCCAGCTGTAAATTATGCCACTTATACATGCATACAAAAATACAGAAAAATAACCTTATAATTGAAAAATTCACGACGGGACTGAAAGTTTCATCATAATTTACACCTCTTATTTGAGAAAAACCCTGAGCAACTAATCTTGCTTTGTATCTAACTATCTCATCCTTTTCGTTTCTTTTTACATTATATACCCATTTACAGCCTATGATCTTTTCATCTTTAGGTGGGTCTACTAGTTCCCATACACCTCTATCTGTTATTACTTTGATTTCATCATCCATAGCTTTCAGCCTTACATAAGAGTTTTACAGTACCTTTTCCCTCTATAGAGGTTTGTTACAGTTCGTAGCTAGTGACATATTAATATTTTCAACAGAAATAAAATCTGAAAACAATTTTTTATCATTACAGAAATGTGCAGTGGCTCCCGTATCAACTATCCAAGTATTATGATCTACACTATCACACACAGCATTACTCTCATTTACAATTACAGCTTCTATTAAACTACTGTATTCATTTATACAAGGTCTAGAAATATTAAGTTTTTGGTTATTTCTAGCTTTTAAATTACAGTCTCTAGCAATATGTCCTTTCTGATGACACCTAAAACACTCTCTATCGTCAGTTCTAGAATAGGAAATAAACTTTCTACTTACAGTTTGTCCATGATAGGTTGGGCTTTTAGAATAAGTTCTACCTGTATTTCTTGATATACTTCTGGACTTACGAAATCTCTCTCTCGGGTTCCGCCATCTTCCCCTTTCGTAACCTTGTGTTTCTCGACCTCTGTTGTCAGGATCTGGCTCTCCCACTTCTTTTCGACCACTGTAGTACACGACTGGCTCTTCGAAGTCGTCAGCGTCGTTCAGTAGCTCCAAGCGACTTTCCTCTTTGATGAGCTCTTCCTCTATCTCGCACGATTTGAATCGGTCATCTGGCCATCTATAAATCTGTTTCACCACACTCCTGTATTTGCTGGGTAGAAATCGAAGCATTTGGAATCCGATGTAGAGATCTTCAATTTGGTGTCCTACTTCAGATAGTTGTTTAGCTGCAGTTTTAACCTTGCACAAAAATAATGCCATGTTCATGTCTCTTTCATACTTTGTATTGAAAAATGCCTCCAACAACTTAATAATCCTTTCTCTATTGTCTGGTTCAAAGTAGGATTTAAGAATATTCCATGCTTGCACACCATCCCGAGTATCCAAAATCAGAGGTTTTAATTCATCACAAATGTTCTGATATATAAGGGTATACACAAGGTTTTTTTCTTTGAAGAAATAACTGGGCTTTATCATCCATACAGGTCTCCTCCACTTTCTGTTTCGGCAGTTTCGTAGAAGAACTATCATCTTCGGCCTTTTCCCCTTCAGATGATTCAGTCTGGGTAGTACTTGGATCGAAAATAAAATGCCAGCATCCGTAATGCAACATTACCATTTCCATGTCTACTTTCCATTTAGGCCAATTTTTATAATTAAGTGCATCTATTTTATACGCATTCTCCATATTTTCAAAATACATTTTTTTTACTATACGTTTCAAAATAAGTTTTATTCTATCAATTTCTAACTATGTGGTCAAAGGCGCAGAGGAAGCGTGCTGAGCCCATAACCCATTGCTAAGCTTACTTGCCTATTCTTTTGGATTAGTGCAGACAAACACGATAAATCGGTAAACAATAACAAGTTTATTGTCAAAACAAAAGAACAACTCAAACACGTAAATTACAATTATAACCAGTCCTCACCTAATCTAAACGGAAATTAACTCTTACTAAAGGAAGGGGGAAAAACAACCTGATAAACATAACGCATACATACTCAAACACATTTCTCGAGGCTATATATATACTTATTAATTAGCATAACGCTCACTCCGGAGCCAAGTATGCTACAGCCGTTAAATTCTCCGATTGGCTGTGACTATTACGTCAACAGTAGGAAGGGGGTGTTTCTCGGGATCGGAAGGAAATTAAATAAACTGAAAATAAGCGATTTTAAGAAAAATTAAGTTGGCAGTTAAATGGGTTATTTTATGTTTAAAATTCTGAAAATGCCAACAGATTGTTCCACGGGTGTCATACAAATCTCTGCGACGTGCCTGTGTTATCGCCTTCCTTCCTGCAAGCCTCATATACTTCTCACTAACCTTGCTTGTCTCCCCGTTTGCTCTCCCTAACTCCTTGATGATGGCCCATATTGCAAGTTCCTCTTCCAATGGACTAGCTTGAATTCCAACTGAGCTTGCTTGCTTTCCCTTTGTCTTCTGCTTCGAAACCCAACCGCCAGGCATGCCTACCTTTACGACAAACGTGTGTTTCTTCCAACTTCAAAGCTACCCCAATGGTTCTCAAAGGGACGATACTGCTCTTGTTAAAGCGGGGCCCTCACCCTCTGGAGGACCATGCTGGTGGAAGGTGAATTTGTTTCAGTGGAGTCGTAGGCCACAGGTTTGGGCTTTCAAACATAATTTTGAAAATACTAAATAAATGTATTACATTAATTATCTAATTTACACGATTTTTACCAGTATTAAAACAAACTTACGCGGTGGTACTAGAACCAGTTATTTTCATTCCCTACGTTTTGCATGAAATTTGGCATTCAGAAAAATATAGTTAATCAACAGCTTTCGTTTGGTTTGGTTTCGAGCACTACGGTCTACTCTTTTGCAACACGAGGGCTATTGAGACCGAGACCTACTACTTAAAGCCGATTCCGAACGGTTACGAACATATATGCCCTAGAGGGATACGAACTCTGGAACCGAAGGTGAGCGCCCTAACCATTCGGCCATATCATTCGTTTGAGCATTATTCAGTGTGTCTCAACGAAAATTTGATTTCTAACTCTATAGAAGAAAATTACTTAAACATTTTGCCTCTTATAATTAAGTACTTCTCCTACCCTGCACTTTAAAATACAGAATTTTTACAAAGGGGGCTTTAGCTTAAAAAAGGTTTAGAATCACTGAGTTACCCCATTCGATTTATCGGTATTCTCGTTAACCTTAGAGACAAGCCTGTGTTCAAATTCCTCAGTTGCATGAACTTGTTTGGCTACCCGCCGGTCTTGCTTGTCTCGTTGACGACACTGCTTGTCTATTTTTTAAGCTCGCGTTCTTTACCTGCTTGTCTCAGTGACGAGCCTCTGGTTCCACCTTCCTCTACGTCAGCCAAAGAGGTTCATGGCTTCGTTTGCTTTCCTGTTGGCCCATGCTTCGAACCCGTATTCCCGACTGTCCATCCACTTCGCCTGCTTATCTACTCAACAAGACTGTGTTGATGCTAGCGTGAGATTTACCTCGTTCACCCTGCTTGCATTACTGACTGCCTTTGTCCCGAACCTGTGTTCTAATTGCCCAAGTGCCTGGCCCTGATTTCCTTCCTGCTGACCCTCCTTGTCCGCTTATTAAGATTGTTACCAAAAGGGAGGGAGTCAACTACCTCTTCAGTTGATATAATATGAGTTAACTTTTCAGTTTTACTTTTTTTTTAGTTATGGAATATTGTACTCGCCAAGAATGACTGAATTAAAAAAATCCTTCAGGACACCACCATGAACTCTCACAAGACAATCAGTCTTTAGAAGAGCATATTTTACGAAACAATGATACCATATACATGAACTCACTTGAAGAAGCTAAGGAAATGAATAATACTTGTGAGGATCTAATTGAGAGACGATAAAGAAAATAGAAATAAATGACTGGGATAATAGCAGAGGATGTAGGGCTCATAGAAAAAAATAAAATGCTATGAACGGTGAAAATTGTAGGGGACAAAACACACGTAAAATTGCAATACAGATTCACCAGCTTAAAGAAATTTAACTTTCTTTTAGGTACACATAGTGTTACGAACTTCAAAAGCTGGGTTCGGGGATTGAATGGACTTTAAGTAAGACTACAGCACGAAAACAATCATTCATTAGCATTCAGTTGGAAAATACAACACACCATGCGTACTGTGTAAACATGGAGATCCACTTAACGACTACTCTGTATTTCTTCAAGATCTTCAAGATGATGGGTCAACTGGATTACCTGGGCCAAGCCCTCAAATCCAGAGATTTCTTACAGTAAGCAGAGAAATTGACAACGAGCAGAGCATAAACAAATAAAAGATGAAAGATAAGGATAGAATGGTGGATTCGTGAGTTCATAACACAGTAACTAAAGAATAGAGAGTTTAGGGACAGAAAAACACTTTTTTTTTTTTTGCCAGGGACATTAGAACAGTATTGAAAATAACTAATTTGAAACCTACTCTCCGCCCTCACCACAGTGAGGAGAGCTAATAAAAGCGAAAATAGAAGGATGAGATAAAAAGCAAAGCTGGTAAAAAAATAAAAATAAATAAATAAATAAATAAAAATTACTAAATGATGATGTATGGCCATTTTAAAGTTTTAAAGCTTTTTTCTTACATTTTAAAAGATTTTTATTATTATTATTATTATTTTTTTTTTTTAAGACAAAACAGACAAAAAATTTAAAGATCTTTGGCAAGAATGGCCAAAGGCCTTCTTCTATTGCAAGCATCAGCGGGGTCATAATTGACTAGATTATTAATTAATTCATTGTTTAGATTTTTATGAAAATTAGTGGAGAGATTATAGATAAAATTTGGAATAGGAAGAATTTTTAATTCTTCATGAATGGCACTATTTCTAAAGTACCGGGGAGCATTAGCGATTTCTCTGAGAATTAAATTTTGAAGAACAGTAAGAATTTTAATGTTAGAATCTGCTGCATAGGACCACACTGGTGCTGCATAGGTAATAATGGGACGCAAAAAGGAAGTGTAAACGAGCAGCTTTATTTTAGTATTCATTTTGCTATGGCGAGAAATACTCTGTATTTGGGACTCATTCTGCTTTATATAGGCCCAAAGAAACTGCTGGATTATTCCAGAAACCGGAACCGGAAGTTGTCACGTGACGTAACATTTGGCGATATTTGGCGACAAAAAATGGGTTGCCAAAACTGCCGCCAACGAGCCGGTATCTCGCCATCCATAGAGTCCCATACTAAATTTACGGTTCACTAAACAAATTCGTAACAATAGATTGTCTACAAGCATCAAAAATAGCTTGCGATAGACACACAAAACACACTTGCTTTATAAACAAAAATTATACTTTCATGGGAAACTTTTACGATACGGATAACTTACGACGTTACGATACGGCGAAGCATGTCCTATGGTGTCAAACACCATAGGACGTGCTTCGCTTTATTGTACAGCATGGGTAAGATGTATATCAGCACGAAAAATAGAGAATTTTAAGAGCTAAACTTAAGATTTTGTTGACTGTGGAACTTCTACCACCAGTTGTGAAAGATATTTTAGTAAATTAAAATTTGATTTGTCCTACCTGAGATCACCCACGACAGGGGAAATATTGTCAGCTTTGGGCCACGCATAAATTTTGAAGACCTTAATCGATAATTTTGCATCAAAAACTAGGAAAAATTTCTCTTTTAAGTTAATAATTTCATTTAAAGCATTATATACCGCAGACTACTTTTGAACTTTATTTTCAGATTATTATACTATTATGTCTAATCTAATGTTTAAGTTTGTTCAGTATTTCAATTATAATATTGAATTATATTTTCGAAATACCATTGTTACCTTATTTTTTTTACTTCGTTCAACCTTTATAAATTTAGAGAAACCTTGAAAATGTACACTTAAAAGCGCTTTTAAAAATCCAAATACTTAAAAATTTGAAAACTTCAAAATATCTATCTATCTATCTATCTATCTATATATATATATATATATATATATATATATATTTGGGGGGGGAGGGGAGAATTCTACTATTTTAAATAACTTCTAATTTTTTTCTTTTTCTTGTGAATGTGGAATCTTTAGTTGTTCGGGCACTGAAAACTTAGCCTTGAAAAATATTAATACAAATGCTAAGGTTGATAATATAGCTGTGAAAAAATTACAGTCAATCTATTAATATTTTTGACATTTGTTGTGAATGGTATTAAATAAGACTCATAAATTTAACATTTGCGGAAAATTACTGTTCTACGTAACTGTGCGCATGCTCATTACTCAATTTCGGTTTACCAATATACACTTTCATAAATACTGTTGCTTTCATTGGCTGAAAATATAAACAGCTTCTGTGTAATAAAATAGACTTCTGTTGTCAAGGTAACACTAACCCATAATGTAAAGAGCACTAATCGTATTATATTATAGCATAATCTCTATGATACTGTAGTTTTGTTGGTATTAAAATTCTAATGATCAATTTTATAGAGCACACATTAGCATTTGTCAGATAATATTTCATATTTTATGGTTAATGCATCAATATACCTAGTCGCACTGTGATTGCTGTGCTGTATAAAATTTGACATTTACATTTGTTATATTTGTTTAGAGGTGTATCACAATAATTATGCAAGGTACTGATTTCAAAAAGTGGCTTTTAACCGCAAAAGATGATTATTTGTCAAGTAAAAATTATTTAAAAGAATCAAAAAATGATCCTCCTCAAGAACCATATAAATCAAAATATAAAGCTAAAGAAATTTTATCATCGTTATTACAGAATTTAGAAGAACATTGGAATAAAAAAGATGATATGCTTATATCCATTGCATGGTCCCTTTTGAAATATGAATTAGGAGTTATAGCGCTTGAAACTGAAGAGTACAGTACAGGTTGTGATTATTTAATGGAATCGTGGGAAGTACTTGAAAATTATTCTTTGCATTCCGAATGTTGTACATTAGCTTTAAATGTCCTAAATCAGTTGGGAATATTATGGAGTGGTAGAGGGGAATCTTCAAAAGCTTTAATTTTTTTGCAGGAAGCCGAAAAAGTATATAAAGGTTATAAAGAAAGTAATATATGCTGTCCTCATTCAGTAGAGAATATTTTTGAAGTTGAGACAACACATAGTCATGATTGGCGACCATTTGAAAAAATATTTACATTAACTTTATATTATTTGGCTCAGGTGTATGAGCATCTTAATGATAGCGAGAAATCTGCTAAATATTGCCATATGACTTTGAAACGACAACAAGAGTCTGGTGAATATGAAGAAAAAGAGTGGTCTGTTAACTGTGCAACATTATCTCAATATTACATTCAAGAAAAAATGTTTGTAACTGGAAGACACCTCTTAGCATGTTCTACTTGTACTTTAACAAAATATGAAGCATCAATTGATAATAGAGTTGACGATGAAGATGTTTGGGATGACATTCATCGTAGCAAGGCAGAAGTAGCATGGTGCTGGTTAAAATACTGTATCAATCTATTGATAGACAGTCAAAATGAAACTACCAATACTAAAGATGAAAATTTAGATCTGCAGTATAAGCTCTCTGATGATGTTGATATCCGTATAATGGAAAATAAAATTCCAGCATCAATATCTTCATTTGAAGAAGCTAGAAAAATATTCCTCTTTGGTCAAAATCAAATTAAAGAAGCAAAGCTTTATTATTCATTAAGTGATCATGCAAATAATCATGTTCAGTTAATACAAGATCATAGTAAATTATACAAATATCTTATATTTTATGAGGATGATTTGTCACGACAGTGTAAAATGCATAAACGCAGGTTAGACATGCTTGAAAATATATTATTACAATTAAATCCGCAATATTATCTTGCAGTTTGCAGACAGCTCCGTTTTGAATTGGGAGAAACATACTATGAGCTAATAGACTTAAAATTAAAAATTGTGAATTCTTCTGCTGAAGGAATGAATCTTGCTACAATTAAAAAAATTAATTCCCTTATAATGCGATCAATTGACCATTTCGGGGGATTTATTGGTACTTTGAGAGATAGAAAAGGCATTTTTCCAGAGGTATTTGCTGAAGATTTAGTGAGACCAGCTTTAATAGCCCATTTCTATCTTGGAGGTCTATATATGAAACTTGTTGAATCTGATACTCAAAAAAAATTACATAATTTAGTACAGAGTGAAGAAAACTATAAATTTATCATGGATTACTCTGAAAAAAATCCAACCCATGCACATTATGTTAGTAAAGAATTGCCTGTTATAAAAGAAATGATTCAATTAATGCCAGAAAGAGTAATTCAAGCTGCAGGTTCAACCTTGTTTTAAATGAAAAGTTTATATTTTGTTAAGTAATATTTACTGTTACTTAATCACAATATCATCATCTTTATGATAATGGCCAGCAAATCTACAGAAAAGAACTGGAGATCCAAAATTGTTGATGTTCTCCTACTGCTAGACTAATAATCAATATTCAAAATAAATTTTGAATTTGTAAAAATTTATGCAAGCCGACATTTTGGCTTTTTGTCAATGCTAGGTAATATGAATAACAATGTCTGCTGTTTTGTTAAATAAGTACCATTTTGAGTGAAAAAAATAAAACTAGTTTTATTGTAGGCAGTGTTATTCAGTACTGTCAAACTGAGCCTAATTAAAATTTTACTAAAATAGTTCACTGGAGATATATTAGAAGTACAGATAAAGTAATATGAAGTAAATGAAAAAGAAACTCATATAAAACTTTCAGGATGTATTTTTGCAAGGGAATAATGAATATGGCAATTTAGTTGTTCATTATGTATATCAATGTGCTGTAAAAGCTAATAAATTCCATGTTATGAAAGTTCTAGTTTTTATTTTCCTGAATAAGTGTAATAGAACACAAGATCAAAAGATAACAAAAAATATTTAATAATCAATTAAAATATAGTTAACATGTTAAAAATGCTTGTTCTATGTTTTAAAATTCATTATTTAAAAGTATTCTGTATGTCAGAATATGGCTTAAGTGAAGGGCTTATTTATACTCAAGTTGGTAATATTTATTTTACATATAAGAATTTTATTTATAGAAAACATATTTTAAACTGAAGAAATATTTAAAAAATGTTTCATGTGTACAAATTACACTTGCTAAATAAATAAAAAGCCTACTTTTGTACTTCCCTGTGATTTAATTAGTAATGGTATAAGGTACCACAATGTTTTTCATTTACGCCAATACTATTTTGGTTGTTTTCAATTCATTTCAAATATTTACCTTTAAAATAATAAGTTTTTAAAAGGAAATATTTTATGCTTTGTTTCTACATTTTAGCTGTTTGTTTTTCAACTGCTTTCTGCAATTTCACAAATGATTTAATTTCTGGTCATCAAGGCAAAATAAAAGGTATTTTGGAACTGAAGGTTTCTCAGAGTATAAAACTTATTACATTTAAAGAGTAAGATTAAGTAATTAAAACAAACATCATTATTGTAAAATATATAAGGTGGTATAGACAATGTTTACCCTAAAGTTATGTACTAATGATTTTACTTTTATGAATACTAATAAAACAAATTTGTTTAACATATTTAACAGTTTAATATTTTTTAAATTTAAAAATGGCTTTTATATTGAATTTTGTTACAGCAAAATATATTAAATTCCATTTAAATTTCCAAAGTACTATTGTTTTCAATTGCTCTTTTATAATAATATTTTATTGCCATTGTATAACATTTTGGTTGTAAACATTTACTCTTTATTTCATACAAAATAAATACATGAATTATTATTGTTATATTTATGTATGCCATTAACACACATAGTTAAAATTTAAAACTAAAATTCGTAATAGGATCTATAACATAGTGCTTAGTTTCTGAACTGATAGTTCTTATAAATAAAAGTCATGGTATGTATGTTCCACATCTGATCCTAAACTATCAGTCCGATTCCAAAATAAATTGATATAAATATGCTTTATATCCCTGCGAAAAATACTGTCAACTTTAAAACATTCAAAATCCATCCCTTCCCCCTTTTCGAGCATTTTATGTCCTTATTTCAAGCACTATTTTCCCCGGTTAAGAGCAGGCGATTGAATTTATCAATTTATCACATTATAAATAAGTTGTATTTTTATTTTTCTACCATTATGATGTCATTCCTTTAACCATCTCATTTATCATTTCTTATTTTATTTTATTTAAATATTGTATGATTTTCATCCATTTTATCTCTGAATTTAAATATTATTTAATTAATTTTCTTTTATATCTGTCTTAAATAGATTAGGTACATATGTGCTGAACATAAATTTATCGATTATTTTTTGTTATAATGATAGTTTTATCACCAGTGTTAACAATTTCTTTTCTTAACGTCTGAGTTCCTATTCCTGTTCTATTTCCCGGGTCAATAAATATCTAGCGTTTAATTACATATCTTTGTAACTTAATAAGTTTGTTCATTTGTACGTTTGTTTTTTATACAAAACCACACTGTTTTTAATTTATTCTCCAAATTTTGGAAAATTTCATATTTACTGCCAAATAATAACCTTTAATGCCTTTCCTATCACATATTATGATAGCATATATTATAGTTGTTAATTAATGTATGAAACAGTCAGTTAAGTTATTTTTAGTGTTAATTTCATACATTATTGTGTCTAAAACTTTTTGACATAATTCAAAATTTTTAAGACAAATTCCAGGCAGATAAAGTCACGGGCAAATAAGCATATATCTCATTATTTATTTATGTATATCAAGAAAGTATCTGCTTAATTTATTATTATTTTCATACAAATGGTCAGTCATAGTGTAAATAAATTTTGGAGAGTATTCCTTGATACAGAAGAATAAAAAAATTACACATACGTGGTTAATAATAAAAATTCAGACTACCTCAGAATTGCTCATTGGCATAGAAATAAAGAGTTGTTCTCGCCAGTTCATGATTCTAGCCAAATGAAATAAATTGTTATACTAAATTCGTGACATAGAAATGATCATTCTTTGCAGCCAACTGTTGTTATACTGCAACGAATGATCATTTCCATATCAATCATCTGCAAGAAAAGAGCCTATGCAAAAACCTATACAACCTATGTAAAATTGACTACATGGACCAGCTTTAATGGTCTTTAACAAAGTTCTATATTCTGATTGCACGTTTCTGAATTCATATTTCTAGCCAAAACTAATAGATTCATAAGCAAAATTCCTTATATCGAAATCATTTTTCTCAACAATTTTTTTACTATCCAAATGAAAATACACCAGAGCGCTAATTATCTGCACCTATCTAGAACGAAACTTATGTTAGCAAAAATTCTGGATGACTGGACTACTTATAAAAACCGTTATGGTAATGATTTTAGGTAATTTTCTTTCAAACTTTTCCTAGGGTTAGGACTGGCAGTTATAACAGGTCATATTTATCATTATAAGCTGCGTGCTTAGAAGTAAGTATATAAATTTTTTTAAACTTTTATTTTCTACAAAATTAGTAGAAAAACAAGGACACCAGCAGATGATGGAATATACAGGAGAGTTATAAGGTATATAATGGTGGAATATGAGAAACTGGTGAGCAGGAAAGTATTATGTAAAATAAAATTATGTAGTCATTTTTACGATTAGTTTTAGACTGAATGGTATATTAGAAAGTTCCCAATTCTGATTTCTATATGTTTGCATTTGTGTTGTTCAAACATAGAATATTATTAAAATAAGAGGTAACTAAAAATATATTTATCAGGGGTTTTTTTTTAACATAGCACAACTGGAACACGAACAGTTGTTCATACAGTTTGTGGTCCAGATGGGTTTTGTTCACAAAACAAAATACAGGGTCTTTGATTGATCTGCTAAATTGAACCATGCGTTTAATCTCCATATTAATGTATAAGAGATATTAATGTTGTTAATCAGTATCAGATAAAAGTACATAAATGTTATTTTTATATTAAATGGCTTGCAAAAAGTATATGCTAGATATAGCTTGATCTTACAAGAAAAATTTGAGAAAAATAAACTTTGTATGCTTTGAACTATGTTTAACAATAAGGTAGAAAAAATTGAAAAAGAAATCACACTAAATACATTATAGGTAGGTAAATAACACTTCAACAAACTACTTATATGAAAGTATAGTGGGCATGAGACATTTTTCGTAACTGAAATAAAATTTCTTTTACCAAATTCTATTGGGAATCATAAAATTTTAATTGGGAAACCCTTTTATATCTTATTGAAGCTTCACACAGTTGTAATGCAAATTAATGTATCATGAGAACTGTCTATGACTATATTATACATATAACAGAAACAACAATGTTTATTCGCCACTGACTTGAAGTTCTCTGTGAAGAATTTACAAATTAATGTATGAAAAAAAAATCTTGGAGTAAAAGTAATATATAAAAAATTCCCTGTAACGAAGCACAGGCACATTTGATAGTGTACATATAAATTTAACTATAAAAATCTAATTAAACTGATAACAGACACCTTATGACAAGGTACATTACCATCTTGAAATATTGCTTGTGGAAAAGTTTGAGAAACTTCCAAAATAGTATGATGACTTTCTACTTTTGTAATTCCCATGCTATTTAAGTCAATTGATCCATTGAGTCTAATTCCTTCCAAAGTTATGCACTCTTATAAGGCGAGTTATTCACTACTTTTAGAGTGCATTTTTCATTGTCGCACACCTCTTTGTCATTGAAATAGCTTGTTTCCATCAGGTCCAGAAAGATTGAACTTCTATTTCATTAGAAAAACCACTTCTTTGACTCATCATAAAAAAACCACTCAGCCTAATCATTATCTTACCATTTTATAATTTTTTTGTTCATTCAAGTCATTTTTAAAAAATTTTTTTGTTAATGGGTCTTTTTGCTGGTCTTTAAATCTGCTTCATTTAATCATTACTGTACTCATTGTGAGAAATTTTTTTTTACTATACAAATTTTATAAATCTCTTTTAATTTTTGAACATGTTAGAAATCGACATTTTAAACATAGTCTTTTTAATTTGTAGTTAACTCATCAGATGTGCAATGTTCAGTGGTGCTGCCCAGAACTTAAATTCTAATTTAAATGACAGTAACTATATATCTTGCTAATAAACCTCTGACTTGTTTAACAACTTTTTTGCCATTATGAGCATTGAAATATTTTGCTTTCTTATTTAAAAAAAAAACTAATATTTTCTGAGGTAACATTAATTGCTTTATTCTTGCCATTATTTAAATGTTATTAAAATTACAACTTTTCAAATTATTGAATTTTGCTTTGTAAACTTGGCAACATTCCAAGTATGATGCGAAAGACTGTTTACTAAAATTTGCATTTTAAAAGATAAAATTGGCAGTTTCTTAAAAAGAAAAAGAAAATATCCAAATGTGGCTTTTATTTTGTGTTTAGCACTCTAGTGCAATCTTATTTTGTAAAGCTAGCTATTGAATATGCAAATTAAACTTTCATTTGCTAATGAAGTTGCTTTTATATTTCCAGTATATCAAGTTTTTTGATTTCTATTACATGGGGAAAAAAGTTTATATGCTGAGGTATTATCAGTGTTATTGAAATACATGCTATATGAATTTGTAAATGTTATGGGGAAATTACCAGTCAATTGAACATTTTGCAATATTTGTCAAAGAAAATGTTTATAAACCTGTAACAATAGGAGTTCAACTAGAGTTGTTACTTTAATTGTAACCTTTGTCTACGTTAAGGAAATATGTACCAGGAATAATAAATATATTTTCAGATGATAAAAGAAAATAATAAGAAAACCCAGTGAATGATCACTTTTATTTTTACCAGACACCCTTTTTAAGTAAAAGCAGTAACTTGATTTTAATTTTATAAATTTAGAACTTACCTCCAGTAATCTAACTTTAAAAAATACAATAAATGAGCACTTTAATTATTCACTGGATTTTACCATTAGATCCATACCACCTTTATTTTGAACATTTATATTTTTGAAAAGTTTGCAACCAAATATTTTTATTTAGTTTAGATCTTTAATTTTCTTTTACGTCAAACAGAATCATCGTAGCTAATGAATTAATGAATACATTATTGTTTTTTTAAGTTGTAATTTACTTTCCTTATGGAAACTTGCTGTGGAGCTCACATATTCTTTGTTATGCCTTTTCTCTACGCATAAATATATAGCTATCTGGACAAAGCATTAGCTAGCATTTTAGCAACAGTGTAGATAATGTTTATTTTCAATTTTTATGCTGACTGAAATCTATTTTAGAGAATTTGAAATAGAATTGTTCTTAGTCTATTCATCCTATGTCTCGAAATTTTTGTCATACAACTTTCTTGGTATATATTAATTCTTTAAGACAGACACATTTAAATTTTGAATTCCCACAGGTTTCCAGCCTAGTAGCCCAAAGCTTGCATGCTTCCGTTTGTGAGTCTCAATTGTTCTCTCATCATTCTAGGAAAACAAGTTGCATATTCTGCAGTATTTGCAGTGAAAATATGTTTTTTACCTTATTGTAAACAGGCGGAACACTCCTTTCCTCAATCTGTTATCAGCATTACCTGCAAGCATCAGCAATTATGCCTTTATGGGAAAAGAAGTTTTATTGACTGGCTTGAGCAGTTCTTTGTCTTTAGGCAAAAATTGTCAATAAAGTTAGTAAAAGTCATTATTTTTCAGATTGATCAGTATTAGTCAATATTTTCATAATTAAGTCAGTATATTGTGCTTCTATCTGTGTGTTTGTATGAGAGGGTGTAAAGTTATTTGAAATGTTCTCCACTCTTCCAAATATATTTCAGTGCTATTAGTCTTTATCACATTGCATCTTAGAACTTGACTTGTGATCAAATTGATTCCAAAGTAAACTTATAATTTGCATTACTACATAATATCAGAAATAGAAAGATCATAATTGTACAAAAATTGAATGTTATTTGTCAATTACTCTATACTAAAGTTAGTCAGTATTTTGAAAAATTTGTCAGTATTTTGGTCACTGTTTTTCCAATTTTGGTAAAATCAGCATTTTTAAACCTCTGACTAGCTTTCATCTCTGGATATTAGCTAGGTCAGGGGTTAGCAGATTTTCAAGAGAGAAGAATCAAATTGTCAACAGAATAAAGTAATATATCAAAGAGGCATTTATATTCATTAATTTCTATTCATACAAGACATAGAGGTACAAATATACAAAGTATGAAGAGCCACATGCAACTTATAAGCAATGGTCTTCTTATCCCTGGGATAGGTTATTGCAAGATCAGAATTATTAAAGTGTGTATGTTCAAGATTTTAGAATTTTCTTTGTGCATAAATGATGACTCCATCATTCTACATATAATGGAAAAATCAACAACTTCTATTCCATGTTTGATAACAAACTATAATTTTACTAGTTCAATGTTAGATAAATTTTAAAAACCAGAGTTACATTTATTAAAAGTAGGGATGGAATGTATATTGATTTTGAATATCCGTAACCCTTTGCTTTTTGGACATGGATATCTGTACTTTTTTTTTGTTATATTGTATATATTTTTTTAAATTTATAATTTTAAAATAATAAATTACAAACATTTTATACATTATGGCTTAATATATTTTTTTTCCTTTTTAATGTATCAAAATATAAATTTACAGATAAGTACTGTTTATTTAAATACTTATATAAATAATGATGCATAGAAAATAATATTTAAACATTATAATAGACAATCTATTGATATTTTTAAAATTATGTATTGATATATATGTATTTGTACAAAAATGCAAACACTAACCATTAAATAATTTAAGAATATACCCTTGGATGAGGAGTATTTTTTTTCTTTGATTTAGATAATATATTTCAAGTATAAAATCAATATAAAATCATCTTTACATATCACTATAAAATTAAAAAAAAATTTATGCTGTTTTATTTTGAGTTAAATGAGTATTTGAAGATTTTCAAGAATAATAAATTAAATATACATAAGGAAGTTGTATTATTCAAATCTGTATAAATTTAAGAAGTAATAATACAGGGAAAACTCACTTATATGAAGACGAGTAGAAATGTAAAATTCTTTGATTAAAATTCTTTGATTAGAAAAGGAAGAAAGAATAATGCTTTACACAGAAAGGTCTTTGCATCAGAAATAAAGGTATGAAATTTGTTCTTTTGCTTGCAAGTTTTGATTTTGTTATTCGATCATCCACAGTGTAAAACATAAGAAAAGCAGAAGGTTAAAACTATCGAAACAAATGAAACTGGCTGATATATTTAATTAAAATATAGTGAATATGTTGTAAAATGCCAAAGTTATTTCCCATTAAACCATAAACCTAATTTTAATTTGATGTTTAATATGAAATTAATTATCTGTATTGCTGCTTTTTTTTATAGTTGTTAACTTGAAATATATTAAGTTGTTTTTCACATACTTTTAATAACTTATTTGGGTTTTTGTTAGAGGATAAGTATTTCTTAAATTGATTGTCAACTTTAATTTCTTTTTCGGAACACCTATAATCTGCAAAATTAATAATTCGGTAGCAAGTATTTCCAGTCAATGCCTGATTATCAATTTTGACTCTGCAAGCTTAGAAACAGAACATTTTATTTTGAAATTAACATTGTTATATAACCCTTAATACATTAACATTTCATTAAAGTTCATTTAAATATAGTACAGTGCACATTTGCAACCTACCTTGTGATACAATAAAATGTCAACTTCACATTGGATTAAATAAATCCCAAATGGCTGAGAATATGTATGAAGCAATGGGAAAAAGACATGATGGTTTGCTGTCCATTTGTCTACTTCCAAGCCAAACCAGCTTTGTAATTGTACTCGAAACCCAAATTTAACAATATTTTAAAGTATCACTCACTGCTAATATCTGAATAAAGTCTCCCATAAGACTGGCAATGTAATAGATTTGTCAAAGCACCAACTGATATTTTCCATTAAGAAATATCAAGTACGAAGTTTCCAGAATTTTCTTTATCTCATTTTTTGGCTCTTTCTAAGCAGTTTTGTCTTACCATGAATATTTTCTTCTGTCTGGTCTCAAAGAAGCTGGCCACAGCACTGGAGTTGGCTAAGCTCAACATACCAGTGAACACGGTCAAGAACCTGACTGACTCTCTTCCTACATGTCTTGCAGCAGTGCTTATTCTTAACAGGTGGTCACATTAATATGACCACCTGTTAAAATCCTACTTACATATTACACATGCAATCCCTATTTTGTGAGATATAAAGTCCAAAAATCAATTAAAAATTCATGTTTAATATATTTGATGTAGTGAAAAGTCCTTTTCCAAATTTCAGAAATACTGAGTATATATATATAAATGTATGTGTGTGTGTGTGTATATATATATATACTCCTCGGCACAACAGCCCCTAGGGGGCCAGGGTCTACGGTGTCAATCTCAGTTTTCTAGACCAAGGGCTCTGGGGTGCGAAGCATATGTTCCGGTTAGGTGGTCAGCCTTACGCAGAACCCCCAGTGTTTAGTTCCCAAGCATTCTTGGTCCACAGTTTCTCTACCCACTGAAGGGATGAAAGGCTGAGTCAACCTTGCCCAGCCCGGGGATTGAACCTCGGACCTGTGGCGTGTGAACGTGAAGCACTATCCCAACGCCACTGGGCTTCCCATATATATATATGCATTATTTTGATGCAATTAAACTTATAATTTTAAATTTTCTAAACTTAATCAGTAGACTAAACTGTTTTAGCTGAAAGAGAAAATGTGTGATATAAAATATCCAAGCCTCAAATTGTGATTTTTCATCCTTACACACGATTACTCTTGTAACATTGCACATATTTTCATGTATTATCATTTTCTAGTGTGGAAGATTTTTAAAGCTTTAATTTAAACCTAAATATAATCATTTTGATGCCAAAACAATTTTTAAACCTCTTCAAATATTAAAAATCTACATTTTTCTTATTAACTGTTTATTTTTAAAATATTTATCAGACATTATCCTAATATGTTTATCACACTATTAAAATACCATTTTATGTTCAAGCTAGGATTGATACTTTAAAAGCTACAATAAATAATTTAATTTTCCTTTAGTTAAAAATAAAACACTGAAATGTATAAGTACATATTCTAAATTCCAAAGTTGAGATTGTTTTATTTTTAATAATAAAAGAAAATGTATTCATTAAATCTATTTTAAGCTATTAAAAATTGTGTTTCAATCTTATATATCAAGCAGTGAGATGTTCTAACAAAATAACAATAAAGCAAAAATATAAAAAAAAGGTTATTTGAAAAAATTTGGTTTTATTTAACAAAAAATGATAAAAATGAAATAAAATATTTAAAAAAATTTAATACAGCATATAAAGAGAAACTGTGATAAGCTCCTATATGAAATTTCTGCTGATATATAGAAATTGTGAAGTAATTTTTTTATAGTTGAATATTGTATTGCCACAAAAAATGACCTTGAGCAAAATTTCAGATATCTAGCTAGTCAGAAATTAGTTAAAAATTTATTGCAGAATATTCCTAAGTGAAGTTAAATAAAAGGGATTAAAAAATGAAAGTAATTCCTTGACTTTTGTTACTTAGTAATAACAAAGAAATTGATAATCTCAATACACATTCTAACACACAAACTATATTCTTTAAGTTACAAAAATGTTGTAAAAGAATTCCCAGTATTAAAACTGTGCTTGATTAACAGTATAGTAATATAAAGATTCCATTTTTTTTTTTATATTTATCTTCTTAACTTTAACATTTTTCTTTCTCTTTGCTTAAACATGGTTGAAAATTATCATTTTCATTAAATGGTTTTAATAGAATTATTTTCAAACAAACTGCAAAGTTACAGACACAGAATTTTGAAAGATCCTTATCAACCACACTTATCTAGGACCTAGACAAAAACTCAGTGCTGTATTGTGACACTTCCTATACTGTCAGGGATTTTATGTTTGGATACACATTTCATCTTAATTTGAGTTCAGCAATTGTTATTACATTCAGCATTTGATCAGCAAGACAGGTTGTGCTTCACATTGTAAAATTATCAATGAAGGGAGAATATGCATGTTAAAATAACACTTGCTTTTGTTTCCATAAAAGGTAATTAAGCATTAATTTTAAAAGAAAAAAAAAATAAGTATGTTTGTATTGTAAATATAAGACAGTATGAATAGTTTTATTGTTGATTTTAAAAAATTTAGATTCTTCAGCCCTGAAAAACACTTGGCAAGCATTCTAGATACTGGAAGCTATTGAGAGATTGAATTATATATATAGCTATTATATTTTAGAAATTCTTAAGATTTACAAAAACATTTTTCATAATTATTAAAAAGGGCTTATATCCACAAAGTAAGAAACCTTTAAATGTTAGAATATGCTGTTTAATATTAGTTCTTTAAATAAAAATTTATTTAAATCTTATGTCTATATGTGCATGTTTCTTTGGGCATTTATAGTATATATACATACATAAAAAACAGGCACATATTTAAAAATATTATACACCATAAAAACATGTTTCACTAATTGTAAGAAATTAATTTAGAAATATTTTTTTAAAGAAAATTTTATCAGGATTTATGAAGAACAAATGACTAAGAAGGATACTAATAGGAAAAAAAGTATTTTTTGTAAACTTTCCACAAGGAACTGGAGTTACCTTAAAATGGATCTATCTGCCACACTGGATTCCTCTTGCTCAATGTTAATCCTGGCAATAAAATAAAATTCCCACTAGCCAGCTCTCATTTTAAAAATTCTTTTGAATAAATTATACCACATTACATAACATCAAATTCTCTGCTATCTTAAAAATTACTGTTCTCCATTTTTTTTATATAAAATTGGAGAACAGTAATTTTTAATTATATGTGAGAAATTTTGGTATACTATTTTTTTTTTCAGATTCAAATATTTAACACACATAAATTTAAAAAAAGGGAAAGGATGCCATCCTAGATAATTTGTTTTAACTCGTGATACAATTTTTCAAAAGAATTCTGAAAAACATCAGTGAACTGCAGGGAATTGTATTTTTCTCCATAGGTTAACAATAAGCAAGAGGAATCCAATATAGCAAGTACAGACCAATCTTTAGTTTCTTAGCAGCAATATTCAAACAGCCATAAAATTTTTTAAAGCACAAGTATAATGTCAGCAATTCATTTGTAATTAATTCTTGCTTTCAGAAGAGAAAAAACTCAATGAAAGAATCAATTTATTAGAGAAAAACTTTATTGGGAAACACTGATTTTTCTTACAGTTAATATGTGAAAAGAAAAAGGAAAAACAAGACAAGAAACAAATGAGCCACAACTCTCCCAATCCCATATCAAAAATAATTTTCCACTTCACATCTAAAATCCACCTATAATAGCAATGACTGTTCAGAAAGGATTACTTTTAATGATAATTACTTATCCATCAGGATTTATGTATGAACACTATATGCAAATCTCCCGAGTTTGTTAAATCTGAATAAGACATACAGGGAAACAAATTTACAATATACTTTCAAGCAAAGTATATACAATGTCAAGACTAATAAAACATTTTAATGAAATTTTTTTTTAATGACTCTGAATATTCAGGTGTAAATTTAAAGCACTTGTATATTCTAAGATGAGCTTATGAGTACTCATAAATGAAAATGTCACAACAGCTTCTATGAGTGATAAAAACAAAACTAATATGAAATTTAATAAAATTTACATAACCATATGATCATCAATTTAAAAATTACAGATTAAAAGTCAGTTAACAGCTTAATCTATATCATTAAAGAACTTAACTACCATAACATGCTTTATGTGTTATAGAATACAGAAAAGAAAAAAGGTCTTAAATAATTAAGGTTTATTTTATGTATTTGAAGTCAAATAGGCAAACAACCAAAACTGCTTGGAGAGTATGGCACAAACTATATTTCCCTATCTAAACAAGAAGTGAAATAAAAAATAAAGAGGAAACAGTAAAGTCAAGAAATTCATAATTTACAAAAGAAAAATCAAGAAATAAAATGCATCAGTGATTAAAATTACTGGCATGCTTGGACTGTCATATACATCTTCATATAGGACATAAAGCATTTTTCAAGTTCCAGATTTGAAGTTCTGATTACTCATATTAAGAAAACAATGTTATATACACTGCAATTTTCCCCTAATCATTTATTCCTTTCTTTCAAGGGAATCACAAGAGTAATTCCTCATTAAATCTTTTACCTTCAACAATGAGGTACCGAGGAAATATTTCCTGAGGTCATTCAAATGTTTATTTTAAAAGTAAATGTGAAAAATCAAAATTATTTACAAAAATCTATGTTTGACCTCCTTATTGTTCTTATCAAGTCCTTTTTGAGTTTTAAATGAATAAAGTTATATCCTTAACTGAGTATAACCATTAAAAATTCACATTTCAAGCCATGAAATGAATGCCTTCACAGAATATTAAGTCAGCAAAGATGATTTTCTATAGCATGACCTCTAGGAGTCTTGTATTCCAAAGTCATAACAATAACTGATGACAGGCATCTTGTGACTTGTAAGATAGAATAAACTACACAATTCACTAAAATTACATCTTCTAAAAAATCAATCTTTTCTTACTCTTCTCAAAGCTTTTCTGTACTTACGAGGAGCATTTTGGGCAGTATTTGACTTGGAGGCTGATGATGCTCTATAGGACAAAACAAAGAAAAGAAATATTAAATAACATGGGCAGACAACAAACTAAACATTAAAATATTCATTATAGCGAGACATTTTGTTACATAGATATTTCATTCTATACTGTACACTTTCACAATTATGACACTTATTTTACTCAGTATCAGGCTGTAATAAACAAAAACTTAAAACCACTCTTCCTAATTACGACTTTTTAATTTTGTTTTTAAAAGTGTATTTTAAAGCTTTGTTTCAACTGTTTACAAAGCATTGTTACAAATGCTAATATCTATGAGCTGTATTGTTGCAGATTGGTACACATACTACCTGTTATAGGGTAATTCCATACCAAATCGACACAAGGTTTCTACCTGACCCCCTCCAATTTTGATTAAATTTGGTATAGTAAGTGACTTCATGGTAATAAAGAAAATCCCCAAATTTTATGTTCAAATAAAAATTGGTTTAGGAGTTATAAGGCTTTAAATTTGCCAGATTTGTCTAAAAAGTACACTATCGGCATACCTTTAAATTACACCTGCTCCTCACCTAATTAAGCTAGAGATATGTGCAAGGTGTTATTTTAAAGCTTTTTTAATGGGCTTTCATATGATATACAACATATGATGACTTGAAATTTTTTTTAAAAATTTAAATTTAAATTAAAATTTAAAATTTAAATTTCTCAAAAAGCCAAGTTTTTAAAATTTTGAAAAAAATCTCAAAAATTGCTCATATTATTGTTAATTAATCCTCAAAGTTTCATGTTGGGATCATAATGGGATCACAAGCTACAAAAGTTTTTTGTTTGATATATTTACTATTGGAATAACGAAAATGAGAACATGCATTCATTACTTTTAATCTAACTCAGCTGTATAGGATGGCATTAATGTTTACACACTACCTTATCGACATATACTCTAGTAAATAGTACATTTAACATTTGTGAAGTTTTTAGAATGAAGAAAAATCATTAAAGTGCATTACTTTTGATGGATGGTGCTACTTATTTAGTTGAAACTGGTAGAAAGCTTTATGTGTTTTGAGAATTTCTACTTCAGAAAGAATATACATTGGTCCTGTTGGAGTTAAAGGATCCACCTTACACATAACATCGGAAATTGGAATCCATAGTACATCTGGCTTATATAGATATAAAAAAAGATGATGATGGTCCAGATGAGTGAAGAAATGTCACTTTTACCTCTTCAGAGTTTTTCTCTTCTTTCTCTTAACATAAATGTAAGCCACCAATTGCAATTATAAACAGCAGTAATATAGCCATTTTTATCAGCAAATAGAAGCTTTTATTGTGATGCTATAGCAGTTTGCATCAATAAATCTTGTGAAAAGGAAAATGTCTTCTCAAAGACTTTTGTTTTTGATTCTGTGGGTATAAAAGCATATTTCTGAGTCCCAGGAATTTCAAAAGCATTTTTAAATTGGTCATCTAGAAATATAGCTGTAGAAACATGTTCTTCTTGGGTTGAAAAACAAAATGTATTCTTGTGATGTTTTCCTGTGCCCTGTTAAAAAGTTGTTGTGGTGTAAGTATTTGATTTTTATATGGTCGTTGTAGGCTTGCTCAAGCCGCTAACTCTTGAGTGTACCTCCTACCCCATCACAAGGTCCTTTACCATGAGCTGTTGTCCAAAAATGCCATTCTGCCTCAATGCCAAAATCTTCCTTATGTAACCTTATTTGGCAAAGTTTTTCTTATTTATATATTGTGCAGATGACCCATCTGAGAAATAAAATATTTTCCTTGCAATTTTTTTAAAATTCTGTCTTAAAAAAAGTAATAAGCTTCTTTTGAAAACAGTAAACTGCTACTGTATTGGGCTCCAAACAGTCTTAAATTACAAATGTAAAGTGTACGTAATGTAATTACGTATGTAAAGTGGTCAATTCCAAACTTCCCTTTGTAATATACAACAAATGGGTGAGTTGTAGATTGAACATTAGTCCAGTGGCAGCTCTGGGTCTCATCCTGTATAACAAATGAGTAATTTTCAGCAAAATCAAGAACTACAAACTCTGAATCTTTTAAATTTCCTTTTATATTGTTTATAAATGAATTTTGTTGTTTCACCACAAAGTAATGATAAACTAATACAGACATTTTCTCACAAAATAAGTCAATAAATTCTGATGCTGACTTTTGTATTGTTTCTAAAGAGCTCCTATCTACAGAAATCCACTGATTGAAAATGATCTTTTCCACCATATTTTCATCGAATGTTTCACCAAGTATGGTTTTTAATTATGTAGTCCCAGAACATGATGTACACTCTCCCATGTGGCAGCTGACTGATACTGGATTACAAATCATCATAGCAAGGCAGTCCTTGTATGTGTTAATTTTTCCATGTGTTAATGGAAGCTAATTTGGTATTTTATAGCTTGTGATCCCATTATAATCCCTATGTACTATGTCACAATGTATGAAGCCAGATGTACTATGAATTCCAATTTCAGATGTTATGTGTAAGGTGAATCCTTTAACTCTAACAGGACCAATGTATATTCTTTCTGAAGTAGAAATTCTCAAAACACATAAAGCTTTCTATCAGTTTCAACTAAATAAGTTAGCACCATCCATCAAAAGTAATGCACTTTAATGATATTTCTTCATTCTAAAATCTTCACAAATGTTAAATGTACTATTTACTAGAGTATATGTCGATAAGGTAGTGTGTAAACATTAATGCCATCCTATACAGATGAGTTAGATTAAAAGTAATGAATGCATGTTCTCATTTTCGTTATTGCAATAGTAAATATATCAAACAAAAAACTTTTGTAGCTTGTGATCCCATTATGATCCCAACATGAAACTTTGAGGATTAATTAACAATAATATAAGCAATTTTTGAGATTTTTTTCAAAATTTTAAAAACTTGGCTTTTTGAGAAATTTAAATTTTAAATTTTAATTTAAATTTTAATTTTTAAAAAAATTTTCAAGTCATCATGTGTTGTATATCATATGAAAGCCCGTTAAAAAAGGTTTAAAATAACACCTTGCACATATCTCTAGCTTAATTAGGTGAGTAGCAAGTGTAATTTAAAGGTATGCCGATAGTGTATTTTTTAGACAAATCTGGCAAATTTAAAGCCTTATAACTCCCAAACCAATTATTATTTGAACATAAGATTTGGGGATTTTCTTTATTACCATGAAGTCGCTTACTGTACCAAATTTAATCAAAATTGGAGGGGGTCAGGTAGAATTTGTTCTAAAATTGTGTCGATTTCACATGGAATAACCCTATAATATTTTTTTTTTAATTTTTCACAATACAGAGTTCAGATTGCAATCAAAAGAACATCTTTGCCAAATTAGATGTTAAAGGATTCCATAGTACAAAATTTCATCTATTAATCATTTTTTATATGGTTTCCAAACCAGTATGGTCTACTTTTCTGCTACATGAGAGCTAATGAGACCAGAACCTACAGCTTAAAACCAAATCCGAACAGCTACACACATACATGCCAAAGTTGAATTTGAACCCACAAACTCCAGTACCAAAGAGCAGTGCTCTAACCTTTCAGTCATCATTCAGCTAATCGTTTTTGTGTTATGGTCTAAAGCATTAATATTGGATATATTCATAAGTGTTGCAAAATAGATATTATATGCCTTAAATACTATATTTGTATGTTCTATGGATAATAGTTTTTGCCTGACAGTTTTCAAACATGTTCTGAAATTTTTCATTAAATACTGAAATTTTTCATTATATAGAGTGCAGATTGCAATCTAAAAAAGAGATGTACAACTAGATGTTATAATAGTTCTAAATACAAAATTTCAACATTTTACAGCTAAGCATTTTTGAGTTATGCCAACACCACAAAAAATTTCGATATAATGTATATTACTGCATGTTATACTTGAAATTATTGTAATATAGAGTTCAGATTCCAATTCAAAGAGGAGTTTATTTAGATATTATCATAGTATTAAATACAAGATTCAACCATCTATATGTTGAAATCTTATACCGGTACTTTATTTCTTCTATTTTTAAGCCCTACAAGGTAATTACTTGTTATACAGAATTTGTGATGCAACCAAAAGGGGAGATGCACAACCAAATGTTATAACCAGGGCTTCGAACTAGAACTGAACCAAAAACAAAATCCCCTTCATATTAATCAGAATGAAAACTGGAACTGAACCAGGGGATAAAAAAAAGGTTTATTTGGGTTTAATAAATTTTCAGTCATTTTGCTATTGTAACTAACTTATCAATATTTTTTAAGTTAACATCAACCAAATAATTACTGTCATTGCATGTACATTATGTCAAACAATGGCCAAATGAGTAGGGTGCTAATTTTTGGTGCCAATTTGTGGCTTCAAATCCCACTACTGCATGGATGTTTGTAGCTGTTAGGAATAAGCCTTAAGCAGTAGGTCCCAGTCTCATTAAACCTCATTTTGCAAAAAAGTAGAACATAATGCTTTAAACCAAACTATACCATACTGTAGGTATATGGATTCTAGATTTCCTGGTTTGATGTTCATTAGAATTTTTCTGTTTCAGTTTCGCATGAAACTACTTGTAGAAGGTAGATTTAATTCAGCTGAATGTTCAGTTGTCAAATACAATTGTGATAATTTGTTAGAAAATGATATGAAAGACTATCAAACTTAATTCTTCTCATTCCAAATGTTAGTGTTAAAAATAAAATAAAATAAAGACTGTAAGTGACGCTGCTGACAATTTGTAAACATCACAATTACATGCTGAACCTGGGAACGACAGTATGAGTAAAGAATCTGGCAACCACCAGATCAGAGATATGCAAAAGAGCTGGTGGGTGCTTTAAAAGCTGCGCTGACGATTGTCGAAGGAAGTGCATTGATAGTTGAGGAATGACTGAAGGTGTTTGCAGATTTTAAATTTATTGAAAGTACACTAAAACCAATTGCATTAAATAAGGAAGTAAATAGTTAGAGAAATACAAAGGTGGTTAGTTGGGGTTTCTTGGCACAAGATCCAAGCTAGGATATGCTGCACCAAACAAAGATTGAAGTTTTAACCAAAATAAGAATACATATAAATAAAATTTAAAAGCAGAAGTAACTATAAATCAAATATATAAAAGAAAGAACATAAGTAAAAATACGACGTAAAAGTTGATATTAATTTTTTTTTAAAATTAAACGAGGTTAAAAATGCCAATGCAGATGAGAAGTTCAAATAGTTTTGGGTGCAGGGTCTCACCCAAAAGTTCGCTCAAACGGGGATGAAAAGTTTTAAAATATATATTATAAAATCGTGTAAAAGCCGCACACGAAGTTAAAATGTGATGAACAGAGAGATGAGTGTGACAGAAAGCACATTGTGGAGCAGGCTCAGCCAAAAGTAAATGTTTATGTGTGACTCTAGTATGACCGATGCAAAGACATGTTAAAATGACATCCAATTTGCGATTTTGGAAACATGGCCAAAAAGAGATAGACTGTCTAAGAAAGTAAAGCTTATTTCAAACTTCTAAATTCCATCTGGCATTCCAGCGATCATTCATGTTGATGGAAATGGCTTTTTTGATATCAGTATAAGCCACAGCAACAGTGTAGGATGTAGTTGCCTGTTTTGCTAGAGTGTCCCACTTTCCTGTTACTAGAAATTCCAACGTGACTAGGAACCCAACAGAAAAGTATAAAACCTTTCTTTTCTACAGTAAATATTTCATACTCACGCAAACTGAAAGGGTCCAGCAGGTGTTGAAGTAGCCCCAAAATTGAAACTCGGAGGAGTATTCATATTAAAATTTGCCTGAAATGAACCAGATGGGTCAGAAGCAGTAGGTGTTCCAAATGAAAATCCTGATGCATTAGCAGGCCGTTTTCTTTCCTGATAAAGAAAAACAATTTAATACAAAAACATTTAGAAGATTATTTCTTTTAAGCAAAAGGAATAAAGGGCATAGCATCACTTAATGTATTGAACTTCTTGCTTTTGTTCACAAAGTTATTCAATAGTAATACTATATAATCATAGTTATAAATTAAAGTTGCTTAAAACTTTAAGGACATAATTTGACACTAGAGACACAGAAAAAAGTAGGGAAAGCTTTCACATCAACTTTTCACATGTATTTTATTTAGTGCTTGTAATAATGCTGAAATTGACAGATCTACAAGAGATGAAGTTTCTGATGTTAGATTTATTGAACTCTGTTAAGAAACTTAAATTGTTTTAACTCCATTATTATTTGGTACAAAATTTTAAATTACAATAAGGGAGCTATTGTATACAGACTATAATATACAATCTGCTATAGAAATCTTGAGAATTTTTTAAAAAAGAACCTTGTAGAGGATGTGGCTTTTAATCCTTGAATGGAAGATGAATATTTTAAAATCTTAGAATCCTACTTTTGTTGAGACTTATTACTATTGTTATCCCTGCATAACAATTTTAAAAAAATCGCAAAGTAAGCAATATTCAGATTTTAGCAGTTTAATTATTTAATTACAAAACATCCAAAATATATGGATAACATTCCAGGATCAATAAAATTCTATGCAATACAAGAAAACAAGTGAACAAAATAGATATCGCAGTTAAGTTTGAGCTGCCACAGCTATGCCATACAGTTTGATGAAAAAATATTAAGCTCTGTTATGGAGGAGATAATTGAGTGGAATATCCAAAATTATAATTTTTTTCCATCACAATGCAATAGGCAATTTCAATCTTTGCACAACATATGATTTAATAAATACTCCTAAAAATGCTTTATAAACAGGCAAAAATAAATAAATTAATAATTATTAAATAATTAAATTAATATTTAAATAATGTAGCCTAAATATATATTACAAAATTGTTTATTTAAAAAATTCAATTTGCCCATGACAACAATAATTTCCTTCTTTGATTACTAACATTTTTTGTTCCAATTGCTTTTATTTTTATTCTTAATTCTTATCTTATGAGCTTGAATTGCGCTCATTGTCTCCAGATTACCTTTTTTTGTTTCTCCATTATTCACATTTAACAGTGAATAACCCTCTTTAAAATAATGAACAAGAGGTCTGGAATACCTTTTTTTTCCCCAGAATTTTTTTTTATTTTTAAAAACAAATTTCACAATTTCCTTGATAATCACAGAATCCCCTGATTCCAAGTTGCTGAAAACTCTGTATACTTATTTTTTGTTCTAATAGTTTGCAAAAAATTATTCAAGGTTTAGAGATTTGTATCTACCAAATATTACATCTTATATCAAAATTTTATCACAGGGAAGAGAACAGCATTTAAAATTTTTGATTTGGACACCAAAGCTACTAGAGCAGTCCTGATTAATCTTTGGTAATAAATGGCTATACACCTTTAAATTTTGATACAGCATATTAATTTTTTCTTCAGAATAAAGATAACCTTCATTCAAACATGACTTGACATAAAAAACTAATTAATTTTTTCTAGCTTTGATTATTTTGCATTATTCGAATGAATAACTTCAAATTATTTTTATTATTATTCATCTAATTTAAACTTTAAGACATTACATACTGTTGTATTGTTGGTTGCACCAAATTGGAAGACACCAGATGTAGTAGATGCTCCTCCAAAGTTAAAACCACTAGATGCTGGTTTATCAGTACTTCCAAAAGGTGTCACAACTGGAGTACTTCCAAAGACAGATGGGATTGAAGACCCAAATGTTGGGTTAGGATTTTGAGATAATACAGTACTGGTGTTTTCAGTTTTGTTTGTAAATGTAAAACTACTAGTAGCTGATCCACCAAAAGCAAGAGCTGGAGCTTGAGACCCTGTACTACTTGGAATCTGGTTAGCAGGTTCACTCTTTGCAGCAAACACAAAATTGCTTGCAGGGGATCCAAATGCAGACACAGGGTTCTGAGATGCTGAACTAGGAACCTGATTAGACATCTCACTCTTTGCAAAAGCAAAATTGCTAGTTGTTCCAATTGTTGAAGAAGTACTTCCAGATGGTTGGCTGCCAAATTGAAAAGCTGTACTTGCAGACTGAGATGGTTGAAATGCCGAAAATGCAGACATAGAGGGCAATGATACTGCACCTGAAACATTCAATAATTATATAAATCATATTATTCAGTTTTTCATCTACATCAATATTTACACTATTCAACTAAAGTAGCTTTTGAAACACCATTGAAGAAAAAACGGACCTTAAGAAGTTTTAAAAACTTGCCTCTTTCAAACATCTGAACCATGATTAATTTTTACAAATTTTTCACCAAACATGAATACTTAGAAATCAATTAGTATGGAGATTAGAATTTCTATACTTAGTTGATTTAAGAGTCCAATGGTCCCTTTTTTAGAACACATCAACTTAAACCTATTGTTTATAGTTGAATTAGAAGAGCTGCAAACATACATGCCTGTATTGAAATTTGAACCTGTAAATTCTAGAACTGAAAAACTGACTTTTATTGTTGTATAAATTTAATGCTAATAACTGTCATGTTATAAATACACTAAACCACTAAGACTAGAAATTATTAAGATATTTCAGTTTATAAACATTTCATTAAAAGCCCCAGTAAGATTTAGTACTATAGCTCAGTGTAAAACTAAATTTAATGATTATACACTAATTTTTTAAACCATCAAATTTAAAAAATGCAATGCAATAAATTATGAAATAAAATTTGTACACTTTTAGATAATGTGTAAAATTCTACTGGTGGTACTGAGAAAAAAAAAATTGCAGAGTACAGTCAATCATGTATGATGCAGTAAAAACTAAGTATGGTAATAATATCTTCAACCCTCAAAGCATTATGTACATAATTTTCTCCCCAGCCAATGATGACTTCAAACAGCTATACATGTTACGAGGTTAGATTTAGATTTAAAACTTTTATCACAAGTACAACTGTTATAATCATTTAATTAAAGGGTTTTTTATATTGATCTAAATCACCTTATAACACGTACACACTCGGTTGAAAACATCATTAGCTGGGGAGAATTACATGCATAACGCTTAGAGGGTTAAATGAACCAGCTACATATTAACTAATGTGAAACCAAACAGTCATTCATTTGATGTTAATAAGTTTAACTAGTCACTCCTTTAAAGAAGTAGTTTGAATCTGGCTAAAAAATGTCTGTTTACTTTTTATTTGTGCACTTCTACACATTGGCTTTGCTTTTATTTTTATTAATTTCTAAGCAGTTCTCCTAATATAATTAACAGATTATTAATGATTAACTAACATATAGACATAAAAATAAAAAATTCTTAAAGAAGCAGAAAAAGATAGAAAAAAAAGGAGGAAAGTATACAACTATTAAACATTTTAATTAATAATGTAAAAACAAGAACCTACATTTGAAATACTTTTTTTCTTAAATGAATAAGGTCTCCTAATAAAAGTGTTTAAAATAGAACAGTTTTTACGACTGATAACATATAAAAGTTTTATCCGAATGCATTTAATTAAAAACCAAATACATTATTAATTTACTCTGTTCAAAGTAGCAAACTTTTAAAACATTTTTCTGAATCACTTCTGAATTTAAAACTGCAAAATTTCTTTAAAAATTGTAAACTTAGCTGATTAAAATAATGCTAATTTTTTACTTGTATAAAGTAAAGGAAATATTGTTTTTAACATTTTTTGTTTTCTGGAATCATCATCATCATAATAATAAAATCAAATTAACCCTTAATTTGACAAGATGTTTTTTCAAATATTTTTTAATTTCTGTTATTTTCCCATGTCTGTATAAACATTAGAATCTCTGTAAAATAAACAAATATATATATATATATATAATTTTCCATTTTTGATATAATTAATGTCCGCTATGGTGAACACTGACAATTATGTTATATAGTAGTTATAAATATACGTGTCTGGTGTAGCGGCCAGACTTAGCCATATTAAGGGTTAACCAGATGTGAATTTCTTTTGGCTTATGTCTGTGACACATCTGTTATATGTATTTTGCATAATATGAAAATGATTAACTACAGAATATTGGTTTAGTTTCGGGCACTACATTCTATCAGAACTGAGACCTACTGCTTGCAGCTGACTCTAAATGGATATGAACATTCATAGCACCAGTAGGATTCGAACCTGCCAACTGTGTTATCAAAGAGCAGCACCTTACTCATTTAGCTTGCAAAATATTAAATTTTCATATTTGGAACTGCTTTAACATCTAGTTGTGTATCTCCTTTTTTGATTGCAATATACACTCTACATAATGAAAAATACACTCAAGATGAATTTATGCATGGTCAAAATGGTTATTTCAGCTTTGTGAAATCTCTTATACGTCAAATTATGGAAATTTACTTATTTTACCCCTTAATAATCACATAAATTACAAAATAGTAATAAAAGTGTTTTTTTCTAAGAAAATTGTATAAAAACTGACTGATAGTTTAAAATAAACTAAAAATCTCCAATTTTATTAATTGTCTGGTATAGTGATGCAGTATATAAAAAATTTTCTGGGCATAAGTAAAAGATTAAAAACAATCTTTCTGGTGCATTACTTGTGAACACCCCAGCTTAAAATTATCATGAGCACAGGGGAAATAGTGTGAAAATGTTTCCCTATGATATTGATGGTAGTGAAAACGGAGAAGTTAAGATAAAACAAACCTGATTCTACTCAAAGAAGATAATTTTATTTAGTTAGAATTCAAATTTAATAACTTATTAAAATTTAGACACTAAACATAATAATCAAAAGTACCAGAGCCAAAAGCAAAGGGTGTAGCAGCTGTACTCTGAGCTTCAGTTTTGGGGGTTCCAAATACAAATCCTCCTGAAGGAACTGGAGCTGAAGTACCAACATTAAGTACTGAAGTAGTAGTCTGTGTTGAAGAAGCAAAAGGGGCAGAAGCTATAGAGGTAACACTTGGAGGCTTTTCAAGACCTTTAAATGTAAAACCTGAATAAAATTAAAAATAAATTTATTAAAAAATAGTAAAGAAATTCAATATATTAACTAAGCCAATTATTCACAACCTTTTGCTCACTCATGGGTATCACACCTGGAGGCCTTGCAGTTATGTCAAGACCAAGTTGGTGTATAAATGTCAATAGGGTACCATATTTATCAAATAAGCATTGAATATGAACAACTTAAAGTCAATACATGTTTATAATAATATTAGAGCCCAATTATGATGTAAATGCTATTTAACTGTTTTAAAGAAAAAAGGTTATTAAATACATATCACACTAAAAGATCCTGCTACATTGCCATCAAGTGTACATATTTTCTTATCTCAAGGCATTTAACTATCTATTTTGTGCAGAATACATAATTATTTAACAATCTCCATCCATTTAAAAAAAATTAATAAACAAGGTCTTTCATAAAACCTATTTTCTAGTACAATGTCCATAGTATTACTAAAAATTTAAGTGTTAAAAATTTTTTTTTTCAAATTTTCTAATATTAAAAATTGCCTACATTCTAATTTACTTTCAATATTCCAAGCTTCTCTTTATTCTAATACTAGTAAAATATTAAATCAAATCCTAAATTTTACTGTTTATTCTTAAAAAGAATTTTCAATGGATTTTTACTTTTTTTTTTTTGTACTTGTGTAAAAAAAAAGGAGCTATATCAGAAATATAAATTTAATGATTTGAAATAAGTTTTTCATATTTTGTAATTTTAGACTTATTTGCACACTTAACAAATCACAGACTATTTCTAACTGAAATTAAACTTGGTTTTAATAAAGCATATTTATATAAGTATACAGCAGAGGTGGGCAATCTTATAACAATTAGAGATCACATTTAAATTAGGCACAAATAAAAAAAGGCAGCATAACATGATAAACCTATATAAATGCAAAGTTTGTAAAAAATATTGCAGCTCTATAGTTTTATCCATTTAATCCATTGTTGGATGCAGAAAAAATATTTAATATAAAAATTTACAGCATAAAATTAATACAAAAACTAGATTTTATGAAGGCACAGGTTCAACACCTGTGGAATAGAGCAGGGTTCATGCTCAACTGGAAGGAGAAATAAAAAGAACCATGGGATAAAAAAAGAAGTATCTATTGACAAAACATAACAGTCAGTTTTACAGTCTATATTGTTTTTGTGCAATGCACTACTTAAGCTAACATATGGAATATACTTATGCCATTTCAAATTTTACTGTTTATGCATATTATATTCCAAACTTAAAAATAAAATAACTAAAAGATAAAGCATTTTTTCAGCTAACAGGGTTCATACTCAATTGGCAAGGCTTTTAAGCCTTGCCAATATAACCACAGACATGACACCATAGTGATGCAGATGTAGTCATTTCAATTCTGCATGGGTTTCATTCTATATAAATTTAGAATAATGCATTGATTGATGTAAGCCCAGTGATAGCTCTTCACGCTCCCATGTCACCTATTCAAGGTTCGATCCCCTTTGCAGGTAAGGGTGACTCAGCCTTTCATCCCTTCAGTGGGTAGGCAAACTGAGGACCAAGCATGAGTAAGAACTAAACACCGAGGGTTCCTCGTAAGGTTGATCCCAGGGCCCTTGGTCTTGAAAACAGAAAATGGCCCCCTAGGGGCTGTTGCACCAACGAGTCTAGTTTTTTGATTGATGCCACATTACCAAAGCAAACTTCCTGAATACACTAACTGCATTTTCAAATTTTACTTTTTATACATATTATAATGTAAACTGACAATATAAATTAACAAAAAGCATTAATTATTTTATACTACAAAGTTACCCATTAATATTACATCAAAATAAAGATTGTAATAACAATCCAAAACACATTACATTTGCAATAAATAGATATTAAAGAAAATATTTTTAAAATGGCTTTGGCATTAATGCTAATTATAAAAATGTGATAATTATGTTTAAGGGAGGAAAAAAAAGAAAACACTTTCTAATAATTTCACATTTAGAAGTACTTTCCAAAAAAAAGTGAAAAAATGAGTTTTATAGCACTTTCAAGCTTTCTAAAGACTTTGTAAAAGATGCAAGTTTTGCATAAATACAAACACACAAATAAATTACACATAAATGAAACTTAATGTATGGAAATAGTCTTATTTCCTTCACATTTCAGAGGTTATAATAGAAAAATATTCATATAAAAAAGTAAGTTCTAGGTATATGCATATAATAGAAATATTTTTTAACTTTCCATTATCTACTGCTTGATTGTCATAACTCACATTTCAAGACTTTCTTCTGAAAATACATATGGGAATATTGATGTTCTATTTAATCACAAGTTCATACTACTTACCACCAGATTTAGATGTCTGAGCTGTGTTTGAAGATGCACCAAATGTAAATACAGAAGATGGTGCTGTTGAAGTTGATGAAGGTGCAAAAAATGAAAATGTTGATGGAGTTGATGAAGTCCCAGTATTTCCAAAAACAAAAGAACTAGTTGTAGATGGAGCAGATAAAACAGTTACTGAAGATACTTTATCATCTGTTTTGACAGCAGATGCCGGTGGCACAGTTTCAGATACAGCACTACCTATTTCACTCACTTTGGAATCAGTTACAGTAGTATAATTTGACAAACTATTACTAAATGAAAAACTAGAAGTCGTAGTAGTTACAGAAGTAGTTGATAAATTATTTTTGCTAGAGTCTGTCTTTTCGCCAAACTTAAAAACAGGGGCATTTGTGAGCACTGTAAATGCAGAAGACACTTGCTGTGACTGACTTACTGGTTGAAACACAGATGAAAGTTTATTTTCAGAGGTGGTATCTGTGCTATTGCTTTCAGGTTGCAATGACTTTTCATCTTCAGCCAATTTATCTTTAGACGGAGTAGGAAAAACAGTAAAAGGAGAAGATACAGGTTGTGAGCTTACTTTCTTTTTTCTTTGATCTCCAAAAGGGAATGTTTCAGATTTTTTTGAATCTAACAATGGCTGTGTAGTAAAACTAAAGCATGCAGTTACAGAAGGGGTTACAACCTCTTTAGCTTTAGAAACAAGTGTTTCAGATGATGTACTTGTTATCACAGAATCAGATACTTTATTTTCAGTAGTCTTACTTGCTAGCAATGGGTTAGTAACTTCAAAGCCTCCAGATTGTACAGATGTTTCAGATGTTTTTGCTGTAAAACCTCCCTTCTCTACAACTGTATTATTTTCAGTATTATTTTCATTCGCAGTATCAAGTTTAGAACTGTCTTCATTTACTTTATCTGTTCCAGTCTTTGTACCACTATTATCATTTGTAATTCCTTTACTGTTCTGTGTACTATCAGTTATAGCAGGTGTACTGAAAAATGAACTGGTAGAAGTTTTAGATGGGGCACCACAATTAAAACCAGTAGTACTTGTTGTAGTCTGTGGTTCACTAGTGGCTATACCAAATTTAAATGTAGATGTTGTCGCTGTTGATGGAGCTGTACAAACATAGTTACCAAATTTAAAAGTGATAGGTGAATTTTGAATAGGAGAACTAAATTTAAACCCATTTGTATCTTTAAAACCTAAAAAAGAAAGGAAATAAAAATTAACTACTACTTAAATAGTAGAATAATAAAAACAAATTAGTGTTAATAATAACACATATAACAGAATTTAGTAGATGATACCAACTAAGAACAATTTTAGCTAATTTAGGAGAACTTATAGATTAAAATAATACCTAAAAACCCAAATTATTTTTTTGGATATTCACAAATTTATACATCATTTATCATTCTTCTTACTTTCAACACTTGATACATGGCTAAAAAAATGCCTTCAATATTGTTACTATGTTCTTCTCCTTAATTCTTTTCTTACACATAGAGATTAACAGCATAAATGTACTACATAATACTGCATAAATGTACAGCATAAATTACTATTCTACTTTACCTCACAGTGATTTCTTTTATCACTGTAAGAATCTTAATACACTTAACTTTTTCCTCCATAAAAATTAAAATAAGCCCCATTTGAGGGTGAAAAAGTTTTCAGTAGATCAACAAATAATGTGAATACATGGTTGAAGGTTTAAAGGTTATAGAGATATTTCAATTAAAATGTAATAGAAATTATAGTAGGATGATTTGATATACAAAGTACATATTACAAATGAAATTAATGTCAGAAATTCATCCTAGGCGGCTGAATTTCAGAGACCTGAAACCCTATTGAAAACCTGTGCTAAAGATACAGGTTGCAAATAAAATACATATAAATTAAAAAAAAAATTACTCAGTTGTCAATTATTTAAAAAACTTGGCAAATTATTGAAAAATAAAATTTACAAGTGCTGTAGTGGTGATCACAAAAATCTGTTGACAGCACAGGCGGTTTTCCCTTATTGAGAATTTATGGTTTGGAAAAATTTTCAAAATTAAACCTTGTTTTATAAATTTCTCTTTGTGTAATCAGGCAGGCCTTTAAAATGGTTACACAGCTGTACTCTACAATATGTTGCATTCTGATAAGTTCCTGCTCACCTGGTCCATGTTGGGACTTTGACCTTACTTGAGACTTAAAATATTGTATTTTAGCATGTCACTGGCAAGCACCAATACCAAGTAGGGATTAGGGTGTTCCATTCTACCCTTCTCTGTACTTTATCTTTTTGGGGATACCAGCATTCAAAGTTATCTACTGACAAACTTTCCAGGAATGCATTTATACACACTTATCCAAAAAATCAGGCATTTTCTAGCTATAAAATTTAATGCATCTCATATGAATGTAAAGAGATTGAAGAATACATGAATAGTAAAGCTATAAAGAAAGCAATAAAATATTTAGACTTTTCATGGTGATACATCAACTGATTTTAATTCTTATTGAATTCTAAAGTCAGGAAGGTGATGAAGTACTAAATGATGCAAAACAATTAAGAGAGAATTCTGAAGAGTTATATTCAAGGGATTACATATCGATTTGCAGTTATGTTGGTAAAGATAAAGAAACTAAACAGAACAAAATGTCCATCACATATGAGAGCACTTTTTTCACACAACTGGAAACAATGATCATGCAATATTTAGTTCTTTGTTACTACAATATATAGTATTTCATATCAAAGAAGCAATAATACAAATTACTGTACAGTGGAAGAATGTTTACATCAAATCAATTGCAGATAATTACCAACATGAAAATGGAAGTTATTTTATAAAACACACACATGTATATATATTTATACATACATATATGTACATACATGTGTGAAGCACAATTAATTAATCCATTGAGAATGAATACTGATAATACTCAGTGACGAGAGTAAAATACTTCCCCCCTCAGTGATCATCATACAGCATACAAAAACCACTATTAAACAATGTCTCCTCACTATTTCCAAATATGTTGTAGAGGGATAAGATACAGAATTGTAATTGATGAGTCAAATACATAGAAAAAATATCTTGCTCCCACAATAAGCTTCTATAAAGTAAGTTTTGTTGATTATACAATTTTATATCAGTCTAAAATATATATATATATATATATATATATATATATAGAATCAAAAGCCTAAGGTCAAAGTACAGTACTTTGGAGGGCTGTTAGGTCTAAAGTAACTTAATATATTGATTAAGAGGGAAAAATGAAATCAGAATCCGAGAATTGTTCATGCTAATTTTTTTGGTATAACACACACAAACAGTTTTATAGTATATATATATATATACCTACACAGTTAAGAATTATATTTATAAATATCTATAAATCATATTGTTACTACCATATATCAAACATGCCAACATTCAAGCCCCTCTGTCAGGAGCAACTGCATTTTTCTTTAAATTTAACATGTTACCCACAAATTAAACTCATATACAATTTACAAACATAATAAAGAAAACAAATTATAAATAATAACAAATTATAAATACATATTTTAATGGTTTTAAAATTTAAACTGAACAAATTAAAAATAAACACAGAAAATTATAAAGCATAAATTAAATCTTATACATTTAACAATGTTCTAGTAGATTTTATAGCTTTAACAACTTATTTTTTAGAACAGTTTTTCTTGTAGCAACAATGACTCTAAATTAAAACATTAACATTTTTCTATCATCACAGATTCTAGAGAAAGTTCACTCAAATTTGACTACATTCTGTTTGGTTTTTCCTCACAGTGCTGAAAATTCTTTCACAACCAGCATTACTATGTGAAAGAGTAATATATTCAACATTATTTTTGGCAAGACTTTGTATTTGATTGCTGATGTTTCAGTTGTTAAAAAGTTTTGTAATTTTCCAGAGCAATCTGAAGAGTTTCTGGAGTTATCAATTTTTTCATCTAGAGCAATTGGCATGTCTGATATATTTCCATGTATAAGCCAAGAATTTTGGGAAAGGAAGGGGGGGGGGTGAATCTTTGTTGGATTCATGGAACAGATGCAATACATGCTATATTTTTTTTAGCGACATTTTTTGCTGTTGACAACAAGTAGGTGCCTACTCTGCAAAAATTAATAAAGTTTCAAAAATTTGGGAATGAGAAGATATCAAGAGATTGAAAAATAAATTTTAAATGACTCTTAACTGTGTTATAATCACATCAACAGTACTATAAGTAGCAGATCAACTAATCTTATAATAAACATAATTTTGCATAAGACGGAAGTATGTACTAACGTAACTTACGTAAATGTATTATTCTGACATAAAAGAAAATTTATTATTACTGTGAATTTTTTTAAAAAAGATCTTTTGATATTTTCCTTTTCTCACTATAGTCATAAGCTATATACAATTACAATTCTAAATTGATAATATTTTTAAAATTAAATTTTAATAAAGTTGTGACAAAATTAAAAGTGTAATTTATTTATAATTTTTAATAATGTTTTTTAATTAAAATTTATGCATTCCATACTTTTAACTAAATACATAACTGATGTTATTAAGAGAGTTAGAATTCAGTTAATACCTGAAGATTTGTCTGCACTTGGATGCAGTGTCTCACAGGCTTTACATTTTTTTTCTGCCATTGGATTTCTCACCCAACAGCTTGTACATTCCCAGGTAGCAAAGACATTACTGCTTGAGATTTTAACTTCTATAATATTAAAACACACTATTAATAAAAACTTACACGAAATACTAAATTGGTAAATCAAATATTTATTAGTTAAATGCTTAATAATAATAATAATAATAATAATGCACCAATAAAATTACCCATTTCATGGTTTAAATTATCAAAAGTACTAAGTTAAATTTAATGCATGACACCAGAGATATATATTAAAATATAACTTTCTTAAGATTTATCAGAGATTATTACAAATGTTTTCTTTTTAATTAAAAGAAAATAAAAAAATAAAAAATAAAAGATAATTTATTTTGACTTCTAAATGGGGCAAAGACTTTAAAAGGTGTAAAACCTTTACAAGCAAATTTAATAAAACTACACACAGAAATTGAAATATTATGAACTGTTTAAAATTGTGAATAGGCTGATATATTTTATTTTAGCATCTGAAAACTAAAATTTTAAAAGTACTGACAAATACTTTTTTTTACTCAAAACTAACATTATGTGGTGTTTTAAATATAAATAAAATTACCTGCATTGCCTTTTGAAGAACGAGTGCTTTCACAAGCTATGCATTTGGATTCATTTGAAGGATTCTTAACCCAACAACTGTCACATTCCCACTTATCAGAAGTGTTTACAACAGATGTTGAACCTATTTAAAGTATAAAATGTAGTTGAAATTTAAATGGTATAAATTGAAACAATGCTTGAAACATAATTCTCTAATACTCTTATCAAATATATATCTTAAAAGGGAGGGGGGAGGTAAGAAGTATACAACAGTTTGGAGTATACAATCAACTTTTAGTCTGAAAGCTAGAATAAACTTTCCAAACAGGAAAAGATGTATGCATACAGCAGAATGTGATAACTCAGAATATTAATTTATGCTAAACTCAATGCAATAATTTTGATAGGATCTTTATAACAATTTAAGGAATGAAGCAGCTTGTAAGATTCCAACACAAAAATTTAAACAATAGGGATAAGATAAAATTATGAAGGAACTATAATATTAAAAAAGGCAGTATTTACATAATTTCATACATAAGTTTATATGTTTTATATAAAATTAACAATTTATAACAACATAAATTGATTACTACTTTTACAGGAATATTACATAATAAATAATATTTTACAGCAATTTTAACTATTTTTTTAAAAGGTAATTGATATAAAAAGAATTTTCTTGGGAAAAAAATTACTGGAAAAACTTGGTCCACATAATCTAAAACTGTCTATAAATAAAATTTAATACTATTGACATAATTAAAAATACATAACTTCATAATCTTACATTCATTAAAATGTGCTCAAATCTGTCTTCATAATCTAAACAAAAAAAGCTGGAAGTTTCAATTTCAGACAGACATCCACAAATTAGGAAATTTTGGAATATTTGTGAACTTATTATGCCATGTGATGACATATTCACAAGATTATAATTAGTGGAGATGATAATTTACCAAATTTTTTTTAATTACCTTTGAATATTTTTTTTTTATCTATGTAACTAACAGAATTCATGCTCAGTAATTAGGGGGGGGGGAGTGAAAAAAAATTTAACTGCATAGCAGTCTATATTTAGTAATTACATTCTACATTGTTTATATTCTATATCATTTTAGTGCTATGCAAAAACTTTTGGAATTCACTTATAGCATTATCAAATATATAGCACACCAAATTTTACTGTTTATATATATTATAATGTAAACCTTCATTATATAATTAAAAAAGTAAAACATTCTGAAGGAAGATATAGGATTCATACTCAATAGGCAGGGTAGGAAAGAACCTATTCGTACAACATCAGTCATGCAGATTTAGTAATTACAATACTGCATTGGTTTCATTCTTTAACTTTTAGAAATGTATTGACTGATGCTGTGTTACCAAAGCAAATTTTCAAAATTACACTTATTGCAGTTTCAAATTTTAATTGTTACAATGTGGACCATTTAAAGAAAAAAAAACTACAGAGATGATTATACTTAATATTACATCATAATAAAGATTGTAATAACAACCAAATGAAAATACAAACTATATATGCAATAAACAGCTATTGTAGAAAGTAAATTGTAATTTATTATTAAATGGCCTTTGTATAATTGCCATTATAAAAATGTGTCATCATAATGAGTGAAGGTGAAAAAACAAAACAAAAAAAACTTTCATGTACTTTCATATATACTTATAAAAAAAATGAAATTTAAATTTTTTTTCACATTAAAAAAAAAAGAGCTTTAAAGCACTGTAAACCCCTAACTGATTAATGGAGTTAACAATTATATCAAAACTGCATTAATTGAGAGGTAATTTTTTACAAGATAGCTTTTATCTATATTTTAAACAAACAAAAATTATGAGGATTACATTGTTCTTTTGTTAATAGATATCAGAAAGATATTTCTATTTATTCTAAGAAATTTTATTTAAGTATAAAGAATATAATATAGATGATAATCTATATTATATTCTTTAAATATAAATAAAATTTCTTAGAATAGGAATTTGACTGTTTTGAAATATGTATGTCTGATTATTTACACCTATATGCATGTATTATTTTTTTTTCTAAAACTTAATTATAGTTACTTCTTACTTATATGTTCTTATTTCAGGTATCTAACATTTAATAATTTTGTAATTATTTTAATAATTATCAAACTATGCTTTACTAAGCCTAGAAGTTTTAAAGAAATTGATATTTTTTTCAATATTTCAAATTTTTAAAATGTTACATTTACAAAACCCTGATAAAAACTGATATAACCTTGAATCCAATTATGTAACTACATCTTCAGAAAGATCTTTAAAACATATTAAGCATATTCAAAAATTTTTCTTAATTGTATAAATTTCTGTATAAATAAAGGAAAATTTTAATTTTCAAATATTATAAAAGTGAAAAATCCATTTTTTTTTTTTTCAAAATTTCATTTTCACAGCACCAATAGCTGTAAAAATTTTCAGTCTATCTGCAAAGCCATAAAATTAAACCAACAATCATAAATTTTATAGAAAATTTGTAAATCTTGGCAAGTATGCAATTACATTCCAGGATTTCTCTCCCCTCCTTAAGAAATAGAAAATACAACTTAACAAAATTATCAAAGTACAATTTTTCAGATTACAAAACATAAATCGAAAGCTGCAGCAAAAATTTGAAAAGGAAAACAAATCCACAGAAATATTAAAAATTTATGTAAAAGCATTTTATCTATTTATTTAAAAAAAAAAGTTTCGATAAATTATTCACATCAGAAATAAGAAGCACTTAAGGAAAAGAAAAATATTACAAGATTCTTTCAAATAATTTTTTTGTAATTGCTTTGTAAACTTTTCTCTTTAAATAAAAAAAAGGCTGTTTTTGATTTCCACCTTTTCTTTATAAAAACTAAATATAAAGCTGAAAAATACCTTGATTATTTTCTTTAGGAGAACGAGGCGATTCACAAGCTACACATTTGGATTCCTTTACAGGATTTTTAACCCAGCATTCACTACATTCCCATGTTGCAGTATTTGATGCAGAACCAGAATCCACTGCTGTAATATAAAGGAAACTGTTAACACAAAATTTGAAGATATAGGTTCAAAAACTTATAAGAATGAAATCTACACAGTAGTAACCTTTTCTTTCCAATCACAAGGTTAAGACATTTTATAAATGTATAGCTAAGTGAAACCAAGGAAATTTTTTTTTTTGCTAGATAATTTTTTAAAACTTTTATTTTATTCACATTGTATAATATTTAAGATAATTTAGCTGGAAAAAATGCTGTATATTACTGAATATAAACCCATTTGTGAATAAATGTGATTTTCCTTAAAAACTTTACCAGAAATTCAAAACCTGTATGATGAAAAAAAAAAAAAAAATTCTGTACCCATGAAATATGTCACCAATAGGTAAAACAGGTGAAATATTTTCCTATCAAATTGCTGTCAAGTAAAATACTAGACCAGAACTTCTCAAACTTTTTCTCTGTCACATCCCGTTTAAGTACAGCAGAGGTAGAGGATCCATTGCACCTTGAGACAGATACAGGAACATAGCTTAGTACATTTTGACAGAGGCAAGGAAAGTTAAATTTTTAAGTAACTACATGCTATCTTTATTATGTTTACAATTCTAAGCAGAATTTTCTTGATTAATTCTACAGCACTAAGTTAAAGAATTGCAGAGCTAGACCATGCAGCCAATAATAAATCTGATTTATCACTTGCTTCTGGTTTGCATAGAAGCTTTTTTTTTTTTGGGGGGGGGGGGGACAGGGCAATTAGCTAATTTGCCACAGAAAAAAAATACTGTCTTGACATGATTAAAACAGGTAAGAATCTTTAGAAATTTATATTTCACTCTTTAAAAATTTTAATATATCTATTCCACAATTCCATACTTTCCTTTTCTTATTTACTATTTGAAAAAAGTTTTGTTTATTGTTCCTTTAGCAATTTTTTTTATCACCAAGGAAATAACACTACCTGTTCTGTGTATATGTATAAGTTGATCCCTCCCCCAACTTTAGAGCTATAAAAAGCTCTAAAAATTCTCAGCTTATACATAGAAATATATGATAGCCAAGTAGCACAACAAGCTTAAAGAGCCTGTTATTATCAGATCATACAAAAAAAACACCAGACACAGTCAGATTACTGTGTCATAACACATAAGAGTGTAAGTATACAGATATAACCTAACATTTATTTTAAAACAGTTAAATTACCAAAGGAAACTCAAATCTTACTTTTAGTATTTATATTGTCCTTTTTCACACGCACAGTCTCACAGGCTATACACTTTGAATCTTTTTCTACATTTTTAACCCAGCATGCTGAACATTCCCATGTTGTAGCCTTAGAATCTATATAAAAATAAAGAGCCATTTTAAAACAAAATTTTGTACATTAAATATTTAATGTAAAATTATTAAAAGAAAAACTTGTATTTACTTTACTGAAATTTACCTTTTCAAGCATACTAGAATGCTTTGTTTTCACTCAGTTTTAACATTTATTACTGCACAATTTATTAAAACAAATGTTTAATACATTGAAAAACAATAGAAAAAATAATATCAAACCTTGTAAATATGAATGACTTATCAACAACAGGTAAATGAAAAAATATAAATTAAAAATTTATAGGCAAGGGGTAAATTTTATTGTAGTTGATGATGCTTTTGAAAAATTTACAGATTTTACAGTGAAATCAATGAACAGCAACAATCTCTTTGTCTTTATCAAACACAAATTAAAAAACAATTTAGAATAAAATCTAAACATAAAAAACCCAATGATATTTCAACTTTTTAAGGACTTGGGGAGCTTGAATTAGCAATGCTTTTATTTCCTTTTCATAAAACAAATAAGTAAAAATGTAGGCAAGTAGAAAACAATAACCAACATGGCTAAGCTATATGATCTGTTAAAATGTATAACTTTATGATATGAACACTGCATTTATTAGAAATCATAACTGAAAGGTTAAATTCAATACCAAAAAGTAAAACATTCAAATCATATACAGGGTATCTGCCAAAATAAAATTTTTCAAATCCATGACTTTCCCTGATTTAGCAGATCATTTTCCATGACTTTAAAAAGCTTTCGTTAAAGTATATATGAATAAAACTTCTGATGTATATACAAATAAAATATATACTTTTAGAGAAATTACAGGAATTTTATCATAAAAAACTATAAACTTACTTTATAAGTGTTAATAAACTCACATACATAAAAATAAATTGCATCTACATACCTAAGTTCAATCATATAGCAATTTTTCAATCAAAATGTTTCCAATTTGAATTCAGGGTACTTTGGTATTATCTGGGTGACCATGAATAATAGCCAAATGTAACCCTATAATGTTTATATACAATATCCCTAGAGATAAACTTATATTTTGTGCAAAAATCTTAACTAATTTTTATTAAAAAATAATGAATACTATATTAATAAAATTTTAATCTACAATTTAAGAAAAGACCAGAATAATATACATTTACCCACCCATTAAGCTTTCTTGCTTTGAGTTTCCTTGGTGAACAAATTTTAATTGGCAATATGGTCAATATGATAATACATAAATACCAAACTCAGAAACTTCAGCCAAATGACAAGTAAAAATAGAATTAAACAATTCAATGCATTTTTTTTAATCGGTAGTTTAGCGGATCCATGACAAAATTAATCCATTGTCTTAATCCATGATTTTCCATGACTTTCCAGGTGCGCGGAAACCATGTATATAATTAGGATAGCACAAAAGTATTTCTTACCAGAACCAAAAGTGAAAGTACTTGGTGAGACAGCTTCACTTGCTTTAGATTTGCCAAATGTAAAACCTGGTAAGGAAGAAGGCTGACTAAAAGTAAAGGCAGATGTGGATGGAACAGAAGTAAAATTAGGAAGGCCAGGATTTCCTGCAGACACTTTTACAGATGCTACAATGAAAATATAACTTAATGATTTGTAGGTTTATCAATAAAAAGTTTCAAAAATTATTCTTTCTTCAAGCAGAACAAACATTTGATAATTTTGTTAAATTTGTTATCAAAGGAATATGAGTTTGGACAAGTTATCTATTTGTTCCAAAGTTTAAAAATAATACGAAAGTACTCAAAAAGAGAAATTTAATACAAACACATACCTGAAATGTTTTCTTTGGGAGCTCTAGATGTTTCACATGCAATACAAGAATTCCTGCTACTTGAATTTCGTACCCAGCATGCACTACATTCCCATGTTGATGGTGATGGAGCTCCAGAAATACTAATCACTGGTAACTAGAATAATGAATTACCTCTTTTTGTAAATTGTTTAAATGCATTTATATAATTTTGTAAGATTGAAGATACTACTTACAGGAGCATTTTCTTTAGGGAGAACATTGACACTAGGTAATTCATGCTCAATTGGACTTGAAAATACAAATGGCTTCGGCTGCAAATCAGAATTTTTTTCAGTTTTTGACTGAAAAGATGAAAGCAACTGCAAACATAACAAATAATATAAATAACAATCTTCAGGAAAGACATAAAAGGATCTGTATTGAAAGAATACTGAAGATACATGTGCACAAACTGAACCGACAAAAAACCGAGGCAAAAATAAAAAATTATAATACAGGTACATACATAGTTTAATTCATAATTAAAATAACAGATCAGTAAATTCATAGCATTTTAAAATCAGAATCTACATTTTGCAGCATATACAAATCATTAAAGTACAATTCTGCCACAACATTTTCTCCACAAGTAACATTTTTTTTTCAAATATTTACACTGTTTTGAAATCTAAAAGCTCAAAAAATTTTGTATCTATAATTAGAAATGTAGTCAAAATATATAATTTTGTATTACAGAACACGAAACAAATATGTATACACATGTAAATCTCAAATTCAGATTTTAAGAGTAAAGACCAATACATAGCTGCCATAACTAATTTTAAAATTAGTATAATTATAACATATTATACATATACACATATGCATCATACTGAATTATATGACTAATTTCTTAAAATATGTACTGCATATTTCTGTGTATTAGCAGAAAATTTTTAGAACTTTTTATGGAGCTAAAGAGGGGGATTGGCTTATATACAGTTAGATGGAACAAATGTGATATTAAATCCTTCTTGATTTTTTGTCATTGGCGACCAAAGTAAATTGCCAAATCAGCAAATAAAATAAGGGCCGGAACAGAAAATACATAATAGTGCAAAAAATAAATGAATTTTGGGAAAAAAAACATGTAATGAATCCTATCTGTGCTGTTAAATTAAGAAAATAGTTAAAATTTCAAAAACGTGCCAAGAAAGCATATACTAAATCTGTAGAAAATCAGTTAACCTCATAGAAGACATACTTCTTCATAAGCTGGAAAACTAGCAATAAATTGCTAAAAACAACATTTTGAAAAATATTTTTTATATTACTTAAATTTATAAAGACAGTGGCAGCTTCAGATAGGGTTACTAGAGTTAACTAAGAATGTTAGTGTCTAATAAGTAAAGATTTTACTGTCTTAATTCCCAAACTGGAATTTGTAAGTTAAAATTAGCTTGAATTTAGAATGATGGCAAGTTATAATTTTTTTTTTAAGGGTGTGGGGTGAAGAATTTTTTGTGTGAAGGTTACACTTAGAGAATTTTGAAAGAAATTTTTTTTTTTAAATATGGTACAGAATGTTAAGGGGGGTAGGTGAGGCTATGTTAGGAAAATGATAGTAAAGACTATCAAACTTAATTCTTACCATTCCGTACATTAGTTTTAAAAAACATAAATAAATAAGAAGTAAAGTCTGTAAGTGCTCCCACTGCCAATTTTTAAGCATTGCAATTTATTTGATTTTAATTGACATCATACACCAAACGTGGCAATAACAGCGCAGAGCATATAAATGAATCTGGCAACTGCTAGAACAGGGAGATATGCAAAGTGAAAGTGCGAGCAGGTGATTTAAAAGGCATGCTGCCGATCATTGAGGGGAATTTAGTGTGTTTCCTAGCTGAGCAATGACTGAAGCCATTTGCAGACTTCGGGAACTGTTTAACATTACAAAGGTGTGATGGTTCTTCCGTGTTTCCAATGAAAGCATGGAACCTTACGGTGCAGCAAAATCCTGAAGCAAGTTTAACAAGGATTGCATGCCAATGTTTTTTCTCAGGGCAACAATTGGAACTTACAGGATTAAGTGTTTCAAGTTAAGACTTATTTAGAAGGTCGTATTTTTTTTTTTTTAAATCTCTTTTATGTTATCAAGTGCAAGCTTGCACAATTGTAAAAATGACTTTTATATTGTTTTTATATAAATAAATGTTCAAGTTTAGAACTAAGCTATCCCATCCCTGCTTTTACAAAAATAGTTTATCAAATTTAACTTTTTCTATTACTTTTGATAATTAATAAATCTTTTAATTTAGAATCTGTAAATATATATGTATTTTTTCACTCAACTAAAATTCATGCTTTTTTAAAATATCCATATAACCATCTATAAATTTGTGCAAAAAAAAATCATACAAGTTGGAAACTGATCAAATGTAATTGTACTAAATTTGACATAAGCATGAACTAAAAAATGGTTTAATTAAAGCGACTCAAAAAAATGGTTTACCCAATTTTCTTTTAAATATTTAGAAAGAAAAACGAATTTAACATTATGCATAAATGAACAAGTTAATTAGAAAATAAACTTTTTTAATCTTTTCTATTACAGATCAATGGGACAAGTATCAGATCTCACATAACATTTTGCAGTAATGCTCTTTTGGAAAGTGAACACATAAATGCTGTAACAAAAAGACAATCATGTTTTCTGAAACAGGAAGTCATTTCTTCATCCCATAAATTATGAATAAATTAACATATAAAAAAATTTGCTACGACAAGAAATTGCACTTACTGCAAAGGAAGAGGTAGATACTGCATTATTAATTCCTAAATCATGTTCAATAGGATTTGAAAAGGTAAAACCTTTGGCTGAATGGTTACTTTCAATTGGTTTTTCCACTTTAGCTCCAAAATTGATAGTAGGCAACTTAGATATTGGTAAGGGTATATTAGGCAAATCTGGAGTTTCAAGTACCTAGTAAAAGAAAAATATACATAGAATCATATAAACTGCAAAATAAAATTAACAATCATAACATATCCTTGTATTATCTTCCTCTTTTTCATCATCAGATGAGCTATTAATTATAGCCCATTTTTGCATAATTATCCTTTGGTTATTTTGAAAAGCAAATATAAAATACTTTTTTTTCTTTAATACAATTTTTTAATCATTGGTGCAATTTTTAATTATCATCAAGGGTTAAAATAAAATTAAGCATTTTTTTAACTTAAGAAAGGAACTTAAACCTCATACGAGACCATATCTTTTAGCTTGGTGATATTGGGAATCCACAGCTGTTTAAAAAAATAAATAAAATAAAATAAAGTCATTCAAAGTTTCTTAGAACATTATTAATATTTTAGATTTCCACTGAGAAAAAAAAATGGCGTTACAGGGTTTTAACAAAATGACTGTTTTGCCAGTCACCTACACTGAATTAATATTCAGTGGAATAAAATTATATATTTTTTCCTTTTAGCCCACTTATTTATACTTCAGATTTTGGATCAGCAGAAATTTAAAATTGACTGGATGACGACTCTTAATTCTGAAAACTTGTAAGTTAAGACATACATATATGTGTGTGTGTGTGTGAAATTATTTTTCAAAATTAATGATTTCGGGGTGCATAGAAGTTTAAGAGAAAACAATTGTTCAAATTGAAAATTTGAAAAGCAACTTTGACCAACCAGGTCATGAACATAAAAAACTTATAACAAATGATAACACAAAATACTTACTCTATTTTCTCCATTTATATCTTTCGAAGATTGATGATGCTGATTTAATTTATTTTTCATTTTTCCACCTCCACTTTTCTGAACACTGAAAAATTTTGGAGTAAATTTTTGTAAGACCAAAACTTTTAACATGTAAGAAAAACTGAACATTTAGAAATAAATTATTTTTGCATCTATATTTTCAAATGGTTTAAGAAAAGTAGAGGTTATTCTTTCTCTATGCAATTAATTACACTACACATTTTGAAATAACTTATTTGTAAATGCATGTTGTATTTAGAGTATGAACAATCAGTGAAATTTATAAACTTAAATAAAATTTACCATACACTAAATCAAAAAGTACAAATAGGTACTGAAACTATACTTACAGTGAATCTGAAGAGTTAGGCTGTAAATTGTCAAAGTTATAACTTTCTTGCCCAACAGACGCAAGAGAATTGCTCTGAAAAAGTAAAATATATTTGTATCATTCTTCTGTAAAGAAACAACGCTTTAAAAATGCTTTTCTATCAAAATTTAATGAATATATCAAAATAATTTTAATTTCCATTAGTTAATGGAGTTTCAGTTAATAATATTAGTCAAAAATAAGTTTCTTTACCGGCAATGTATTCCTTAATCTGCTCACACCATAATTTTTTAATGTAGCAAGTTTTGCAATTGTATTTATGTTAGCAATTGGAGGTCCTTTGCTCGACTAAAATGAAAGAAGAATAAAAAGTTAAATAACTGATAATTTCTTTCTATTATATTAACTGCTGTCCGGAAGTTAAACATAGTTACAAAAGGTAAAAATAAAAATAAAACAGTAAACAAGTTAACAAAAAAGTCCCTTATTTAATACATGAATTTACTAAAAATACATATAAAATGCATTATTCTTAAAATACATTTACTAGAACAAACATCGGATTTTACAACTGTTTTTTAATTAAATAAAATATTTCATTACTTTCTAAATTTCTCATGAAATTTCAAATAGAACATAAATGTATCAACTATTCAAAAATAGTGATATATTTATATCTTATCATAGTATGCATATTTACAAAATACTAAAACAATCAAAATTAATTTTTAATCCAGATACTTACAACTGTAGGTGTGAATTGAGAATTCCTTCTTGACTTTGGAGGCTAAAAAAAAATTTATTACATTTTAGGTAAATTTTATACAAAACATATACACAAACAGAAAAAAAAAATAAGACAACAGATCAAAGATAGAGAAAATTAGTCTTACTGTCAGATATACTGATAAATCAACAGGAGATGTTTTAGTATTTGGAATTTTCTTTGCATCCTGCAATTAAAATAAAAATAACACATGAATAAGACCATCTTTCTATTTTAGAAGGTTTGAAAGAATTTATAATTAGAAATAAAAAATGATTACTCACAGCAACAGGTGTAGACATTTTTTCAAGTGTAAGCAAAATTCTTTTGGCAGCTGAACTCATACCTTCTAAATTATCTTCTGAATTATGCTCTCTAACCTTAATTTGGTTTCTTAAACTTTTATCAACCTAAAATACCAAATAATAGTTATAAACCTAAAATTTTATGCACAATATTTCAAAAATTGTAGCTAATATAATGTTAGAATTAAAAAAACTAAGTTACTTCCAGATGAAAGTAAAAAACCAAATATTAAAAAAAAAAAAATTCAATTTACTTAAACTTTTAAAAATCAATTAAAGAGTATAATATAACTGAAAAAATATAAAAATATTCAAGTTGTTCAATATTTCCCTTAAATAATTATTTAATGGTTTAACTTTTAAAGATAAAAAAATTCCCCAATAAGTAAACTGTTAAAATGGCTTTAGGTAGAAAAATTACATTTATTTGGTTTACCATACATGAAATACTGCCAATGAAACTAAATATGGGTTAACAAGCATTTTGAAAATATAATCTACTAACTACTCAAAATATAAAATTAAGCAAAATTACTTGGTAAGGTGCTACACTAGGAGGCATCCTTCGTGAAGCAGAGGCTCCACCAAATGTTGTTCTTCCTTCATAAAATGGGGATGTTATTTTCTTATCTACAGACTCATTCAGCTAAGCGAAAAAACATAGTAATAAATTCTTTTGAAGTTTTAAGCACTTCAGACAATTAAAAATCCATCAAATATTTACTATCATGCACTCATATATATACTCATATTAAATTCCTCAAAAACTGAGACTAAACTATTTTTAAAAAAACTAAGTGAAAAGAAATGTTTTAAAACTACTTAAACCACAAAGGAAATATTAATATTAAAAAAGTTAATTTAAGAATTTAATAAAAGTAAATTATGTAAAACTGTTATACAAGACTAAACAAAACAATATAACCATATGCAAGTTCAAGAAAAAGTATTAAATTAAAAGCCTTGAAACATTCCAAATTACTTACTTTAGATGGGCCAACAAATGTGCTTAAATTAAAACTTGGCTGATTAGTATGAGAAATAGTAGGAAATCGTCTTTGACATTTAGAACTTGCACCAAATCTACTTGACCATAATGTTCTACTACTGTTTAAATCTGTAAAAAGCATAATTATAAAATCTTAATAATAATTATCACATATTTACGAAAATTTAATTACACAAACAAATGAATTAAGTTATTTGCTTACATATAAATTTAATCTAATGATAGCCATACTCATTTCCACACACAAATTGAAAACTGATATCAGATGTAAATTTTATCTAAAGAAATATTCAGCAATGGTAAAACACAACCTAGGTTTCTTTTAACAGAACATTATAAAAAATTTTCTTATATATATAGTCGAATTATAAATCCTCATTTGTGAAACAGCACTGACTGTCAGAAATAAACCTGAATTGCTATTTCATGCATAGTTTAATATTGTAGAAGTGGCAACACTTTCTTTGTAAACAGAGTTTGACAGATATTTGAAATAAAGGCATGTGGTTTTGAATTGTAGTTGTGAACTAAATTTATTTAGTTAAGCATTAGGAGAAAGGAGAACGGTTAGTTCTTGCAAATCTCGCACAAACTGGTAATCTCCCTGACGTGATTTGGTAGCAAGAAGTCAAGATCAGATGTTTTATTATTTTTGTAACCGTTGACATTCTAATCGTAGAACAATAGTTTCATTTAAATCTGATTTTGCTATTAAGCTTTAATTTTATTGAAATGGAATCGTTAGTTCAGAAACGAACACCTATCAGAGCTTCTTTAACGAAAACAATTAATGAGATTTTTCGCAGGATTTAAAAAAGAAGATTTCCGATCTAAAATGTGTGAAAATGAAATTTCTTACTTTAGAACGTTTATCTAGTGAACTTAATATTTTTGACACTCAAATATTGAATACAAAATTTTCTTCAAATGATGAGTTTGGCAGTGAGTGGGCAAATATTGAAGAGTACAAGGAAAAGTTAAACTTAATACGAGTAGAAACAGAATTGTTTTTTAATTGCCAAATGACAGAATCCACTGGCAGTATGCCGCCAAATCTGAGTAAAAGGAAACTGAAATTACTGGAAATAAAGTTAAAACAATTCAGTGGTGTGGCGATATTAAGGATTGGTTACCGTTTTGGGGACAATTTCGGCAATCTTCAAACACTATTAATTAAAATCGAGCCAAAAAAAAAAAAAAGATGGTGAGGGCACTTAATGATACAGGGTCACAACATTCATACATATTAAAGGAGACTGCTATAGACATAGAATACCATCCAAGTGTATCTGAATCTTTGATTCATACGCTTTTTGGAGGAGTAACAATGAAGAGAGAAATTCATAAACGCTATGAAGTAAATGTTAGAAGCCTAGAAGGGAATTTTTCTAAACTAATTTTGTTGGAATAGTCAGATTTGTGGACCATGGATAGAAGAGCTAAGGCAGAAAAATATCCATGTATCTGATATCGGAAAAAGAGACTTGAAAATAGAAGTCCTTATAAGAGCTGACATAGCAGGTGCACTGTTAGCTGGAAGAGTCCAGAAATTAGAATGTGGGCTGACTGCTGTGGAATTGCTACTCGGGTGGACAGTCATGGGAAAGATGATTTTTTACACTTCAGAAAGAAACTCATTGTCCATGTCATCAATGATAACATCCATGTTGACTCACAGCAATGACATAGAAAACTTGTGAAAGCTAGAAGCACTGGGAATTGTAGATGCAAAAGAAAATAAAACGGATTTAAAATTAGAAGAAGCAGTGTGGGATCACTTTCACAAGAATCTGAAATGGGTGGAAGATCGCTATGAAGTTAGTTTACCCTGGATCAATGAAAAAGAAACTTTACCAAATAACAGAGAGGTTGCTGAAAAGTAATTGATTTCCACGACAAAGAAGCTCATACTGAAAGATAAATTTGAAACCTACAATGTAATATTCGAAAAATGGCTCAAATCTGGAGTAATAGAAGAAGTACCAGAAGATGAGAAACAAAATGACAATCATTATCTTCCTCATGGGCCAGTCTTCAAAGAAAATTCTACAATGTCTATAAGACCAGCATTTGACGTTTCATGCAGGCAAAAGGATTTTCTGTTGCTCAATGACTGTATGGCAAAAGGTCAAAATTTAATTGAATTGATACCTGGATTGTTTTTTGATTTTAGACAAGGTAAAATTGGAATTATCTCAGATATTAAGGATTTTCTCCAAATCTCTATTCACAGAAGTGATCATGATTTTTTAAGAATCCTATGGTGGAAAAACTCAAAACAAGAAGAAATAAAAGAACTTTGGCATTGCAGAGTGGTGTTTGGACTAAAATGCAGTCCGTTTCTTTTAGGAGCAGTTATCAACTCTCATTTAGCTCAATGTGAACTTTCACTGAGAGAAGTAGCTACAAAATTAAAAAATTCCTTTTATGTTGACAACTGTGTCACTTTGGTTAACTCGAATGAAGCAGCAGACTGTTTTATTGCAAAGTCAACTCAATTAATGGCAAGTGCTAACTTCGACTGAAGAGGGGGGGAGCAAACAGAGATGAGCAGTGTGAAATCTACTTTATATGAACCACTGAAAGTACTTGGTCTTCTGTAGGACAAATTTGAAGATTTATTATTTTGTGACATCCCTAATGTCAACTTAAGTGGTCTCTCTGTGACAAGATGGAATATACTGTTAATTTTACAGAGAATTTTCAACCCAATTGATTTCACCTGCCCTTTTACACTTCTCCCAAAATTATACTTACAAAAAAAAAAAAAGAGTTGGGATGCAGAGCTATCTGAACATATCAAAAGAAAATTCTTGAAGTGGGTCAAAGAATTGCCCTTGATGGCATCATTGAAGGTTCCCAGGCTAGTTACACTGACGGATGAACAATCTTTTAGTTTACATACGTTTGCCGATGCTTCTCAGAGATTGTATGCAAGTGCAGTATATTTGAGAAGCCAAAATAAAGGAATCAAAGTTAGTCTTCTACAAGCCAAAGCATGAGTAGCTCCCTTGAGAAGAACAAGTATAACAAGACTCGAATTGCTTGCTTGCCTTATTGGAGTGCGATTAACCTCATTTGTCAAGAAGAACCTCAAGGTAGAAATTTCAAAAGACCAGTACTTCAGATACTAGACCGATTCTTCAACAGCACTCTTCTGGATAAAAAGAGGTAGAATCTTGGGGGACTTTTGTAAATAACAGTTTTAAAAATTAGAACTCTACAAACCTAATTTTTTTATAGCCTTCATATTTTTGTCGATAGTTTTGTATTTGATAATTAAGTTTAAGATTTTTTTTGTTTTGATTAAGTACATGTCATTAATCAAAAGATGGGAAGATTGTTAGACATAACCTGAATTGCTATTTCATGCATAGTTTAATATTGTAAAAGTGGCAACACATTCTTTGTAAACAGAGTTCAACAGATATTTAAAATAAAGGCATGTCGTTTTGAATTGTAGTTGTAAACTATATTTATTTAAGCATCAGGAAAAAGGAGAACGGTTAGTTTTTGCAAATCTCGCATACTGACATAACACTGTGATTAAAACAAAGTATCAGGAATAATACAATTAAGAAATACATATGCTACAAATTCTTTGCAAACTTCAATCAAATAATTTTAGCAAAACTCAATACTTACAATTTTATTTTAGTTTGAAAATGAGTTATTAGATAAAAGTTTAATTGGTATAATTTCCTAAAATGGCAAAATGTAACTGGAGCAAAGAACATGAACTTAAATTTTGCCCCTGCATGAATTTTTTGCTATGAAAATAACTGAAATGTTACAAAAATCCTTAATGATTTTGCAATACTCTCTTTTAGACAAAAAGAGCATTTGAGTGGTATAAAATACTTGAAACAGTAAGGAACTGTTTTAGATGAACCCTGTGACAGTCACTTGAAAATCAAGGTAATACTAAGTTTATTGTTATTGTTCTTGTAGTGTGCATAATAAATTTCTACTAACAAGAGAGATTGTTAGGTGTTTTCACTAGAAAAGATCAGATTTCAAGTTAAAAAAAAAAAAAAGAAAAAAAATTCTGAACCTGAACTCTAGAAATTTTTTATTAAAGCCAATACTGGATTAATACTGGATTTTGTTTTTAATTTCAAACATTAATACAGCTTAAATAAATGTAATATTTAAAGATTATAAATGCTTTTAATAATTTAAAATTCTATTTCATAGCAAAGTACTGTGATCTAAAGACATACTGGTATCAAAAAAACATTTGGAGGCAAGGGTGGCGAATACACCTAAGAAAACTTTCTGGCAAAATAGATTTTTAAATGTTATAGTTTCAACTTAAGTCATTTTTAGTCTACTTTTAATGATGTAAAAGAAAAAAAATTTTTAAATGTTTATAAACAAAGATATATTTTTCCAGATAACATCCAATTTTGTACAGAAATGAAATAGGATTTCAGGTTATAAATTAAAATTTTTAAATTATATAAAATTTTAATGTTTTGTTCAGTTGTTGATCAATTGATTATAAGCAATTTGAAATCTTAATATAACTAGTAAAATTTGATGAGTAAGAATATATTAGTGAAATATATCTTCACATCAGAATATACATCTTCAAAAATATATCAGTAACATATTTTTTGGATAAGTTACACACCAAAGAAATCTAATTTTAAAACTATTTTAGCGAAAATTTAAGAAAAACAGCATTCAGGATAATTTTTCTAATAACATTCCAAAGATTGCAGTACATTAAAAATATCTACTTTCCAAATATCAGTTCAATCTTTAAATGAAATTCATGTAAAAATACGTAAATTTTAAATTTTTCAATTTTATAAATAAGCGAAAAAGCTTAATGTAACATGAAAATAGTTGAAATAAGTTAAGTTACTTAGTCTATGCAACAGTACTAGAAATAAATAGTTATTAACCATTTAACTTTTAAATTGAAGTTAAATCTAATTAAGAAAAAAGATCAATTTAGAATTAACATACAAGTCAAACTGAGCTTCCTAAAACTGTGGCTTTATATATATATATATATATATATATATATATATATATATATATATATATATATATATATATATATATATATAAAACTTAGTCAAATTTGGGGTTTGGTTGAAAAAATGAGGTGAGTTACAATTCTTTATAAATTTTTTCAAACTCTGGAAACAAGAGAAAAGGACTTGACAGCTTTTTGCTCACTAACCATCAAGCTCAGACTTGGAAGGTTCTTTTCTCTTTCTGTTATTCTTTAATCCTGACCTTAAACTATGAAATGGGCTTTCTGCTAATTTGTTACTGTCTTTATGAGATGATACCAAAGAAGAACACCCACTTGTTGAAGCAGACCCTTCACTGTTCTCTGAATGATCATCACCTACAAAATATATAACATTTTATAACACTTATTTCAAATAATTCATTCAAATATACATTCATACATATTGTCATTCCCTTTTTAATATTTATTTTTGATATGTTGATGCTTGCTCTCAATTTTACTTGCAATTTTTGTAGTTCCTAAGAGCATTGCTATGCAATTTTATGATAGTTCAATAATTTTAAGATTTTTAACAAAAAGATAGAGCTTTCTTTACTACAAACAAGTTTTAGAATACCTGGTTTATCATTTTTAGGTCTTAATTATATGTGTTATTGAGTTTATTGACATTTTCACAAATTTTCTAGGCTGATTAATTTAGTTTTATACAGAGTCAAAAAAAAAAAATCTGATCATGGGAGCAACCTACCCATTTACAAATTAATTTTTTACATTCATATATTTGTTCAATTAAGCTAAATACCTTTGTGTTAGTCTGCACAGGAATACTACATCATAGACTTTTTTAATAATTACTAAATATTTATGTAGTTTTTGCAATATTTTGTGACACCCCTAAGAAAATATCACAGTTCTCAGGGATGTCATGGCACACACTCTGGGAATAACAGAAATTTTAAGAGCAAATTTAACTGTCCAATTTTTAGGGTTTAACATACAAAAATTGAGCTAATATTCTAAGAAAAGGAATTTTTTAAGGCTCATTTTTGATGAAAAAGTCCTCAAAATAAGTGACTCACCAACATACCTGCTTTAACTTTCTTAACACAAGCTTAATTAAAAAGTTGTGAGAAGGAGGATTTATGTAGTTTTCTGTTATATGTAAAAAAAATCCACAGAAAATAAATACACTTTTAAAACAAACAAAAATTATAAACAATACAAAATAATTGTAACAATCTCACTTATTATTTAACCTTATACTTGTTTATTATCACTTATATTTACAAGCTCACTTTTCTCTATATTCCACTTAGTTAAAACTGAATAAAATAACTGATGTCAATACATTTACACAGGAAAGACAAAAAAATATTTAAATACAAGACTATTGTGCAAGCCTGGATGAGAATACGTATATTTAACAAAGATATGTCAAGAAATTTTATATATTCTGCAGAAATCACTACAAATAGGCAAAAATAATTTGACAACATAGCCTAATTGGTTTATAATTTCAATTATAGATTTTTATGTGAAAAAAATTAAAGTCTAAACAGAAAAGCAGATTAGATATAAATGATATATAATAGCAGATTTAAAGAAATACTAACCATTTAAAACAGCGATGCTTTCTTTATTCTCTAATAAGGAGGTTTGTGTTGTAGATGACTGAACATGTGATACAGAGTCATACAAATTTTGTGAAGGTTGATCAGGCCATGTTTGAGTTCCTGAACTTTGAATAGGAGGAATATTATCATCAAACCTTAGCCGAAGTCTTTTATTCCCATGTGAAACAGACTGAGAGACAATATCATTATCTTCCCTTATAGTATCTTCTTCTATATCAGCACAAGCAGTAGAAGGTTTTTCTTCTGTGTTGTTACCAATCCAATTTGAAACACTATTTATTATCCATGATGTTGGTTGTAATATTCCTTTCATTGTAGAATAAACCTTGCCAAAAATACCCTAAAATTATCATAGAATATTATAAATTTGAATAATTTTTACTGCTACATCTATTATAATAATTGCAGGGAAGAAATTTTTTTATCAATGTGCCTGACATTAATAAAAGTAAATTATTTCATTTTAATTTTTTAATATAAAATGTTAAACTTCTTTAAGAAATAAAGTAATTTTGGATAGTATCTGGCATTAGTTCATAAAAAAAACAATATTTTATACAAAACATAATTGAATAATGTATACATTTATTAGTTGCTTTAAAAGCATACTTACATTTAGTGAACTTTAACAAACTGTCACAGAAAATATTTAATTTAAAAAAAACTGATTAAAATATTAAAACTTGACTATTTTAAAAACAATTTAAAATCTGATTGAGAATTAAAACTGATTCTTCTAAAAGTATGTGGATGGTCTAAAATGTTGATTAAACAGTAGTCAGTAGGTGTATAATGAGTTTGATGCGTCTTTAAATATCAATAAATATTACAATTTGGTTCATAATACAGTAAAGTATTTTATTATATCATTTGATCATGTTAACACTTTTTTTTCAAAAATTTAAGACTGCACTGCTCACTGGTATCATTCAAGATATTACATTAAGACATATCAATATACATATAATTTCAATCTACATATAATAAACACAAGTATTTAAAGAAAAATAAATAGAAGTATTACTGTAGCTATATATCACTCCTGATGCATTTTTTTTTTTAATAGAACAATTCAACACTTTATTTTTATAAGGGAAGAACATTAAAAGATAAATAAGTTGTTAAATATTGTTATAAATCACATTAAGCCAGGAACTACAATAATTTAGACATTATTTGCCTACCTAAAATCAAATATTACAAGTGCAGTTTCTAACTTTTACAGCTCTTAATTCAAGCTAGCTAAATATATTAACCAGTCTTAGTTACAACTAGATTGTATTATAGCATACTAGATTACTGAAGTGTTTTCTTTATATTAACTCTTTTTTCCTACTCTCACTTTTTTCATGCTTTTTTTCCTTGATTACAATTGTTACTGGGATCTTTATTACTATTTAAATATTATTTATACATACATACATACATATATATAAATATATATATAAATTTACTTGCAAATTTTTGTTATTTTTTAACACACTTTTATGATTGGATTTTTAACATTTCTTTAGTTGACTTTGATTTTATTTATATTTGAACATTATACACTTGTTCCTAAAATTTTTCAAATGTATCATTATATTTCATAAATTACAGCTTGTTGCTTCCCATGCTTACCACTAAATAAACATAACCACTACCATAGACACTGTAATTTTATCAGGCAGAAATTTTATGAGTTTACCTTTTCTAGGGATACAGGGAAAATGTATTGCTTGATATAGAAAAAAATTAATTGAATTGTTTCTTAAATATAAAAAACTAAACACAAACAAGGTAATTAAACAGTTACAGATCATTCTAAAAACAAAGTTAATATAAGAGAATGAACATTAATAAAACTTATAGCTTAAAAATACATTAAATATGAAATTTAAAACATTTACATTACTTACAAAAATACTCTTAAGCTCTGCAAATGACACTATATAGTACATGATAAATAAAGGTGGCTATTGAAAATTATTCATATAAAAAAGAGCTAAATATTTATAAAATATTCAACAATAAGTTGCTACAAGACAAATATATAATTTAACCCCTTTTATATTGCTTTTTTTCTTTTATTAGGCAACGTTTCTTGACATAGAATGTCTATAAGACTGAGGTGGTGACATATTAAAGTTAACATTAAAATATACTGATATATTAATAATATGTAAAACAGATTAGATATAACCCTCCCCTCCCAAGCAGCACATTTGGTTAGACACACTAAATTCTTGTAACTATTTCATTTATTGCCCACTATATTTACGGCCAAGTTATTTTTTTCCCCAAATTTTTAAATAATGCATTTTTTTAAAGCAAATATCCTCTTGTAGTTTTTATATACAAACTGAAGAATTTTAAAGATAAAATCAATACAATTACAAATTTGTTAGTTAAATTGAAAAAAATTTCACATTGAAATAAAAAATCTTAATTATATACTACCTTATTTAAAAATGTAATGTTTTTATATACATACCACATCAATCATATGATAGATATATATTGTACAAAGCACCCTTGGTGTTCTTTATAAAATTATTTTTAATGAGAATTAAATTCCTTGTCTTGTTTTCATTTTATGATTTTTTTTTTTTTTTTTGGCCCAGATACTAATATAAAAATTGAAAAGGAAAAAATATTTTATAAAGTTGGGATTATGATTATATAAAATAAACATAAAAAGTCCAACATTTAAATAAAGACAAATTTTTGATTAACAGGGCAAACAAGCTACATTATATACCCACACCATAATGAACGCTAAAAATAGGAGCATTGCCAACAAGTAAAAAGTTGCCAAAGCTCATTTGTTAGATTATATCTACTCTACATTTTTTTTATATGAGTAGAAAATTTAAAAAAAAGTCCCTATATCTATTATACATTGATAATCTTTCTTAGACCAACTTAACAAAATGTTGAGCTTTGTTTTTTAACAAAGCCTTATGCTGCTAGACAAATAATATTTTGTAAATTAATATGAATTTCATGAATTACATATTTAAAATATAAAAATCTTGTTCGATATGTTTATAATATATAAGAAATCTAATCTGAGTGATATACATGAAACAAATAACACTAATATATACTAAAATTTGTGTTGATATAAAGGAAAGAAATTAAATTCCTCTCTTCTGGTTAAATAAGAATTTTTGATTAGTAAGAAAAACATCAAAACTAATCTATTTATATAAGTGATGCAAAAATGATACTAAATGAAATATCAAAATGAATAATTATATAATTAAAAACTTTATGTAAAATAATTATGGGAAATATACTGCACAAGAAACTTGTCTGTAACGAAATAACTCATAACAGAGTAACAAAGTATTATACCAGTAAATTTAACTATTTGCTTAGGAAATTTGATTCATAATCTTAAAAGATAATTTATAAAATATCACATTACTATGTATTATTAATGTGAAAGACATTTTATGTATATTTCTACACTGAAAGTATCAAGATGTACTACACAAGGATGATAGTAAACGCTTCAAATGATTGTCAAAAGTACCAATGATCAAAAATGATATAATTTCTCGTATTTCATAATGTAACCTGATTAAACATAACCATATTAATATTTCATGAATTCAAAAAGCTTAATTTCAAAACGAAAAAAAATCAGGAATTCCTGATAAATCTAGTCACCCATAACTACAATTTTGAATGTCTTATTGTGAGCTGTTATATATGCATATGTACACTTGATAATCAATGTATATTTGTATTACTTTTAAGATAATGTAATCTGAGGTATATAAATCAAGTATATGTATATATGCCTTTAAAAAATGTCAATATAAAAATTTCTAAAGCACATAATTGCCACGTTATGTTGGCATAAATAATTAAACATGGCATTAATAATTAGTAGACATTGGCATGTATTTTCCTTAAACAAACATTTCTAAAGATCTTAAGGATGTAGAGTTAGATGATAATAAACAATATAAAAAATGTCTTGTAATCCCGGATGATTATATCACGGTTAAAATTGATGTCTTTATATTTGGATGTAAAAAAAATATATTACAAATAATGTAATGGTTAAATTTCCCCCATTGACAATGATTTGTAGTAAACCATAATATTCGTTATAAAACTGATTGGTTTATAATTTTTACCAAATAGATTGTATGTATTTTGTTATTCATAAACATTTCCAATATTTATAACATAAGTTCAAAAAATTACTACACAATTGACGACTCTAAAAAATATATCGGCTATTTTAGTTTATTAATATATAGATGTATAAAATAGTAAATAATTTCCGAAAGAAAAAACGTTGCGCAAGTACTGTCGGGTAGGAAACATTTCTACAATTCCTGTAATACTAACACAAAATGAATAAACAATAAGAATTCTATTAACTATAATGTAATTTACATGTCTTATATTCACATATTTTATATCTAAGATTTTACAAAAAAGATGTTGTAATGATTTTGAAGTCCATGCGACACAATGAGGCATACCTGATTTGGTCGATCATATTGCCTAGCATTACGAGGTCTCCCCTTCTTTGAGCGTAATGTCCTTTTATCCATTGTAGCGCACAGTATTTAGAAAAGCAAGTTTTAATTATGAACAAAATACATAATAAAATGCGACACCTAACTTTAAAATATTTGTTTCCAGTACATAATCACGCTTACACTCTCGCGAAACACACCATGATCACCAATAAACATGGCGGCACGTTAAGTTGAATGTGATTGGACATTGGAACAAGGAACGAAAAAATAGAGTGACATCTGAGCAAGCTACTGTTTAAGCCTCACATTTTAAAGAACAGGATTTGAAGTCAAAGATAACAGAAACTCTTTAAGTACTCTTTAAGTAAAGTGAATTATCTAAATATGTTCTGTAAATTGACAATAATTTTCATAATTTAGTCTATGCAAATCGATGAGATGAAAACGTCACATATAGAAATAAAATTAAAATTTTCTCAAATAAAAAAAAATGAAAAAATTTGAAATCTTATACTGGTCAACTGGTGATATTATACCTCCGTTCTTATACCTCCTGAATAAAAGTACTCCCAGTTTTGTATAAATTTGAGGAATATCTCATCACGAATCAGTCCTGGATTTCCCACTTTTTCCTATGTACCTCAAAAAGTCAAGGTAAATATTTTCTCTCTCTTATTAGATCACATTGCTGTCGCTATTATTAAATTAAGTGGACATTTCCTAGTGTATATCGGGAGGAAACAGCGATTGGTTGGACTATCACTGTTTACTTAGTAGTATAAACTCACCGTTGTATCATATTAACGCTTTTTCGTTGTCAATTTTTTTCAAATAGGTAGTGATGGATATTTAAATTTTTCTTGTTGTTTAATTGAAAATATCAATTAAAAATGTTAAGTAAGCTGACCCCCCTGGAGAAACGTTACAGTGATAGGGAATTGCTGGAAATATACGTGTCGATCAAACATTTGAGGCATAATTTGGAAGTTAGAATTTTACTAAACTGGCCATCGTCTTTTAACAATCTTATTCCGTAAAAATTATGATTTGATCTCTCCTCGACAAATTAAGTGAATGGACTGTATCACACCAGCTTCACACCAATATTTAACGTATCAGCGGTATTGACAATGTCGGTGCTGAAGTTCTTTCAAAAACCGTACATGAAAGCAATTGCACTCGTTCTTGCACAGCATTCAGCGAGGACATTAGTAGATTTTTTTTCAGACTAACGAATCTACATTTAATTTGCAACCAATTTTTGTATCACCTGACCTTAGAATTAGAATACTTTATAATGTATGTTATAATAAATTTCGACCGTACGTGCACAAATGTCTTCAACGTTACCGTCTTCAAAAATTGCACAATCTGTCACACTTATTCAGTGTTTATTATATAGAAAATCAACATTTGCAAACGAACGCCAACAGTAAACTTTATTTAAGATATTTCAATAAACATCATTTAAGGTAATAATTATATATGAATTTATTTTAACACGTATTCTTTTATAAACATATTTTCCGTTAGTACTACAATGAAATGAAAACATAAATAACTGAAATTATATTTTAAAACTAATTTTTTTTAACATTTTATAAATTTATTTTCATTATTTTAATTTATTTATTTTATAATTATTTTCACTATTTCTTTTCTAAATTTAGGAAAATAAAATACAGCTCCTGACATATAACTTTTACAAACTCTTCCATACTATGTGAGTAAAATTCACGTATCTAATTATTACAAAAGTATAATAAATGCGAGGGTGTTTACAAAATATTTGCATTTAAAAAATATTCCGAAATTAAAATTTATAATATAGAAATAAGATCGATATATTTTTCATATATGTTAAAAGATACTTTCTTTTTACTGACAGGAAAACTCAGTAAAAACAGATAATTGTAACGAACTGCTATAACTGAACATAATGTTAGTCCACGCATGTATGGTTTTTTTTTTGTTTTTTTTTTTACTCTTTTATTTTAACATCGACTTGAGAGTTGCTATATACATATTTGCTGTATTAGAAAGTTTTTCACCCTGGAGTTATATACACATTCGATATATTTAAAACTTTTACATTCCAGAGTTAAACTAACTTTGACTGATAAAGTGGATAGATGAATAATTTCCATATTGTAAATATAAGAAAATCCTACGATAAAATTGCATAAACACTGTTAAGTCGAATAAGTTTAACAAAATCCCCCTATCAGATATAGAACATTCTCTATGATAAATTTATAGGTATGAAGGAGTTTATTTGGTTCTCTCTCTGAGATATATTATCATAAATATCTTTAGTTAGGTGTAAACACTATTTCCGCTCCAAATAAAAAATAAATGAGTCGTAGTAGGTCAGTTGGAAAAGGCAGAGATCTCGTATCCGATGGGTAACGGGACCAAGTCTCATGACTGACAAAGATCCACCATATACATCGATGGAGTGTAAAATAGGTCCGTGGTCTCAATGTCCTCCACGTTTTCAAAAGATACTTTTGGAATTGGTGGTGGCAGGCCAAACTTAGGGGATCCTCTACTTGGTACTCTAAAAGACCGGGATCCATTCTTAAGATAAAGCCAGTCTTCAGCCTCGTTCAAAGTGAGGATGCGTTTAACCCTTAGTCATACATAGAGATGTAAAAAACCCGAAATTTTGAAGAGGTGGGAATAAACCCGGGTTGGTTTGGAGTGCTACGGTCTACTTTTTGCAACACGAGGGCTAATGAGATCGGGACCTACAGCTTAAAGCCGATTCCGAACGGCTACGAACATCCATGCCACAGTGGGATTCGAACCCACGAACTCCGTACCGAAGGCCAGCACCCTAACCAATCGGCCATCGTTCGAATAAACCCGGGAATTTTGGGGAATAAACCCAGAATTTTGGAAACTTTGGTAAGAAATCATTTTAATAATGTTTACATTTACTTTTTCAACAGTGGCTATTTAAGAACTATCATATTATTTCTAAGAATTTTTTTTAAACTTTTGACAATATATATATATATATATATATATATATATATATATATATATATATATATATATATATATATTCAAGAAATAATAGCAATGAGCATTTAAATGATTTTATAGTAGTACTTATGTAATTAATTACCCTGTTAGTCTTATCAAACACATAACTGGTTGCTTCAATTTTAATTGCTAATATAATAGTTATATACATTATTTTTTATCATTATTTATTATCTAAATTGCTCTATGCTAAACTTTTCCCCCTCCTTTTATAATATAAAAACATATATCTTTAAATTTAAAATAACAGTTTACTGTTTTTTTGTACTGCATATATCATTTAAAGGTGTAGTCAAATGACACTTTATTTTGTGTCCAATTCCTACACACACACACACATATATATATATATATATATATATATATATATATATATATATATATATATATATATATATACAGAGAGAGAGAGAGAGAGAGAGAGAGAGAGAGAGGTGTTATCCAAGAAAAATAATGATGTATGGGTTTTGTGACACTACAGATTATTATCTAATATTTATGTAATAATAAAAATATTAGATATTTCTCAAAGGAAAAATAGACTCATACTTTCATGCTAAACATGATACCTTGCCAAATATAGTTAGTTAATCCCAATTATTCAAAATTTTTTTCGTTGCATATAATAGTTAAATTTTGTGAAAATATCAACTTTTGAGGTCTACAACAAAGACAGAAAAAAATGGTGGTTCACATTGTGTCATAGGAATTGGCAACTTCAAAATTCCCATATTTTGGAAATTTTCAAAATTCCCTTCCCAAAAAACCCGGTTTTTTCCTGGGTTTAAACCGGGTTTTTTTCATTACTCACAACTCTAGTCATACACCAGTCGGATATTGCGACGGTGTCTATAGGACTTGATGTTGGATTTTCTACACCTAGGGAAATGAGTAACAACAACTTCAGATAAAAATGTAAAGTCTAGCTAATGATTTTCTAAATTTAAACTGATGATTGTAAAATAATGTATAAAAACTGTAAAAGATTTTAATGCGAGATGTTCCTAAAATGAAATTCACATTGAAGAGCTTTAGCACTAAATGTAAGAAATCTGTTTATAATCATGTACATAAATAGTTAAATTTTAAAGGTAATATCAAACCTTTTCATTTACCAATATAATGATACATATTAGAAAAAGTTATTTTCATTTGTATATTAAAAAGTTATATGCATAGGAATTGCTTTAAAGAAAATGTGTAAATTTCAAAGATTTTGACGTTTTCAATAAGATAACGATAACATTATCATAAATTTATTCTTCAACGAAATTTACTTTAGGCAGTGAATTAAAGGTAAAATAGATAGTTCAAACTTTAGTTAATTATTTTTAATAATAAATCAAATGTATAGAATACACTAAACTTGTAAGATTTAAGGCGTTTATAAAATAACTTAAAATTTCTTATATTTCTTTAGAGTATGTTTAAGGAAAAAAAATCGAAATTGAATCTTCCTAACAATAAACTCAGTTGTCAGTAAAATCTTGTGTTCTCAAAGTGTCCATAATATTTAAATTATATTTCAAAATAATAAATTATGTTACGAATACTTTGCATAACTATCAGGATAAAGATTGCTATATAGATTGTACTAAGCTTGTAACATTTGGGGAAAGTTGTAAAAATAAGGCATTTTTAATACATGAATTTCCTTTTCGGAAAAAGAGAAAACAATTTAAGTGTTAAATTTTATAGTGGTAACCTAAGAATGACTTACAGCTCTAAGGACAATTTTAGAAATCTACATCTCCAACAAAGTTTCGTATACTCGAAGACTAACCACATATGCATTAAACTTATAAAAAATGTTTGAAAACGTTTGGAATTTTTGAAAATGTTAAAAATAATTTGAAATTTCTTATACTTGAGAATAATTTATAGGAAAAATCTAAATACATATAGCTATATATATGATAAATATTAGATAATGAACTGCAAATCCTCATTTGTGAACACCTCTCGAATAACGGATACCTAGAATAAAGAATGTATTTCTATATAGTAAACACTAAATAAGACATTCGTGCCACCAAAAGACTCGTTTAGGACAGGTGTCTGGTAGAGAATATCTAAAAGCATCACTGAATGAACACGGGCTTGCAAAGACAAACAGACTTCAAATGTGTCATGCCACACAAGTCTACAGCAAATATTCCCTGTCGTATGAGAAAGATCTGAGTATGTACACCTGGACTTGAATGGACCTATACCACTCGATAGTGGTTACACCTATCTATTCACATGCCTCTACAGGATTTCGTGTCCTCCAGAAGCCAATCCAGTTGTTTCAACTGAAACGGTGGCCAGAGCCTGCTTACACGATTGGATTGCCCAAATTGGACTTCGAACCAAGGTTGTCAATTATAATATTTTTATACAAACTTAAACAAGATGCTTGGCATTCGACTGATAAGTGCAACTCCTTATTACACTTGGATGGCTGAATGAGTAGGGAGTTTTGAGTACTGGAGTTCGTGGGTTCGAATCCCACTTCTGGCATGGATTTTCGTTACTGTTCGGAATCGGCCTTAACCAGTAGTCCATTAGCCGTCGTATAGCATAAATAGATAGAAGTACTCCAAACCAAACAACCAGTGTTATCACTTTTGAGTAAACAGCATGATTACAAGATTTCACTATTCAAACAGCTCTGAAATGCTACGATAATAAAAAGTAGATGGAGGTCTATAGTTAGGTTTTCTCTTCTTGGCCTTCAAGGAAGATCTAAGAGGTATTAGCACCGGAAAGAGGCTTTACAAAAGTTCATTAAGACTATCCGAGGACATTTTTCATTATTCCAAGACTGACCACAATTCATCTATACTTTATTTGTATGACTAGATATACAGACTGAGATCTATGCCCGTAACAAATCACAGCCGGTAGAAGTCATTTGGAAACCCATGACATCGTGCATTTATACCTTTTTTACAACTCAGTCAAGTCCCCACTTAAAAGTCTGATGACCCTTTCCGAGCTACCAAACATTTCACCTTGTATCTAGCTATGAATAAAACTCAATAATAAGTGTTCCCTGATTAAAACTTGCTTTTACCATATATTTCCGTGTATAAGCCAAGGAATTGGGGGGGGGTGTTCATAAACCTAAATTGGGTGGATTGGCTTATATACGGCTCCATAGAACAGATTTAGTATAAGTCCTTCTTGGCTATGTTTTTGCCGTTGGCAACAAATAGTAGCCAAATCGGTAAAGCTAAACGAAACTTTTTGTTTGTTTTGCTTTTTATATGAATAAAATAAAGGAAAAAACATGTAATAACGAAAATTATCTGAAATTTTCTAAAATTTTTAAAATGAGAAAAATCATAAAAATTGAAAATTAAGTTTATATTATCTTTTTGTTGTAAATATTATGATGTTGTGGTGAATCGCCGTATGAGCGATAAATGAGAGCCAAAGACTTATACAGTCTGGCAACCTTTTATGTAACCCGGAGAACTAAGAGTTGTAGTGAGATATAGTACAGAGTGGAACGCTGAATAAAGTGTCATAATGAAATGCATTGAATAGTGTAATTATTTTATAATCTATTCACAAAGTAGCAACCTTCTTCAATGTCATCACTCGCCCAGATATTCGAATAACCCTTCTCATGTTAACTGTAACATCCTGTATTGCATGTTGTTAAATTGTCATGTTCTATCCCAGCTAGCAACGTTACGTTGGGCCAACGTTGATATGATATGTTGGCCAACGGTTGGTTAATGGTGGTTGTTTACATATTGCCAACGCAATACTATGGTGGGCCAACGTAATACTACGATAGGCCAACAGAATGCCAACGTTCATTATTTATGTTTATTATTTTGCTATAGTGTATAATATAGAATGGGCATGTGATATTACTTTGAAATAAGCTGATTTTTTGTAACATGTCATTTTTAAATTTTGCAAGAGTTGAAAAATAGAAAATAGATATAAAAAAAAGAATGAAATAGGTTATTTTAGTCCACACCACACATTTCCTACAATACTTACTTTGCAGCAATCTATTTATTCCTTTGAAATCTATATTAATTTTTTTGTTTCTTAAATAAGAAAAACGAAAATTTCCCCTTCTGAGAGCTAAAAGTAGATAATTGAAGAAAAGCACAACACAACAGAGGTTAAACAAAATATATATATGTATATACATATTTTAGTCATTTTTCTTTTATTTACAATTTTTTTATTTAAATTCGGCCACCATTGCCATCTACCAAATTTCTCTACATTTTCTCTGGATTCAATTTCATGGCATCTGAAACATAAATAAGTAACTTGAAAAGTATATACTATAAAATGTTTTAATGTTACCACAAACATTTCCTTTTATCCTTTTAGATTTTTAAAATGATTCAAAGATGATTTGAATATTTAAAAAAAATAAAGGCAAACATAATTACATCTAATAAATAAAATTAAGTCGTAAAGTAAACAAGTTTCATAACAACTATGATAAAGTGAAATCCATAATATTTACATATTATCATTATACAACTTTATTATTATTATTAAGAAAACACACAAAAACGTAACCTAACGATAATTTAAATCAGCATGCTTTAAAAAAAATTAAGTCAACTATCTTAAATTGACTTAAAATTTGCTATTTTCTTAAATCTGTACTAAAGAAGTGTACTAAAAGGTATTAAAGATCAAAGTGTACTAAAACGCCGTGTATATACTTTTGTAAATGGTACGTTACTATTAAAAAGAGAAACTACGGTTCGGATAGCCAAATATCGTTTTCTTTAGGAATAAATTAATAATAATGAGGGCATATATGATAGAACACAAAAAGAAAATCAAGAGAACTTACCTTGCAAATTTAAAATCCTGCAGCGATGGCGCGGTAACCCTAAAGATGGCGGTTGATACACAATTTTCTCTTTTGGCGGAACTTCTGCACATGCTCGTAGATATAGGCGGTTACTTTTATATTTCTTAGCCAATGGTGTGCCGATATTTGTGCAAGAGGCGCAAACAAAAAATCTCCAACGTTGGCCCAACGGTTGGCCACAGTTTTAGAATTACCGATGGCCAACCAAACATTTTGCCAACTAAATACCATCATTTCATTTCACCTTTTCAACGTTTACCCAACCAAAGACCAACAACCAACTTGTAGCCAACGGAAATCCAACATTTCCGTGCTAGCTGGGATTAAAGTGAAGTTGCGTGTATAACGTTTTTCAATGATAACCATAAATTCTGACAAGTTATGGGTCTTCGACAGCTGCAAATGAGTGAGTACGTATATTTTAAAAATGTATAGAAATATTCGTTAAACGAATTTAAATATTGACTGAGAATATTGTTTTTTAAAAACTGAAATCAAAACTATTTTCCTTTCCTCGGAATGAGATAGAACTAAACCCAAAAAATGAACACGTTTTCTGAGTATCGGATAGAATTCTTAAAGGAATTAAGTCCAAGCACAAGCAGTTTTGGTGAAAAACGGACTTTGCGGCTATGTAAATGGCTCAATACCGAAACCGAAAGGAGATGAAGAAATTAAAAAACGGGAAATGAAAGATTTAAATACAAGATCAGATTTAATACTGATAATTTCTCCAAGCGAATTGAAACAAGTGAAAAACTGTGCAACATCGAAAGAACTTTGGGAAATTCTAGAAAATGCATATCAAAGCCGTGGTCCTGCTCACAAAGCTACACTATTAAATAGACCTATTCTCATGAAAATGAATGAAAACGGTGATGTTCATGGTCATATCAATAAATTCATGGACTCAGTGGACAAACTGAATGCATTTAGACACCGAAATTAATAGTGAACTTTTGTCTATTTTGATGCTGCATAGTCTCCGAAGTAGCTATGATGTTTTTCGCGTTGCCATTGAAATACGAGACTCTTTGCCTTCTCCAGAAGAATTAAAAGTAAAAGCTATTGAAGAAAATCAAGCCTGTAGTGCGAATGGAGAAAATCACTACGGCAAATAAAGGTGCTCTGTACTCCAAATTTCATAAGAATTCGCCTAGAAATACAAACAAAGGTTACACTTTTTCAAAGATTAATGTCAGTGTTCCAAGACAATCTGAATTCAAATTTCGATGCCATAAATGCAACAAACTTGGACATAAGGCGAGAGAATGTAGAATTAAGAATTTTAAACTAAACAGGGATTCAACATTCAAGGTTGAACATAATGAAGAAACACTGTATATTAATAATAAGAATAGATCTATGTGGTGCTTAGATAGTGGTAGAACGTCTCATATGTGTTCGCAAAAATCGCAGTTTTCTGAATTAAACACTAAAGAATATACAAAATGTTTGAAATTGGCAGCTGAAAACCAAACTACGGAAATATTTGGTAAAGGATTAGTGAAATTAAATACTAATGATCGCGCAATTAACTTAACTGATACCCTGTATATACCCTCTTTATCATCAAATTTATTGTCTACGAGCAAAATAATTCACAAAGGTTTTAAAGTGTTATTTGAAAAAAATTAGCTTCAGTATATGACGATACTGGTGACGTTATTCTAAAATCTAAAAAGAATAAAAGATTATATTACGTTGAACCAAGGAATAGTCAGGAGCATTTTGAAACTTCAAAAAATGCCGTGGAATCAGAAATTCTAAAATGGAATGTAAAATGAGGAATTTTTACGTTTTCTAATTTTAATTTTAAGCAATAGAAGACAAAAAAGCAGGACAGTACCTATTTTTCTTTCTTTTGGGGGCCTAATTAGTGATTTCTAATGGGTTTTATAGCGCACACTTTAACGTCTCTCAAAAACGATACTTTTCCTCCGCCGAGTTTGTGACGTCATCGTTCACGGAAACACCGATCGCCTGCGCTGTTTACATGTTAAAAGGCGACTTTTAAATTTATTTCTGTGTAAAGTATCGCATATAATAGAAATTTTTTTAATATGTCTGGCATTAAAAATCATATTATAAATATCATATTGTGCCACTCTGTAAAAATACATTTAATTGCAATAAGAAGATATTTTTCCGCGTTCCCAAAGATACCCGTAAAATCTGGACAAATGTGATGAAAAGGGATGAGAAATTAAACCCTAAATTATCATATAAATCATCTCTATGGGTTTGAAGACTATTTTTCGGTAAGTAAATGCTTGCTTTTGTTTAAATATTACTAATTTAGAACAATTTAAGTATATAAAAATATATACCTTTAAAAAAGCTGTTGATTAACCAGTCCTAATTAACTTTTAAAACTGCTAATTTTCGAGTATTATCACAGAGTTCAAGTACAATAAATGTTTGATAAAGCATATAAATATCGTAAAACATATAAATATCTAAAGCATATAATTATCTAAGAAATAACTCGGGGGAGGAGAAGGTTATGTATTTTCAAGGTATTATAAATATTTTCTTCAGCGATGCATACTTTCTTAAGTGTATCAATTCACAGTGGTGTTTTTCGATTAAATTGGTAACTAATTTAAAAAAAAGTATAATATTTTTTAAATACTTAATAATGATATTACTTTAAAAATTAAATTTCAGAAACTTTATACATTTTTTAATTTAACATTAATATTAAAGGCATAAAAATTGTATTGATATTTAAAAATATATAAATAATTAAGTAAAGCCTTTTAAAGATTTTAAATTTCTTCTCATCAAATTTGAAATATCTAATAATTGGTTTGGTTTTGGAGCGCTACCGTCTACTTTTTGCAACATGAGGGTTCCCGGTCCTGGTCTCACAACAAATACCCCCTCTAATTTTTATTTTAATATTACATCCATCTCTATTTATAAAAAGCGATGCTACTACAAACGTGTGTGTATATAATATATGTATGTTTATTTTACTTGTCTATGTCTACAAACAGAACTGTGATTAGCATGAATAAAATATTAATACATATTAAGTAAAATTGGATAAATATATAAATAATTTTACATACCTTTGGGTTTTAATTTCCTGTATTTCTGCTCCCATAAAATCCGGGTTTTCCCCCAAGAACGAAAACATTGACATAATGTTAATTTTGGGATGTTGTCCGACTGTCCTCTGGTAAATCCAGGTAGAAGAGACATTTATAACAAATTGAGATGATTAAGCCATCGAGATCGATAAAATAAATCTTCAGGTTTAAATAAAAATAAATTTAGATATCTAGAGAATGAGGAATTTGCACATGTGGGGGATTCGAACAACTTAGTGTTTTTCTGATAATTTCAGACTCGCAGATTCCAAAAATGTTCTCAAAAATGTAAAAAACTGGGTCCATCATTTAAAAAATTAATTTTAAAGTTAAGCGAAAATCACGTGACATCAAAACGCTCCGTGATTGGTTGTGATGTCATCGTTCATGAAGACCAATATTTTTGTATTGCTTTTAAGCGCGCACTATTTTCCGATTTTGTTTTTGCAAGTTCCTGAAATTTTCTAGCTATCAAAATTTATTTTTATTTAAACCTGAAGGTTTATTTTATCGATCTAGATAGCTTAGCTATCTCAATTTGTCATAAATGTCTCTTCTACCTGGATTTACCAATCAGACAACCTCCCGAAAATTGACAGCATGTCAATGTTTTCTTTCTTGGCAAAAAACCCGGATTTTATGGGAGCAGAAATACGAGGAATTAAAACCCAAAGATGTGTAAAATCATTTATATTTTTTTTCCAATTTTACTTAACATGTATTAATACTTTATTCATGCTAAACACAGCTCTTTTGTTTGTAAACACAAACAAGTCAAATAAATATACATATATCATATACATACACATTTGTAGTTGCATCGTTTTTTATAAATAGAGACGGATGTAATATTAAAATAAAAATTAGAGGAGGTATTTTTTGTGAGACCGGTCTCATTAGCCTTCGTGTTGCAAAAAGTAGACCGTAGCATTCCAAAACCAAACCAAAACCAATTCTTAGATATTTTAAATATGATGAAAAGAAATTTAAAATCTTTAAATGGCTTTACTTAATTATTTATACATTTTTAAATAGCAATACAATTTTATTGCCTTTAATATTAATGTCAAATTAAAAAAATGTATAAAATTTCTCAAATTAAATTTAATTTTTAAAGTAATATAATTATTAAGTATTTTAAAAATATTATACTTTTTTTCAAATTAGTCACCAATTTAATCGAAAAGTATCACTGTGATTTGATACACAAGAAAGTATGCATCTCTGAAGAAAATATTTATAATACCTTGAAAATACATAACCTTCCCCTCCCCCGAGTTATTTATTAGATAATTATATGCTTTAGATATTTATGTTTTTCGATATTTATATGCTTTATAAAATATTTATTGTACTTGAACTCTGTGATAATACTCGAAAATTAGCAGTTTTAAAAGTTAAATAGCAGTGGTTAATCAACAATCCTTTTAAAGGTATAGATGTATTTTCATATACTTTAATTGTTCTAAATTAGTAATATTTAAACAAAGCAAGCATTTACTTACCGAGAAATGGTCTTCACAAACCCATAAAGATGATTTATATGATAATTTGGGGTTTAATTTCTCATCCCTTTTCATCCCAGTTGTCCAGATTTTACGTGTATGTGGGTCTTTCGGGACGCTGAAAAATATCTTCTCATTGCAATTAGTTGTTGTATTTTTACAGAATGGCACAATACAATATTTAGAGTATGATTTTTTAATGCCAGACATAACAAAAAAATTTCTATTATATGCGATACTTTACACAAAAACAAATTTAAAAGTCGCCTTTTAACATGTAAACAGCATAGGCGCTCGGTGTCTGCATGAACGATGACGTCACAAACTCGTCGGAGAAAAAGTATCGTTTTTAAGAGACGTTAAAGAGTCCGCTATAAAACCCATCAGAAATCACTCATTAGGCCCCCAAATGAAAGAAAAATAGCTACTGTCCTGCTTACTTTTTTGTCTTCTATCGTTTAAAATCAAAATTAGAAAACGTGAAAATTCCTCATTCCAAGAACTTGCAAAAACAAAATCGGAAAATAGTGCGCGCTTACAAGCAATAAGAAAATATTGGATATCATGAACGATGATGTCGCAACCAATCACGGAGAGTTTTGATGTCCCGTGATTTTCGCTTAACTTTAAAATTAATTTTTAAAATGATGCACCCAGTTTTTTTTTTACATTTTTGGGAACATTTTTGGAATTTACGAGTCTGGAATTATCAGAAAAATACTAAATTGTTCGAATCCCCCACTTGTGCAAATTCCTCATTAGGCCACTTGAATGAATATAACTTAAAATTAGCTGTTCGTGAAAAAACTCTAGGTGGTTTGCAGTTTAACCCTTCTGAAAACGTAAAAGAATGCGAAACGTGTATTCAAGGGAAAATGACAAGACTGCCGTTTCCAAAAACAAAGAAAAGTACAAACACTGTACCTTTAGAGATATTACATTTTTATGTATGTGGTCCAATGAAAATTGTATCACCAGGAGGTTCCAGATATTTCGTTACATTTACAGATCAATATATTCAAAAGTTTATTTTTTGAAAAATTAAAAATGAGGTATTAAAATATATTAAAGAGTACAAAAGAATAAAATAATAATTCCAATAAAATAGTTCACTTTTTCAAAGATCTAAATTCCTGTCTCCTGTGTCACGCTGCCTAAGCTGCTCTGTTTTGGGAAAAGAATTCGTTTCATCTCTCCCTGTGGGGCCATTTTTGTAATAGGAAAGTGTTTTTCATGTATCATCGAAAGCTCTTGTCGGAGAAACATATCTTTTCTCAATATCAAATAAATTTAAAGTTCCACATTGGACTTGTTGCTTCCTTGTAATGGAGTCACGACTGCATTATAATTAGACTCACTTATTCCCCAGTAAACTCGGGCAATTAAAAATAATAGGGGATAAACGCTATTGTAGCTGGCGCATTAATTTCTCTGTGTTACACACACACACACACACACACGTGTGTGTGTGTGTGTGTATATATATATATATATATATATATATATATATATATATATATACATACATACATACACACACAAAAACGTGTACGCTTTGGGAGATGCGAGGAACGCTGGCTACGTAACATGCCTAAGATCTCTCGACATTTGGCGGCAATCTAAAATTACCTGAAAAGTTAAAATTAAACTAGCCCAGAATTGTTTTGCTGCGGCTAAACTCGGCAAAGTAAAGCCCAGTGGCGCTGGGGTAGCGCTTCGCGCTCCTACGACATAGGTCTGAGGTTCGATCCCCGGGCTGGGCATGGTTGACAAACTGAGGACCAAGCATACTTGGGAATTAAACATTGGGGGTTCCGCGTGAGGTTGACCACCTAACTGGAGCATATGCTTCGCACGCTACGGCCCTTGGACTGGGAAACAGAGATTGGTACCGTAGGCCCTGACCCCCTAGGGGCTGTTGCGCCAAGGAGTTTAGTTTAGTTTTTAAACTCAGAAAAGTGGTAGTCCATTTTCGCCGTTATTTTATTTCAATTTCAGTTAAATGGTTCTTGAGAGCTTTACTAAAAATAAAAATGTTCATCTGTGCTATAGTAGTTTTTCATGAATAAAAAGATTATGATGCACTCATAAATATAGAGTCAATACTCAGTAACATATTTTGATTCAAATCATGAAGGAACTTCCATGAAAATGTTTGCACACACTACACTATGCATTCCCGGGTTAGTTTTAGTTGATTGCAAATTAACTTTCCTTAAATTTGAAACCTTGTTTTCAAAGTTGTTCTAGCCCGAAGTATCGTTTTTGTTGTTTATTACCACAGTTCGTGGTTTGAATCTCACTTCTGTAATGGATGTTCGTAACCGTTCGGAATCGGCTATAAGTAATAGGTCTTGGCCTCAGTATCCTCGTGTTAAGAAGTAGTACATCTTACGCAAACGAATCAGCAAACCAAACAAAATTATTCTGAGTATTTGTTTAATCCTTCTATTTATATAAAAATCAAAATTTTGCTATTACAAAAGTAATTTAGGCATATATAAAATGAAAAAGTTTGTTTTACATATTTTTTACAGTTTATAAAGTAAAAATAAAGTACCTCATTTTTACTCTGATTCATAATAAAAAAAGAAACATACTGCTGAAATTAATTAAACATAAATAAATTCATTATTATAAAAGTTGTACATTTTTTTAACCTGATAAATTATTTTGTATGGAATAAAAAATATTCTTTAATATTTCACCGGTTTCCTTAGTGTTATTCCTCAGTTTTCATGTATGTCATGTAGCTTCTCAATCTCAATCACCATGTTTGAGTAATCTGGAAATCCCAATATCTTACTATAGAATGACTACTATTAAAATTGATGCAATTAAAAAGTAACTAGAAAAAAGTAGCTAGTGAAACGACCACGAACCTATTTTATGTGCCCCACTCGCCATTAATGAACACGGCGGGTCTTTAATGGACTCGAGCCTCAAACTTGCAATGCTCTAGCTATGAGCTCGATGGCTTTGCCAACTAAGCTACTGTAATTTGGCTTGGGAGCGCTACGGTCTACTTTTTGCAACACGAGGGCTAATGAGACCGGGACCTACTGCTTAAAGCCGATTCCGAACGGCTACGAACATCCATGCCATAGTAGGAACCCGCAAACTTCAGAACTGAAGAACAACCCCCCTCCCACTTGGTCATCTTCCTGCGAATTTCTTAAGGATTTTGACACTTATGATAGGCCAATTAACTTTTGCTAGAACAAAAGACAAAGTAAATGAATGCCATAAATTTAAATTTAGCATCATTAATTTAGTATCAAAAGTTAATATTTCGTTCCGTTAACGGCAAAGAAAACTAAGGAATGGAGTTTGTTAGACGCACGATACTACAGAATAGAAATTACTGATAAATGCGCGCCGATGGCGACGAGGAAATGAAATTTTGGTAAAGAGTAAGAGAAAAGGATGAGACAGAAGAACCGATTTCGTTGTATTGGGGAATAAGTAGTGTTGTGTATTTTTCTTCCTTCTGTACATCTCAATTCCACTCTGTTGTATTCGATCTAGTTTTTCCAGCATGTAACGTACTTACATTACTATGATCTGAATAAAGCATTTTAAAAATAACGAAACGTAGCAATTGGCGACGAAGGTAAAAAATGTAATCGGCATGGCAGAATTAGCACAAATAGTAGCAACGCTGCAAGATTTTGTAAAAGCAATGAAACCTCCAGAAGAAACGAAACATACCAAAAAAAGATGTCCTCGCAACGCAAAATTTATGTTTTGATCCTTTTGACGCTGCAGCCGAATCATTTGACTGTTATGCACAAAGACTGGAAAATTATTTTAAACTCAAAGGTTTATCGCCAGATGATCCAGAAACTGAAGAATTAAAAGTTATGGTTTTGATCAATTGTCTTGGCTCGCGATAATATCAACTTTTATCAAGTCTTACTGCTCCAGATATACCATCCACAAAGAAATATAGTGAACTTTTAGATCTACTTAAACAACATCTATCTCCAAAACCAAATGTGTTAACGGAGCAGCACAAATTTTTTTCAAAACTTCAACATCCAGGTGAGTCAATCTCTACTTTTATTTCTCCATTGAAAGATCTTACGAAAAATGCAGAATTTAAATCGGAATGTAAATCAAATGACTGTTCAAAAGCTATGTTAAATTTATTATTACGTTCTCAATTTATTCGAGGCTTATCTGATGCCGATATACGTGAAAAATTATTGCAACAAGGTAATGTTACATTTGAAAAAACTATTGAAATTGCCTTAGCTATTGAAGCTGCAAAAATTGAGAATAAGGAAATCTATAAGAGTAATTCTTCAACTTCAGTTAACAAAATATCAAGCAATATTGTCAAAAATAAAAACAGATCAGCAACACATGACAATTAAAGTAATTTTGAAAACAAAAGTAAAAATTTCTAAACCAGAAGTAGATCGAAATCACCCATAAGAGGTAAAGGCGCTAATTTAAAAGCACTTGGATTAGACGGATTATGTTTACACTGTGGAAAGAATAATCATGCCACAAATTTTTGTTTTCTAAAGCATAAAGTATACTGCAAATCTTGCCAGAAACGAGGCCATTTAGCACATGTTTGCATTACTAGCTTAATGAAAAATAAAACAAAAAGTCAAAATGTTCATCAAATATTAGATGATTCAGATGAAATTAATATAAATCAGATTTATGATATATTTTAAATGACTCCAATAATGATGATAAAATGTACGTTACAGTCAAAATGAATGGCCTTGCACATCGCTTTGAATGCGATTCCGAAAGTAAAGTGAGCATAATGAATGCTGATGAATTCAAAAACTTGAAGTTTAATATTCCAATTCAGAAAACGAATGTCTCTTTTCGAAGTTATACAGGCCAAATTTTCAAGCCTCTTGGCGTTGTACAGTTAAACATTTCTTATCAAGGTTATTCTAGTTATGAAGATTTGTATATTGTTTCTATTAAGAAAAATGCTATTTTAGGACGTGATTGGATTAGAAATCTGAATATAAATTTTACTGAGATTAATACAATTTCAAACCCTACTTCACATGTCCAGTCAAGTGTTCCCTGTAATGATATTTCTGTCTCTAAAATTATTGATCTATATTCTGATGTGTTTAAACCTAAAATTGGTTGTATTCCTGATTACACATGTTCTTTAAAACTTATTCCAGAAGCTAAACCCATTTTCATTAAAGCTCGTACTGTCCCTTATGCTTTAAAACAGAAAGTTGACCAGGAGCTAGACAAATTAGAAGCGGAAGGAATAATAGAAAAAACTGACTTTTCGAAATGGGGTACACCCCTTGTTGTTGTTTCAAAACCCGATGGTTCAGTATGGATTTGTGCGGATTTCAAAGTTACACCTAATAACCAGCTTCAAAACGCAAGACACCCAATTCCTAGAATTGAGGACATTTTCCATAAATTGCGCGATGGTAAATTTTTCTGTACGTTAGATATTTACAAGGCATATTTACACATGAAAGTCGATGATGAAACTTCTAAATTGCAAACATTATCAACCCATCGAGGTACATATTTAGCTAAAAGACTTTTCTTTGGAAAAAAAAACTGCTCCGAATGAATTCCACAAATTTATTGACCACTTCGTTCAAGACTTAGATGGTACAATAGCCTATTTTGATGACATAATCATCCAGGGTAAAGATAAACAAGAATGCCAAGAACGTTTAATTAAGGTACTTCAAAAGTTAAAAGAATTCAATCTACATCTCAATCTTAATAAATGTCAGTTTTTTTTTGAAGAAAAAGTTCAATACTTAAGACACATTATCAGCGCTGCTGGACTTCACAAATCACCAGATAAGATCAAAGCTATTTCTGAATCCCCTTAACCTAAAAATATTGCCAAATTTATTCCAGATGCTTCTACCCTTCTTCACCCACTAAATAACCTTCTACGTAAAAACATTTGTTTTAGATGGACTGCACAATGTGAAGCTGCCTTCTTAAAAGCAAAATCAATCATTACCAGCAACCAAATTCTTGTGCCTTACAATCCGGATTTTCCATTAACTTTAGCTACTGATGCCAGCCCTTTCGGACTTTCAGGTGTTCGTTCTTTCACACACCATGCCAGATGGAACTGAGCAGCCTATCGCATTTGCCTCTCGAAGTACGACCGCCGCAGAGAAAAACTACAGTCAACTCGATCGGGAAGCCACAGCTGTAGTCTGGGCTTGCAAAATATTTTATGACTATATTTTTGGAAGAAAAATTTACTTTGATTGTTGACAATAAAGCCATTTGTACAATATACCATCCAGAAAAAAGCCTTCCAGTAATGTCTGCATCAAGAATGCTTCGATATGCTCAATTTCTTTCTAGTTTTGATTATACAATTGTACATAGAAAATAGGGAAAACATATAAATGCTGATTATCTCTCTAGAAATCCTCTACCCTTGACTGCTAATCAAGTTCATTGTATTGACGAATCCCAGGCATACCAACAATTCGTGATCAACTTCATTTCAACAGAAACTATAACAGCCCTGAAAATTAAAAAAGAAGCGGAACTTGATCCAGAGCTGAAAAAGATCAAACTTGACATCGTCATCGGACACGTCTTTGACCCTACCATCACACTCCAAGAAGGTATCTTGTTTAGAGGAAATAGCGTCTTATCCCTAAATCCCTTCAATCGGACATTCTCAAGCAATTTCATTCAACACACATAGGTATTGTTAAGATGAAGGCTCTTGCGAGAAACTACTGCTTTCGGAAAAACATCGGTTCCGATATTGAAAATTTAGTCAAGAGTTGTCGTGAATATTGTAATATCAAGAAGAATCCAGCAAAAGCACCTCTTCACGTTTGGGAACCACCAGAAAATAATTGGCAAAGACTGCATATCAACTATGCTGGTCCTTTCAGGGAACATTATTTTTTAATTGTTGTAGATGCACTTTCAAAATGGCCAGAAATATTTGCATTGAAACAGGCTCCTACCAGTTCGAGCACTATTTTCTTTCTTGAAGAAATTTTCAGTCGCCATGGAATACCAGAAATCCTAGTATCTGACAATGCATCAATTTTCAAATCCAAAGAATTCCAAGATTATTGTAAGAATTACGGTATTCAACAACGACTCATTGCACCAGGCTATCCAGCAACTAACGGACAAGCAGAGAGATATGTTCAAATATTAAAAACAAAATTACAGTACATGAAATTTTATCCGGGCTCGCTTCATAGTAAGTTGTGTAAACTTCTTTTTCGACACAGAATAACTCCACTTAACAACGGACGAACTCCATCAGAAATGCTCTTGGGAAGAAATTTAAGATCCGAATTTGACTTGCTTAAACCTACATCAAGACTGAAAAATAATGCCTCGCAGCCACATTTTAACAAAAGTTACAAACTGGGAGAAAGAGTTCAATCTCGTAACTATACATCATCCGCAAAATGAAAATAAGGTATTATTGTTCAGAAGCTTGGAAGACTTCATTATCTTGTAGAATTAGACGATGGATACGTTATCAAACGGCATTTTAATCAACTTAGACCATGTCAAGTTGAAAAATCTATAACCCCATCTGCAGATTTTTCTAGATCCAGATGAGTTCACTTCTCACTTCCAGCATCCAGTTCTTCAGCAGTATCCTCCAGTCCTTCCAGTGGTCTTCTATAGAATCTTTGAGGGAAAGTGGCCATTTAATCCAGCTTAGAAATCCAGCTTTTGATTTACCCGTCAACGTAAACCAGTCATCAAGCTAAATCTTCAAATATTTTTCTTTAACACTTTTAGACTTTAAAATTAAATTTCAATTTGCTTACTAGTTATGTATATATGTAAATATTTAACCTTTTTAATAATCCGCGGAGAATTGTTGTGTATTTTTCTTCCTTCTGTACATCTCAACTCCACTCTGTTGTATTCGATCCGGTTTTTCCAGCATGTAACGTACTTACTTTACTATGATCTGAATAAAGCATTTTAAAAATAACGAAACATAGGTAGGTTTTGCTTCTGAAAAAGCGGTTTGCTGTGGTAGTTAGTTCCTTTACCTAAGTGGTCAGAGCAATAATTTGCCTTTGCAAAATTACTCGAGAGTTTCCCTGAATTTGGATGAAAGAAATGAATTTAATGATTTTCTCAGCCATTGACGTTAATTCGGTTAGCTATTTATTTGAGACAACAAGTATAGCCTGTACGTTCTTATGCAGTCTAGCTGGATATAATGATTTCAGTATGCTTTTGATAAAATGTTTTCTTGCTAAGTCCCGTTTACTCGTTAGAAGATAAGATTGTCGATTACCACTCAGTTCTAGGCTTTGCAGTAATTTTCTTATTTTTGGCGATTCACTCTCAGAAAAAGTATACATTAATCAATTTTTTAATGAGTTATATTATCCTATGGTTGGACGTTTTACTATTAAGCCATTGACTAAGGCAATAACTTTTGATTTGACAGCTGCTACTAAATGGTTAAATTTAGTCTCTCCTCTAAAACATTTGAGATGAGAAATTGCGCAAGCCAAACGACTGGATTCTAGTACCAAAATGGAGGTGGTCGGATAGCGGCGCGAGAAATATGATGAGTAGTAGGAATCGCTTCAATACAAACCGGACCAGTTCAATGATTTTCGAAACAAATTTTTTAACTTTTCGCTTTCACTTAGTGTTACGAAATAATTATATGAAATAATAAAATATACAAAAAATGAAAATAAAATGTAAATTTTGAAGCAATACAGGATTAAAAAATAATGCAAGTTTCAAATTGGGAAAATGTAGTGACATATAATGCTCAATAATTGATTCTGTGTCTCATAGGTATACATTACTGATATCATACAAACAACAGTTTATATAGTCAAAAGTAATTTCTTTCATATATGCATTATTGAAAATCTAATAGGGCACGGGCTCCTGACGTCACGGGTACCTACGTCACTTGGCAACCATCATAGCAACAATGCTGGGGGTCAAGCTAATTGAAAAACTGCGCTGATTGAAAAACACGTGGATCACAGCTTGAACTTCGCACGTTGGTGGTACGTTGTGGTTCGCACGTTGTTCACTTGTGTGCTGAAGAGTTATAACTGAGTAACTTAGTGTTTAGTATAACTTAGTGTTTATAACTGAAAATGAATGATTACTTGAAGAATTTAGATCAACTGTCACAGAAGCGGTATTTGGATAAAATATCTGTAATAAGTAATATAGATCCATATATTATAAAAGACTTGGAAACGGATATTGACAAATTACCAGCAATTTGCTATGGCGACATAAAAAAAGCACAATCTTTTTATATTACTTACTATCAATAAGCAAAGAAACATGTTAACATGCCGGTCGGAAAAAAACCTTCGGTTTACAGTTATAAATAATCTTTCGATGAATTCCTCCTATTCAGTTTCTTTTCAATATGTGATGATTATAATTACAAAAAAAAAAATAATTCTCAAAATTTGTAACTGAAAAAAATACCACGACATTAAAATAAGACTGTTTACATGTAAACGTCCATAGCAACGAGTTAGCGTGCCTACCAGAATGGTTGTTAGGGCTCGGCGATCTCAGCGATCAGCTGAGTGCTCGTGCCCTATACAAATAATCTTAGTATTTAGTGACGCAACTTTTTTTCACAGTTAGAACTTCTAAACGTTGAATCACATTCTCTATGAAGACTTCTATACATTGTTAGAGTTCGATGTTCTGATATCCTTATTTGTTGAGAGCTTCAATTAATTGGTGCGTGGTGATGATAAGTTTCTTTACAATTGCCCATTTTGCGAAATCCCACTATTTCTCTTTGGATTTCCCACCAGGTGAGTTTCTAGGCAATTATTTTTGGGGCTAAAACTACAGAAATATTCCTGATTTTATGTTATGGTGCAAAATGTTTCATAAGCTCTTTTCATCACATAAAAACCATTCTTCGAGTTGGACCAATAGTCGAATTTCTAATACTCGATTGTACTGGTACAGCCTCATGGTTTTCTCTGCGATGTATATGCATCCCATGTTTTTGAACGAGATTACTGGCTACACCATGACACTAACTGATAACTTCTTATCAAAGCAGTATTGATGTAACTGCAGATCAAAGAAGCCTTGAGTAAATTAACTTTTGTGATCAAAATGTGAAGTTTGGAGTCACTGGAGACACATTACCTGTAATCATATGAAGAGGATTAATCCAGGAGCTCTTTGAAGGACACATGACGCCTTGCGACTTAAGAAATTCAAACTCCTTTCGTGTGATCTTGAGTTATTTAGATAATAGACGCTTAGGTTTGTAAAAAACTGGTAGGCCGTAATTTCTAACAAACGACCATGAAAACAGGAGAAGCCTAAACTTAATAAAACCCACTAAATGAAAAAAGAAAAAATTATGAAAAAGGATTTTTCTTTTCGGAAAAAGAATTTAAGCTCTGAAAAATCAAAAGCCTGAGTAGTGCCCCTAATAATTTGGCTACTTACTATAAGTTTAATTTCTACAAGCAGATAGAACATAACTAAATGCATACATCACATCACAAGAACACGGGGAAAAATGCAGCTTGCGATAATCCCCACGGTGCAAAATCATATTATATTAATTGAGAAAGCTATGACAGATGATAACACTAAACCACGCGGTCACCATACAATTACCAGTTTAATCATTGTAGATTACTTTCCCTATATGAAGATAATTTTTGGAGCAATTGGACAAGTATGCCATATCTCCAGTGGAGAAAAGAATATAATTATCATTCATTGACGATTCACATGGCATTGATCATGATTGAGATGCCATATCATGATATGCAGTTCTTCAGAGATAAAGAGCCAAGGTAAAAAAGTGGAAGTTAAATATTCTTCAATATTAAAAGGTTTCACTACCTTTAAATTTTTAAAGTATCAATTTTTCAGAAAAAATATATATGAATGTATAACTTTTGTACATGTTAAAAACTCCTTAAAAATTCCTGTAGCATATTGAGTTATAGACCGAAAAGTATAAACTGATTCATGGAAAATATACGACAAAAGAAATCTTTACAGCCATTTTTCTCAAGACATTATTTTTTATCCTTGTACGTACGTTCAAACTTTTGCATGCATTATTTTGATGCATGCAAAAATTGGTCATAGTATATATTGGCTACATTACAATAGTGGATGCAAATACATTACATAATCCAAATTTTAACTTTAAATTGTGGTATCTAATTTCCATTATTTCTCATTAATGTCTGATTAATTGCTGCATATTCTACAGTCTTTTTTAGAAGCTGAGACATTCTTTTAGGTAGCCTCCACACTATGGCCAATTGTTCACCACTTCCTGATGGTGACCTTGAGCGATGGTTCACGTGTTTCATCCACACGCTGGGCCACTAAATGAGCCGTGCACGTAGATTCGTTTATAGGGTCTACTGCGCGCTTTAGTTGCGCATCTGGATACCTTTGATCTTTGATGTAGCCTCCACACTATGGCCAATTGTTCCCCACTTCCTGATGGTGACCTTCAACGATGGTTCAGGGGTTGCATCCACACGCTGGACCACTAAATGACCCGAGCGCATTGATTCGTCCATAGGGTCTACCGCGCACTTGAATTGTGCTTCTCGCTGCCTTTGATCTTTGGAGAAAAACCGCCTCCGAAGCCATCGTTCGCCAAGGCTATTTTATCGTCTGCCGCCATCGACCACGATAAGCCAAACCTCCTCCAGACGTTGGTGATGGCTTGCAGTGGACCATAGTGTGGAGGCGCCTTGAAGAAAAACCGTCCCCATCGTCCACCAAGGCTATTTTATCGTCTTCCCCATCGACCACGATAAGCCATACCCCCTCCAGACTATGGTAATGGCTTGCAGTGGACCATAATGGGAAGGGTCCTTATATTTAATAATGATATTGTATGCATTCAATTCATATTTTTAGAGATATATCAAGTAGAAAAACTTCTAAAAATAATTCTTTAATCTTGTCTTGTAGTCCCCTAAAATATACGTGATTAATAAATGCCATTATACAGTATAATATAGAAACATTTCTATCTAACACGTACATGAACGTAGGATTAGAATTAGAAAGATTTATACAAAGCACTTTAAAAATCAGGGCCACCATTATGTAGTACGATTAAACTATTTTCACATATATGTTATATTCTGACGGTTTACTACATCCTTTGATACGATTTTCTCTTCAAATTAAAATAACTTATAAAGAAGAAATATAACTTCGAATTTTAAGAAAGCTTGTTTTATAATTTAAACACATGCAGTGATCCCCACAAGCCTTCAGTTAGAAATTAAAAAAAAATTTAATATTTTTTAAAATGTATTATTACGATAGAAGTAAGAATAATGCAACAGAACATGTTGACACTTCTTTTAACGCAGCGTTAAACATCAGCGGCTTGAAACTTCATTTCGTTTAATCGATAATGAGAATTTTACTCATATGGAAGTAACAAAATGCGAGAATAAAACGGAAAATTGAATAAAATGTTTGATAATTACTGATAATTATTTAAAATATGGGATAATTAATTACATTTTACTGTTCTTTTATCTTTATATTACAACTCGAAACAAGCATGGATATTGTTGCTTCGTAATAACTTTTCTTAGAGTAAAAAACAGTTATATATTATGTTCTTAGTAAGAACAACTTTACAATATATTTCATGAGTAAAAAACACAATTGCTTAAATTTTCTTTGAATTTATTGTTTTCAAGGCAAACAATGCGCACAGGTGTTTGCTTTAGATATTTTTTGTTTTGCTGAGTCCCTTGTCGCAGTGCAGTACGAAGACCACTGATAAACTTCCGCGAATGATAATAAGTCCTGAAATTATATTTCATTATTTAGTGTTAAGAAATTTATCACCTGTAAATTTTGTAAAAACAATAAAACAAAAACTATTTTATAAATTTAACTTACTGTGAGTAATTTTATGTTAAATATTTTAAATATCATCTTAATATGTTCATTTCATCGCTTTGTATTGTAACATTGCGCAGTTGACTCTTTAATGACGTAGAACAATTATTGAAGTCTGTGAAAAGGTGATAATAAAATTAATTAAGAGTGTCATTTCACAGAATAATTTCCATGAGTAATTGGTTCGATGAATTGTATGGTCCCAATGTCTGACTTTAGTTAAAGGGCGGCAACCTGAGATTTAAACACCATTGATCTATTTTTACTCTGCGGTTAGCCTTTTAGGTCTTATTTGACACACTTGCGTGAAGCATTTAATTTTTAATCTGTGCTGAAATACTTAATAATATAAATATGAAGAATACTTTCGTGCTTTGTTGTGCTATTATCTTAAAGGTACTAATTTGTTAATTTTATAATACTATCATATTTCGAACGTTACTTTTGGAAGAAGTTGATGAAGAGTTAAATCTGCTCTTATCGGTATTTCTGAAACTGGTTGTTTATACTGTTTCCGCTTTGCAAGTCACTGATTAATATTAGTATTACATCAAAAGATGGAAGCAATTGCTAAGCACGACTTTAATGCTACAGCAGATGATGAACTCAGTTTTAGAAAAGGTCAAGTTCTTAAAGTAAGTGTTTTATATTTGTTATTTTTTTTAAACAGTGAAGTTTACTATCTTTAGTCAGTAAAGTTCAAATCAACAAATATCAATTGAGTTGTCTCTTTTTCCGTATCGGTATTAAAAGTATTGGAAAAGATATATGCATAATAATCTAATTAATAATTGATGCGATCTTCATATGCAGATTAAAATCCATCACTTTTGTTTTATATCTCTCGCCTCACACACATATGTAGTATATATCTGTACAATGCACTGCCCTTTTACGATAGAAAATTTATTTCAGCATGAATACTTATTTGCATGCAATTTTCACTTAATGGATCTCTTAAACAAGAAAGTATTTTTATTGGGATTAATATGATTGATGGGCATTTAAAGTCATTCAGTTAGAATTGTATTAAGAACTTTAATTAATAATTCTTTAAGTCACTTTGATCCATTAGTTTGAATTACTTATCACTATTATCTTATCCCTCTGGAGTTTTTATGGCTTTAGAAGCTGCTTTTAAGCTTAAAGCTATTAAAAATTTAGTGTATAAATTCAAATGATGAATGTAAATACAATTGTCTGTGTTCATTATTGTTATTTTAATCATCTAGTTAAGTTTAAAATTTCATTTTTTTTTTTTTTTTTAAAGACGGCCATTAACTTTTATTTATTACTATGTATGGTATAGCCCTTAGGTAGTTTTTAGATTTTTGTAATTTTAAGCCTTATTCATGATTATAAATATTAGAAAGTTTGTTACTGAAAAACTGTAATTTTCAACATTTTCATTGTATATATTTTGAATTGTTTTAAAAATCTTAATTTGTTCAGAAATATGTAGTTGGTGTATGTAATGATGATTAAGGAAGACTTGTTTTAAGTTTTAAGAGAAGTTGTTGTGTAGTATTATATTTATTCAGTAATTATATGAATTTTTACATTTTAATTATTCTTATCCCAATTTTAAGTTTTCTTAATTTTAAATAGCATTTGCAAATAATTATGATGCAAATTACATGCTTTCAAATCAGTAGTTAATACTTTGAGTTTTTAATTAAATACTAATTCAAAGCAATTAGTGAATATTCTTTTCATTAAATTGAAATATGATTTTGTAGTAGCCAAGAGAGTATTATTTTTAATTATTTATGTTAAGGACAAAAAATTCTTGTGCATAAAATTGCATTCTAAAATTTTATGAAATTAAGTTTATATGTACCCAGAAAGAAAATTAAATGTTATACATTCTGTTAAAGCCTAAAGGCAATTTTGAAGAAATTGTCTAAGGCAATTTTGAAGAAATTGTCTTTGATACTTAATTCAAGGGCAGTTTTTGATGCTTTACTATCTTTGTTCTCTGTTTGACATAGATATCAAAGAACTTTGTCTTTAATTTTACTAGTAATTTTCTCAGTAGTTGTGTTCATTAAGTATAGACTGGCAGGGTATTGATACATGTTTAATATAATATTTATATATCTCCAGTTGCTTTCTTACAAAATGAGTGTTTAATTTGTGAGAAGACAGACAATTGCTTATTGTTGATTTATCATTTTTTTAAAAAAAATTTAATTTTAAAATGAAACATTATAATAAAAATTCTCACCTAATGGTGCACTAAACTATTAAGAATTAAGTATTTAGTTAATTTGTATTTAAATATCTAAATCTATAAAATCTATATCATTAGAAAATGTACCTATAGAGATTTACAACTCTGTAATGATCTTCATTGCTGTTTAGCTAATACTCAATAATAAACTAAATAAAATTTTAAAAATATGATGAACATAACTTAGTAACATTATGCACATTGAAACATTTTTGCCTTCCATCTTAAATATACTTTATGGGGTAATATTAATTGCTTTATCAGGGCTAATTTTCAGACACTATGAAAATTATAACTTTTCTTACTATTAGATTCTTGCTTTGAATACTTAGCAAAATTCCAAGTATGATATGGAATATTATATACAAAATTTGTTTAACAATTCCCATTTCAAAAGGAATTGGCAGTTGCAACTAAAAGAGAAAAAATATCTGTGTGGGTTATTTTTCTTCCCCTTAGTTTAGTTGGTCAGATTAATAGCCACCTCATCCTAAAGATTGAGGCTATTCACAGTCGCTATTTGAAATGTTTAGTATCTTAAGACAAATTATTGATGTTAATGTTCCACATTATATATATATATATAATTATGTGTATGTATGTTCTTTTGGTTAAAAAAAAGTTGGTAATTTAATAGTAATATACTTTATAAACAGTTTTTATTTTAGTCTTAGGCACTTTAATATAAATAACCTATTTTTTTAATAAAGGTTTTGAGTTTCTTTTTTAAAATATCAGTGGTCTGTTTTTTATTTAGGTATTAAATATGGAGGATGATATGAATTGGTATAGAGCAGAGTTAGATGCAAAAGAAGGTCTTATACCAAGTAATTACATTGAGATGAAGAAACATGAGTAAGTGTCAATATTAACTTGTTTCATTCATGTTATTAAATAAATGGTTTCATTCATGCTATTAAATGAGGGGTTTGGCTGAAAAATGGTCAAATGGTTAGGGTGCTTATCTTCAGAACAAGAGTTCAGGGTTTTGAATGCTACTGAGGCATAGATTTTTGTAGCTGTGTGGAATCAGCTTTAAGCAGTGAGTCCTGATCTCATTTAGTCCTTGTATTACTAAATAGTAGACCGTAGTGCTCCAAACTAAACAAACAAATAAATGGTTTGTTAGGTTTTGAGATGAAAAAACATGAGTAAGTGTCAATAATCGATTATTTGCCGTTAAATGGTTTGTAAAACTAATAATGCTTATCTTCCTTATAAAGAGGACTGTGTCTATAAATGGGATTGCACTTTAATGGTGAGTTTGGAATAGGGGTTTGTGATACCCCTCAAAACTTCTCAAACCTATTTTTTTTTTAAATATTTACATTATCTTTTTATTTATTTTATTTAAATGATTCTTGAGTTTTTTCTTTGATTTTTAACATTGCTTTCAAAATCAACCATAGAATATGTTGTAATTTAACTTAAGTAAAATAGCTTATGTGTTTTCAAAATTAAAATGGTGTTACAGATGCATATTACTTCCATGGACATTTTAACATTATTTTAATATTTTTTAGCAATTTGATGTCATTCCCTGAAATACATCATATATTCATAACTTTTATGTTCATTTTTCTTGAAATTAAGATATTTTGTGATTTTATATTGTAATGTTGTGAATTATTTAGATATTTCATATTTTCACATTTAAATATATAATTTGTATAAATTTTACATTTATTTTTTGATTAATTTTTATCTTACAATAAATGACCTTTTATCAATATTCTAATACATTATCCCATTTGTAACAGTGACACTGTCTTTATATTAAAAATAGAATGTGATTGCAGAAAGAAAAAAAAAAAAAAGTGGATTAAGAAATTAGAAAATATTTGTTCTATTTCTTATTGTCCTTTACTAAAATATGTGATAGTTTTTGAGATTCATTTTATAAATTGAATTGGTTATTTCTTAAAAATTTAAAATTCTATTTTTTTAGCATGTTTTGAATTTTAATATTGGCTGTATTATATGTACAGTCAAATACAGTGTTTTAGGAACAAAAATTGAAAACTGAATTGGCGACATTTTGTATTAGCAACTATTCTGTTGCTTAGCCAAGCATTGTTAATATTGTATAAATAACGTAGCAGTTTAATTTTGTAAAATATAAGTTTTAAAAGGAATATCGTTGGTAAATAATAGGAACTTTTTAGATCCAAAAATTAATAAATTTATACAAGAAATTTGAATTCTGCTCAGTTTACATCTTTAATAATTTTTAGATATAAATGCAATAAAATTACAATTGTAAAAAGTTGCCAATGGAGTCATATTAAATCTGTACCTAAAATGCTTTTTCTTTATGGGTCAAAAGGTTATTCTAGTTTTTAATTACATGAAACCAACACTTAATAATGCAAGTTTAATTAGCAAAGTTTTTAGATAATGGTCTGATAATTTTGGCTGACAATTGGACAAAATTTACCAAACTTTATTGATTTTGACAGCTGTTATTTAATAATATAATTAAAATTAAATATTTTAGAAGAATAAGAAATAAGTTCTTGATAATTTGGTTATGGTAATGAGTTGTTTACTTTTAGTGTAATATGTGAAAACTAATTTGAATTTTTAAATTAACATAACATTCATTTATGAATTTTAATTTCCCAGATCCAAGTCTGGGCCCAAAGTGGCTGGTGTAAAAATATAAACGCATGTTTAAGTCCAATTTTAACCTTAGTAAGCTTTTAATATGCTTATGTTGCCTTATTTGAATAAATTTTATTTTAGTTGGTATTATGGAAGAATTACAAGAGCAGATGCTGAAAAACTGTTGATGAACAAGTATGAAGGTGCTTTTCTGATTAGAGTCAGTGAAAGTTCTCCTGGAGATTTTTCTTTATCAGTAAAGTGAGTATTTAAAATATTATTTATTTTTTTAATCTTTCAAAGTAATTATAAATTCCCCTATATTATCAAGGATATATTTTCCTTGTTTTATTCACCTTTCTTACTACTGTTATTTCTATGTAGAGTGTCAAGAAACTAGGAATTAGCAGTTCTGCAAATATAAGGGAAATTGTTTGAAGAATAACTTAATTTTGCCAGTTGAAATTTAAAAATCTTTTAATTGAAAATCTTGTGTACAATTTTTTAAAAATGCTTATACATTGTTAAATGATAACATAGCGATACAGAGAAAAAAATTCTTTAGGAATTGAAGTTAATTGTAGCTCAGAAGGAAAAATCAAAATTGATTAAAATATAATTAGAACAAAAAAATGTCAATAATCAAAGAAGCTAATAAGGTAATTACTGCTACTGTGAACAAATCAAATCTTTTATGATGTACTATTTTTTATTAATGTATTAGCATACATTATTTAAAAACATGAAAAAGAAGAGCTGCAAGAGATGAATATTCTGTTAATCATCAAGATTATTCTGAACACCCTAAAGGCAGACAAGAATATTTTTAAGCTTTAAAGGCTTTGGGGGTTTTATTTATATAAAGTCTAACTTTAGTCAAATATAAATTTATATCTAAAAAATATCTTATAAAAGAACTGAAAGAAATTGTGTATTAAATAATGTGAATTTACCAGAAAATAAATTGCAACTTACAGAAAATTTCTAAATGATTTCCCCCAGGACACCTTCCTATAGTAGTAAGTTAAAATGATTGAACTCCTTTGTTTAATAAAAAGTTCTATCTTTGAGATAAATATCATACCAAAGTTTAGAGTTTTAGAAGGAAGCATGCTTTTATCTTCTTGAAGTTTTTTAATTTCACTCGAGAGATTTGATTATACTAACCAAAACCTAATCAATATCAGTTTATTAAAACAATCATAAAATATTTCATTGCTTAAAATACTATAGTTTATTTATAATATTTACGATAGGTTAGGCAACCAAACTTATTCTTTGTTTAGTATCTGTCATGTTTATTTTATAGAGATTTATCCTTTTTAATAATCTCTTTAGTTATTGCTAGTTCTGTGCATCTAGGTTTCAAAGGTTGTAAGCCTAGGTATGCAAGTCTTTCATTCCTTATTGTTTTAGACTGAGACTTGCATTTGTGGTTCCTATAAACAGAGTTATTGAAAATTTTCATACTTGTTTATTATTGCAATTAAAAAGTGGTTTAAAATTTTAAAGACTTAATGTATGTTTGAAGACTCAAATAAAGCTACCTAGTTTTTCTGTAAAGTTTATTTAGTTTGCATAATTGTTTTTAATTTTTCTACTAGGTGTGGAGATGCTGTACAACATTTCAAGGTATTAAGGGATACCCAAGGAAAATTTTTTCTATGGGTTGTTAAATTCAATTCTTTGAATGAATTAGTTGAATACCATAGATCTGCTTCAGTAAGCCGCTCTCAGGATATCAAGCTAAAAGATATGCACCCTGAAGAGGTAAATTATGCCATCTTTTTCTCAATATGTTTGTTTTAAAATAATATATATATATATTTGGAATTCTAGCTGGTAATATCACTTGATTAATTTCTAGTCTAGTCATATTGTGTCATCTGAAGAATATTAAAATAAATCTGTTGTTTAATTGAGAATATTAATTTCAACAATTTGCATTGCAATGAATGCATGAAATAAGTTACTGCCAGCTTTCGTATATACATATGTACATTTTTAAATATTTGGCTAGAATTTGAGTGTTTGCTTTTTAAAGCATTTTATATGGATCCATATTGAATGTGATAGATTGAGAAAAGAAGGGCTGCACTTTAAACAGTAATGCCTAATAAAAAGTTTGTTACATATCAGGGTTAGTTAATTTATACCACCTTGATATAAATCATGATTTAAGTCACTAGATTTAAAAAAAAGGCATTGATTTAAATATATATTTTCGTAATACTTTGTTGCTTTTTATGCAGAATTTTTTTTAAATTGCATGAAAAAGGTATGCCACAGTCAATATTTAGAAGGCATGGTAAAAATTTTATCATACATCAATATGTACAGGTTCAAAAAGCAGCATATTCAGTTTAGGATTCTTTTTCCCTTTGTTTTAGCCATTGTATAGTAAAACATATTAACAGGAGTTCTTGCAGAAGTTGTTTGTTAGTTATAGCTGTAGATTGGTGCCAACAAGTGTTATCTCTTACTCGGGAAGTAGATATACGGAACCCAATATAGATGAATTAGATTGCACATGTGGCAAATTGCACATTATAAGCCCACAATTTTTTCTTTTAACATGAATTCTAATATAATTGATTGTAAACATATAATATTATTGTGAATAGTAGTGAGATTTTTAAAAGTATAGCATAGCAGTGCTTGTTTGGGTTATTTGTAAAATATTTCAACCACAAAATGGCTACTAAAAAACTTAAAGTTGATTCAGAGTGCTGTGCTTTTGATCATGAATAGACCTGGAATTATTTTTTTACAGTTGTAAAAGGTAAACCAGTATGTCACATCTGCAATGAAGCTGTAGCAGTCTTCAAAGAATATAACATTTCCTGTCATTTCACATCTAAGCATAAGAATTCCAATTATAAAGCAGTGCCCAAATATGAAAGAAAACTATTTGTAGAAAGACTTTGTACAAACTTATCAAGCTGACAAAATTTTTTCAAGAAAGTAAACAGTATCCAAGAAGCAGCTACGCATGCAAGTTATATTGTAGCGTATAATATTGTTAAAAATAATAAAGCTCTCAGTGATGGGAAGTTTGTTAAACATTGCATGCTCCAAGTTTGGGATGTTTTATGCCCAGACAAGTAAAATAATTTTGAGACTAAGCTTATCTAAAAAAAATGGCGACTTTTAGAATCAAAGTCATAAAAAATTTGACATCACAATTAGAGTTAGATTGGCTTGTTAAATTTTGCTCAATAGCTATAAATGAAAGCACTGATATAAATATATTGCTCAATTAGTATTATTTATAAGATATGTTGATGTGAACTTTGAAATCACTGAGGAACTGGTGTGCATGTATTCTTTTAAAAGGAACTGCAATGGGTTGTGATATATTTTGTGAATTTCAGGAAAAGCTTTAACTGTGAAAGTGCTTATAAAAAATTTATGTAATATTATGACTGATGAACACCAAATATGACAGAAAAAAAAATTGGATTTCTTGAACTCTTTAATCAGAACTGTTCCAGGAGCAATGTTGTTTTTCTACATTCTGTTATACATCAAGATCTGCATTAAATATGAAACCCATGCTTAATGCAGTCATGAAGTTTTTAAATACTATTTGATTTTGTGGGCTAACTCACAGGTAATTCAGAGATATTCTTACAATCCAGTCCTTACAATCTTAAAACTCTGATGTACTGTATTACATGAAAGTAAAATGGCCTAGTGCAGGATGTATTTTCAGGTGCGTGTAGCAGCTGAAAGAAGATAACAGTGTTCTGCAGAGTTTGAAATATTAGAAAATACAGAATGGCTTTCAGACTTTGCATTTTTCACAGATTTTTGTCATATGAGCAACTTAAATGTCAAGATGAAAGGGGAAAAAATCAATTTATTTACTATATCTGGGCCCATCTGAAAGCTTTTAAACTTAATATGTTTGCTGGCAGCTAGCTGAGAATCACTTTCTCATTTCCCGAGGTTAAATTCAATACCCTCAGTAAATGAAAAAAAGTTTAAGAATTATAAAGATGGGGTAAAATAACTGCATTTTGAGTTTAATGCAGATTTCATAATTTCAATCCATTCAAACAGAATTTGATATTTTTATCATGCCTTTCAACTTAAATTGTGAAGCAGTGAGGTCAGATTTGCAGCTTGAATTAATGAAGTTGCAATCTAATAATCCTCTCAAGCAATTGTTTCTAAATATGCCAAAGTTAAGAATTTTACAAATCAATATCAAGAGTAAGTTTCCCAAATTTAATATCTCCTGCTCAGAAGATCAGTGCTATGTTTGCTTCATCTTATATATATGAACAAGTGTTTACAACTATGAACCTTAGAAAAAATAATTTCATAGGTAGACAGACAGATGAGCATTTAGCCTCGTTCCTTAAAATTAGTACATCTCACCTTGAACCTTAATATAAGGAAATTTTAAAAATAAAATCACAATTTCATTCATCTCATTAACATATTTAAATCATATTACTTGTATATTGTTTTTAAAGTTTTAGAAATATTTATCTTGACCTGCCAAATTTTTTTTTATTTTTTATTTTAGCTTCATGACCGAAAACATTTGCCCATCCCTGATTTAACATTAGTTGCTTATAGGCTTTTTCCATAAAAACTGGCCAGCATTCCTGTGATCCTTTTATTATAGGACACTGTAATATTAGCTTAATTGCTTTAGCTTTAGACTTAGAGATTTTAATTTAAAATAAGTCAAGCTTCACTAGAAAATATCAGTTTAGTTTAAGACATCATCAATATGTAGTTCCACTTTTTTTTTATTTCCTAAACATTGAGTTTTCATAATATTTGTTCTAAATAAAACAAAATTATAATTTGAATGAATAATTCTGTCTGATCAGAAGTGAAGTGATGTCTTTAAATTGTTGAATAGTAAAGAGTTTAAAATTGTTTTTAAATTTCAGTTTTTGGTGCAAGCCATGTATGACTTTCAGCCCCAAGAAGCTGGAGAATTGGAGTTTCGTCGTGGGGATATCATTACTGTTATAGATCGATCTGACCAAAACTGGTGGGAAGGAGAAATTGGATCCAGAAGAGGATATTTTCCGGCCACTTATGTTGTCCCTTATCATACATAAGCTTTGTCTCACTTTAGGACTTTTGTGTTCGACTTTTTGTAAATAATTATTTGAGCAGTAATCTCAAAGTTGAGTCTAGTAACCTTTGTCCTAGATGTTGACTAATGTTGTGAAAATAGTGAATTGCTTCTTTCCTGCAATTTGGCAGAGGAATTATCAAGTAATAGGATCTGGGCTTGTTAAGATTTCCTTTTTGTTTATTTCACATAAGTGAAGGTTACGTGCATTTTAAGAACAAAGTTATTTATTTATAAGAGAGAGGAGAGATTTATTGGAAATGTGCATGCCCCTCTCTAATTCTCTGAGCATTTATTAAATCCCTTATGTGTTCATTGGAGTCTTAAAACTTCAAGCATTAACATAGTCATTGTGTTTTGTGCCTTGCACACAATTAACATTTTCAAGTCTTCCTTTGTTATCCCATTAATCTCTGTGGATGTTGTACATCTCAAAGGAACTCTGCATATAACAACACCACACCACAAAATATTGATAGCTATATAATTGTCTTCACTTTTCTGGAGCACAACATTTTATAACATTATTATTGAAAAGACTTTTTAAAATTCTCAGTCTTCTCTGTGCTATTTTATTGTGTTATTGCTTGGCTCTAATCTAGATTGACAGTTTGGATTTTTATATTAAAACAAAAGGAAATCCTGAGAAGTGTTTTTGAATTCACTCTTCTACATCTTGAAATTGACGAAATTCCTTTTTAAAATTTTGTACTTTCTTACTGTCAAATAGGACATTTTTTTAAGGTGTGTATGTGCATATAATATGCTCATACATACTAAAAATTAAATTTTAATAATTATCAAGTTTTGGGTACAGGATTAAACAGTGTTATGAATGATAATATTTAAATGTAATCGCGTATATCCACTTGTGTAATGATGTTTTTCTGTTGTTCGGAGGTATATGTGTGAGCTGAGTTTTATCTTTCAAATTGCAATTTTATTATGCTTTGACAAAAATTGCTTTGCTCTTTAAAATATTTAAATAAATTTTATTGAAGCTCACCCATTAAATGTTTTAAATTATGATGTTAGCTTCATATTTCTTTTGAATGATCTCCCTTTTAAATTTTTTCTCATCCCCTTCCTGTAGTCTTGTCTGTTGGTGTGCTCATATTTCTGTGCTCATTTATTTATTACAGTTTGAATGGAATGAATGCTATTCATAGCCTACTAATGATTCTGAAAACAATTTCCTGATATTAGTGACACATGCTTACTTTCTTTATACAGCCTTCCTGTAATAGCATTTCAATCAAAGTTTGATGAAATAGAAATGGAAATAAGCCAAAATGTGCTTTTCTAATCGATGATCAAAATATTTTTTTATATGAGGTTTTTCAATAAGGATATCAAACTATTTCAGATACCTTAAAATCGTGATTCGAATTTTTATAAAATATTTGGGTTGACCTCATTTTTTGAGACAAACTGATTTTTCTGTTTTAGTATCAGTTATGTAAATAAGGCTTAACTGCTTTTTGAATGTTGCTTCTAGTATGTAGGTTTGAAAGATAAAAAAGTGAAAATTTGTAAACTATTAATTTTGTTTCCAGGGTTGGGAGTAAGATGTATTATATCAAGTTTGAATTGTTTCATTTCTTGCCATTTTATTTTCTAAAAATTTATTTATTTTTTGTTTCATTTTTTAATGAGTCTCTTTTGAATTGAAATCGAAAACTATCAATTATATATTTTATATTAGATTATGATGTTAATTATTTTTTCATTCTGGAGTGTTTATAATGCTTTTGTGCTTCCTTTAATGTTGTCTTTAATGAATATACACATATGCAAATTTGTTTACAGTTATTTTTTACACATATAAAAAACATGAATATTGTATTCAGTAGAGTACAGATTGGAGAATTGTAATGAAATTGGTTTTCCTTTTTGTAGAGATTTTGATTGATTTGACTACAATTTGTATAGTAATAAACTTATATACTAATAAACAATGCTTTATCATATTTTTTTCTATGCTTAATTTTTTTTGTCTGTTTGTTCCATGTGAGAAAGGATAACTTTTTTTTTATTACATCTTAGACTTCTATTGAGATGAATTAAAACACTTTTATCTATTATTTTTATGTGATTTAAATTGAAGCTAAAGAAATTTGATTTAATTAAAAAAAAACCTTTTGAATTGTAAAATCTTTAATAGGTTGAAATTTTCTTTCCATTTATTCGCAAACATTTTTTTGATTTAACTTTGCAGAAGTCAATATATTGACTTTCTAACAAAACATTAATTTTCACTTGATAAGTTTGAAATCTATATTATTATTATTATTAAATATACATGTAACAGGATGTCCAGCACCTGGGGGGAAAATTGGGAAAAATTTGAGTAATAAGGAAATTTATAAATTCTAAAAATATCAGGGAAATTGTAAACTTTTTTAAAAAAGCCAGGGAATTTTTTGCCTAAAAAGTTTTAATAAATGTCAAAATTAAAAAAAACAAAAAAAAAACTGAAATTGCAGACCTCTTGTCCATTTTTTGAAAAATGCTTATTCACTGTTTGATGAGAATACGTAATGAAGGGAATCTTCAGATATTGGAGCATTTGAAGCCCAAAAGAATAATCAAAATTGATTAAAAAGCCATTAGAACAACAAAATGTGAATCAAGAAGCTGCTAGCAAGTAAATTAATGCTATCATCTAGTAAATTGGATCTTTAAAATAATAATGTACAATTTTTAAATAATATATTAGGCTGCATTATCTAAATGCAAATAAAATGTAAAAACAAACAAACAAACAAACAAAAAAAAAAACAACAACACAGAATTGGAAGAGTTATCAAAGCTTTTATAATTATTTTAATGAAATTAATTCTCTGTTCCCCATGCAGGTTATTCTGAATATCCCAAAGACAGAAAAGAATAGTTCTAAGTTTTAATTTCATTAGAATTTCATTTATTTTGTAAAATTTATAACTTAATTTAAATATAAATTTTTATTTAAAATAAACTTTGTATAAATTAAAATAAATTGTGTTTTAAATAGTGAATTTGTCAGGGGAGGAATTGATTATTACTAAGAAGTATCAGGGAATTTCTTGTTTCATTCCTGGACACGCTGTGTTAGGAAACCTGTTGGAATGCCAGCTTTAGCTAAGCTGTCGATACTTGTATTGCTTTATTTTCTTAGATGTTTACTTGGCAGACAGCTATTTCATTACGAATCTAGATTATTTAACTATTTGTGTGTTTTGATGAGGTTTTTAAATGATGTTTTGGATGTATTTTATTAAACTCTTTTCACTCTAAAATATATGGCATTCAATGAGCTAAGTGTTGAAAAATATTTTATAGTTTTTAATATTTTCAAATCTGAGTATCTTTGTAATTGTATATTCGATACCAAAACTAAATGAAACCCTATAACCTCGTAATGAATTTTAAGAGTTATTTTCATGCACTTAAGCTTTGAAAAAGTTGCATGGTTTTTTGTTTTATTTTACAAAATTTTCATTATTTAACAACATATGAGTTCTGTTTGAAACTTAAGCTATTTTTAAAATTTTAATTTAAACTTTAAAGAGTTTATAAATTTATATGTTCTGATTATTTAGGGAATCAATGAATTTGCTTTAATTATTGTGTATCCGACTGGGTTTAAACGATGGTGTTTGGTGAAAAAAAAATAGAAATTTCTTACACTTTAATGCTTATTTCATTGTAGATACCACTAAAATATAGCTTGTAGATTTTTTTTTTATCTTGGAGTTTTTCCTTTAGACAGGTGGTAGAGGGCATTCTTTTAAACAATCTACAAAACTTTCAAGTAATTTCTCTTATTTATAGATTTTTCTTTTGTATTGACAATTTATAATTTTTTGAACAGTGCACATAAATTTACTTTTTTGGCAGGTACATAAAACTGAAATCATGAGAAATTGCTTTATCTGTTATAAAACTTCATTTTACGGAACCTATTTTACATGTAATACTAAGTAAGTCTTATTTCACAAAGTATTTCCTTTTCTTAAATGGCATCCTACTGATAGGTGATCACTAACATAACATTACTGTAATATTTAAAGTTGTTTAAACTTCATATTTATTAATTCTGTACATTTCATAATAACTTAGATTTAATATATGCATCAATATGCAATCAGTAGTAGTGATTCAGGCATATAAGGGTTTATTTATTTGAAAGACCATATGTTACCTTTCTGACATTTTTTCTCTTATATTTACAATCTATAAAATAAAAGTCATGACAATTTTTTTTTCTTTCTTTGATAACTAATTAGAAGTGCGATTGAATAACCAGAAATTATAGTTTAAATGGATTTTATTTGTAAACAAATTGTTATATTTTTTTTATTTAAAAATACCTTACTGATGATTTAAGTTTAAATGCAAGTCATAATGGTGGATATTTTTAAATAGCTGCAGTATACATTTCAAAAACATTTTCTGCAACAAAAATTTAAATGCATTTTCTGAAGGATTATGTTTTGCATTTTCATTACTTAGGAATAGCTTGATAGAAAACAATAGGAAACCTATAACAGTTAATTTACACAATATTGTGATTGTAATGAAATAAAAGCTGGTATGTAAAGCAATTGTTGGAGAATTACTGTTTCATTAAAATAAGTACGATTTTTTATTAGAGAGCTTCTTTCTTATGAGTTTTTATATAGCTTTTATATCTATTTTCATTACATTCTTGAATGTCCGAGGTGTGTATGTAACCCTAAAAAATTACTTTTGGAATTTATATACTTTGTCTCAACATTACTGGTAAGTATAAATAAGTACCTAATTTGTTTTAACATGTGTAAAAAAAACTTTTTTTTCCATAATTTAAATATTTTTCATTTTTTAGGTTTTTATGTTTGCAAAATTTGTAGGAACAATTACAAACATATTAATTTTTGCTGTGTTTCAAACTATGATACTTTAACCCAGTCGGTTATGTAATATATTTAAAGGGTAGTATAGTATACAACTTTTATAAAAAAGCCTACATAAGGAGAAACAGGTCAAAATCGAGTTTCTTTCATTCAAATTGTTTGGATTTTAGACAGTGATTCATAAATCTTTAGCACTTTTTTTTTATGAACACGTTTAATACTTTTAAATTATGTGAGATGCTTTTTTTAGATTAAATGTGTTGAATTGTAGTCTGTGACATTAGACATTTCTGATGATTTTTGATTATATCTACAAAAGCTGCTAATATATTGTCTGAAACTATCCCCGTTAAGTAACAAATTTAATTGAGTTTGATTTTTTATATGAATTTCTTTAAACTGGGCAGTTCTAAAATTACTTTTTACCTATGAGGCCCTTTTGTGTTATTTAAAAAACCTTTGTATATGCAAATTGACATTTTATGAACTACTTTTTCCTCTAATGTAAGGGGTACTTGTCTTTACTCAGCATTTACCTCTACTATACTGCTGGATGTTAGCTATTTTATTAT
>CM063501.1:166927471-167008402 GCA_032207245.1 Pardosa pseudoannulata
CACTACCTGTCATCGTTGATACAGCACATGATACATTACATTATCATAAACCGATTAGTAGCTATCCGATTAGTGATGCTTTTAGTCAGGGCAGGAGGATTGCAGAGGCAAATGTAGAGCGCCCGGACAAACTGCTATTTGGAAAAGATTTGTAAATAAAATAGTTTACTTTTCTGTTGGACAACCCTATGTAATAATCAAATAAGCAAAAGATATAAAGCTTTTAATGTGATTACAAGGTTTAGCTTCTGTGACACATAACAATTTAATAGTTTTGATAGTCGTAAAACAATATAGGACAAATGTATACATTCAAACATTCCAATTTTAAAATTAGCACAACTTCGTACAAAGTAAAAAATCCTATAAGCTATGTAGCTATATCATATATATATGTAATGAGACGGATTTCTAGATGCGTGGTTGCAGTCATGGCCATAAAAGTGATACCGCTTCAGCTGAAGACCTTTATTAAGATAACGTTGAAGGACGGGTTTCCACTTCATTGTAGGGAAAGGACAAACTAAAGGGTCAGCTAGCATGAAGTCCTATGTACAAAACACGTAACACCTGGCTAAACATCTGTGGGAAAATATCTCTAGAAAAATCTGTTTCCGACAGCATGTATTACCTTTTTATTTGGAAATTTCCTAAATTGTCCGCCAGGGTCATGTAAGATTATAATTGGACTGGTCCCTTCTCAGAGGGCGTAAACTGTAGCCCCAGTTGTCCATTTAAAGGTCCATTTAATTTAGGGATTAAAAAGGGGAATGCAAAATGACGAGGGAAGCCCTTGATTTAAGTTTTGAAAGCCCCTGAGAATTTTCCTTACATATATATATATATATATATATATATATATATATATATATATATATATATATATATATATATATATATGTGTGTGTGTGTGTGTGTGTGTGTGTGTGTGTGTGTGTGTGTAGAATCGGTCTAGTCCCACTCTACCATATCTGTCTAGGAAATTACTCTTCTTGATTGCTAACAATATTTAATTAACGCAAACACAGTCCTTGCGAAATGGCGCTCACACGAATTCAAGAGATTCGTGAGTAAAGAATCGAATAGAGATAGGAGAGGATGGAGTAACCTGGTCGAGTGAAAGACCTGTGATTCTCGATCTGCGGCTGTTTTTATAAACACCGAATTGGGTGTCTGTCGCTTTTATGCAGTGGACTAATATTTCTGTCTTTAAATGTTTAATTGTTTTACCCTGGATATTCATTGTATCTAACCTTTGTGTGTGTTTGTTATAAATGTGTTTAGACTGTGCGTTTCGACAATACTTTTTAATTGATTCTTACATTTTCGTCCAATATCAGGATGAATCGCGAACTGCTGCGGGCAAAAAAATCTCTGGGCAAATCGGAGCGCGCAATGGGACGGCTGACGGACAACCTGTCGACGCGGCAATTCCAGTTGGCGGTTCTGAAAGCTCAGAAGGACAATGTGGAGCTGGAAATGAGGAAGGCCACGACCCATATCCATTCACTCAAGGTGAACTGAACAATATCGCCCTTAAATATTAAAATGACTAACGCTTAGTTCAATCGTCTGAAAATGAAAGAAGTTTGGTTTGGTGCTGGAAATCCACAGTCCAAAATTAGAAACACGAGGGTTAATTAGATCCGAACCTACTGCTGGAAGCTGAACCCCGAACAGCTGAGAATAAACATACTAGCTAGGATTGGTAACAGAAGGCAATACTTTGCGTGACAGATAACCGTTTGGCAACAACGAAAGACTTCCTGCCTTTCGTCGTTTCCCACTGCGACCAAAAGATAATGAAACCTTTAAGAATGTGAACATGTGCACGCACACACACACACACACACACACACACACATATATATATATATATATATATATATATATATATATATATATATATATATATATATATGTTCACACGCTTAGCCATTTCATTAGTTTATGTTTAAGATTTAAGTTTAAGTTCGTTAGTTAAGCGTATGAACATATATGTGTGTATGTGTTCATATATGTAATGTAAAAATTAAAATTGTTTAATCTTAGAATTAAAATTGCTAACTCCTATATTAATATGCCACTAAGTCAGCGATTTTTCTGTCTCTTGGCGTTTAAGTCTGTAAAAATAATATCCCCTTTCTCTTGGCGACAACAACTTGCCAACCTACTTTCGCTGAACTATGGTTTCTAAAATTCTCACAACATTCTGAAGTCCGCACCTAGAATTACTTCCTCGCGATGGTGGTGCCCTTAAGATTATAAAAGGCCTCAAGGCTTATTTTCTTGAGAGTTGACTGTTGGAGATAATAAAGTTGCTGCTAATTATCCTTTGAAAATCTTGTCTTTCTCTCAACCACGACAACATCACTTCGGTTCCGACTGCTGATGTCCACGGCTGAGGCATAGCGTGTTCATTGCTATGTTTCATATATATATATATATATATATATATATATATGTGTGTGTGTGTGTGTGTGTGTGTGTGTGTGTTAAGTCGTGGTGCAGAGTTAAGGCAATGGAACACAATCCTCTAATAATAAGCCACACACATTAACTCATCGTTCTTACGGAAAGCAACAAGCGCCATTTTCAATGTTCGTAGCGAAGCTATGCTTGAAGGCGTTGACCGCTCCATGTCCACGCACAAAAATCTCAACTTATCTGTTTGCAAGCTCATCAAATCGCTGAGAAATACTTCCGCCTGACCGGATTATCCTGAAAGCTTACGCGAGCGTGGTTCTTTTTCATTTATTTTATTATTATAAAAGAGTTCTCTTTTTAAAGTCATTTTTAACTTACATAATTCCCAACTACCCCTTTTTTAGACCTCACACACATACACACATTCCCAAATTCTAAACATACATTCCCAAACACAACCCCAAATTCTAAATTCGTAATTAGTAGAATTGTCCCAAGTAAGTTCTATTGTTTCGACTAACGAAAGGTAGTACCAGCAGGAATTTAATGTTAAATTTTTAGACACTGTAAGGTCCTAAATAGCCTTAGGGTAGGATGAAGTTGACCTTAAAAAAAGCTGTAAGTTGTGTTCCCCGAGACAAATTAATCCCTAGGATTAAATTTCCGAGGAATTCGTTTTTAACTCCTCATGACCAATAATGGCAAATCCTGTAGCAAACAGGTTAGACAATAAAAAATGTAAAATAATAGTAATTGTATTGAGAACCTGTCGAAACAATAATCAACAATATTGTAAGATTACTTCACTAGAGTTCGTAGAGAGTACTGGTAGTCAACGATTAGCACGATTAACATTTGTCGGAGATAAAATAATCGGGAAAACTGCACTGTGAAAGATTAGCAATATAGAGCGAGTGCTCGAGTGTCTCTCACTTTCGTAAGTGTAACTTCTGCGTTGCGATACTTGTGATATAGACATGCGAACAAGAAGCAGAATTACTAAATTTCGCAGTTTTTCAGGACGTTGGGCCTTAATTGCAGGTCGTAATGTCTCCAGAAACGTTCCTCAGTGATGGAGATACCTAGATTCTGGAAATCAATAGGGCATGGACCCTGGTTATCAAGGAACAATATAAACATCACTTTTCTAGCTTCTTAAACTTCTGGGGACGTGTTGAACACCATTCTACTTCGGAGGTTTTTGACAGACATGCTTCTCCATACACATTCATTTTCCAATGAATATCTACAGGTTTTTGTCTTTTGGGAGCCAAAAAGAAAAAGGTAGCAACGCATTGATTCCGTTTTGACTCATTTGATAGAACGTCGTCATTGTTAACAATGCAACCTTTTCCACGTACACTCCAGAAATAAATCCATGACTATGACTCGATTTCGGAGCGTATATACGCGCATCGAAGACACCCTAAATTGCCCTGAAACGGAAATATTTTTGATCGGTCCTCATACTTATCTTAAACGTGTGTGAACGTTGTACGCTTTTCGCTCAGCTTTGGTATGTTATTTTTTTTCCAGATAGAGATATCAACAGCGATAAAGCAGCGCAACCAGATCTTAACACAGTTTCGCATAATTGAGGAAGATTTCAACAGAACCAAAACAGAAAACGAAAAGTTCGCTCTGACGATTCGACAACAGGTAGCTCTGATTGAGTACCACCAGAAGGAGAAACGCCTCGTGGAAGTGGATTACAAGGACGCAATGAAACAGCTCATGAAGACAACCTATCAATTTCGACAAGCAAAAGGGGTAAGAAAGAAAAACGTTTAGTTCGCTGTCTGATGTAAAAGTTCTTCTGTCGACTCGGTATATCTATCATACATATAACTTGACAGTTTGGCACCGAGACCTCTTGAGATCCCGCCCAACAAAGTTAATGTACTCTAGTTCAGTGTGAATGCGTGTATAACACACATCAAGAAGTAAACGCGTAAAAATTATATCTCGTGTATTAATCCTTTTGAGTCTATGGGAACATACTGTGTCAACAGATCCCGTTTATCTATAATACACAAATATACCAATATTTGGATGCCCACTATGCAAGTATTTGTTTACAAATATTCATATAACATCCCAGTTTGCTGGTGAAGTTCTTACAGCCAACACGTACTTTGCATTCTGGAACCAAAACTCAATGCGAACTGTGTAATATATATCTTTGCAAAAATTGATTTACTTTTGTCCATCTCTATTAATATTTTACATGTTTTCGAATATCCTTTTTATAGAAATAAAAATTATTTTCAAATTTACCGAAGTTTTATATGTCCCAGCTGTAATGTGTAATTTGGAACTCATATGTCTCGGCCTTTAGCATAAAAAAGGTGTACCTTTTATTCATAAAAATATCAATTCTTGTTATTAGATTCACTTTTACATAAAATCTGACCTCGGATATAGTACCAGTAAACAAATAAATCGGACTCCAAAGGGTTAAAAAATTTGGCATACAGGTAACTATCCACATTGTAAACCAACTGCTTTGCGGAACCAAAGAATCAAGTTTCAACGCTCACTCAATATCATTCTAAAGATGACTTCATTCTTAACCCCTTGAGGACCAGCACGTAAATGCTGTAAGAGTCGACCGTTGTGAAAACCGTTGCCGTTTCACACCATCTAATAATTAAATCTAGCATTTAAAAATTAAAAAGTTCAAATCTCCTATTACTCATATACGACTTGGGTCTCTCAATATCAACCAGAGATCATCGCGTGGAGGTGACGCTGGGCTGATAAGAGTGAAATCGCTGTGTCGCGTATACGAGACGTTGGTCTTGAAGGGGTTAATGAAGTAGTTTATGATTGTTATCAGGCGTTCTAGAGAAAGATTACTATGAAATGAAAATAAAAGCCTTGTACACCCCTATTTGTGTTGTGTTGAACAAGAGCTCGCGTTTTAAAAAATTTCTCTTTATTCCACAAAAAAAAAAAAAAATGTATTCTGAAAACATGGGGGTAAGATGGAGTAGATATCTAGCTATGTTGCAGTACTGAAGTTGCATGCAGTGCAACATTCAATAGAAAATGAGATTTTACGAAAATCATTAAATTAAATCTCTGTGTACCTATATCTACCGACAGCATTCGACAGCTTGGTCGGGAAAATTAGAATAAAAATGATGAAGCACGCACAGCCGAGGGTCAAGGACATTACCTAATTGGTGAGCTGCCCAGCTAACATAAGTGCAAGGGGACGAATAGAAGAAGAAGGCGATGTGCAACCCCCTCGGAAAGAATTTTCTTCTTAAAAAAGAGAGATGGGACTTGAATACGAGATAATGGTTGTCGTTCCGTTCCTGTAATGACCGAAAATTATTTTACTTTACCTAACTGAAGTAGTATATAATTCTTTGATAAATAATTTTCTTTTAGAAGGTGGGTATGCCTTAACAGCCATTTTGTGTTACCTCAATAAATTGTTACAACCCTTTTTCTTTATGTGTATGATCAAAATGCATTGAGTCACTCCTAATATATTTAAGAGGACAACAGAACATAACGGGTTTGCCAAGAGCGCTTGGGCTATAATTAGAATGCCAGCTGACACAGGCATTTACAAATATATTGCTTAAAATAATTCTTGATAGTGGGATTTAACTGACATTTAAAAAAATACAGTCATCTTTAAAGCCAAAAAACGAATATACTAGGTTTTTAGTTTGAACGGGTTACAACATAAAATAATCTAAAAGCTGTTGTGATAGAAATACGCACAGCAAATCAGATCAATGGTGTTTTATTATCTAAATTGCAGGTTATCAAAGAATTGCACTCGGACATAAAAATCCTAGAAAATAATAAAGAATCACTCTCAAAAGACTTAAAAGCTAAAATAAGTCAAATCAAAGATCTAGAAACTACAACTGAACGAATCCGAGAAGAAAAAAATACCATGGCGAAGGAGGTTAAGGACCACGCTAACTTTATACAAGAATTGCAAAGCAGAATAAAAACGCTAGAACAAAGATGCACAGAGTACGACTGCAAAATATTGCATCTGGAGGAACAAGTTCAGAAAGAGAAGGAAGAGATTAAATTTCTTACTGACCTACATCGAGATGTCACAAACCAGTACCGACACACGAAGCAAGAGTTAGAAAACACAAAATACTTAAACAGCATGGTGGCCAAGAGGAACAAGAACCAGATTGTCCAAATCAGCGGTTTGGAAGAACACCGGGAGAAACTGGAGAAACAAATCACCCAGCTGAAAGTGGACATCAAGAGCGCCCGGTCTGCGGAAGCACAAAAAGTGGCACAAAACAGCCAGTTGTTGGAAGATCTGAGCCACAAAGAGATGGAAAAATTGTGCATCTTGAAAGTCGTGTCTGATAAAGATATGGAACTCAATGCTATCAAAAGAGATGCCAAAAACTTCGCCAGCGAGCGTGATGTCCTGAGAAATCAGATGGCCGAAAAGCTAAAAGAGCTAAATATTAAAGACAGAAAGATAAGAGACCAGCAGAAAGATTTCATCAGAGTCGAGCAGATGCTTCAGAGCCGAATTAGCGATATAAAGCTACTGAAGACAGAAATACAAAATCTCCGACGAACAGAAGCTGTCCTCAGAAGTCAAAAGACTAACACAGATAATTTGAGGGCTGAAATAAGTAACATACATCGCCAACTCATAGATGAAAAGTTGAAAAGTAAGACAGTGGAAGAAGTATTTCAGAAGCCCCAAAACGTTCACAGGTTTTTTTCTGTCTTTAGACCTCATGTACTCTATTGTTTTCTTTTCACCGTGAGTTCATCGCGGTAAAACTTTCCTTGGTTTGAACAAAAAAAAAAAAAAAAAAAAAGCTTTAGTTACAGGGTCAGAATTTTTTTTCGGGATGGGTTCACAGTCTTAATCTTAAATACACAGAACTTCATTAACGCACATACAAAGAACATACAAACATACATACACAGCATAAGTCTTATAATCCACTGTTTTGCATGCGTACATAAATAGTCATAAAACAAATTAGAAACGCTGTATGTCGTTTCATTGTTTCTTGAAAAATATATTAGCAGCCGCAATATCTTACTAGTTCTAAGTTTTTACCAGTTTTAAACTGCCCTGGTAAATACTGAAGAATATTTAATTTACGCATCACTATTTAAAAGACGAAGTAAAACGAATTTTAGAAATAACTAGGAAAATAAAAAACATTGAGCAAGGAATGAGGAATTTGCATATGTGGGGGATTCGAACAACTTGGTATTTTTCTGATAATTCCAGACTCGTAAATTCCAAAAATGTCTTCAAAAATATAAAAAACTGGGTCCATCATTAAAAAAATTAATTTTAAAGTTAAGCGAAAATCACATGACATCAAAACGCTCCGTGACTGGTTGTGACGTCATCGTTCACGGAATCCAATATTTTCTTATTGCTTGTAAGCGCGCACTATTTTGCGATTTTGTTTTAGCAAGTTCTCAGGATTTTCTAGCTATCAAAATTTATTTTTATTTAAACCTGAAGGTTTATTTTATCAATCTTGATAGCTTAATTACCTCAATTTGTTATAAATGTCTCTTCTACCTGGATTTATCAGTCGGAAAACCTCCCAAAACAAACATGATGTCAATGTTTTCGTTCTTGGGAAAAACCCGGATTTTATGGGAGCAGAACTACGGTGATTTAATAAAACTCAAAGATATGTAAAATTATTTATATATTTATCCAATTTTATTTAACATGTTTTAATATTTTATTCATTCTAATCACAGCTCTTCTGATTGTAGACATAGACAAGTCAAATAAATAAATATATATATATATATATATATATATATATATATATATATATATATCACATATACACACATTTGTAGTAGCACAGCTTTTTATAAATAGAGATGGATGTAATATTAAAATAAAAATTAGAGGAGGTATTTATCATTAGCCCTCGTCTTGCAAAAAGTAGACCACAACGCTCCAAAACCAAACTAATTCTTAGATATTTTAAAGATATTTTGATGAAAAGAAATTTAAAATCTTTAGAAATTTAATTTTTTAAAGGCTTTACTTAAATATTTATACATTTTTAAACAGCAATACAATTTTATTGCCTTTAATATTAATGTTAAATTAAAAAATGTATAAAGTTTCTGAAATTAAATTAGTAATATCATTATTAAATATTTTAAAAATATTATACTTTTTTCAAATTAGTCACTAATTTAATCGAAAAATATCGCTGTGAATGAATACACTTAAGAAAGTATGCATCTCTGAAGAAAATATTTATAATACCTTGAAAATACATAACCTTCCCCTCCTCCGATTATTTATTAGATAATTGTATGCTTTAGATATTTATATGTTTTACGATATTTATATGGTTTATCAAACATTTATTGTACTTGAATTCTATGATAATTCTCGAAAATTAGCAGTTTTAAGAGTTCAAAAGCACTGGTTAATCAACAGTCCTTTTAAAAGTATAGATGTATTTTTATATACTTTAATTGTTCTAAATTAGTAATATTTAAAAAAAAAAAGCAAGCATTTACTTACCTAAAAATGGTCTTCACAAACCCATAGAAATGATCTATATGATAATTTGGGGTTTAATTTCTCATCCCTTCATCGCATTTGTTCAGATTTTACGTGTATATGGATCTTTGGGAACGCTGAAAAATATCTTCTCATTGCAATTAGTTGTTGTATTTTTACAGAGTGGCATAATACAATATTTGTAATATGATTTTTAATTCCAGACATAATAAAAAAAGTTTCTATTATATGCGATACTTTACACAGAAATAAATTTAAAAGTCGCCTTTTAACGTGTAAACAGCATAGGCGGTCGGTGTTCTCGTGAACGATGACGTCACAAACTCAGAGCAGGAAAAGTATCGTTTTTGAGAGACGTTAAAGAGTCTGAAATAAAACTCATTAGAAATCACTAATTAGGCCCCCAAATGAAAGAAAAATAGGTACTTTCCTGCTTACTTTGTTGTATTCTATCGTTTAAAATTAAAATTAGAAAACGTGAAAATTCCACATTATAACACATTGTAACATTTTCATTTTACAGATGAAAACACGTGTCGAGAGCCATGGTAGCTAAGTCGGTAAAGGAAGGTCTCATAACTGGAGGATTGTAAGTCGAGACATGGGCCTGACAAAAATCAACCGTGTTCATTAAAATCTTCCTACATGGCATTTCTTCTACATTTAATTTTTAAAATATTTCTACATGAATGTAATGAGAGGTAAATTAGTAATAAGACTTATTTTTATATTCTCCAACATGCTGAAACAGTTTAACCTCCGTTGAGGCTTTATCACACGTCAATCTAAACCAAAATCGGTTGAAAACTTCTCGCTGTAAAGTCCTTATCACACGTCAATACGTATGTGTTGAAAGAGCAGAGGATTCAGTTTAGGATTCCTTTTTCCGTTTAAGATTACGTGGTTTTTTCATGTGAAAGCGAAACCTTTTCAAGCGATTAATATCCTTATCACAAATTAGCCTAACTAAAATAAATCGGTTGAAATTTTTTCGCTCTAACATGAGAAATCCTTACATTCTTCAGCCAAAAAAAGAATCGTAAACTGAATCCGTTGTTTTTTCAACACCTACTTGTTGTGTGATAAGGCATTTACAATGAAATAACAATTGGCAGCGCTTGAATGAGGGCTTAATACTTCAATGACCTTTTATTTAAACTGTACAATTTTGAGCTAAAGAATAAATCAAGAGTCTTGAAAATGGCTAACTTTAGTTAACTGATAAATATTGGAATTTTTCTTTTTCAATACGGACAGCAATAAAAGAAAATTTTTTTAGTTTTGCAACTTGAATACCTGCGATTTAAGTTTTAAAAAATACCGGTGTACGTATCCGTTCTGAATTGGCTTTAAGGAGTAGGCCCTGGTCTCATTAGCACTCGCATTGCAAAAAAAACCCTACACCAGATAGCACATAAAATGGCCATTATCAAAATTATAATATCGGCCTATATCAAATGGACTCCTCCTCCCTGATAAATGGTTTAATTTTATTTAAGAAAAATGATATTCAGGGATATTAAACCCTGAATATCATTTTTGTTATATATTTATCGACGTTGGTCAATATTTCCACGATATTCCTGAATATCTCCCGAAATTTCTGATTATCACTTTTTGATATTTAGTAATTTTTTTACCACGAGATAATTTTACCGTTCGAACTAATTCATTTACAACTTTTTGGAGTAAGGCTCTTTCTATTTATTTAGATGCTTTACGTTTAAGATTTGTATTATCTGGTCATTTATCTCGGAACAAAAAGCTACGGCAGTCCATTTCTACTCTGCTCGTCTCCAAAGAATCGCGTTAATTACAAGTAGGCGTTCTTCTTGTAGTGTTGCCTCGTACAGAGCGGAGAAACGATAGAATCGATTCACTTCCGTTCACATTCAGCTAAGAAGAGTGATTGCGCCTCTAAGTAAAAAACCCCGAAATTTATATCATTCGTAATAAAAAAAAACCCGGAACTAAAAAATGTTAATTACATATAACATATATAAATAATATATATAAATTGCATGTTACTAATATTAGATTTTATATATTGTTAGTAAATTTCATACAGTAATTTTAATTGTTAGTCCATTAAAGCAGTGTTTGCCTTAATTTAAGCAATGAAATTTAAAAAAACTTGCCAAACATCTTTTGGAGATCTCACTCTTAAGATGTTAAACACATTAGCCTTCTTCGAATTGAATTTTTACATTTTAAATATCAAATACATTTTATTTAAGATAAATCTGTTTTCTGGTAGAATAAGAGCTAGTTTAAACTATTACCAGACACAGAAGTAAAATATTAACCCCCTCCATACTCAAACATCCACAAGAGTCGCGAGAATGCGTCCTCGCAATGTTACGCTTACGCAAATCAATAGAACACCCGTTCGATGGTCTAAGCTTATAGTTCCGAAAATGACTTCTATTCTAACCCCCACGATGACCAGAAATGCTGACTGTAATAGAATATTCTCTCTGCAGCTGAAGCACGAAAGGCAAACGATAACGAAAGCTTCACAGGAAGCCTTTTTAATTTATTTAAAATTTTGTTTTTGCTTCTTTGCATTCAAACTACCATGCTGGAAGTTATCAACCAGGGAAATATTATTTACAAATCCGGAAGAATTGAAAATTATTCTTCCGGGTCGTGAACCGAATGTCGTGATATATCATCTGATGTTAGAAATTTTTTTTATGTATATCGGTAGATATTACTGAATATTATTAAAATAAAATCATATTTATGACATTTTACGACAATGTTAGAAACATTTAGAAAAAACATTCAAAACCGTAGACTTCTTAAAAACTGCAGATTTATTAAATTTCATTTTTAGAATATTTTATTTCTAAGAAATACAAACAACTCTTTTATAAGTTTTCTTTCAAACAATTTCATATTTCAATTTTACATCATGTCGGTCGATATCGGCAGATGTCCCAAGTTTACCATCCGACATTCAAAATATTGGCCAACATTCGTACGATATATTTGTGCTGCCTGGGACCCATTTTTGTCAGTGAAATTCAGCTTTCAAAGAATTAAGTCACTCACAGCATTTTAAATGCTATTAAATATTTTCAATCACAACAGATGGCGCATTCTTGAAGCAGAAGATCCGACTAGAGCTCACCTCATTGCCAGAAACCTGAAATTCCAAAAAGACCTCGTAGAAAAGACTGACAAATTGAAAGTTAAAGAGCAAGAATTGCAAGAAAAAAATCTTCTGGTGGTAGAATTGCAACAAAATTATAAGAAACTGGAGGAGTTTAAATCAGATGGAAATGTATGGCCTCTGAAAGTGGAGCTTCGGAAATACAAAGAGCGAATCAAATGCCTGAAGGGTGAAATCGCAATGTACAGCGATTTGACTTCCAAGCAAGAATCCACGATCAAAGAACTTCGAAGTGAAATCAATAGATTAAAAGTTTCGGCTTATGAAAGGAATTTGCCACCTATTACAGCTAGAGCATGATTCACATTTAAATAGCCAAAAGATTTTTGTCATTCATTATTTGTACCGCACTTCCAAGCTAACTGAATAAAAATAAGTTTTATTTGCAAGTAGAAAAAAAAATAGCGTCCGTGTTATATATTATTGTAAAGTTCTGAGTTACGTATTTTTATGCATGCCTATATTCCATGTTTAATAAATCTATGCAATTATTTTATGGGTATGACATAAAGAGTTTAATCTCCTTCTAGGATACTGTTTCACTCCTCTGTAAAGTAGTATATATCTTCTCATAATTACATCTATGCATTTATTCACTATGTTAGGTAAGTCTTTGGGCTAAAATAATAAGTATATCATTTCCTACACCTTTAAAAGAGGATTTTCAAAAAAGCATCACCATCCAGCTAATACCCTAAATGTCTCACAGAATCATAAAAGACTGAAAATTCCTTAAAAATAAATTTGCACTGAAAGCCTACTAATTATTATAATAAATAAAATTTTTACTAAAAAGCTAAAAGAAATGGTGGGGTACAATCTATTATCCATTTACTGCCGGATTCCAAAACTTTTGAAATATAAAGGTTATAAAAATAAAAGACCCAAAAAAATCTCATTCTCAAACCAAACTGATATTTAAAAAAAAAAAAATCATTGGAATTGTCTATCACGTCACATTTTCTTGAAATATTCAATTTGATGTGGGCTTTTATGAATATTTCTCAAGTATTTTGCTTTACGGCTTTGATTTTTTCCTTCGTGTTTTGACATCATTTTACCGTGGTGAAACCCTCGAAATACCCTTCTGTGGTAAACTACAAAAGCGCCGTTAGTATTTTAGGACTGTGAAAGCTTCGATGTTGATCAGGATCACCGATTAGACAGATTCGTAAAAGCCTGGGAACGCGCAATGTCCTCTTCATCATCCCTTCCTTCCGTTGCAATCGCTGTCAATTTTAGCGATGGGCGAATCCTTATCTGTGACTTCATGTAAACAGCAGCACTTACTCTGTGAAAAATGGCTTCCAGTTCGAGACGCTGTGAAAATATGTCTGATGACTTTTGCTACATTTGCGGAGAATATAGTGTCATTAAAAATCGCAAGAGGAACATCACAGGCTACGTAAAACTGCTTTATTTGCGCATTTTGGCAAAACGTGCGTATTTTGAAACTTGGAGACCAAGGCAAATCCTGGGCTCCTTATAAAGTTTGTCAATGATTTAAGTTTATGGTTCAAAGGAAAGAAGACTGCCTTACGATTTGGAATTCCAGTGGTATGGAGGGAGCCAAAAAACCACTTTGATGACTGTTACTTTTGTTCCTGCCATACCCATGGATATAATCGAAAAACAAATTCAAGATAATATCGTACCCTACAAACATTCCTTCGGCCATAAGACCGTTCATCCTGGACCTGATATACCTTTGCCTCCAACAGAATTACCAGTTTTCTCTTCAGAATCTTCTGACTCTGAACATCCCGAAGTTCAAGAATCCGATAAAGAATATAATTCCTTTGAAGATTCCCCTCGACTTTTCTCTCAGGTTGAACTAAATGATTTGACTAGAGATCTGGGCCTTTCGAAAGAGGCAGCTGGATTATTAGGCTCGAGATTGAAAGAAAAAGAACTTATTGGCCAAAGGAGCCAATTTTTGTTAGTACAGGAATCGTGAAAGGGAATTTATTCGGTATTTTGACGAAGACGAGAACCTCGTTTATTGCTCAGATGTTCCTGTTTTGATGACAAAATTTAAGATTCCCTACAATAAAGATGAATGGAGGCTTTTTATAGACTCGTCAAAAAGCAACCTTAAAGCTGCTTTTGTTCATCAAGGAAACCAATAGGCGTTTGTTCCAGTTGGACACTCGGTGTATTTAAAAGAAAGGTATGAAAACCTAGCTCTAGTGCTCAACAAAATAAGACAACCACGGTTGGACCATTTGCGGTAATTTAAAAATCATCACCATGCTTCTTGGTCAACAACACGGGTATACAAAATTTCCGTGTTTTATTTGTGAGTGGGACAGCCGGACAAAACATAACATTGGGTTAAAAAAGATTGGCCAAAAAGGCAGAATCTTGTTCCAGGCACCAAAAATGTAATTGGAGAAAGCTCGGTTGATTAAAAAAAAATATTATTACCCCCCCCCTCCTGCACATAAAATTAGATGTTATGAAGCAGTTTGTTAAGGCTCTTCCAAAAGATGGTGATTGCTTTAAATATATATATGTAAAAAGTTTCCTGGTTTATCTGAAGCCAAACTGAAAGATGGAGTCTTCGAGGGCCAGACATCCGAAAACTTATGAGGGATAACAAATTTGATACAATCATAACATAAAGGAAAGCGAGGCTCGGGTTGCCTTCAAAGATGTTGTCGTAAAATTTCTGGGCAATCACAAAGATCCCAAGTTTAAAGCAGTTGTTAACAATATGCTAGACAAATTTCAAGTGTTGGGTTGCTCCATGAGCGTAAAATTACATTTTCTTCAATCGCATTTGGACTTTTTCCCCAAAAATTTAGGATCAGTCAGCGAAGAACGGAGAGAAAGGTTCCACCAATACATCAAGGATATGGAGCGAAAATATCAAGCAAGATGGAACAAGAATATGCTTGCCGATTGTTGGATGTTAGCTAGAGATGAGGATAAGATTGAACATAAAAAGAACACCAAAAAGAAATGTTAAAGGAAAAAAAAGCACGTAACTAAATTGAAATGTCTTTGTTTCGTCCTCAGTTTCAAATATATTTCAAACTTACATTTATTTCATGTTTAAACTAAGGTTTAAACCATGTAAAAACAGGTCGTTGAAGTTTTTTCTGGAAGTGTTTTTCTTATAAAATTAATGTAAAAATTTAATAACGAGGAAAATTTATTGTCTCGCCCAGGTGCGGCTCAAGCGTTTGCTTGCGATGGTTTTCATTTTTATATACAAAATTTATACATATTTAATTGTTTAAAAATTAATATGCCTCATCATGAACAGATTAAATAAACTCACATGAAGATAAAACCAACTGTTGCCAGTCAGTACAAGCAAACAGTTTGAGAGCATTTTTTTCCTTATAGGACATTACCAGTAATATCTACATCAATTTTACAAAAAATCCAGACGCGATGGAAAAAAAAATAGAAGTCATTTTCGAAATCAGCTTACCAAGGAAAAACTTCTCTTGTATTTTTCAAAAATTTCAATTTTCTAAGCCTGTGTTATTTACACTAAATAGTTTTAATATATATATGCAAAATTTCGAAGCTTACAGAAAGATCAGACACAAAAGTAATTTCATTTAGTTGTATCATCAAAGCAGTTAGTCCTCAAAGCAATTGTTCTAATTTATTAAAGCAACACAGTAACTGGGATAAAAATGATTGAGGTAGAATAGTGAATGGGCTCCTGATAGGAATGAACTAATAGTACTTCAAAACTTTTATTGAGTTTAAAATAAATATCTATTGTATAGGAATTTGAATATATAACAAATAAAAAAGTTTTCTACCTACAAAGAAAAGAAAGATTATCATACATGGCAGTTTCAGACACATCCCAAGTAAATACAGCTAGAGAAAGTGTAAACAGAGATTGCCAATAATTAAAAAATGAAATGGGGATGGAATGGAAAATTTCATTAATAAAACATTAAAGATTATAAATACAAATTTAGTGTGTCAGTGTATTGCTTAAAGCCAGTTCATTAAATAAATGATATTGTTCTACAGATAACCATTTTTAAATCAAGCCCCATAACATAATTACTCATTATATTGAAAATTTTCATTACATAGACTTTAAAATGCAAACAAATGGTGAAGTGCACAATCAGATGTTATAATAGTCCTACAATAATTTTTTCCACAAGATTTCTACCATGTTTTATAACCCAACCTAGTCATAAACATTTTAATGTCCCACTATGGGAGGTTTGGTAAATGTTCTCCGCAAGCTGATTGCCCTAAATACCTATGTAAGATGGGACCCAACTAATCTGAACATGAAATCCTAAGATGAGATCTTGTATAAATTGAAAATTTAAAAAGTGAGACATTGATTACGAAAATATGGAGAAACTAATTTGTTATTTGCAAGTACATTAAATATAAATAATTCTAGGATAGAAAAAATTTATTTTTATGTTTTTATTTAGCAGATACTACAAAGGTAAAGCCAATATTTTATAAAAGACTTCACTCCAAAACACATAACACATACAACGCAACTTGACGTATAACATACTGGTATGGCATTCCTTCAACAAATGTACAAGGAATGATTACATCATGCAAAAACAAAAACTCAATATGAAGATAACATGTCAAATGTAAATAGTGAAAGGCAAATTCTGAAAGTTAAAATAGATCCTTCTAATAATAACATAGATATTTGTATAACAATTTAACACAAAATTCACAGATGTATATGACAAAATGATCTTTTCAAATGCATATCATTTCTTGACACAACAAAAATCTTAATTTGTGCAATTTTTCTTTAACAATTTATGCTAGATAGGAATCATTAATTCTGTCCATGTGACTAAGCATCTAGTACAAAAGAAAGCAAGATCTACAAGTAAGAAAATAAATGGTGAAAATTCAGGAGTGACTGTAGTCATTCTGTGACATTACTTGACATACCTTATATTCTAGACATATTTAAATGGAATGTTTTTATATAAACATTAAAGCAACCTTCACTTAAATACAGCATTTGACTTTGTACTATAAAGAAGTTTAGCCTTTTTACTCTTTGTTGTCAGAGATCACAAATCAATGATTTAAAGAATTCAGACATTGTTACGATTTCTGTAGGCAAAAGAATTAAAATCTTTAAAATCATTTAAAAATATTGCATGAAATTATAAATGTTACCTTTTTTCTATGCTCTCTAATACCATACTTGTTAACTTTTATATATTGTCAACAGTAAAACTTTCTGTAAAATATCAGTTTGTTGGTTAATTTTTAATGACATGTAATTATAATGAATAAAAGATATTTGTAATTTTTCCTTTCCCCATAAAAATTCTAATTAAAATAATCAAATTAATAAAATTTTTAATTGTTCATTATATAATAACATATATCAGTTAATTTTTTCAATTAAATAAATTTCTAGAAAAACACAAAATTAACCTAAATTTCAAACTAATATTTATTTAGCAAAATCAATAAATCAAAATTTTAATATACTTATTGTATATTAAAATTTTCAAAGTGTGATTTATAAAGCATTCATTCTTTTAAAGAAATTACAGGATTTTTTAAAAAATATTACAAATTTTGAAAAAGTAAAACTCTGATAAAACTGAAATAACCTGTAGTCCAGTGTTACTATTTTTAGCAAGTTCAAACAAGAATTTAATACTTTAAATTTTTTTTTCTTAAAGTCAGTTACATAAATTTCAATTGATATGAAATAGAATTTTGAATTTTCAGGTATTACTAAAGTAAAAAATCCATTGTTATATTTTTGAAATTTTCATTTTCACAGTACCAAAAACCATAAAATTTCTTGGTCCATCAATAAATCTCTAAATTAAACAAAAAAATTAACTTTTATGAATAATCCATAAAAGTTGGTAGACATGTATCCTAATTGTGATTGCCAGTTAATCTAAATGCATGAAACTAAGAAACTGCACTACAAAAATATAGCTAATAAATTATAAAATATATTTTTAAACTAATCTCTTTAGTTTTCACTAAAATAACAGCTAATGTTCTAGATTTATATCTAGTAATGCAGATCATTAGCTATTATTTTAATGAGAAAAGTCTGGTTTAAAAATTTCATAGTATAAACTTAATGTAATGTTACGTATAAAAACAATCATCACTATCTGTAAAATGAGACTATAAAATAAAGACCTAGATGACCATATAACCATATTATCTCTAAATCTGAAACCCTGTTGAGAAATGATTATAAAAGAATTTATAATCATATATGCATATGACATTCCAACAAACTAATACACTCCTCTAAGCTTTCCTGTACAGTATATATATGATTACTCTTCATATTTATAATAATTCTAAGTAATGCAAAAACAATTTATATTTTGTCATGCTTGTAACCTACATAACATTATTGACTACAAAAATCATAACAAATCAATGATTTGTAACCAAGGCCATTATCACCGATGGATGAAGAACCATATATTCTTTAACACTTGTTAGTGTTTGAAAAGAGATAAAATTAACAATGTTAAAATGTTTAAAGTCAAATTTCTCGTTTTTTGACAATAGTAACACCTTAAAGTTTATTTTAAATAAAAAACACAAAATTAATTTTAAAATGATAAGATCTGACACAAGTATTAACAGTTACTCCTAAAATTTACCAAAAATATTATATGAAATACAGTATAACCATAACTTTCACATTTAAACTTGTTCAAATGGAGTTTTATAAGAAAGAAACTTTTATATATAAAGTTAAACTGTATCTCATTAACTTAAAATATCAATGTAGATTAAGAGATCTACTTAATTTAATACAGACAAGACTAGAAGACAGATTTTTTTTTCTCATAAAAGGAACATGAGAGGATAACATAACAATAAATTAAAAAACATAACAATTTGAAAAATATGGCACAGCCCCTTAAATATATCTGTTATTACTGGTAAACTTCTTGACAAGCAATTCTGAAAGTTGAGGGAAGCATTTTGCCCCTAACCAAAATGCTTAACTAGTGATTATGTCATGTTGTTTAACATAAAACATAATGAATAACACTTATCACATTAAAATGCAAAGATTTGATTACATAAAGTGTGATATGAATTAAAAGTTGATGACTCATGACACTCATGAAAAAGATAACTTCAACAAAATGGAGATATATAAAGTGAGGATGAATAAGTTTTAATGTAACTTCTAAGATTACTTCACTTCTACTAACTATTATCGAGGTAGCATTGATGAATCTTAATGGAGCTATTAAGTAGAAACTAAAGAAAAATTTAACATAAACTATATTTTCCCTCCCAATCTACTCATTTTAGATGATTTATATAAAATAATGAGCTCTATATACCTATAGTTCTCTGATAGTGCTAGAATTAATAAAATATGATTTTAAATTAAAAACTTTTTTATATATAATACTGATTAGTAAATTTTTTGGAATATAAAACAATCCCCCAAATCTTAACTGCTAAAAAATCAGCATTAAAAATCTATTACTATTATTAAATATTAAAATTCAGATTTATTTTCTATCACACTGACAGTACTAATAATAAATAAATGAACAAATATATACATACATATACACCTACTTTTAAACAAAGTCATTAACAAATCTGGAAATTTTCTCATGTCAAATCAAAATTCAATATTTTTACTATTAGCTTTGTTTCCCATTTTTATACTGAGCATTTTCCTAAAAAATATTTTTTTTAAATTAAAAGACAATTTAATAACTAATACTGATATAGCTTAGAAATCTTTCATATTAAAGTTTAGATTTTAAAATTATATAATTCCTTAAATTGGTTCCTTACCATTTCACATATTTATACTTTTAATGCTTTTCTTCCTCTTAATATGAAACAATTAATCATGGTACACAAAAGGAAGGGGGAGAGGAGAATCAACCTCTTCATGAAAAAAGCACATAATTTTTTCATTTTTAAATAAAGATTACTTGGGCTGACTCTTGATGGTAGACAAGGTAGGCAATAGCATACAGAAGCAAAATTTAGAGGTGGCAAAAACTTAAAACAATTTTCTGGAAATCTATATTAGTATTATTGTTTAAGCTGAATTATAAGTAAATTTTCTTAACATTCTTTTTAAACTTTTCATGATTCTTAATTAACTTTTTGAAAATTTCTTAAATTTTTCTTTTATTATTATTTGGGAGAAGCATTTTTGAGTTTATCTATGAAAGCATAAATACTATGGCTAACCCTGTGGTTAAGCCTCTGCTTACACTCATGTCAAATTCTATTTATTGCACACTTTTGTTACACTATAAAATGGTTGGGAGTACCACATACGAAAAATTAACTGTGTGCAGCCAGTTTTATCTATAAACTCAATTTTCCATTCCTCCCACACACACGCATGAAATTAAGTCTGTATACACCACTGCTATTAACCTCTTCACTCCAAATTAAAGTTATTACTTGGAATATTTGAATACATTATTTTAATATGTAAAGAACAATTTTAAAAATTAAAAATCATAAATAAAAATTTATGGGCAAAATGGTTATTTTTCCCCAAAAAATATTATGAATTTCTTATAAACATTCTAAATTACTTTGCAGAAAATATATCTTTTCACAAAAATTTTGAAACTATCTTTGCACAAAGTCTACTTTTATCATCTCCCACCTTTTTTTTTTACTTAAAAATTCAGTTTTTTCACTAATAATTATGTTTACTTGATCAAATTATAAATCAAACTTTGATGTGAAAATAGAATTAAGCATTACTATTTGATATAGATTCTATGAGCCAATTGTGTTAATTGCTGCACTGCAAAACAAAGAAAAAAACAAAACCATTTTTTGAAGCTCCCTGTAAATGACATCCAATTTCGGGTTATACTGCAGATCTGCAACATGGTGATACAAAGAATAAGTCAAAATCGTTCCCCATAACCAGAGGGTTGTGAGTTCAAGGCTCATGTTTGTAAAAGAATCCATTTTAACTAATGACGGTTGGGGCACATAAAATAGGTTTGTGATCACAATGTCCTCCAAGGATCAAAACATACCTTTGGAGGTAACAGGCCAAGGCCAAGAATCTTCTGCTTGGTCCCAGCAGAAGCAGGAGCAATGATTTTTGTGTCAGTAGTATTCCTTAAACTACACATACACCTCAGGTTGTACTAAATTAGTAACAGCTTCACAGCCATGTTTGGCCTAAAGATATCTGTATTGCCTTCATTGGAAAGGAAAAAAGTCAAAATTTTATTAATATTCTGATTGGTTTTCAGAAATTTAGTTTATTTTAGCGTTTTGATTCTCATTTATTTTATTAATGAATATCTTTTATAGTCACAACATTCATTTTTTGAAAAATTTATATTAAATGAATCTCAATTTGTTCCTGTTTTGATTCAATATAGCTGTTAAAATGAATATATATACTTAATAAATTTATTACTTTGGCTTCACTTAGCACAAAATTATTCCAGCTAATACGAAACAAAGTATATAAAGTGAAATGCAAGACAAATGATATCATTCAAAATTAAAATAATATAACTGAAATAAAGCATTAAAAAACTAACATCTAATAGACATTGTTATTTAGTATCAATTTCTTCTCCATAGATGACAGTTGTATTTTACCCTTTAATGAGGTATGGCACCAAAAGTTAATATATGAAAAAATATTTGCCAGCTTAAAAACTAAGCAAAATGTAATAATATAGCCTAATGCATTTAGTTAAATATAATTTGACACTTGGTTTATACTCAAATATCCTATTTGCACAACATCATTAATAAACTTGAATACTTCATCATATTTAGTTTAAATTAGTAAAATAAATGCTGAAAACTTTATGCTTTAAAACTTTGCAGGAAACAAAAAGCACATAATTAATGGTAAATTATTTTCCATTTACTACAATTTTTCTTTCTTAATGAACATACCAAAATATGACATTTTAATAAAAAGGCAATACTAAAAACTCAAGTTATGTCTAATCAGCAAAAAGAAAATAAACAACTATTAACATTCAAGAAATTTTTTTAAAAAGTTTATATATTAAAATATAATGATGGGTATTAAAAAAAACCTTGAACATTTTTATATTACCATTCTTCTAAATAAAAAATACTAAAGTGAAAAAAAATTATTCATTTGCTAAGTACAAGCAGAATAGCATATTTATAAACCATTTTATATAGCTAAAAACATCTAAAATTCCTGGTACATTAATCTTTCATACCTAGAGCTTTAAAAACATGTATTAAAAGTTTTTAATAAATATTTTTCAAATGTTTCATTTATAGTGAACAGATCTGTGTGCATATAAGTAATAGTTATATTTAGAAGTTCAATTTCCAAGGAATAAGTCTTAGTTTTAAACTAATTGTCATAACAAAATATTCAAGCTTTTCCTTTTTCACCATAACAAAGTATAAAACTTCAGAATTACATCAAATGTGTTTTAAGTGCACATAAATACACACACATACATATATGAAATGATTTTTTATGGCAGTTAAATGATTTTTCTTTCAACTATATTTTATAATTTTTTGGCAATTTTATATCAAAATGACGAATCCAATTCTGTTATTTAGCAATTTTACTTTCATTTCTTCTGTTATCTTTTTAATAAGCGCTAAGCCAAAAACTCCATGTGAAGCAAGTTGCAACTTAAGTAAATGTTTATATAACATTTCTTTTTTGCACACATCCCCATGTTACCCAAATATTTCCAACGAGTTATATTTATTTTGGTAGCAAATGTGAATCTTCCTCATAGAAGATTGTAAAAACAGAGGGACAGTGCATGTCATGCCCAAAAAACTCAAGTTCTTTGCACCATCCTGAGTTTTTGTTTGGGTATGTTTTTTTATTACCACCTCAACAAATGCAAAAACCTGATCATTTCACATTTATGTGTGTGAATGTGTGTGTGTAACACATTCAGTGAACAATTGTGAATGCTATAATTTCTTTAATATATAAATTCAATATGTAATTTAATCAATACTTAAATAGCACTTCTAAAATTCTTTATGGAATAAACTTTCTTTTATTTTGAATCATTATCATAAAATAGATTTAAAATAAATTAAAAACTACACAAATGAATATGCATTTTAGATTACTTTGGTTTAGAAATAATATTAAATTAATAAATTAATGAAACACTGAATATAATAAATCATAAGCAATAAAAATATTTACAATATCAATCACTTCAACAACAAATAATAATTGTTTAAATAATACTTTAAAAAGCAGAAATTTTTAATAATGGAGATATTTAAATAATAATTCACATTAATATTAACATCTCTTTTGAACTACATCTCATTAAAATTTTATTTATATGAAAAAAAATACAAAATTAATACTTTTTAACTGACAATAGAAAAATATTATGCACTGTAATTGCATTTACAATCACAGCATTTTCAAACATTTAACAGAGAAGTTTGAACAATCAACCTACTTTAGTTTAATATATTAATCTATCAGTTACAAACATAAAAAATAATAATATACAATAAATTGACTAGATGCTTCAGAGTCCTCATTTATTAAAAATGTATTGAAATGTTTAAAAAAGTGTATTAATTAAATACCAACAAGAAAAATAACTATAAAAGTCTTCAATAGCAACTAAAACTATAGGGAAGAATGATTATCTTTAAGCTTTAACAAAGTTTGCATCATAATGTTAATCCATATAATGTCTTTCAAAGTTTATTTAAACTGACTTTCATTTTACTGTGATACAAAATAATCAGTAGGAAACAGGTTTGATTTAAAAATGAGTTCTTTCATTTTGAAAGTACATTGTTTTGAAAAGTACAAACCATAACTTCCTATATGAAAACTAAAAACTTCTTGATAAATAAATAGAAAATTCAAAATAAAATAAAAAGTGGGTTAACAAAGAAATTTGATAGCTTTAAAAATACTTATCTAAAGTGTTAAGTCCACCAGATTATTTCCCCACAGAGAAATAAAATTTATTTGTAAAAACAGTAAATCATATTACATCAGCATGTTAAATAATATTTAAAGTGTATTAACCTACATCTTTACATACTTAGAAAACAAAATATTTTGAAACACATTACCTTAGTAGATAAATATTTAATACCAATTACACAAGTTAACTAAATGTCTAAAAATTATGAAAATGTAAACTATTAGATTATTTAATGTTTATAGTTTTCAAAGCCTTTTAAAAAAAATGTAGATATGAATTAACTTTAAAATGTTCAAAATAACATGCTAATTTCATATGGCTTGCCCATCTGGACAACATTAATTTCTCATTATGCACTGGAGAATATGGGAAAATATTAATTACAAGAGAAGTTAATTTGTGTAACTATTTGTTATGCATTTATTTTACTGAGGTCACAAGTAACCCCCATGACATTCAACACATTAGAAGGAAATTATCAAATTAAATTAGCATTAGAATACTACCATGTTTTTGTTGAATGATTATTATTGTTACAACTGCAGGACTTTATAAATTTATTTTAAAGCAAGGAAAAGAAAGTAATGCATACCCTCTCACTTTAAAAAAGAATTTATGGGTTAGTATTAGCTAGTTATTATCAGCTTTTAACAATGCATCATGCTGATTACAAATTGTCTCTCAAAGACATAAGGATAGCATTCTGTAGTTAAACATCAAGTCATAGTTATCAACATAGTATTATTAGAAAATAACTCAAATTTTGAAATTAAAATTACTGCAATGCAATAAATCAATGGTTTAAAACCAAGATGAAAGAAATGTTGAAGAATGGATCCCTCCTCAAGCCAATTAACTCTACCAAGTCTATTTCAAGCTTATCAAAGTTTTTTTTTATGGCTTTGAGCAATGCTGCATACAGCTATACTAATATGCAAAGACCATGTATTTGTCATCACATATTCTCATAGATAGAAGTGGATCACAATAACTAAATTTAGCGCATAGATGGATCTTTTCAATTTTTAAATCACATGTGAAACCCCATTTTTAATTTTCTTGTTTTTCTTTAATAAAATGATATAAGTTTAATTATGGCCATTTTATTAATTTTTAAAAATCGTATTTTTAAAAATGAAATTTTTTTAAAATCAATTTTAAAAACAACCAATGCATTGCATAAAAAGTCAAGATCAAATAAACTATAAATGCTTAACATATGTATATATTTTTAAAATTAAAATATAATTTAATGACTACTCAACGTTACTCAAGAACAAACTAAAACTTACAATGCTAAATTTTTTTCATAGTGATATTTGCAGTTTGAAGTTTAATTAAGATAGGTAATGACCAAATTTTTTTAATATAAGACAAAAGAAGACTTTGCTTGATATATTATTATATCTATACCAAAGCATGGGCATTCAGCTAATATTTCAATATTACTATGTACAGTAATTATAAACTTCAACAATATTTGTACTCCTTAAATACTAGCATAACATGCATAATAGAATGCAAAATAAAAGTAAAATAATCTTATTCCAATTATTTCCTAAAATTGTCTTATCTTTTATTGTTTGTTTTATAATCAACCCACTGAAAGAAACTTTTTGGCATTTGTTAGTAAGCCATTAAAAAAAAATATTAACTTTAAAGATTTGCAACTGCAGCATAAATTCAACAGCAAAATCAGTTTAAATGTTAACACTTAAAGACTAATCTCAGTAGATCTTTTATGCTGATTATTTTTTAACATACAAAAAAGAATGACAAAAAGTACATATTTTATAAATTTGCCATTCACTTAATTAAAATTTTTTGTTATGGTGTAAATAGATGTATAAAGGTTTAAAAATGAATATGATATAACTCACTAGAAGTTATATGCGACACTTTTTAGCAGGTGGCTCAAGTCCATTGTCATTCCTATCTTGATCAGAATTTGAGTACGAATATTCAGGAGCATCATTAGAAACCTCACCGCTGCTTAAATTTCCAAAGCTATCAACAGAATCATCCTCCTGTGATGAAGTTTGCTCCACATTCTTATCTTTGCCAATATCTTCATCTTTGTCTTGACTTTCATTGTCTGAGGTTTGGGGTAGATCTTCCACAGGAGGTAGGTCTGATAACAGAGCAGGCTCTAACTCACTAGCAACAAAATGAGCCCACAGGGTAAGTTCAACTTTATGTGGATTCCAGTTCTGTTCAGGGTCTGCAAAAATGAAAATAAAAGTTTTTTTTAAATCATTAATTTTAAAAACAAGCAGGTGTTTTTACAATTATTTCTAAGTTTTTATTTAATTTAAATTTACTCCCTATGTTAGACACCATTTTTCTCATACAGGGCTAGTTACATCTATTGATCCCAAAAATAGATTTTTTCTTTCCTTTTAAGTTTTCTCATAAATACTATTTTAACACTTAACATGTACAAGGACATTTTTATAGAAGAAATCCGAGGTAACTGGACCCTCCCAAAAATACTATTAATGAATAAATTGTAAGATTTTCTTTAATTTATTAAAATTTGTGTACATCACTAATTCCCACTACAAGTGGATTATTTTCAACCTTGAACAGAGTAAAAACATTTCTTTGCAATAGAACTAATTGGTTACAAGAGATGACAAATTTAGCATTACTTTCAATGAATGACTATAAATGCAGATGAAGGTTTGAACAAACTGACTTTAAAAGTTAGAAGAATTTACTACTATAAGATGGTAGTTTATAAATTACTGATTATACCATTCACGTTTTGAATCTTATTGTCGTACAAGGTATGAAAATTTGTAAAACAAAATAAAAGTATATGTCATAATTCCTTTCTCAATATTTTGTTTTCTAGTTATTCATACAATTACTTTATTTTAAAACATTGTATGGTAAATGCTAGAGCATAAACTAAATAAGCTCTATTATTTACCAAACAAATTTAATCGGGTAAAAATTTAGCATGAAATAAAAGACACAATGTAGTTGCATATAATTTTTATTGTATAATGAAATTACATTCAGCTTTGTTGATTGTTTTATGACATTTATGTGTGCATGCAGAACTATGGATGTATACATAAAACTTAAGTATCTTTTTTCTTTTTTTAAAGTTAAATTCACATTCAGACTTAGTACCCTCTCCAAAATGTAGCTATGTTACTGCAGACATAAATCACAAAAAATACTCAACTAAATTGGCAATTTTCTTTTTCCTTTTTAAACCTCAATTGGTCTAATCAAAATTTTATGGCTTAAAGACAGTACACCCAAGTAAAACTTATAAAGTAAAATAAATTATATAAGTTTTTAATCCCTTTTTTAGCAACACAGGGAAAAATTATTCCTAAGAATATGTTTTGATCATAACATCTATTCACAATTTAACCTTAACTTAAATACATTTTCAAAAACTAAAATTAAGAAGACTTAAAAGCAAAATTAAAGACAATCAAAAACAGTAAGAGCTATTTTTGGTTATTTATACAAAACTTTTTTAGATATATAAATATATTTCTAGAAATATAGAAAAATAATTTATATTGTCGAAATTTAATGAATTTATTAAAAGTTTTAATAAATGTCAATCCCACAAATTCATAAAAAATAAACAAGTATTTTATTAATTTTTTTTTAAATCATTCTTCATTCATTTCAGATCTTTCAAATGCATAACAGATCAAAAATAAACAAAGAAATTATGATATTAATCCTTATTTACAATGCTTCAGTCTCAGCTTAAAAATGTCTTAATTCAAACTTAAAGACATATCATTTATTTACTAAAACTTTATGATGAAAAAAGTGCAAAACATGAATGAAGTACAAATTAAAATTGGTACATGTGCTTATAACTTAATTTTGCATTTTTCTACTAGACGGTTTAATAAGTCTTTGAAAAAATATATTTTATCAACAGAAATTTTATATGGAAAGACAGAGAAGTTAAAAAAATAAGACAGGGAAATGTTTGTTTGATATAAACTTCTTTATTCATTTAAATATTGCATACAAAATAAGGTTGAATTTTTCCTTGGATAGTATTGTATGAATGTAAGTGTGGAAGGGTAGCTACTTTTCTTTACTATTAGATAGTATTAAAACGTCTTGATACCATTTGATCCTACTTAATACTAAAAAAAACTTTTGTTTAAATAAGAGAAAATTAAGATAAATTTTGAAAATTTTTACGTAAGGATTCTATTGGTTTTAATCATGGGGGTTTAACCCTCCTGGTCAATATCAATTTTGATCACAGAAATTCACAATCAAATTTATTGAATAATAATCCAAGTATATTTCACTAGCATACATTAAAACTTAGTTAACATTTGTTAAAAATGTCATAGTATAAATAACGTAATACCAAGTTAAAATAAGTTTGAACATATTTTTATCATTATAGTAACATCTTTATCACAACAACAAGGTACAATACAAAAGTTTTAATTATTTTTTTACACAACTCTTATGTAATTTGTGTTAAATTTTAAATATGATTACAAGTAAGAAGTCTTATGATTGACTCTATATTTTGATAGTTTCATAATTTATTCTTGATTATATTAAACTTAAAAAAAAAAATCTTTTCATTGATGAGAAGTTAGAACAACAGTTCATTAGATGTAATGAGAATTTAATAAATTTTATATCAATGTCTTTAAACTTCATATTTTATGTTTTTTACTACAAATGGTTTATATTTTCAAATCTCTAACATTCTTATTGTACAAGCATATTTTACTCATGAGTCTTCTAAGCTTATCAGCATATTATATTACTAACTGTAGAAAACACCGATATAAAACTGATAAAACACTGATATAGCAGAAGTAGTAAGCAACGAAAATAGCACATAAGTAGAAAATTTCATACTAACCATAAAACACCAAATGACTTAATTATTTACCAAAAATCCTTGTGGCACACAGATTAAGAATTATCTATTTTTGTATAAAGAATATGCTTGTAATCAAATATCTACCTTCATGAATAAAATTTCTTTTTTCTCTACATCTGGGCATCAGCTATATGAGCCACAGATTTTCATGCTGCTCAATAAAGAGTTGTCCTTCAGTTAAAGTGTGCAAACACATATACAACAGTTTATGATTCTTAAGTTACCAAGATGATTTCTCACTTTCAATGTACCTTTTTAATTATTTAAGCAGTATTAAAATGGTACAAGCAGGCTTGCAACTGCTGAGTTACTTTCAAAAAGGTGAGAAAAGTGACAAATAATACAGAATAAGTGACTAAAAAGTGACTAAACATTGCAAAAAAAATAAGATTTTTTTTTTCTCCTCTTGATTACAGATGCTATTATTAAGATTTTTCTATTTATTTTAACTGTAAATTAAACGACATGATTTTAGCGTCAAATACAAAATAGGTTAAAAATTTTGTTTAACACAACTAAACATTGCTATTTAAGAAAATCTATAAATTAGATTTTAATACATACAATACAATAATTTTATAATCATAATTTTCTGCATATATTAATGATGTTTTGAAATATGTACATAGCGAGATTAAAGTATACAAACAAAAATTGTGAAGAAAAAGAAAAAGAGAAATGTGTGCTTTGACGTAAATCACTTTAATATATTAAATGCACATTTCAGTACAAATGTAGATTTCAGGAAATTCTTTGCGACTTTTTAAAATCACTAAATTTTGGAAACCATGACTAATTACATTTTAATAAAAAAATAAGATTAGAACATCCCATTTTGGTCTTTTATTTAAAAATTTGTTATTAATTATGATTTTTTTACAACACTAGACTTTTGCTGTGATACACCAAGAAAAAAGTGATTAAAAGTGATTGTTTACTTAAAAGTGACTAAAAGTGATCAATTGTAAAAAAAGTGACTAAAGGTGAGAAAAGTGACGGAATTGCAAGACTGTACAAGAGGAGCATACTAGACTTAACACTATAAGAATGGTTTTAAAAAAATTTTTACACATCTAATAAAACATGAATTGATAAATTTTAAAATTGGTTCTATTGTTAATATAATGACAACAGAACCAATTTTAAAATGCATCAATTCATATTTGAAATATAATCCAATAAAAAAAAAAAAATAAAAAAAAAACTTACCCAAGTTTCTGAGGTAATCACATTTCTTTTTCAACTGCATAGCATAATTTAAGTATTCTGCTATAGTGTAATCCATTGTTTCAACCCCAGGAGTTGAGAGCATGCACTCATCAGCCATAAAAGGAGCTTGATCAGGAAATGCTGCAGCTAGAATTGCTATAATGATTTAAATATTAAATTAAAATACAATGGAAAAGTTTTACACAAATTAATAATAAATAAAATACAAATTAATGAACTGAATAATAAGCACTTAAATGCAAAAGTAAAATTATATTTTTAAATTGTAATGTAAAATACTGTTGCTAGAGGGGTAGGGATTAATTTAACAAATAATTTTAGCTACTAAAATTGTATTTTATTCAATATCGCAGTTAAAGTGCTAAAAATTATATAGAGAGGTTTCACAATTTCAAAAATATCAGAAACTAATTAGAGCAACACCACTGTGTAATTTTAGAAAAATTCTGATACAGAAAATATATACATCCATTTAAATGGATTATAAATGGATAATAAATAATCCCTTACTATTAAATGGATACATCATACGATCCATTTATAATTTAACAGCATAAAATAATTAAATGGATATGTAATGATTTGTAACTTTTTATACACAGCTCAAAAAGTATATTTTACTAGCAAAATTGATTTTTCAATTCGACATAACATATTCATAGTTCATTACAAATTAAACAAAAAGAGTTTAACCCAGACTAGATATTTATTTAATATAATTAAAGAAAAACAGCTAAATAAAAATTCATACAGAGAGGGGGAAAAAATTAGTATCATTATTTAACAAACAGAAAAATGAACTTTAATATTGAAGTTTCTATGAAAAGATTTATTTTATTATTAGATAGTACACATACATGCAATTTATGTGAGATATTAATATATTAATATACTTAAAACCTTTAATATATACTTTTAAATAAAAGCATTTAACACATGAGTTGTCATTTAACACTAAATATTTAAATAATTAATACTGTGGTTATATATAAAGTATAAGAGGTTATCCCAATTAATACCTCTCTAAGACACAACATTATCAAATTTTAGTAATTCTTACAGTCCAAAATAATATTTAATAAAATATAATTATCTAAAATACACATATTTACCTGAAGCAGATGCTGGCCCAACTCCTTTAAGGCATGTTAACATTGCAACAGCTCCAGATAAATTTGGTAATCTTTTAAAAGCTTTCTTGCTGTGTGTCAAAACAGCTTTTTCTGTATTTATTTTAACCAAATCAATTAGACTAGGTCTATATTTTTCTCTCTGAAACATGTTTATGCACAAATGATTAGTATCAAACATATAATATATAACTAGGCTACATACATGATTTTTTTAAAATCTATACAAAATTATATAATGTAAACACAACACTAATAAAACATGTTATGATTTATATTTAATAGTAAACCAACAAGGTAATAAAATACAGAAAATTAGTATAAACGAATTAAACAGAATTCAAAACATACCATAAGTTTCCATTTTGTAACCTGGACAAGTTCTTCATGAGTAATATAAAGCTCTTTTCTTGAGTGAATGAGTTTGGGTAACTGTTCTTGATACCTTAATAGAATTTAAATGAATAATTTTATTAATTGTCACAGTACAAGAGCTAAAATACTCCTAGTTCTACAGTTTTGAATTTCTAAATAACTACTTAAAAAAATATCACACACTTAAACATTATGCTAGTATTGTAAATTAATTATTAAGTATACCATAAAATAACTTTTTTTCCAAAAGAATCATTCTTATAAATGAGCAACATTTAAAAAAAAATTGTGTTCATACAATAACTTAATGAGCAATTTTAACATTTCTGAAAAATTTTTCCCGTTTCTAATAAAATAATCTGATTTTAAAAATTACAAAAATATTACAGCAGATGAAACAAGTGTTTATTATAAATTGAAATTAATCCTTATACACTTTTTATGAGCGTGAGCGGCGTTAATTTAATTTTATTTCTAAGATTATGTATACAAATTGTTATACTTTTTCCCTAAGTATAATTCAAATTCTCGGTAAATCATGCGTTTTAAATTAATGAATAAATATACTCAATTATATATCCTCAGAATGATTGCAAAAATCACTTATACGGAGAAATCTTATGGTAATAATTCGAGCGTCACGCGCATTTAATAGCACTGCAGTAAACATAGGAAAGGTCATACGCATAAAACAGCGATATAAAATGTAAGGAAAACTTCTCAATACATACATGTGTCACCACTATATAAAGGATATTTACATAAGAAACAATAGTGAAAAAATGTAAACAAATCATATAACTTACCACGAATCTATTCGTATTAATTCATCTCCTTTCTTTGTACGACGCGCAGCTTTAGCTTTTAGAGCGTCTTTATACTTCGAAAAAACATATGACCACTGTGCAGGAGTAGCTTTGGAAAAGAATTCCAACGTTGTATCATTAGTTGTAGCCATTCGGTTTCGACGGTATTGTAAGCCGACGATTTTTATATCCCATTAGATTAACAACAAGCAATCGATTCAGAGCGGAGATTCAAATCAAGATGTAGAAGGAGTGTTTTTCCTGAATACTTGCCAAACTACTGGCTTCACCGATAGTACTCGAACACGTAACGTTCTGCAATTTTCCATCCTTTTTAATTTTATTTCTTCTATAATTTTACAACATTCACAACTTAAAATATATTTTACTTTTTCAAGCATTTGTTGTTTAATAAATAAATTTAAAATTGACTTTTTAATTAACTGTTTAGAAATGGCATCACCTTTCCCTCCAAAAAGGAGGCAGACAATCGAGAAGTTTGGTGAACATAAAATAAAATCACAAACAAGTAGTTTAGTGTAGCTACCTGGGTACAGAAATCGAGAAGTTGAACTAATGAGAAAATTTAAAAGTCTGATAAAGTACGAAATAAGCATTTTTTTAGAGCTACTGAGATATAAAAGACAAACTTAAATTAAGGTTAAGAACAGCCCTGGTTGAGTCACTCTCCTAACCAGATGGCTGAAAAGCAAGTACATTTGGCTTTGATGCAAGTTGCTTTCGAGAAATAATCAGTTTTGGGATTTCCTCCCAGGGCTGTTTGAAATTTACATTTCCAGTAATATTTGGAGTGCGAGCCGACCCAATTCACACAAGTGCTGGGATCGTCGGGAACTTTCTTACAAAACTTAATCAGATTGATATGCATAGCCTTAATGCATGAACGAGGAGAGAGGTAGAAAAATTCCTGGCAGTTATAAACGCTACAACGAATTTATGCTACATTTGCATTTTTGCCCATGGATTCAACATCCCTTCAACATGCATAATCTCAGTGCCCCCAGTCACCGTAACGGAGTAGGTCTTTTCGCGTCTTTAGTCCTAGTGATTTGGAAGTGGAACAAAGGCATGGGACGTACGGAGACAAGCTATTGCACCTGGGTTTCACAGAAGAAACTATTCATACAGAAGGTTGTTCGCACTTTATGAGAACAATTTTGATAGTTGAGTTTAAGGTATAAATGCCGTATTTTTTGCAGCGATTTGCTTCTATTTGATGGGCATAGTTTTGACAATATCTCTGGATCGAATTTTCCATGAAAGCAAACATTTTATTAATACTGGCATGTCAATTTTATCAAATTCGTTTAAGATTGTTTTCAGAGTGTTCTTGGATGCTGTTTTCTTAAAACTGGTTTTAATAAACCGAAAACGCAAAAATTAATGAAAGTCAGGAGATTTTACAGGAATTTAGTTAAATGAGATATATTTTATTCCTATTTCTAATTCTTTGAGCCATCTGGATTGTGTAGTGGTTAGAGTATATTGTGCTCCCACCCGAAGGGTTTGGGTCCGATTTCCAAGTAAAGCTTGAATGTATTTATGTGTTGTCCCCTCCTAGGAAGACCTATTGCCCCATAATAAAAAGTACAACAAATCAGTGAATTGTATGGTAAAATGCCAATAAAGGCAAGTGCCCCGCATTTATAAAAAATAATTCCTTCTTTACTAAATCAGTGGCAGTTCATTTGAACTTGTGGCTATAGAAGCTTTGTCCATAAGAAGCTCAGTTTTAGCAATGTCCCTTCAATATAAGGCTGGGATTTCCTCTTTAAAATTTGATTCTAAAATATTCTGCTGATAGGAGAGTGAATTGATTTTAGCTTTACTTGCGACTCTTTTGGATTTAGTTTGTTGTAACAAAATCCTAAAAATATCATGAATCCTTTTGGAAACTTTTTTTTACACTGACGAAGCGTTTTTGAACGGTCATTCCAGTCAATTGAGTAATACAAAATAAATCTTTTTCGATTACTTAAATAAAACCATGTATTACCGAAAGTTGTCCCAAATTAACATTTTTCTGTAGCTGAGCGTTTTTCATACAATTTTGTTTTTCTCTCAGCAATATGCTTTGGCAAAAAAACGATGAACTTTAGGTTTAAAAATCTTTATTAACTTCAAATCGTTATGAATTATTTTACTTACAATACTGGAAGACGTTCCTAGTTCTGAATAAATGGACCTTTTGAGTAAGTCTGATTTTCCTTTAGGATCAGATACTTCCCTTTCTTGATATTTACCTGCATTCACGCAGTTTTAGTTTGAGGTTTTGCAGTCATGTTTTAATTTTTACTTTCAGATAGAAAGTTTATTCCATTCATATTTAATTTATTATTAATGGCTTTTTATGAAATGTAATAATTTTTACACTGCTTTATAATTTGTTGATACAAGTATTTCTCCTCGAAATGCAGTCCGACCAGTCGATTGATGTAGACGGGACCATTCTACACCACCCGTTTACCCGAAGCAGGGGCCAAAGTAATGTGTTGGTTTCCATCAATTACAAGGATCTGCCTTTCCGGGAACAGGGGTCTCCACGCACGGCAAACACGTGGGGGGTTAACAAATCGCGAGATGTTATGTTCAGAAAGAAACACAACATTTCGCAATAAGCCCTCACCTACGAAAAGGTAACCACAATGAGGGAGAAAGAAAGAGGAAAAGGGAAAGAACAAAGATCGCTGGGGTACCTCGGGATTGCGACAAGGTAAACCCCCTGAGGGGGGTGAACATTGTGAAGCTATAGCTGTTTACCATATGTTACACTATCTCCATGTACTCCCCATCCTCCTGCTTTAGGTCCCCCAGCACAATATTTGTAGGATTTACCTGAACAAAGAATCAGGGAAAATGAAATAGCATTCACAATTGAAATACTCAAATCTGACAGAGTATAAAAGGGGAACAAAAGAATCATTGAAGATATAGCTACGGTAGCGATGACAAATGGGCTAAGCAAGATTATGAAAGGAAGAGGATATCCTACAAAGTATTAAAATTTAGTTAAATCAACTATTGTTTATGTTAGAATACATAGATACTCTAAATATATGTCGATCTTAAGTTATATTTTATTTTATGCAATAATCGAGTGATTGTATCATATACCATTTAAATTTACAACTTTTAGGGAATCAATAAAGTTGTATTGATTCAGAAAAACTTCATTTACTTAGTGACCATTGTGTGAACACAATTGATAGCTTGTAAGCAGGCTTTTAAGCGGTAAGTATAAGAGACAATTTTAAATAAAAGAAAGTTGAACTGCTGTATGTTTGCATAAATCTGCAGAACTTAACCTAGCTTGTTTCTAAATGATGAGACTTTCTTCACTTTATGTATAATGATGCGATTAATCCTATACAATTCATTTCGGCAAACAATAACCAAATGTGTAGGGCACTGTTCTTTAATACTAGGGTTCATGGGTTTGAATCCCGCTTAATGTCACTGGATCCTCGGGTAGCGTGTGTGGGTGTTGAAGTTGTAGTAACATGACATACAACTCATAACAATAACAACTTTTATTCTTGACTAAAATATAAAGCTATTTACAAATTTTTCGGAATGGAAATCATAGGGTTCAGGTGAGCTGGTATGTACCTAAAAGTCCCAGGTTCAAAGCGAACCTAACAAACAATCTGTGGTCAGGTGCCCGACAGATATAAAGTTGAACAGGGGTACAACTTGGGACTCCTCGAGTCCCACATAAAACTAGAGATTGGCACTCCAAAAAACACCAACACAACCTGTTGTTGCTCTCCCTCATTCTCTTCTCTTTTTTCGTAGTCAATCTTCCTCCAGCAAAAACTTGCACCACCTGGTGTCACCTTTTGCCTCTTCCCATTGGCTTTTCCTCCCCGCATCGTGTCTGACCTTTTGATCATTTTGGACATCTCAAGGCGTATTGAACCAAAAATCTTTTATGATTTAATGTCAAAATCCAGACCGAATGTTGCCTTGGCCTGGGTTTAACAAAACCTCTTTGTGAAGCCAATGGGATGTAGAGACATCACACTGCTGATGGCATGGATGTTTGTAGCTGTTCAGAAATAACTTTATGCAGTAGATCCCAGTCACATTAACTCTTGTGTAGCAAAATGTAGACTCTACTGTTTCAAACCAAACAAATACTATTTGTATCATATGGTCAGAAAATGAAAGTGTAAAAATACTCTTCTGAATAGTTCATGGTATTAACCCTTTCAATCACTTGATAATTTTATTTATTCTTTTATTAGTCAGTATTTTAAGTTTATAAGCCTTTTACAAAAATATTGTGATATCAATGCTAATATGCTGAACTCTCTTATCTAGATGTAAAACATTGCTATTAAATATATATATACTTTATAATTCTAAAGGCATCATTCATTTCATCTGGAAATGAATAATGCATTCTATATCTATAAATAGACACACATAATTAATACTCAAACTCAGAACTAAATATAAAAAAAAGTCATACAACAAAGGAGAGTGAAAGAGGCATTTTATGAAATAAAGTTGAATTTTTTTTTTATAAAATGTAACATGTGGTATAAAAATCAAGACCATAAAAAGAGAATATAAAAGATTTTATTTTTTTATTCTAAAAGAGAAAAAAACAGTTTAATGGACAATAGTAGCTATATTGCATTATGTAAAGTCTTTTATTCTTTTCCATTTTTTCTGAAATTCAACAACTTCCTTAGATTTCTTAAGAGCATCTTCTTTTTTATTTTTATACAGATAATTATAATCAATGTCAAGCATACCACCAATTATTTCCTGAAAAAAAAAATATATATATATATACATGAAGTCAATAATTTCTTTATTTAAGTTGATGTGTTCCCTGGCTTTCCATTTCATAATATTATTTGCAATGTAGTTGATAGGTTCTAGCTCCCTCATTCCCACACTTAATTTGTTTTAATAAAATTTTTTTTCTAAGATTTAAAAGCATCTTTCTCCCTTTTCCAACACAAAATTCATTTTTTAAGTAAATACTTTAAATTGACAATGATTCATTATTCAGAAAATATACTTTGAAGATTATTATAGTTTTTGGTAGCACACTGCAAAATATTCCAATACATTCATACGATGAAGTTGGATAAAAGTTGGTAGTTCATTAGTGTCCTGTTTCTGCATTGGCTACAGGCTTATATTTATTGGGATATATCAAATATATTGATATTTGCTGCTTTGATCACAGTAGCCAGTGACCCATGCATGTGCTGATATATCTTAATAGTTTTCATTTTAATCATTCATATATTTTGTTAACATTTGAGACTTATGTTGTGTTTAGTAACTATCTGTGTACTGTTAACCTTTCAAAAATAGTGATATCTATCCACTCCTAGTTTACAATAATATCAAAGATATATCAATAATATCAATATTAATTTAGGGATTATTGCAGTAAATTTTTGATACCATAAAGCAATAGCTATTTTCCTTATCCATTTCTTTCCTCATAGTAGAGTTTTAAATGTTACTCTTTTTTTGTCCCTTCCAATAGCAGTCTTGCTTTCTTTTACTGCTACGAATTTTACTTTGAACTGGATGAGCAGGTGCTTGCCTTCAAAATCTTTGATCAGGATTTTTTAAATCTGTAAACATGCTTTGAATTTTTTTCTATTCAGTTTTAGTTCAAGAAGGAATTGCATGTTGCTGTTTTAAAGAGGTATCAAAGCCAGATTTTAAATAAGTAAAAATCCAGAGAATGGTACTTTTCCATTTTGCTGGCACAGGCAATAAAGCCATTAAAAATGATGCAATCAAAGCCAAATGGAATATACCCACTGGTAACCTTTTAACACCAGATTTTCAAAACAAGTCAAGGACATTTCTTATCAGTTACATTTTTTCCTAATATGTAATTATAGTATTGACAATAAACAATAATAATGATTGTTAGTGGCCAGTAAAGTCTACAAGACAAGATTTGCACCAGTGAAATTGGAAAGTAAAGAAAACAAAATAATCCTCTGCAATGAAGTCACAAAATTTTTAGTAAAAAAAAATAACAAAATACATCTTCAAATGTTCCTGTGTTAATTATGTAATGAGGTTCATCTATTTTAGTAAAGCAGATAACTAAAAAAGGCCTGTTGTACATATGAGCTATCTGCACTATGGTTTTATTACTTTGAAATGGTGCTTGCAATTACTTCCAACAATTAAAAAAAATTTTTTTTAAACTTACTTTTACAGCACTTTTATTTGATATTTTTGAGGTATGTCACAAATAATTTCAAACATTTTTAGAGCCCCATCAACCAAAAAGGTTTAGAGAAACATATACAATAGTGTATACATTTATATAATAAGGAGCAGAAAACTTTTTATCAAAAAGTGCAGTTTTAGTCTTTTGAAAGGGCATTTTCTGTACATCATACAAAACCATTTGTTGGTAAAGCATATATTATGTGCAAGAATGGATTATCACACAGATTTACAACTTTCCAAGCACCCACATGTTCCCCATGCCTAAAAAATTCTTTTGTGATAAAAATACAAGGCTTAAAGTAATGTTTCAGAAAAGGGCACATAAAAGGAGTTGTTGGCACTTAAAAAGAAGAAGGTAGAGAGCAGTGCCCTTTGAAAAATTTTAAACATTAATACTAGTCTATAGCTTCAAATTCTAATACTGGTATGTATGTTTGCAGCCATTAGGAATCAGCTTTATCCAGTAGGTCCTAGTCTAATTAGCTCTTTTGAAGAAAAAATTTAACTATACAGCTTCAAGTAAAACCATTCATAATAATTATATGGCAGCAAATTTGCAAACTTTATTTTGTAATTCCCAAATTTATTCCAGATGTAATGTATATAGGTAAGGAATGTTTTCCGAAAAGAAATAAACTTCTTTGAATATTGTTTCAAAATGGGAATTATAAAAAGACACTCATTTCTATAAACTTATTGACAAATTTGAACTAAGTAGTTCTATGATCAACAATTCAGTAAAATAAGAGAAACTATTCAACTTCATGTAAACTTAAAATATGCATTCATTATCAGAAATATAATACTTTTCAGTGGATACATACCTTTCCAAAATTGGAAGGAAAATATTTCTCATCTTCTATAACATGGGCATAGCCTGCATGAACTTTAGGATCAAATTCAACATAAAAATAAGGCAAATTACTAGGCACCTAAAAGAATAGTACATAGTGTAATAAAAATTAAGAATTCAGTGATGTAAATGCATTTAGAATTTTAAGCAAAACTCATATAAAGAATTTGAAATATTTTTTCCTTTTACATTCACTAAACCCCCTTATATTTCAGTTATATAAAGGAAGAAAAAATAAACTTTTAATGGTCACTGGTCAATAGATTTAAAAAGGTTATGTTATATAGAGTAAAATTTCTAAATAGAGAATTCCAAATATGACAAATTTGTTGTCTATTTAGAGACATCCCTTATTTGGAGGTTTAGAAACAAGGTCTTAAGAAAATATATAAATTTATTATTTATTTATATATATATATATATATATATATATATATATGTAATATTAAAATCCCTTATTTACGTATTTCAATATTAATTTAATAACTTTTGTTCATAAAGTGAGTTCGGGGTTTGCGCAGTAATTCTGATTTTTCCCTCCAGATACGCTATAGACTTAATTCAGCCTCTGTCTGTACTACTTTAGCCAAAAGTTAGCATTCTCTTTAAACATGGGTATTTTGTATCACGTGATCAATTGTGCTTAGGGATTATTCACAGTCTTTTTACCTTAGGAATCCCTACTTGAAAAGTGTATGTGCGGGAACACATGGTCTGTGTGCACAAAGTTGTAAAGGTGTTTGCCTGTTGTACGGATTTCATGTTTCTTACAAGAAATAAACTGTGTTGTGATTTTGAATGAGTCTCGCCTATTTTACACACACACACACACACACACACACATATATATATATATATATATATATATATGGGATTCCAATGGAGTGTATCTCCATGAAGGGATATCCACATTAATTTGAAGAGTGCAGTGTGTAAGGAACTAAGAGAGGGATACTGAGGAGAGCAAGAAGTATTGCGGTCAAGAGAAGGACCTCTAGTACCCAAGTTCTAGCTATTTATATATACACCAATTACTGTCTGTCACATTTACACAGTGGATTTCTGTCTTTAAATAAAAGTTTGTTTCATTAATTCAGTCTATTATCAAATTTATGCTTAATGAAACCTTAGACAAACCAAAACCAAAAAACCAAATATGATGACAATACCATACACACAAACATATATATGTATACACATAAAGTCATTTTAATTTGTCTGAAAACTAAAATTTCTTTTTATTATTCATGAAGCTATTTTCCTCAAATCAATTTTTGAATTTAAAGAAAAATCTGTGACAAATGTTTGTTTTCAATTCACATTATATATTATAGTTATATTATCAATGTTGAGTTGTAAATATTTCTAACATTTTAATCCTTTTGAGTCACAATTTACCAGAAAAAAATTATTCAAGTTTTTAAAGACATTTGTCATTTCTTGAAAAGTTGCAAGAATTTAATTTTTTTTTTATTCCTAATCATTTTTATTCTTTTTGTTGTTATTGATATTTTTATACTTAATATGCAGAAAGTATGCTAAATTTTTGCAGTAAAATGTAAAAATAACAGAAATACAGAAAACTTTGTAGGATTTTGCACATTTATCTATTATTTAAATATTAATCAAAACAATTTTATTGTTTACCTTCAACTGTGTATGCAAGTAATTAAAAATGTAAAATGCCCTTTCCAGTTCAAAGTTAAAAAGAAGTTAGTTCTTAAGAAAGGGATGTCATTTTTCTGAAATACAGATAACAACTTTTACTTTTGTGAAAAGAATGGCTATGCCTTCAATTTTAACATGGTAATAGAACACATGTACAATATGTGTCAAATGAACAGATTTAGGCAGAAATATTATATTCTATTTTGAATGAAAAACCCAGGATTCAGCTAAATTTACTGTCCATCATTCAGAATGTACCTTATTTAGAGGTTCATATATAGACCATACATCTATTGGGAGTGAGGATTGAAAGAGGGTTTCTTATACATAGGTATCCATTCTGGAGGTTTTACTGTATATGCATAAGGTAGGTAGATAGATAGCTGCCAATAATCCAATTTTAAAATTAGTAAAAAATTACTGACATACAATTTTAACTCAATATTGATGTATTATATATATACACATATACAGCACACTCTTGATAATCCTAAAATTCTTAAAACATAAATACATATTTACACATGCACACATATATGTATGCATATACAAAAAACAGCGAAACTAACAGATACATAGACAAAAATATTTATTAAATGAATATAAACATGAAGACATATGCAAATCCTTTTTCAGAATTGCTTCTTTTAAACTGATTACATGCTGCTGATTTCAAATGCACTGTATCAATTTTTTTTTCACATAACAGCAACAATTTACTTTTGATAATTAATAAACATTTTAATACAGAAACTGAAATTATATCTTCTTGCTTTTTTAACTTTACTAAAATTTGAACATTTTTTAAATCATCTGTACAATTATTTGTAAATTCGTACATTGTACAGAAAAATTGTACAAGAAATTAGACATGTAATATAGAAAGAAAAAATCAGTCCTTATTTGAGTGCACATAGTCTTAATGTCCAGTCTGAGTCATTACTCTACTGATAATCCCATTGAAAAATGAAAAAATTATTGAGTTAATAGTTATGTTTCTGGAAAATAAAAATTAATGTTCTCACTGCATTAAGTGTTATTTTTATTTATTTATTTATTTATTTTGTAAACAAACAAAGAAAAAAAATGAAGATTCATAAATTGGGGGAAAATAATTTAGTTATTTATTAGGATAATTTTTAATATATTTACATATATGAATATGAAATAAACCTAAAAAAAATTCAAAGTCAATGTTAAAAAAAAAACCTAAAAAGACAAAATATAATGTTAGTTAAAATGAGCAAAAATACTATTAGATACCTACAGAATGTTTCAAGCCTTTGTTTGTAAGATCTATTAACTTTTTATTATGTGCCCATTCTGTTTCTGATTCCTGAATAGCTTTCTGAAAAATAAGATGGAAAAATAAATTGATAAAAATATAAACTAAACACTTTTTAGTATATATATTTTCAGCACATATCCAAACTGAAATCATTGTTTCAGAGGGAAATTTTTTATTTTACAAATTGAAAGAGATTAATATTTCCTGCAATAAGATTTGAAATTAGACAACTTAATTTCCTGATGAAAAATTTGAGCATAAGGAAAAAAATGGGTAAAATTCTAAATATAATTTATATTTGACAATAAGTAAAAAAAAATTAAGATGAATAATTACATTATTAACAAAACATGCAAGAAAATCAATAAAAATCCCTTCAAAAGAGCAGAGTATTCTTTTCATTATCCATAATTGGACAGAATTATTATGATATACATTATGCAGTCTATCATTGTCACACACATACATAAAAAGTTACTATTTGATGTAGCTATGTAAAAATCAAAACTTATCAATTTCATTTTTAAGAGTAAAAACATTAACAAACTATTTTAATAGTATAACAACAATCTTCAATTAAGAGTACAACAAACTTTCAAATTTTCAGATTTTTTTCTAAAAATATGAAATGACTTTTTGTTCTGAAAAAGTCAAGTTAGGTATATGCTTCATTATCAAAATAAATTTTTGAATTACATGATGAATTACATGATCAATTATATTTTCTAAGGAATCTTAGTGTCTTATATGTTTTATGTAACAACAACTTTATATGTTCTTATTATAAGAATATCATTATATATTCAAAAACTGAGATCCAATGATCCTTGTCTGCTTAATAGCATATAAAGATATGTTAGAAAGCACATTGATAGTATACAACAGGGCTGTCCAACTAGAAACCCGCAAACTTCTTATTTCTTTTCTTTTTTTTTTTTTTTAATTTTATGGTATCAAGAAGCATCTGAGACTACCATTTTTGGTCAAGCCAAGGTCCCCGAAGTTTCCTCTTGATTGCTCTTTCCCTCCTTTCATTGTACTGGGAGAAAATGTCTCTGTGCAGGATCTTTAGGTTCTGCTTGGTATATGGTTATATACCTATTACCTGTCGCATGTGTAAATTAATATTTATACCTAAGCCAGGTAAGTCTTCATATGATGATGCTAAGGCCTTTAGGCTAATAAGTCCCACTTCTTTTCTCTTAAAAACTCTAGAGACGCTAATTGATAGGCATATTAGGGATAAGGCCTTAAGTGCCTTCTCTCTAGCCACCAGCATGCATACGTACCTGGTATTTCTACCAATACGGCCCTCTATGAGCTGGTTACAGCCATAGATGGTGCCGTAAATGGCAAGGAAATGGCACTTGCTGCTTTTCTCGACATTGAGGGTGCCTTTGACAGGGTACCTACCAAAGTCATTCTTAATGCGTTAATTCGCAGAAATATCAATCTTCTTGTGTGCAACTGGATCAATAGTCTGCTTACTACCAGACTGGTCCAGGCAACACTGCTGGATGACACTGTTAAGGTTACCAACTGCAAAGGCTGTCCGCACGGGGGAGTTTTATCACCTCTCCTGCGCAGCCTTTTGGTTTACGAACTACTTAACAACATTGATTTCCTTGGTCTCACCTGCATAGGTTATACAGATGATATCGCCTTGGTCGTGAGAGATAAATTTTAGAACACTGTTGTTGACCTCATGAATACTGCCTTAAAAAGAGATGAGAAATGGTGCAAGGAGGTGAGTCTATCGGTTAATCCCGGTAAGACAAATCTTATCCTTTTCACCAAAAAGAAGAACTAAAGATATGCCGGTAATGGGACTATGTAACTCAGAGCTGGCCTATCAAAATGAGGTGAAATACCTCGGCATTGTTTTTTATAGGACTATGACTTGGAATAGTCATATCAAGCATTGCACCAACAAGGCCAAACGTATCTTTTGGGCATGCTATTGGTTCCAATTGGGGTCTATCACCAAGGATAGCCGATTTCATCTACACCAGGGTAATTGTACCGATTGTGACCTATGGTTCCATTGCCTGGTGGGGCAAGGTATGCCAGGTCACTACTATTAGGGAATTAGCTAGTCTTCAGAGAATGGCTACATTCACTATAACTAGTGCCAAGAGGACTACTCCCTCGCAGACTCTGGACATGCTTCTGGGCCTATTGCCTCTTCATAAGCAGGTCGAGTTGGAGACAATTCTTTGCTCCCATAGGTTGAAGTTTCTTAGACTGTGGAAAACTTCTTCTGAAAGGTCCTTGTATAAATTCAATAATGGGATCACTGGACATTCTTCTCTTACGATGATCTCGGATTGGATGTTCAAGAACTTTGCTTTCACTGACAACTTTAATGTTGTCTTTCCCTCTAGGCGTGAGTAGGAAGAACCTAATAAGCTTTTCACACGTGCTAATGAGGTTTGGTTTACTGATGGCTCTAAAATGCCATCTGGGACCAGCTCTGGTGCTTTCTGTGTTACCAGGAACATCAGGATTTCATTCTCCCTGGGTAAACTAGCTTCTGTTTTCCAGGCTGAGGTTGCTGCCATTCTTGCCTGTGCAAATAACTGCATTGCAAGAGAAGGTTAAAGATCTTCTCGGACAGTCAGGCCACACTTATGGCCTTGCACAGGTACTGCTTCTCATCCAAAATTGTGTGGGATTGCTACAGGACCATTAACCAGTTGGCTATGGTCAATAAGGTAACCCTAGTTTGGGTTCCTGGTCATTGCGGTATTTTTGGCAACGAGGTTGCCGATAATCTCGCTAAGTACGGCTCTGAGTTGCCCTTCATTGGGCTGGAACCAGTACTTGGTCTTCCTCATAATGTAGTGAGAAGGACCGTAAGGGACCCCCTAATAGGAAAGACTTATAAGGCCTGGCTTGATTCTGGTAATCAAAGGCAGGCCAAGGAGCTTAACCATAGTTATCCCTGGATGAGGGCTAATGAGCTACTTAAGCTCAGTAGAAAAGAGCTAAGGGTGGCCATTGGCCTGTTGACTGGCCATTGTTGCCTTAAGAGGCACCTCAACATTATTGGCATTATGGATAGCCCGATATGTAGGGATGCCATATGGCAGAGGATCATGTTTTGTGTGAATGTGAATACTACTGTGCCAAGAGATTTGAATTCCTTGGGTATCACTTCATCAAGCAGTGGGAGTTGATTAACTTCCCAGTTAAATTGCTGCTGAAATTTATCTCAGCTATTGGTCTCTCTGAGATCTAATGGTTAATATTTCTTAACCTTGTGCTGGAACTCTTTGCTCCGTAGAATGGGGGGTTTTCAGTACAATAGGCCTTGGGCCGCAGTGCTGGTGCCCTTGTGGGCCACCCCACCTTAATTCTAATTCTAATTCTAAATTGGTTGAAAAAGATACAGGACATCCACAGGTCAAGGTCAAGCAGTTGCACGCTGGTGTTCAAACAAATTCCTAGAAATAGTATTGCCTCGCATTGGCAATACCAGGCAAGGAAGACAGGGAGGAAAGAGAGAAACAATTCAGATAAGTAAAACCTGCCCACAATTGGTTAAAAATAAAAACCACCTTCTCTGCCGCTGCAGTGTTTGTTGATTTCGAAAAACCAAATTGAGAGCTTGCATTCGTTAATTCTCAGATAAGCTTGCAGATGAAGTAAACCTTTCTTGTATCATAGCTATATTTTGGGGGAAACGTGTGAAAACTAATTTTATTGTTGAATGTGAATATTTCATCTTCCAATGATGAGTAAGAAATGAAAGATAGATAGTTAGGATCGAGTGTTCCAGGACCAACAGGAAACCCAGTATTTCATCACGAAGAGAAAGGACAAACTCCAGTGCTTGATTTGTATGCAAGTTGTAGCTGTGTGCAAAGAATATAATGTCAAAAGGCATTACGCGAGTCTTCACAAAGGGAGCCACAGTAAATATCAAGAAGCAAGAACTGTAATAGTTTCAGAACTGAACTTAAAACTTCTTAAACAAACTGGGATGTTTACTGAAGTAAAATCTGATCAGTGCAATGCTTTGCATGCTTTGTATGCAATTTCACTTGAGCTTGCTAAAGCGAAAAAACCTTACACTCATGGCATTGTTGTTAAAAAATGTGCTGTAGAAATCGCAAAAGTATTGTGTGATAGCAAAATGGCTAAGCATTTTGATTCAGTTCCAGCTTCTCATCAGACCGTCCAACAAAGAGTTGTCAAAATGGATGACCAAATACAACAGAAATTTTCCTGCGAGATTGAAAAATGCTGCTATTTCTGCTTGTGTATTGGTGGGAGTACAGACCAGTAGGACGTTAGTCAACTCTTGATTTTCATTCACATTGCTAAAGAAGACTTTGAAATCAAAGAGGAGCTTCTTACCATGTGTTCTCTTCACTCCACAACAAAGGGTAGGGACATATTTGAAGCAGTGATGAAAGCGGTCAACAATGTCGGAGGTTTTGAAAAGTGTTCCGTCCCAGCTACAGATGGTGCAAAGGAAATGGTAGGACCAAAGATAGGACTGATTGCATGTTTGAGAGAAAATGGCATGAAATGCCCTACACTTCATTGCATCATTCACCAGCATGCTTTATACAGGAAATTGGTGAGGCAAACTGAAACCCTCAAGAAAGTTTTGAAAATCATCAACATGATCAGAGGTGGCAACAAGGCTCTTATGCATCAGAAGTTCCGTAACTTTTTGAAGGAAATTGAAGCAGAATACGGAGACTTGGTTATGTGCAATCAAGTTAGGTGGCTTAGTGCCGGAAACTGCCTCAAGAGATTTTTCAAGTTGAGAAAAGAAAAAAATATGAAGTGCCTGCTGATGTAAAATTGCTGAGTGTGCTTGCTAGAAGGTTAAAGAAAATAAAAACATTTCTAAGAAGCAGTAGGAATTATAATAGATGTACATGCAACAATTCGATATGAGAAAAAAAACTGTTCAATAGTTGCACAGACATAAAAGAAAATGTTATTGATCTTTTTGCTAGAAATAACACAAGAATGAATTTTATTTTACAATAATTAAGTAATATATATCAAAATTTAAGTTTACAAATAATAAAAATATTTTAAAATTCTATTAATTTTTTAAAAGTTTTATTGATGGCACATTTAGGATGTATTTATTGACAGTTTCAGCAAGCCTGCAGTTTCAAGTTATGAGTTGCCACTATGATATGTAAAGAAAGAAATATTTTTTGAAAAGAAATTTGAGAAAAATATACTTTAAAATAAAAAGGTGCCATGTCACCATCTTCTTCAGGAACTGGAATACATTCAAGCACTGCATGTGGGAAATGTCTAAAATTCATGCTTGTCTCAAGAAAGATGACACTTTTTTTAACTGTTCTATACAAACTTCTCAACTGATTTTTAAAATCCTAAAACAAAACAATAAACTTTTATAATACAAAAATGAAATTATGCTAAAAGAAAGAGAGAATGAGATAAAAAACTTAAATTTTTTGTATTATACTACTAATTATATAGCACTGAAATGAAATGAAATAAAACAAAACTATTTTAAAACAATGTTTAAATTAACTACAAAATAAATTAAGAAAGTTTTACTAGTTTTAACATATTGTTTATATTTTAATATAAGACTATCTGAGTATAAGCAAAGAGTGCATTTTTTCTTTAAAATATTTATCCCAAATTAAAAACTTGTATGAAAGCTGAAATGAAAAAAAGTTTTTAGTGATCTTCAAACATGTTACCAAGAAACTAAAAATGCTAAACAAACAACAAGCAAGTAAAACAGTTGAAATATTTTTTAATTAAATAGCTAATAAGTAATGTTAAATCATATGCTAATAATAATATTTTATTTATTAGATAACAAAGATGATAGTTTCAACTCTATCTGAAACTAGGAATTTTCATAAATTTAAGAAATATAAAATGAAAAATTGCAATCTTTGGTAATTTATTCTTTGCATCCAGCTTATGCAACATACATTTTTTATGACATTTCTAAAGCTAGTACAAATGTAGTATACAATTTCAAAATTTTGGAATCTTTTTGATTTTTGGTAAGATTATTGAATAGGTAAGACTCATTTTAAATTTATTTTTCAATATTTGAATTTTTTCTTCATTCAAAATTTTTGTACATTTTATTTATTTTTCACTATTATATATAACCTTTTTTGTCATTTTCCTGTTTTATTTTTTAAATTCTATATTTATTTATGCAAATGACATAAAACATTACAAAGAAAGAGATTCTACATCTTTTTTATAGATGCATATATAGGCTATCCCCCTCCCACACTTATAGTAAAAGTTAAAAAATTTTCAATGCATGCATGGAATATATGATATTTACTGATGTCTCTGTTGATGATTAATAATAAAATGAACTATAAGATATTTAATTGTAAAAATTGTTTAGGTGACTTACATTGACTTCACTCCATTCATTTTCATCCAGTGACAACATTGATGATACATGGGATTTGGGAACTATTAAACAATGCCCTTCAGTGATAGTCTGATAATTAGGAATAGATATATACACCTAAAAAATTAAAAAATGAAAATCTGTCTACATTTACATAGAAAAAAACTAGCAGCAATGAATTTCTCAATAATTTTGTTTATTAATATATTATAATAAAAATTCCCTTACAAGTTTTAGAAGAACTATAAAAAATAAATATTACTAGTATAAGTTTTTTTCTTTTATCAAATTAATTAATGGTATGTTATCTAAAGTAAAAAGTATGACTAATGACACTCACGCATTTGTAGCAAATAGCCACCATTAATATAGTACATTTTATTACAGAAATCAAAATCCCTCTTTTACAGAAATACCACCTTATTTGGTTATAAAGAATAGTATAATTAAAACATTACTTACTTCATTTCCTATATCAACAACCAAGTGTTTTTTCATACGAGGCTGGTCTAAACAGTATTCACACCTTTCAAGCGAAGCCATGCGTTTCTGGTGTTCTATAAGAATACATTAAAATAAAGTATATATGTATGTATTTAAAGTATTTTTATAAAAAAGTAATCATTTATGCTTTTAATGTAAATATGTTATCCAAATTTACATTTTGCAATATTAATTCCATACCACTGAGAAGAAAAGAACCTCAACATAACAGTGCAATCTCTTTCATTTTATCACCAATAAAATTTTAACTTTTTGCTCCTTTGCCCATTTACAATCTTAATGTAACCATAGGATCCAATAGGCTGAGATTCCCTGAGAGCTGATTTTGTTATTTTGAGTGACTAACTTGCCCATTAATAAACCACAAAAAAGAAGCATTTATAGCAGGGGGGGGGGCAAGGGGTCTGAACCAAGAGTAAAAATTTTTTAATATATGCATTACAAGATTTTTTTTTATTTTTTTAAATTTGTATTCATTACTAGCTTCTACTGTAAGTGTTTAAAGATATTTTTTAACTATGAAAAAAGTAAAGACAGAGAGAGAATTGATCACAGGAGTTGTAAGAAAGGGAGTAGAATTGGTCAAAGGAGGATTTCAAATTTAGTAATATTTTCAATGCATATACGTATGACTATAAATACGGATTGAAGTTTTAAACATTCTGGCCTTAAAAGAAAAAGTAATTTAGCTCTATAAAATGATAGCTTATAAATGACTGATTATGCCACGCTGTTTTCAAATTTTGATGCCTTACAAGGTATGCAACTTTGTAAAAGAAAAATAAAAGCATGAGTGATATTTCTTTTCTTAATATTTTATTTTTCTAGTTAATTATAAAATTACTTTAGTTTAAATTTGTCAGGTAAATACTGAAGCATAAATAAAATATGCTTCAGTATTTTCCAGGCAAAATTACAACCTTGTAAACACTTAGATCATAAAATAAAAGACACAATGGGCTTACAAATATATTTTTCAAAATACAATGAAATTACCTGCAGCATTGCTGATCCATTTTATAATGTATATATACATGCAAGAAAAACTGTGGATGCAGATATAAGGTATGTGTATGCATGTACTTTTCGAGTTGTGTACAATGAATATTCTTTTATGAGATTAAAAATTCCTTGTAGTTTGATTAACACTTTGAATCCTCCCCTAAAAAAAAAATCTAGCTCATCTCACTGAAACCACAGAAATGCTGAATTTTCAATTTGTCTATAAAAGTGAGATGTCTCAGTCTAAGGTTGTTGAGTTTTTATCAGTTTGTTGGCAACTGTCTTAGCAGGCAAACATATTATAGTAGCTGCTCTAATTTTTAAAGTATAATAATAAAATGAAATGTTAAAAGAACTTGGTTCTTGAATACATAATCTAACCCTAAAATTAACAAACCTGAGTTAGTTTTCAAAAAACGTTCCATTAATTTTGGATGATCATTAACACTTTGAGTAACCATCAATGTATTATGCTTATAACATCTATTACTATTCCTGCAACATAATATTCATGTACGGAAATAAACTTAACTTTAAATAAAATTTTTTATAATCCCTATTTCAAATAAACCTGTACAACCCCTAGTCATGGACAAAAAAAAAATTCTTTAATTTTCTTATATTCACCATAAACTAATTTATAAAGCTTATAAATAAGAAAATTGAAAATATATAAATTGAAAAGCAAGATAATATTTGTAAATGCAAATAATTGAATTTGTATATACATACATTTAATATATTTACTATATTTACTATTATTCAATTTAAAAAGTCACTTACGATGCATTGCTTTGCCAATATCTCTTTCTTCCTGCCGACTAACAGCCAATTTCTGAGATAATTTCTTTGATATCTTACCACTTTCATAGTCAAGTTCTGCTGATTCATTGCACTGTAGAATATTAAAAATTATCAATAACTAATTAAATAATTATCAGCACAATTAATTATTAGCATGTCATATGAGATAAATTAATTTACCTGAGAAGCAGCTTCAACAAACATTTCCATTTGATCATCAGCAGTTGTAAGTCTTTCTTTTTCAAACTGCAATAGGAATTATGAAACACATAAAAATATGTAAAATCGTTTGTGATTGAGAAACAAAAATATAAGTAAGAGTCAAAAGTACAGTGTTTTCAATGCTTCAAAAACAAGCTATTTTATCTAACCAGAGACAGGCAAGGGATGAAGCAGAAGTAAGGCTTAAATGTATGTATATACCAGGGCTTCAATCTGGAAATGAATAAAAAAAATATTGGTTTATTTCAGTTTGATATATTTCCAGTCATTTTGTTACTGTAACCAACTTATATTTTCTTTTTTAATGTAAACCATATAATTATCGTCAATACATGTACATTGCTTCTCAATTTTATGTTTTGATGTCTACTAGTACTTTTCTGCTTCAGTTTCATATGAAACTGTTTGTAGAAGGCAGATTTAATTCAGTTAAATGTTCAGTTGTCACATGCGATGTTGATAATGGATAAAATGCCAATGCTCACGACTCTCTGTTCATTACTCGTATCATATATGCTGGTTAATTGTATCCATACAAATAGTGTACCAATTAAAAAAAATAAAATCAGGGTATCTGCCAAAAGAAAATTTTTTAAATCCATGACTTTTCATGACTTTCTCTGATTTAGCAGATAATTTTCCATGACTTTAAAAAGCTTTCGTTAAAAGTATATATGAATAAAACTTCTGATGTACATACAAATAAAATATATGCTTTTAGAGAAATTACAGGATTTTTACCATAAAAAACTATAAACTTACTTTATAAGTGTTAATAAACTCACATAAAAATAAATTGTTGTATCTACATATCTAAGTTTAATCATATAGCAATTTTTCAAACAAAATGTTTCCAATTTGAATTCAGGGTACTTTGGTATTATCCAGGTGACCATGAATAATAGCCAAATATAACCCTATAATGTTTATATACAATATCCCTAGAGATAAACTTATATTTTGTGTAAAAATCTTAACTAAATTTTATTAAAAAATAATTATTATTATATTAATAAAATTTTAATCTACAATTTAAGAAAAAAAAAAACCAGAATAATATACATTTACCCACCCATTAAGCTTTCTTGCTTTGAGTTTCTTTGAAGAACAAATTTTACTTGGCAATATGGTCAATAGGATAATATATAAATACCAAACTCAGTAACTTAAGTCAAATGACAAGTAAAAATAGAATTAAACAATTCAATACATTTTTTTAATCGGTAGTTTAGCGGATCCATAACTTTTACTCATTTTGCTTGAAAAATCAAGACTTTCCATGACAAAATTAATTCATTGTCTAAATCCATGATTTTCCATGACTTTCCAGGTGCGCGGAAACCATGTAAAATCTTCTAAATTTTGATACAATTACATTTTTTGTTCATGATAGAATTATATTTTTAGTACAAATGAGAATATACATGAAATAAAACAATTCATTTGAAGTTGCAATAAAAACTGCTTTTTTTTTTTTTTTTTTTTTTTGGTGGAATGAAAGCCAGAACTGCACAGATATATATATATATATATATATATATATATATATATATATATATATATATATATATATAGTTGAACTGAAATAGAAATCAAAAACAAAAAAACTACAGTTGAAGCTCTGGTATATATAGATGGTCTAAAAATTGGGAATAAGTATATACATGCACCTACACTGACAAAATCAAAAGTATTTCTTTTCTCTAACTAATGAATATGGTGATGCAATATAAACAAATTCAATGATTAAAAAAAATCTTCACAGTATGTAACAATAAATAGAAAGTTAAAATGTCAAAAGATTACACAACAAACTTTTAAAAAATTATGTATGCGGTAACAAATATCAGAAACATCCAACTTCACATTAATTCTTATAAAAGAAAAAAATACTATAACTGCATGAAATAATTTTAACAAATTTATATTTAATAAGAAATCTAATTTAAAACTAATATTACTAATAAACTGATAGACATAACTCTACACATGCATCATAAAAAAAATCTGATTATGAATATATAATCATTAAATAATAGTATTATAATAAAATAATAACAATTAAAAATTACCATTTCTTTTAGAGAATACTTGCTGTTATCATCAAAGTATTTATTTGATGTTTTGTGCTGCAAAATTTAAGAAATAAATTAATACATGAATGTTTAAACAAAATGATGCAACTAAGAAATATCATTATTAGAGAAGCAGTGTTCATAAAAACATCAAAATTTTAAAACATGAAATTTAGAAAAACAAAATCATTGGTAAAAAGGAAGAAAAATGGCATCTTCTTCTATTAGGATAACATTACTTAAAAATGCAGTCAAGTTTATTGCTTTAAATAATAAATATTTCTTATCAAAGTAGCCCATTAAAGAAGTAGATAATGGACTCTTTGTATAAATTGGAAACTACTTCTGCTTTTGATGACCATGAGTAAAAAGCTTAATTTATCCACTTTTATCCAAGTAGATTATTTTAACACTTTGCCATAAGTTCATAGGAATTCCTTCAAACTTTAACAAATGTCAATCTATATGACTTATAAAAAAAGTATTTTAAAATAATTAAAATGTTAAAAAAAATGTTTATAACAAAAATTATATTAGCATAGCTTCCAATCTTACAATTTTAAAATTTTTACAATTTTTTTGTCATACAATTTTAACATGTTAAATTGTATATATGTATATATATATATATATATATATATAATAATGGCCTAAGTTATCTGTCTGTCTGTCTGTCCTTGAATTTATGAAGCGGTTGGACCTGGAATGGATAGAGGCATCCATATTGGATTCTTGATGAGTTAGGGTTAGCAAAATTCAAAAGGTTTAAGCTTGTCATCTCCTAAACTATCAATTTGATTCTAAAATAAATTGGTATAAATATGCTTCATATCACAGCAAAAAAATACTGTCATCTTTAAAACGGTCAAAATCCACCCCTTCCCACCTTTTAGAGCATTTAATGCCATTATTTCAAGCCCTATTTTCCTTGGTTAAGAGCAGGAGATTAAATTTGTCAATTTATCACATAAATAGGTAAAAATAATACTCTGGGTGGTTGCAGTCATGGCCCATAAAAATGACACCGTTTCAGCTAAAGACCTTTATTAACAGAACGTTGGAGGACTGGTTCCCACTTCATCATAGAGACAGGACAAACTGAAGGGTTAACCAGTATGAAGTTATAAGTAAAAGGCCCTGAACACCTGGGTCAACATCTCAGTCAAAATCTGTGGGAAAAACTCGAGGAAAATCTGCCTCCGATAGTATGCATCTCCTTTCTGTTTGAAAATTTCCTAAATTGTCTGCTGGGGCAATGTAGAATTATAATTGTTTAGACCCCTTTACTAAAGGCATAAATTGTAGCCCCAAAGATCAATTTAGGTTAGGGGTTAAAAAAGGGAAAGAAAAAGGATGAGGGAATATTTGCCCTTGAGTTAAGTTTTGTAAAACCCTAAGAATTTTCTGGGGCTGTCTTAGGGGTTTTATATAAAATGCCTACATTAGCTTCCTGATCTAGTTATTTTTCCTTAGACACACACATACATATATATATATATATATATATATATATATATATATATATATATATATATATATATATATATATATATATATATCCAACATGTTTGTGAATACTATGAAAATCCTAAAATTCTTGAAGCACAAACATATATAAATACACACACACACACACACACACACACACATATATATATATATATATATATATATATATATATATATATATATATATATATATATATATATATATATATATATATATATATATATATATATGAAACTTCTTTCTTTAACACATTACTAAATGTAAAACTGTACAACTAACATTTTGGAAGATCTTTTCTCTAATATAGAGAGACACTAAAGTGAACACTAAATGAACAATAAATAAAAATACATTACATGCAATTTATTTTTTAGAATTTACACTTTTAAATTAATTATATGTTTCTGATTTAAACTCTTTAAAGAATATCTTATCAAATTTTTGCCCATAACAGCAATCTCTTTTGATAATTAATGCATCTTTTAATCCATAATGTGACAGTATATCTTCCTGTTTATTAAACCTGATTAAAATTCTTATATTTTTTAAATAATCCATATAATACAAACATCTGTAAATTTTTATATTGTACAGAAAAATCATACCAGGGGGCAGCTATGTAGTAACTGGATAGAGGCATTTTTAAAGTGTATTTGGACTTTTCTCCAATTACATATGGGTAACTTTTACAAAGAAATTAGTTTATAGACAACATGTTGAGTTCCAGAGAAAGAATACATACACAGAATGTACTATGTGAGCAACACTATATTCGTAGCCAGACTTAAAAAGGTTGAATTTACTACATTCTGAGGTTTTATATTAAATCTGGATAAATATGTATATTCAAGATTACATAAACAAAGGGAGGTAAGCGTTAGAAATTTCTTGATAATTCCCTGTAATTCACAATTTCTTCTCTGATAAATTCATACTATTTAATACATAATTTATTTCCCTTCTTTTATAAAACTATTTTTAAATATAAATTTATATTTGAATAAAGTTATAAAATTTTAATGTAAACAATTAAAATTTTAATGCATTTAAGACTTAAAAACATTTTTTTGTATTTGGATATTTTAGAATAAGCTGTGTGAAGAACAAATAATTAATCAATTGTTCCATATTACCATTTAACAGCAAGTAAACATTTTAAAAAAATGCATGTATTTTTGGGATTTTTTGACAGGTAGAATTTGTTATTTTTCAAACTCTCCCTTTTTTTCAAAATATTCTCTGACTTTTCTAAATTTTCCACAATTTTCATGATAATCCCTTGATATTTTTAGAATTGTCTAATTCCCTGATAATTCTTAGTTACTAGATACCCTGATAAATGCAAATGCATATGAAATTTAAAAAGTATTAAGTTAAAATTTAACAAGCTTTCAATATCCTGAATATGCTTTCAGTATTATCCCAATAAAGAAAGAAATTATTTTACCTTATAATCTGAAATTTTATCTTGTGTAGTTTGTAGAGGTTGAGCTTGCCCACGAGCATCAATTTTTGAGAGAATCACTTCTTCTTTCTTAGATGGCTGTTTTGCAAATCCTCTTTCCTTCACTATCTTTCTTGCCTCTTCTAATTGTTCTTTTAGCCTCATAGCTAATTCAGTATCTCCCATCATTTCAGCTTTTATTTGCTTTGCAGCTAACTTACTTAAGTCCTCTTCAGAACAAATAAGAGGAGCTTCATGTACAGTTTTTTCACTACTAGCAACAACAGTAGAAGAATCTATACAGAAACACAAAAAAAAAACATTGAAATTAAAACGCAACAATAATTATGTTGAAGTGGATTTAAAAATATACCAATGAAATTTCATACTTGCCAACTTTTAGAAATTGGCATTAGTAAAACTTTTCAAGAAAAATCAGTTGGAATCAAATTGGAAAGTTGAGTTTTAGTAGTACAAATAATTGTAATCAATAAAATCTTTATGCATTCATCACAAATAAAAGACATTAGCTATTTTTTTTTCAATTTAATTCTACAAAAACATAAAAATAATCTAAATTTTAAACTGAATATCTATTTAGTTAGATCAATAAAAGAATATGTTAAAATTAGTAATATAAAACTTATCAAGCTTTAAGAAGATGATTTTTTTTCTTTATTACAAATTTTTAAGAAATCATATTTACTTTACTTTGATAAACTTTTTAAGCTTTACAAACTGTAAACTGTATAGACATGTTAATATATTTTTTAATCCAGTTAAATCTTCATTTTCATTTTTTTCTCTTCAATGGCACATATTTTAGCACACAAAACCATATAAAATGATACAGCAGACATTAATATAATTACAGCAAAATAAAAAAAAAATTAGAAAAGCTATATTATTATTTGATACAAGATTAATAGACCAATAAAACCCATCATTTTGGAAGATTCAATGAAAATATTATATCAAAAAGCAGAAAAGATAAAACAGGATGACTGCAACAACATGACTATAAACTTAAAGAGAATAAATAAGAAGCTATGCACATTTTTAAAACTTTACAATAGAAAAAATATATTCACACTTTTTACTAATGCTAATAATTAATTGATTGAAAATGTTTAAACTATCTTACACTGCATTTCTACTTCTTTTTTTTCAGGAGGAACCTTGACTTTTTTCCATGCTGGAATGTAATTGTTGTCATCAGTTGCATGCTTTTCTCGTACTTTATAAATTTTTTCATCAAAATGTCTCGTTGGATTTTTTTGAGAATAACTGCTTATGTCCACATTTTTAAGTATAGTCCTATCATCTAACTGATCATATGTTGATCTATTTGTTTTACAAGAAGATTTAAACTGATTCAAAACTTTGCGGTTCTTTGAATCTTTAGATGGCCTTGTAAATTCATATGGGCTATCAAAGCTTTTTTCTTGTTCATACATGTCAGATGGCTTTTTAAAATGTCCTTGATTGTATCTGCTCTTATGATCATACTTATCATGTCTAGTATTTGATTTTTTCCAATCTGGATGAGATTTCATCCTTTTCTCTGCTTCTTCAATCAATGAAGTTAACTTGCTTAAAGACTAAAAAAAAAAATATTTAAATAAAAAAACACACACAATACAGAAAAAATAATACATACATCAGTATCTAAAAGAAGCAAAAATATATATATTAAAAGAAAACTGACAAATTCTTAAAATAAATTACTTCTTTCTAAAGCCATAGTAAGTATACTTACTACACAAGTGATAAAAAAAGCTACCATAGGTATAAAAAAAATTATGAATAGTCAATTTTTTAAAATATCCATGGTAAGTAATATTACCACTTTTCATTTCTGTTGCCATCAATTAATAACTATTTCTTTCTAAAATTTCATGATAAACAATATTGTAATCTGAGTCATCTATGAATAAAAAAAATTCTTATATGAAATTCCTTTTACAATTTATAAATATTGCAAAATATATTTTAAAAGTATTAAAATATAAAAGAAATAAAGTATTAAGTTTCATATTTTTTAATAACTCAGAATGAGCAGTGGTGTAGGTTGTGTGTTTATTTCAAAATTTAAATTAATTTTTACATTATGTTACACCAGAATTTTTAAGAATTTCAAAAATAAAACAACTCATTTTCAAAAAACGAATAACTCATATTATTTAAATTTTCTTCATAAACTTAACCTAATATTTGTTAATTTACCTTTCCACCAGGCTAAAGGAAAAGCAACTATATATCTTGTGTGATTACTTTTTTTAAAAAAATCAAGGTACATATATAAATATCAAGGCCCACCTCATTAAAGATAATTCAAAATTTTGCTACATTTCTCAAGTAAATAATCATTGATTAGGTAGTTGTAATCAACTTTTTTAAGAATAGCCCTAGATGCATGACAAAAATAAAATGTAAAATACTTATTAATTGTCCAGTCGATCACTCTACTATGATAACAAAATAGATTTTTGCTTTTAAGAAAATGGCAAAATTGAAGTACAAGAGAAAAAAAATGAAAACATTTAAAATTATATAATTTATGAAGTAAATCTTGCCAAAATGTCCTAAAACTTTTATTTTTTAAAAATGCATTTTAACTATCTCATGACTTAAGTTACCAAAAAGATTTTAATCATTTAATTATAGGAAGAATAATAGTAATTTGAATTAGGAAACTGATTTAAACTATAAGGAGAAATTTTTACTTAAAGGCTTCACAGCATACATAAAATTCATAGCATAAACTGAATACACTTGAACACAAGCTATGTTTCAAACATATTAACAGATGTATATCAGAATTGAAGGGATGCTATCACTTTTGAATTTTAGAGGTCTTCTACAATTAAGACCTCAAACTATCTAAATAGAAAAATTGAAAAGATGAACTAGAGAAAGTAGTATGAAGTACAAAATAAAATCTTTAGTTTCTCATCATTTTTTATGTAGATAGTTTAAAATCCTCTGTTGTATATCCATAGCCAATCAGCATTGGTTTCAAGTAGTAGACCCTTATGTTGCACAGGGAGAAAAAAAAAACTGTAATACTCAATAAACCAACTTAATTATGAATCTGTTCATGTTTTGGTCAAATTTTTACCCCTTTTCACAGTTTTTTTAACTTTTTTGCAAAATTTATTATTTACTGTGAGAGTGCAGCTATGTTTAGGTTTGCGAAACTGATTTGCTCGCCACACTCACACGTTGTGGGTTGAATGCCCAAGTTTTTTTCGCAACTCCAAGAAGCGTGTGGTGTGGCCAGAGAAAATAATTGCACTTAAACTTCAGAAAGTTTTGGAGAATTGGGATTGGTCTCCAGGAGGCGATTCAGGACCATCCTTGGAGTCCCGGTCCTTCTGGGCAGAGCCGGAAAAGGACGCATTGTAAAAAGGACAATGGAACAACGAACAGGATAATGGAAAAAGTGTAGGGTTGCCTGAGTCGAAAGAAGAAAGGTAAAAAATGCAGCATTCTCTTGGACATTGGCAATTTTTTTTGAGGCGTAGCACGTGAAGTGCTTCTTTTACTTTATATATATATATATATATATATATATATATATATATATATATATTGCATACTTTCTTGTCGTTTCTTCTAATTTTGAACATTGTAATATAGAACAGTGGTACTATACTATTATTATGTAAAGCAACTTGGGGTTATCAATGTCTTTGAAATGACAGTGCAATGTACTACACCACAACAATTTACAATTTAAAAACAGCATCTAGAGTGAATTGTAATTTCCCATTGAAAATTACATGATTCTAGAACATATATCTTTGTTAACCGAGATGTCACTGAGATGTAAATATGTATTAGAAACAAAGCACCATTTGTTGTTTAAAGGCTTTTGACCTTCTTAATGATATTTAAGAGAGTATAGTTGATTTGTTAAAAAAAATAAAAAGAATTATTATCCAGGTATAATCTATACAGACAGGAAAAAATATACCCCCCATCTCTCAACAGCAATTTCTTCCATAGATCTTCCTTCCTGCTGTGCTTGTTCTTGAATTCGGTAGTAGGCTTTTTTCAACCATGCATATCCTCCATCACCCACAGATGTAGAAGGTAAACTAAGGCTTTCAACATCAGTTTCTTTTTCTGGGAGTCCAGTGCCATCATTTTTCCAATGTTGATTTAATTCTCTTTCATCCAGTATTTTCTATATGTGAAGAATCATAATTATTCTCACTAAATTTAATGAAATCTTTAACAGATAACTTAAAATTATTTTTAAAAATATTCCATAGACTTTAAGGAATAAGTGTATGCATGCAAGCAATAATAATTTTCTAAAACTATGTAAACTCTGTATTATGAAAGCTACTGAAACTAGATGTTTTAGGAGTGGTCAATATGAAAACTATTTTTTAAGTTATAATTCATTCTATTTCATTTTTCTTTATGCTTCATATAGCTTTTAATTTAGAATGATGTATTTATCTTTACAATAAATATAATTTTAAGAAAATTTTCTTGTTCATTCTACAAAAAAAATGTTAAAATTTAATAAAAAATGTATCCTTTGGAGATTTTTTTTGAAAATTGTTTTTAATTTGTGAGACAGAATAAGAAAAAATGATAAAATAGAAGGGCTGCTATTCACAATGTAATCATATTTTAAATTATTTCTTTTTTCTTATAAATATAATTAATATTTAAAAAAATAAATAAATAAAGAGAAAAAATTTTCATACAGTGAAATTGCATTCATAGAATAAAATATACTTGAAATAATTAGTCTCATATAAAACATGAATAGCAAAATCTAAAAATGAATAAATAAAATAAAACATTCATCACTTATGAAAGAAAATGCAGAAGTAGTAGTTTAGACAAATATCTTTTGGAAAACTAGTATAGTTTTAAATCTAAGGAACAATTATAAATTACTTGTTCTTTTTCTTGTCGCTCTCTAATTAAATCTTGCTTTCTTTGGCGAGAAGTTGAGTGCAACAATTCAGTCTTACTAAGAGTAGGTACAAAAGATTCTTCATTCATCCAACTATCTCTCTAAGAATAAAATATTTTATATAGTAATGTGTATAATTACAAGATCTGAAACACTTTGAGAAACATTTGTCACTAATAACCTTAATTATTCATAAATAATTCATAATTCAGTAAAAAAATTATAATCAATTTCATAAAATATTACAAAAAATTACATACAGCAAAATAAACTTATAGGCAAGAAACAATTCTACATGAAAAGGAATGTATCTTTTATACACAGATCTTTTAAGCCAGATATTCATCGGTGTAAATTGTTCTTAATCAGAAACAGGATTTTAAAGAATAATAAAGTTTTGAAAATTTTAATCAGAAAACAAAACAGACTGGGGGATGTGGAAAAAAAAAATGGATAAAATTTACAGGGTGCTATGGTCCTTGATTTCAAAAATTTGTCAACAGCTAGAATTTAACTTAAAATAGGAGGATAAAGCTAGACAAGTTTTCTTCCCTTTTTGAGAAATTATTTCAGAATGTTCTGAAATCCTTTCTCGGAAAGAAATATAGATTCTTATGAAATCAAACCCAGCAGTGATAATGCTGCTTGATGCATTTTAGCTATTTCAGTTAAAAAGTGTTAAATGCCTGCCCAACTGTAACAACAAAAGAGAGTGCTCTTGGAGATTATTTTAGTTGCAGCAATGCTGGACTTAGGAATTTTTTAGATTTTAAAGGTTTTTAAATAGCATAAAAAATTTAGCTAAAATAATAATAATAATAAAAATACATGCATGAAAACAACATATCAAATGATTTAATTATTATGTAAATATGAATATATAATATATTTACATTAAAATTTCTACATTCTATTTAATGTCTTATTTTAGCTTAGGTTTATTAGAAATGACTTAAAAAAAAAAAAAAAAAATCCAGCATATTGCCATGCATTCATGTACTGATATGAAATGCTGTTACAAGTCTGATATCACTTTATTTAATGATTTTACCAAATCTCCCATTGATATTTTTCATTTTTGGCACAATTTGGTTTACTTTCATCCCTATCATTATCTATTTTATTTACAACACTATCAATAATTTTGGAATCGCATAAAGAACCTACAATCAGTAATTTGTCATCAATATCTAAGACCTTGGGTATGTCTGATTTATCAAAGCTTACATGTTTCCTGTTAGCAAATGCTAACTATTCTGTTTCAAATTCTTTTCAAGACACTTAAAAACTTTCAAAATCATTACTACTATCATTATCATTTTCATAAGAAGCAGCAAAATAATTGTAGACATCAAGCTATGTCAAGTATTTTTAAAAATTTTTGTATTTACACTGGCGTCTTGCAAATACTTAGACCAGTGTAGATACATAAAGTGCATCGTCATTTCTTAACAAAATCTCTTTACATTTTTGCTTATTTCTATGTGACTCAACATTATTTTATATAAAAATTGCTTTTATATCCCATTTTAAGGCATTTGATACACCTGTATCTATATGCAGTCAATAGTCAGTGGTACCACCTATTGGTAAAATAATTTATATTTATATAAAAGAATTTAATCATTCTTTAATTAATCATATAAAATTTTTACATTTACTGGTTATAGTCAGTATAATGACTTCAGGATCACACACATACACACACAAATTATTAAAAATTTAAATGAAAAAATAATAAAAGTATATACCTGTTTTGTATCTGGCTCAGTTGTAAGGTGTTCTTCTTTAACACATTTAGTATCAGATGATTCCTAAAATTAGTTAATCATTAATTTTACTTTTACATAAATAAACATCTATTAGCAGTTAATTTGTAGGCAGTAGTACTATACTTACAGAATCACTGCATGAAGTACTTTCATTCTTTTGCTTCTTGCGCTTTTTTTTCTTCTAAAAAATAAGAGAAACCATGTAGTTCTATACTATAATTTAGTATTAAATGCCTAGACTATTACTTAAAATTATGAAATTAATTCTTTTCTTAAATGCAAATATCCACTAGGTTCTTAAATTAAACGTAACAAAAAAAGACAGAAACTGGCATAGCAGGCATATTTTCTCTGATATATATTTTACAAATTAATTATTCATATTTAATAAATTTCAAAAAACATTCATAGAAACACAAATATTTTCATATATAACTTGAAAAAGTAATGTAAACAACATAATTAAAAATGTTAAAAAAAAAAAAAAAAAAATTATCTGAAACTTTTTAAGCATAGAGTAGACATTTATTTAGAACAATTTTAAAGCACAGTTTTTACAGTAAAAATAATAAATACTTTTTAAGAAAAAGATATGGGGAACACTTTTAAATGTCCTCTACACTTAATTTGTCTTAATTCACATTTCAAGAATACATTGAATACTTGTAATATACTACTAATTTAGATATGATAGTGAAAATTCAGTTCTGTATGACTCCTTGTTTTATTGACGATATTTTTTTGGCACCAATGATGCCAACATGTCACTTAAGATAGTTGTGATAAACATCCATAAAAACTATACAAATGTAATAAAAAACAAACTTTAAGTATTAAAATAATAAAAAATACAGTATAGTTAAAATTTATACACAGATTGTACCAAATTTTTAAATTTGCAGAGGCATGGAGAACAATTTTTAAATTGTTTAAATCATACTGAAACTAACAGAAAATATGGATACTTACTTTATAAAAACAATGAAAATGAAACAAAAAAAAAAAAAAAAAAAACATAAACAATCAAATACTTAAAATTGTATAAAAAAAGTTCTATACACAATTGCAGTTAGAAAAACCTCAGGTTGCAATTTGTGAGAAAACTAGCATACTTTGTAATTATAAACATAGATAAGGAATTAAAATCAAGGGGCAACTAAAACCACAGTGAAACTAATAAGATGTCTAAAGCAGTAACTATCAAACAAAGGCTGTTGATACTCACATGTGGCTTTTAATGTAATTTCTTTAAATTTAAACAATTAAAATTTCTTTTGTACACAAGTTAGAATGTACTTTTATCAACATGAGCTTAAATTTTTTTCTTTTTCACAAAATATACATGTAGCAGATATAAATGCTTTATCATAACATTTAAAATATTTAAAAATAAACAATTGTAAATTACAAAGAAACTACCATAATCTATTTTTATGACACCAACTTAATAAATTTACAAAAAGTTAATCTGGATTTAAATAATTTAATAGCTTAAAAATAAAAAACAGTGATATATGACATGTTAAAAAAGTATATTTCAGTTATTATATCTGCAAAGAAAAAAATAATAATGCTACATTACTGTGAACTATTGGCAATATGAGTCAAATTAGTTACACAAAACGACGTGTAAATCATCGTAAATAAATATGATTCTCAACATACTTTTTTTGTTCCACATTCCTGAACAGCAGTTGCTTCAACCCATTTTATTTCTTCACCAGAGTCCTTAAAAAATAAATAAACAGGTCAGAATAGCTTGGATTAAGCAAACTTAAACTAACGTAATGAGTATACTTTGTATACCTACAGAATCACTTGATGAGGAGGCATATTTCTTCTTCTGCTTTGACTTTTTCTAGAGAAAAATAAAAGGAGATAGTTATCATATTTCGAACTAAAACTAGATCTATACTTCATATGACATTTATTTAAAAAGTTCCTGTTAAAGCTCCTTACCCAAGTTTACGGACATGCAAGTGAAAATCAGATTAGGAAAAGAAAAACAATATTTTCAAGATTTAATTTTATGAATTAATTTACTAAGTTATACCTTTTTATGTTTGCGAATCTTAGAATCCTTTTCTCTGTGTTTTTCCTTCATATCGACTGTATTATGTTCTTTGGATTAAGTGTATTTCGACATAAGAATCGTAAAAGCACAAACATCAATTTAAAATCATATATTTGTAAACAAACTTATACAGTTATCAGTTAAGAGTTTACAGCATAAAACCACGGTGTTTGGAATTGTGTATACGCATTGAATATGAACATTGTAAAAAAACTTATAAAGTTATTTTACGTCAAAGTTTTACAATAGTTTCACAAAGTAAAAAGTAGACACTATACCTGTCTATATAAAATCCGATGTAGGTATGTAGGAACCTTAAGATGGATCGCTGTTCTCGAATTGAGTGCCAAAGCACTCTGAGCAATACCTAAAAGTAGAATATAAAATATTGTACCGAATAAGTGATTTGAAACCCAATGCAACTCCTACTAAATAAGAGTGGGTACTTTCTGGGTGACACGAGCATATGCCAAGGACGACGAGTTGGCATTCTTGTTCTTCTTCTGAGGCCTGTCCGTTTAAGAGATCTCCCCCTTCGCATGCAGAATAAAATTATTTAAATTTTCCCTTGAACTTACAGAAGGTTCGACGCCCTTTAGCCATTAGAACTCTCCCTGATCCATGAGCTAGATGGCAGGAGATCCCTCTAGGGCAATCTCCGATCAAGGGAAGGAAAGGGCATGGTACGGTAGGGTTCGGTCTTCTATGATGAGTAAACTTGGCAATGTTGGATGAATAAGCCAGGAGTCTGGACCATTCATTTCTGACTTCTGCAGCTTATCAGAAAGTGTTTAAAAACGATGTGGACACAGTTTGACTTTCTTTTATACTGCCTACAGCACACACACCAGCCTTTTTCTCATCATGATCTCTTAATTAGTTTCAAATGTTTAGATTCTTTATTCACTCTCCAGAATTTATGCGCGATCATGTAGGATATTTTTTTGAGCTTGTCAGTTTCGTAGAGTGGGATGATGAGTGTTCGCGATGAGTCGTGAGCGGTGGGTCCGCTGTCCCCGCTTGCGTCTGTCACCTCTCTTAATGCTTTGTCTTCCCATTTGGCTAACCAGTAGATCATTCATTAAATGTAAACGATCCCAAATCCTCTCTTCTAAAGTTTTCCAGCCACCGTCGTCAAAGGCACGAGGTCAGCTCTATCTAAAATTCCTCCTTTTGAGTCACATCTCTGATACGGTCGCTCGTTCTTGACATTTGCGGCGCGACGGGCCCTTCTAAGGAAGTGTGTGCAGAATAGATCTTCTAGGTACGGGAATAAACCTGGAGGGTCTTGCAGCCAAACCCAGACCAAATGGCCCGAGATTGGTGGATAAATGCCACAGGCATCGTGGTAATAATAAAAGAAAGTCTGATATATACACCACATGACTTCCTCGTACACCTAATAGTACACCTTTCTTTTCTTTTTCTTTTTTTTTTTTGTATGATATGACAAATGAATCATCATTCGCACACTGTAGTGAACATTCAAAAAAGATTTCGTCTCTCAAGGTAGCTGTTGCGTGACGTTGAACTAATAGCGCCGGGCATTCAGCGTCCTCACATCACGGGACATTTAGAGTCAGAACTCCATGGTTTTTGTCGGAAAAAAAATATACTTTTTAATTATTGGCATTTAGTTTAGGTTACAACACGAAATTTAAAAAGAATAAACGATTAATAAAACATGAAGATTTTCTCTTGGTGTTATTTTTTATTCTAATTGATTTTTTGCTGCTAGACGGATTACTTATTATTTGGAGTGATGATAACTACACAGCAGAAAAGATTTCAACTGTCTGACGGCGCCCTAGAAAGGTGAGTGTTTCGCCTTATTTTATTAAGAGTTAGAAGAAAAATCTGGCGCCCGAACAGGGACGCCAAGGAGAGTTGAAAAATAATATAAGATTTGTAGTTATTTGAATAAGTAATCCGAACACTAGAATATGGCTGATGCTGAAGAAATTAATAAACTTAAGAAAAAACGTGGGATAATTCGAGCTTCTGTTACGAAAGTGATTAATAAATTAGAAGCAGAACTCGCAAATCCCGAAATTAACGCTGACAATATTGAACTTTTAATAGAGCATTAAGGCTGAAAGACTTAAAATTGCTGATACAGACCTAGAAAATCATTTAACGATTGAAGAATTAGAGGAGGATATGAACGGTGTGGAAGAATATACAGAGAAAATTACTGCGTGTAAATTTCTAGCTCGAAAGAAAATCAGTAGGCCTAAAGATGATAAATTAATTCCGCAGTGCACGTCAAGTGACCATAAATCGGAAACGAAAACAACACAAAATCAAACAATTAAATTACCGAAATTAATTATTTCAAAATTTTATGGGAATCTAAGCGATTGGCTCACGTTTTGGAATTCATATAAATCTTCGATTCACGAAAACCAATCCTTAAGCAAGGTAGATAAATTCAATTATCTTAAGTCGTTTTTAGGAGGGACAGCCTTAAACACTATCGATGGAATGGCTTTGACAGATAAAAACTATGATGTAGCGATAAATCTCTTGGAAGATCGTTTTGGGAATAATAATGCCTTAATTAATGCGCATATAGATCAGTTATTAAAAATAAATCCCTTAAAAAATTCTAACGATACAAAACATTTCAGGAAAATTTTTAACCATATTCAGAAGAATTTGCGAAGTTTATCCAGTTTAGGAGTTCTGTCAGAAAATTATAATGCTATTTTGAAGCCCTTGTTATTAAAATCCTTTCCACCAGATTTAATCTTAGAAATAAATGTATGGATGATAACGAAAAGCAGAACTTGGATTTTGAATATTTATTGAGCTTCCTGTCAAAACAGTTAACTGCGCATGAAAATTCCCTACTCGTACATCCCATAAATCCAGCTCCATTCGAAAGTAAACATACTATCTTCAAAGCTGGTGCAGCTAGGCACTTCACTCAGGAATCGAAGAGCGCTGAGTTCAAAAGGGTCATCAAAAATCCCAAACCCTCTACAGCGGCGGAGCTGATAGCAACAGACATAAATAATTGCGTATTTTGTGATGGGAATCCTCAGGCAGACATATGCCAGAACGCTAGATCATTACCGTTTCAAGAAAAAATGAGAAAATGTAAACAGCGTGGAGCTTGTTTTCGATGTTTCAGAGTTGGTCACAGAAGGGAAAATTGCCATACTCGAGTTGCCTGCAAATTGTGCAATAGTTCATCACATTTAGCGGCAATGTGTTTTAAGGATGGCCAAAGGGATAGTAACGAATTAGAAAATAAACAAAGTGAGGATAAATTATGCGCTTCTGAAAGTAATTCCGATTGTAGCAATTTGTGGAATTGTGTTGACAGAAAAATATATTTACAGACATTAATTGTGAAAGTAACCAGAAACAAAACTAATTATTTTTTGAGATGTATTTTGGATACCGCTTCTTCCCGATCATATCTCACTAATTTCGCGGCAAAGAGACTAAATTTAAAACATATGGGTCAGGAAACCGTAGTTCATGGGTTATTTGGAGGATCAGAAAAGCGGGTGAATCATAAGATATACTCGGTTGATTTAAATCACATAAATGATTGTTTTAGTTGCACTTTAAACGTTATGGATCAGGAGAAAATTTGCTCAACTATTCCAAAATTAGAAAATCCTAAAATTATAGATGAGTTAAGGGGTCACGGAATTCTTCTTAGTGATTTGTCCATTGATGAAAATCTTTGTTTATATGATAAAAACCCTAGAGAAATTCACATGCTGATCGGTGCTGACTATGCAGGGAAACTCTTTACAGGGGAGATTAAAACTCTAACGGGCGGATTAGTCGCCATGAATACTCATTTCGGCTGGGTAATTTTAGGGGGAGTATCGCAGGAGAACTCAGCAGAACGTAATGAAGTTCTTTCTTTGCATGTCAGTAGTGTAAACCTTTCGGATTTGTGGTCACTTGATTCTCTGGGTATTACGGACCCCGCACTGTCTCAGACAAAAAGAGAAATTGAAGAATCTGCAGTGAAACATTTTCTCGATACAGTGACTAGAGATAATGAAGGGAGGTATCAGGTATCGCTACCATGGGTAGAAAACCACCCAGAACTCCCTGATAATTTAACCATGGCTAAAACCCGTCTGAAAAAGTGCGTAAAGAGTCTTCAAATTAAGAACTGTTTGAATGAGTACGAAGACGTTTTTAAAGGATGGGTGGAAGAGGACGTGATAGAGACGGTCGATGATTTGGAAGAAAATTCAGGGGGGTGCCACTACTTGCCACATCGTCCTGTTTTTAAAGAACATTCCACCACTTGTAATCGTCCAGTCTTTGACGCATCAGCAAAGGAAAAGAATGCGGTCTCGTTGAACGAGTGTATCCAAAAGGGGCCGAATTACCTTGAACTCTTACCCAAAATTTTGAATAGATTCCGAATGGGTAGGTACGGGGTCATAGCCGACATACAGAAGGCATTTTTGCAGATCGGCCTTCATCCTCAAGACAGAGACTTTCTCCGCTTTGTATGGTGGGAGGAAGGAAACCCCTCTAGACAAAGAATCTACAGACACAGAAGAGTAGTTTTTGGGGTAAACGCCAGCCCGTTTTTACTCGCTGCCACCCTGAATTTCCACTTAGATAACGTGCCAGAGCACCAACGTGATACTGCTCTCAAATTGAAAGCCAGCATGTATGTAGATAACTGAGTAGCGAGTCTAAATTCTGCAGAAGAGTTAAACACTTTTATATCGGAATCTAAAGAAATAATGACGTCAGCGAAGTTTAATTTAAGAGGTTGGAAACACACTAGCCTCATAGACAGAAATTCACAACTGGATGTATCCAGTGATGAGCCCGAAGAAATAGTTTCAGTACTAGGCTTAAACTGGAATCTCAAAAGAGACACTTTGTCATTTGACGTAAAATTTCAACCCAAATTGGTGCCAAGTAAAAGAAATGTACTTTCATCCATGCACAAACTGTTTGACCCTCTCGGGTTTACCAGCCCTGTTACGCTGATCCCCAAACAAATCTTGCAGGAGTGCTGGAAGCGAAAAATTACCTGGGACGAGGTTCTGCCCCCAGACTTAGCCAAAACATTTCTTCGGTGGTTAACTGAACTGTCTTCTTTAAGAGAAATAGAAATTCCAAGGAAAATTCCTGACATAGAAGATGTAACATTACACGTTTTTTGCGACGCAAGCTCAATAGCTTACGCAACGTGTATCTTCTTGAGACGTAGTCGCGGAAACTCTGTAGAGTGCCAACTTTTGCAGTCCCGATCAAAAATTGCCCCAGTGAAGCCGATCACCATACCACGGCTTGAGATTTTGTCCTGCAGTATAGGAGCCCGATTGGCTAAAGTTGTGAAGAATGATCTGCAGTTAGAAGGCGTTCAAACTTACTATTGGTGCGATTCAATGAATGCACTACATTGGATCAAACGAGAGGAGAATTGGGCAACATTTATTCTAAACAGGGTGAACGAGATCAGGAATATCAGCGATCCAAATGATTGGAATCACATACCCGGTAAATTCAACCCCGCCGATTTTCCGTCGCGAGGGTGTTATCCAAAAGAGTTAGAGAAATCCAAGTGGTGGCTTGGACCGAAGTGGATTTACCAACCACCTGAAGAATGGCCCTACACGTCCGAGGTAACGTCAGATCCAAATGTCGTGAACGCAGAAAAACGAAAAACTGTAATCTCCGCGACTAACACAGCGCCTCCCATTAGTGACGATCCTTTTGAAAACATATCAAATTATGATAAAATACTCAAAGTAATTTGCTGGATATATAGATTCGTCCGAAATGCTTCGCTAAATCCACCACAAAGAACGCAAGGACCAATTTCCTTGGGGGAAATAAAACATGCAGATGTGATTGCCTGCAGACTTATCCAAAAACAGTCGTTTCGTGGCCTAACGGATAAGACCATACGTGATCTTCAGCCCATAAATGACTCGAACGGTGTTATTCGAGTAAAATCACGTATAATGCAAAGGAAAGATGATGAAGATTTTCGACTTCCCATATTGCTCCCTTCCGACCATACACTTGTGTTGAAATTGATCAAAACGGAGCATGAAAGGATGGGACATGCAGGAACTCAATTCCTTATGTGCAGACTTCGGGAAAGATACTGGATATTAAAAAGTCGAAAAATTATAAGAAAGGTCGTGAGGAATTGCATACATTGCAGAAAATTTGACGCACCTGCCATAGAAACCCCACAGTCTGTTTTACCCGAAGACCGCGTCAGAGATGCCAAAATATTTGAAATAGTAGGGGTTGATCTAACTGGGCCTTTGTTTCTGAAAGGAAAACAAAAGGTGTGGATAGTCCTTTTTACCTGTGCCATTTTTAGGGCAATACATCTCGAACTTACCTCCAGTTTAACGACAGAGAGTTTTTTACAGGCCCTTCGACGTTTCATATCACGAAGGGGCAGACCTGCCATCATTTATTCCGATAATGGGACAAATTTCGTAGGTGCGGACAATTTGTTCAGTAAAATAAACTGGCTTGCGATAGCAAACGCAACTACAGTGCAGCGAATAGAGTGGAAATTCATACCGCCTTCATCCCCATGGTGGGGAGGTTGGTGGGAAAGGTTGATCGGCGTGATGAAAAGACTCCTACGAAAGGTCCTTAGCAGATCCTCTCTCGATTATGAATCACTACTCACTGTGTTGTGTGATTGTGAACACACGATGAATAACAGACCCCTCACCTACCTATCCGAAGATGTGAATGACTTGGCCGCGCTTACACCAGCCATGTTCTTGCATGAACTCCCTGTAACAGGCGTTCCAGACCTCGATCACATCGATACTTGTTCCATGAAAAAGAGACTCTTACATCAACAAAAGTTACGTGATGATCTTCGAAAGCGTTTCCGAAGCGAATACCTGGGTCAGTTGAAGCAAAATTCCAAATTTGTTAAAGACCCCACTTCCCTCAAAATAGGTGATTTGGTTTTGATAGCCGGCCCACAAAAAAGAGTGAACTGGCCTTTGGCCAGAGTTTCAGAAATTCTTCCGTCCAAAGATGGTGAAGTGAGACTGGTCAAGGTGAAGACCAGCAACGGTGAGCTGCTGAAAACGGTCAAGAATTTGATACCGTTGGAAGTGCACAATCCTAGCGATCCCAGTGAATACGTCCGCAGGTTGAGGTCTTCCAAAGAGCCCAGACCTCAAGGTGGGAGTGTTGCGTGACGTTGAACTAACAGCGCCGGGCATTCAGCGTCCTCACATCACGGGACATTTAGAGTCAGAACTCCATGGTTTTTGTCAGAAAAAATATACTTTTTAATTATTGGCATTTAGTTTAGGTTGACAACACGAAATTAAAAGAATAAACGATTAATAAAACATGAAGATTTTCTCTTGGTGTTATTTTTTATTCTAATTGATTTTTTGCTGCTAGACGGATTACTTATTATTTGGTGTGATGATAACTACACAGCAGAAAAGATTTCAACTGTCTGACGGCGCCCTAGAAAGGTGAGTGTTTCACCTTATTTTAATAAGAGTTAGAAGAAAAAGTAGCGGTGTTCGTGAGTAGAACTCAAGTACTCTCTGGTGAAGATCCGAAGCATTAATAGTCATTATATTGAGCCATTTTGTTTTACAGATAATTCATTTTAAACCGAAATAAATCGTGATAGCATTATTTATTTTACTCCGCACCAGGCAGCGATAAACAAATAAAAATTCAAGATTATTCTTCGCAATCAGTAGATTATTATTTTTGTTTTCTAAAAATGGTCTTTAAAACATTGTTTCAATAGCTTAAAAAGCAATGTTACATATGGATATGAATGCGCCGATATCTTATTTGAGTAGCATGGTTTCGTAAAGGTACCGAAATAAGCCGTTAGAGAGATTTTCATTATATAAAATGAGATTGCAGCTAGTTATTATAGCAATGCTAAATACGAAGTTTCAACATTTTACAACTTATTGTTATTCAGCTGCACAATGATCCACAACGTTAATACACGTTATAGTGAAATTCGTTATGTAGAGTGCAAATTGCAATCAAAACGGCGAGATGTATAATTATACATTAATGAACTATAACATTTCAACTTTTACGGTGAAACGTTTTTGAGTTATGCTAACTCAAATAAAAATTCAATATAACGCCTATTATTGAATGTTATATTGAAGTCTTTCATTGTATACTGTTCAGATTACAATCCAAAGAGCAGGTTCACAACTAGAAATTTTTTGTTTCGAATTTAAAGATATCACTGTTCTATGGCTGAATTATTTTTAGTTATGCCCCACAACATTAATATTTGTTATATTGCAATTTTTCTTTGTATAGAGTTTAACGTGCAATCGGAAGAAGAGAAACTCAACTGAATGCTATCACTGTTCTTAAATGTTAGATTTCGAACTCCTACAGCTAAGTTTTTTAATCACCCCCCCCCCCTCAACCTAAATAAACGCTATACTGAAATTTTCTGTTACATAGAATATAGATAGCAATCAGAAAGAGGTGCACAACCTCTAAATGCTTAATAGTCCTAATGTTTTAACAGTCCTAAATTCAAAATTTTACCTCTAAACATTTTTGAGTTGAGCCCAAACAAAGAAAAATTACAATACAAAGTAAATTATGGTACATTATATTGAAATTTTTGTTTTATAGGGTTTAGATAGAAATAAAGAGAGGAGGTAAACGGCTAAATGTTGTAATAGTCTTAAACACAAAATTTCAATATTTTATGTTAAATAGTGTTTGAGTTTCTGCCCACACAGCTTTTACTAAGCTGAAATTTTTGTCAATGTTGTGGTGAAATTGCAATTTAAAGAGGAGGAGCTGAACTAGATATGATCATGGTCTTAAATACAAGATTTCAACCTTCTAAGGAAATCATTTTTCCGTTGAGCCTCACACGTAAATAATTACTCATTATTTTGAAATGGTTCGTTCTATAGAGTTCGGGATACAACCAAATGGGCATATGCATAACTAGACATAACAGTTTTACAATATATATATATATATATATATATATATATATATATATATATATATATATATATATATATATATATATATATATATATATATATATATATATATATATATATATATATATATATATATATATATATATATATATATATATATTATATATATATATATATATATATATATATATATATATATCACAAAAGCGATCGGGAATGTTTCAAAGAAGTGTATTGTCAACGCTTATTGTGTGTATGAGGTGCAACGGACAATTGCTGGTAAAGTGACAGAAAAGCCAAATTCGTCACAGTGCGATTCGGAAGATTTCTATGGCCGGGTTCTGGAAGCCTTGTTATCGATGCCGACATCGGAGGAAGAAACCCGTCTAGGCTCAAACATTCTGTCTCCATTACCAAGCCAGTACAGGAGAGAGGATTTGATCAGTTACCGCCTTTTTGGCTGGGTTTGGCGAATCCCCTTTGAGTGGGTTTTTCGTGGACAGCATCTGGAATGAAGGTTCAAAGGGGCGTGTTCAGAGGAGGCTTTTGGAATTTTTATCAAGAAAGGTTTGGTCTCTCGAAGGTTTTTGCTTGGAGAGACTGGGTGAGAGGTCCCTGAGCTCACGGCGAAACGAGGAAAAGAACAGGAGTCAACTGTTCCAGTTTGCAATCTAGTTCTGTGTATTTGAACTGCATTATTCTACGACGGGAATTCCCCTTCACCAGCTCTCATATGTGGAAAAAAACACAGACGGATTAATTTTTTGAATGTACATAATAAGTATATAGATGTAAATATTACATAATCATTGTAGTACGAAACTAGTTGTGTTTCGAATTAATGGTTTTAGCGTTCAAGTCATTATAATATATTGTAGCGTACTGGGGCTCTAAGTGAGCCCGAAAAAGGATAGCGGAGGCCTACGTGCAGACTATGATATTTATTAAGAAACACAATATTGAAGTTATGATAAATACAGATGAAATGATGAATATCTACAATGAAAAAAATGATCGATGCAGGAATCAGCTTCCTAAGAGAAAAAAAGGTGGGGAGGACACTCAGTCGCTCCCTCGTCGTTCTGGGCCGATGAGTTCACAGCCGACTCGATCGGTCAAAAATCCTCTCTGAGTCTCGAACTCTGCTCTTCTTATATAGTCGTCTCCCCGCAAGAATGTCCATCTCAGCTGATCGGACAGATGGTTGATGACGTGTTGGGGAAAGCGCGTGTCGGCTCTCTCGCCAGCAGGTGCCAGGGAAGCTTGCAGTAATAGCGAGCAATCTCGCGTTGTCCTTGGACAACCTTTGGAGAACAAGATAAGAAAGTATTGTTGCTTACAATGTAGAGGATTGCTGTCGTGTGAAACTCTTTCTTCGGGACGCCATTGAAGCTAACACTGCGAACACTTCGCCAGCATCCTAATGAATTTCTCCGACAGAATGATTGAGTGTCAACAATCCTCCATTCAGCATCCCATTCTGCGCGAAACAACGTCCTTTCACTAGGTAAAGAAGAGCTCAGTTCAAGTGTCCACAATAGGCACGTTTGCTATTCTTCTACGTTAGGTGGTTTTTCTCACGGTTTTAGTTAAGTCTGTATCAGGAATTTAATGTAACGAGAATTCGTTAAATATATACAGTAAAACCTCCAAAGTTGACCACCTCTGTACGTTGACCACCTCTCTATGTTGACCGATATTTATTAGTTTGAAAGGTTAAAATGCTTTTTCAATGGCGATTTACCTCTCTATGTTGACCACCTCCGTAAGTTGTATGTTGACCAATTTTTAGTAGGTTTTACTCTCTGTAACTTGACCACTGATGTTTTCTTGAATTAGATATTTCCTCTGGCTGTTCTTTACCTGGTATCCAAGAATTTCTTTTTTAGTCAATCGGATTATCTGAGCAACACTCGCGATCCCCCCCCCCTCATAGGTGCTTCATTCATTGTTCACTTCGAGTATGGTACTATGGGAGGGAAATACCAGAGAGTATACAGCCTTTTGTTAAGGAGAAATGATATTCTACCCCTTTGCATGCTTTTATTTCTTGGATTGGCTGTAATTGCTGAAATTTGTCGAAAAAGGTCAGGAGAATGGGATATGTGTGTAGCGGTGTAGCATTGAACGAACTATGCAGAATTGGAAAACAACGTGTATTCGCTCACATATGAAACACGTTCTGTTCTTTTTTTCTGGACACTGCGTCGTGGTAGTACTAGTCATTTATTTGAGAATTTTTATTAAAAATGGCTCAAAGTAAAGCTCTAAGAGAACTTAAATTAAAGGAGAAAGTGGATCTTAATTTTCTGGAAAGCAGCAGCCAAAGAAAGACAGCAGAAAAATTTGGTGTGTAAGACAACTATGAGCAACATTTTAAAACGCAAAGAATATCTGGAAAAATATTCTTCCGAAAATGGGGAACTTCAAAGAAAAAGTATAAAAGCGTGTCTCGACACTGTGAATGAAGCCACATTTCATTGGTTTACAGAGATGAGTTCAATTAATACAACAATATCGGGGCCTATGCTTCAGGAAGTTGAAGACTTCCAAGCATCAGCAGATTGGCTTGAAAAATTCAAACTACGATACGAGATTTCTCAAAACATTTTGTATGGCGAATCGAATGAGGTTTCAACTGAATTGTTGGAGAAATTTATTGAGAAACTCCCAGAGTTTTCTAAATGTTTTAAAAATGAGGACATCTTTAATGCTGATGAATTCAGTCTCTTCTTTAAAACAATGACTGAGAGAAGTCTAGTAATGAAGGGTGACTCTTGCAAAAGAGGAAAACTTTCAAAACAGCATTTTACTGTTCTTCTATGTGTTAGTATGACAGGAGAAAAATTGAAGCCTATGGTGATCGGCAAAACCGCAAAACCCCGTGCATTTAAAAATGTAAAACCTGATGACCTTCCTGTTTTTTGAAGAGCGAATAAATCCGCTTGGATGACCAGTGCTTTATTCGAAGAGTGGGTTAGAGGAATTGACACAGAAATGAGAAAAAAGAAGCGGTATATTCTACTTACCGTGGATAACTGCCACAGCCACCCAAATGTTAAGCTAAAGTTTTTGCCTCCAAACACAACTTCGAAAACCCAAGCTTTAGATCAAGGCATTATTCAGTCCTTCAAAGTGCACTACAGAGCTCAACTTCTGGAATGGGTGATCATGAAATCACAAACCTGTGGTCCTTCCGCGTTGGCATCATCAACAGCTGCGTCAGTAAATGCTTTGAATGCTGTTCATTGGATTAATTCTGCTTGGAATAAAGTTACTCAAGCCACGATTAAGAACTATTACAAGAAAGCTGGATTTGTTACAGCTACAACATCGGTGCAAGAGGATAATAAGCTTCCTCTATCCCCTTGCACAGCGGACTAAGCACATCGAGGATTCTAAGGTACGAGAAACGGACGACGAAGAGGATGATGATCCAAGTGACGATGAAACTGACAACTACCCAACTCTGAAGGAAGACGATGTAAAGCGCATGATGGAGCAACTTAAAGATTTTGCAACAGAAAAATGCCCAAGCATGTTTAATGGACTTGTAAACTGTGAAATTGCTTTTTGCAGTTCCCAAAGGAACAAAAAGAGGACTAAAACAAAATTGAATCATTCTTTCAAAATTAGTAAAAATGGGCTTTGTATCTTCAGTAAAAATAAAAATGAGTAAGGGCTAACTTTTTTCTAAATTTTTCCTTAAAAAATACTAAAAAAGCTTATTAACATTTTTCTAATATTGTACTATAGTAAATATTTTTAAAAAAATTCCCTAAGTTGACCACCTCCGTGTGTTGACCACTTAGTTACAGTTCCTTGGGTGGTCAACTTATGGAGGTTCTACTGTATATATATATATATATGTGTGTGTGTGTGTGTGTGTGTATGACTAGATGAACCGAAAGAGATTGCCCTGTTTAAAAGCTGTAAATTCAAAAATTGTAAAATGTTTTTAAATAAATTATAAATTGGACCGTTTTGATGGAAAAGTAAGGAAAAAAATTATTTTAAAAATACTTAGTGACACCACGCTTAGAGTCATCACAAATGTAATTAGATTAAATTAAAATTCTCACATCGCATGTACGGGGATTCGATACTGGGATTTCTCGTACTGAAGTCCTTTGCACTGACCACTGCAACACAGATACGTTGACAACGAAGGGTTTCATGCGGCATTATAATAACCTCAATAAGTGCGCAATTCTGGATTTTAATAAAAAAAAATTTCTATCGGATTAAATTGGGAATCTTTACCATTCTTGAATCAAAATTACATATACAAAAAATTTCATCAAAATCAGCCCAGCCGTTTAGGAGGTGTTCTATTTCGAACACACGGACAGGACAATTTTATATATAAAGATTTGTGTATACATATATATATTGTAACGAATTTTTGTTACATTAAATTCCCAGTTACAGACTTATCTACTACCGCGAGAAAAACCGGCATATGGTATAGTGAATGTCTCTAAGAGCTCTTTAAAAAATAAGAATATTCATAAAAATATAATTTTTAAACACATTGGATTTTATAATTAAAAAAAAATACTTTTTAACTTAAGAAATTGTAAGACCTAAGAGTTGGTCAGCAGTAAAAGAGAGCAAGAGGTTGGCAAAAAAAAAACTAATTAAACTACTGTAATAAAAACAAATATTTATTTCTTGAACTGTCCACACAAAGTATTTTTTTAAAGCTTCAACATATGTTTATTGAAGTACAAATAAACAACAGTTTCACTGACTTAAGTGAAAAAGGCAGGCTTAAAATAAACATAAGAACAAAAATCGAACCACTGTAGTAAAACCATCTTCAGTAATTCCAAGAAGGTATTTTGAGAGATGCAGGAAACATAAGGTAAATGACTGTAGTTGGCTGCCTGGTCCAAAAAAGGCCAACTGCCTTTTCCAAGGGTCAACTTCCTCTTCCCAAGGCTGACTGACTGTTTCACTGCTGTCTTGCAGCTTATATCCTCAAGGAGGACCAACCACAGTGCTTCACCGAAATTAGAATAGGATGCTCATTGCAAAATCTGGTGGGAATTTTTTTTTTTTTTAACTTGTGTGAGAATATATACCACAGAAATAAGGAAACTATTTCTACTCGGAGGGAATCGTCCTCTTTCGGACCCTATTTTCCTCTCAATGTAGCACCCTTATCACTGATGCGCCCATGGCAAATGTTACCTTTGCCATGCTCTAGTTATGGCCCTGTTGAACTGAGCTCATCTTTACCTTGTGACAAGACATTGTTTCACACAAAATAGGATGCTGAATAGAGGATTGTTAGCACCTAGAACCATCTCAATCATTTTGTCTGAGAAATTCATTAAAATGCAGGTGAAGTTTTTCCAATGTCAGTTTCAATGGCACCCCGAAGAAAGAGTCTTGCATGACAGAAACCCCCTATATCAGGGGTAGGCAACGCGGCGCCCGCGGGCGCCATGGCGCCCCCGATCGATTTTTAATGCGCCCTCGCTGGACTAATGTAAATGTATGATAGCCAGAGCGATTTATTTATTCTTGTCAAACGGCGATATACAGCAAGTAGTCAGTTGAGTTTAGGACATTCAAATGCAAGTTAGTGTTGTTGAAATCCCATCTATTGAAAAAATCATTATCACATATCCCAAATATAAAATATACTGTTGAGAGTTTAAATTTGAATAACGAAAATTTTACTGCTACATCATATTTAGAAATTATAGATAAGCTAATAGAAAAGTTTTCTTCTAGATTTGAAGATTTTGCAGCATTAGAACCCGTTTTAAGATTTTTCATAAATCCATTTTCAATGTTACTGAAGATGATGTCCTTGAAATAGTTTCAGTGTATTTAGAGCTTCATAATATCGAAGACCTAGAATTAGAAATAATAAACTTGCAAAGTGATATTATTTTAAAAAGCGCATATTAATGATAAAATGTTTTGGAATTTAGTCGATGAAAATAAGTATCCTATTTTAAGGAAATGTACGCTAAAAATTTATTCATATTGTGCAACATACAATTGCGAGTCTTTGTTCTCAAATATGAAAAATTTGAAATCAAAATACTGAACAAAGCTTAATGACTCGCATTTAGATAATTGTTTAAGGACCGGGAACTCTAAATATATCTCCAATTATAAGAAATTAGCTGAAAATATGGACACCCAAGTTTCACACTAAAATATGCGCCCTCGGTGATTTTTAAATTTAGTATTGCGCCCTTAAGAACAAACAGGTTGCCGACCCCTGCCCTATATTGTAAGTGAAGCAGCAATATTTTCCTCACTTGTTCACAAAGGTTGACCAGAGACATCGATTAATGATGACTTATAGATTGTCGAGATTGCTCCCGATTACTGAAAATTACCCTTGGAACATGGCTTATACCTGTCCAGCTAGAGTTCTACAAAGCGGTTCCTCACCACATCATCAACCAGATCTCTGATCAGCTGAGATGAAAATTTGCGGGCATACGACGGTATAAAAAGACCGGAGTTCATGGCCCAGGGAGATTTTTTGAGCGTTCAAGTCTCCTGTGGTTTGGTTTGGTTTGGAGCGCTACAGTCTACTGTTTTGCACACGAGGGCTAATGAGACCGGGACCTACGGTTTAAAGCCGATTCCGAACGGCTACGAACATCCATGCCAGCAGCGGGATCAAG
>CM063501.1:167008502-167083502 GCA_032207245.1 Pardosa pseudoannulata
CTCTTAAATTTATTTAAGGAAAGTGAAAGTGTAAGAATTCAAAAATTAATCACTGGAATAGAACTTGGCGACATGAAACCCAGCCAACTGTTGCAAAAATTGAAGTCAATAGCTACTTCTGATGTTTCCGATAAATTAATTAAAACACTTTGGCTAGGAAAATTACCGGAAGCTATAAAAAATATTTTAGTTGTCAGTAATGAAAATATTGATAGTTTAGCTGTTATGGCTGATAAAATCAACGATATGAGTTCTAAACAAGAGATATGCAGCGCAAGTACTACTACTCAAAATTATAGTAGTGAATTAATTGATAGAATTAAACATTTAGAACAACAAATGGCTGAATTAAATATGCGTGCTGGTGCTAGAACAAAAATAAGGAATGTTAATTTTCGTCATAGGTCTCAATCTCGAAGTGGTCGACGTGTAAAATTCGATCCCAATGGAAAATTATGCTACTACCATTTTCGATTTGGATCCAGATGTTTCCCCGAAAAATGTAAATCTCCTTGTAATTGGATAAAGAAAACGCAAGATAATCAGGAAAACTCAAACCTGTAGTGGACTTGGCGACAAACTCTACTACAGATTTCAAGGATTGTCGCAAATTTCGTTTATTCGTTCATGATCGAAGATCAAATTTGCACTTCCTCGTCGACAGTGGTGCCGATGTGAGCATAATTCCAGCTACCTCCAAAAACAAACAAAAGAATGAACTCAAACTGTTTGCAGCTAATGGCTCTGAAATCTCAACGTATGGTGTACAAATTTTAAGCCTGGATTTGGGATTACGTCGAGAATTTCAATTTCCATTTATAGTTTCTGAAGTAAACAAAGGTATAATAAGAGCTGACTTTCTTCATAAATATAATTTACTTATTGATATAAAAAACAAAAGATTAATTGATAGGGTAACTCAACTCAGTATCCAGGGTGACATTACCGCTATTTCAAATAGTAACAACGTCAGTACATTAAACAAAACTCTAAAAATTACAAATCTTCTTTCAAAGTATCCTGAAACTTGTAAGCCTAATTTTTTTCCTTCAAAAATAAAACATGATGTTGAACATTTTATAGAGACTACTGGCCAACCTGTTTATTCCAAAGCTCGCCAACTTGATCCTAAGCGTCTAGCCATAGCCAAAGAAGAGTTTAAATTCATGCTTGATAACAATATTATAAGAATGTCAAAATCCCAATGGTCAAGTCCTTTGCATCTAGTTACAAAAAAGGATGGTTCAATGAGACCATGTGGAGATTATCGCCGTTTAAATGCTCAGACTCTACCCGATCGCTATCCAATACCACGAATCGAGGATTTTCATCACATATTGAAGGATACAAACGTTTACTCAAAAATAGATTTGCAAAAAGCGTATTTCCAAATTCCCATAGCTGAAAAAGACAAATGTAAAACTGCTATAATTACACCTTTTGGTTTATTTGAATTTAATGTAATGAGTTTTGGTTTAAAAAAATGCCCCATCAACATTTCAAAGATTTATCCACCAAGTTTTTCAAGGATTAAATTTTGTTTTTCCTTACTTAGACGATATTCTCATAGCTTCTAAATCTGAGGAAGAACATGAAAATCACCTTAATTTAGTATTAGAAAGATTAAATGAATATGGTTTAAGAATTAACATTTCTAAATCTGTTTTTGCTGTTTCCCAAGTCGAATTTTTAGGCTACTTAATTACTCCTGAAGGTTCTCGTCCATTGCCAGAGAAAGTACAAGTTATCCTAAATTATAAACGACCAGAAACAATTCGTCAATTGAGGAATTTCCTAGGACTCATTAATTTTTATCGTCGTTATTTAAAAGACGCAGCGAAGAACCAAGCACTGCTTCACGAATTTCTAAAAGGAGCAAAAAAGAATGATAAAAGTAAGATTTCATGGACAGAAGATGCTGAAAAACAGTTTGAAAAATGCAAAGCAGAGTTTGCAAACACTATCCTGTTGTCATTTCCCAATTCTGATTTACCTCTGTCTTTATTTACAGATGCATCAGATATGGCAATAGGGTCAGTATTACAACAATTTGAAAATTCAACTTGGAAGCCAATAGCATTTTACTCAAAAAAGTTAAGTTTAACTCAACAAAAATACAGCACTTATGATAGAGAATTATTAGGCATTTATCTTTCAATCAAACATTTCAAACACTATTTAGAAGGCAGAACGTTTGTTATTTATACAGATCACAAACCTCTTATATTTGCTTTCCATCAAAAACTTGACAAAGCCGCACCCCGCCAATGCCGCCAACTTCAATACATTTCTCAATATACAACTAAGATTAAATATATTAAAGGAGAAAGCAATATAATAGCCGATACTCTATCCAGAATGAATGAAGTTTCATTAATAAATTATGATAAAATAGCTGATTTGCAAGATCAAGATACAGAATTACAAAATTTGCGTACGAATTCTTCATGTAATTTTAAACAATATCCATTACCTTCTGGAAAATCTTTGTGGTGCGATACTTCAACCAAAAATATTCGACCATATATTCCTCAATCTTTTCGTCAACAAATCTTCCAACATATTCATGGATTATCACATCCAGGAATAAAATCAACTGTTAAAATGATGACTTCAAAATTTATTTGGCCGAACATTAGAAAAGACGTTCAACTATGGACTCGAGCTTGTATTTCTTGCCAAAAATCTAAAATCAATAGGCATACAAAAACAAAGTTGGGTGAATACGAAATTCCATCAGAAAGATTTTCTGTAGTTCACATAGATCTGATTGGACCTCTTCCTCCCTCTAAAGGAAAAATTTATTGCTTAACTTGTATTGACAGATTTTCCAACTGGATGGAAGTAATTCCTTTAGACAATATTTCAGCTGATACAGTCGCAAGAAGTTTTTATAGCAACTGGATTGCTCGTTTTGGAACACCATCTCGACTTATTACAGATCGAGGTACACAATTTAAATGTGAGACATTACAAGTTTTATCTAAAATATGTGGAATTAAACTTCAACATACTACTGCGTACCATCCTTCCTGCAATGGTAAAGTAGAAAGATTGCACAGAACTCTTAAGGCAGCATTAAAAGCTCATAACAACCTCTCATGGGTAGACACATTACCAACAGTACTTCTAGGATTACGAACCGCTATTCAAGAAGATTCGAAATTCACAATAGCTCAAATGGTCTACGGTCAAAGCCTACGACTTCCTGGAGAATTCTTTTGCGAACCAACTACTGACATAACATCGGAAACCTTTGCAAAAGATTTACAGAAATTTATGGAAGTAATAAGACCAAGAATAGCAAGAACCAATGTGTACAAACCAATTTTTGTTCATAAAGATCTGAAAACTTGCTCTCACATTTTTATACGCATTGATAGGGTTAAAAAGCCCCTAGAACCACCTTATGAAGGACCGTTTCCTGTAATTGCTCGAAATGAAAAATATTTCACGATTGAAGTAAAAGACAAAAATGTCAATGTGTCATTAGATCGATTAAAACCTGCTTACTTATTACCAGTCAATGAAAATAACTATTCAACACATCCAACGGAGAATGTTCAACAATTTGCAGAGACTCCTAAAGTGACATCGCAGACACAAAATTTGCAAAAAGAAGCTTCATTGCCTAAGCATTTACGATTCAACCTTTCTCGTTCAGGTAGAGAAATAAAACCGCCTTCTCGTTATAAAGACTATATTTAGAACTATACTTGCGGAACTATATTTTGTAAATTTGTACAAATAGTAGTATTTAATTTACATTTATTAATTTTATTTGTCTTTTAATGTATTTAATTAGTATCGTAACTTTGTTACTGGGGAGGGAATGATGTAGTAGCACAGACTCAATGATTTGTTTTTAGTCTAAAAATCGTTTGCAGTTTGTAACAAGTTTATCGTTTGCAAGTTTTGTTTTTGCTGTAAAGTTTTTATAAAAAATTATTGATGGAATAAAAGTTGTTGTTCTAAGTAGACTGGAAAATGTTTCGTTTCTTTTAATTGAATTATTATGCCTGATTAATGAATAAGAATGTAAATATAGCTCAAACTAAGCTTAAAATTAATTTAATATCGTACCAGTACGCGATAGAATATAAAATATTGTACCGAATAAGTGATTTGAAACCCAATGCAACTCCTACTAAATAAGAGTGGGTACTTTCTGGGTGACACGAGCATATGCCAAGGACGACGAGTTGGCATTCTTGTTCTTCTTCTGAGGCCTGTCCGTTTAAGAGATCTCCCCCTTCGCATGCAGAATAAAATTATTTAAAATTTCCCTTGAACTTACAGAAGGTTCGACGCCCTTTAGCCATTAGAACTCTCCCTGATCCATGAGCTAGATGGCAGGAGATCCCTCTAGGGCAATCTCCGATCAAGGGAAGGAAAGGGAATGGTACGGTAGGGTTCGGTCTTCTATGAGTAACTTGGCAATGTTGAATGCATAAGCCAGGAGTCTGGACCATTCATTTCTGACTTCTGCAGCTTATCAGAAAGTGTTTAAAAACGATGTGGACACAGTTTGACTTTCTTTTATACTGCCTACAGCACACACACCAGCCTTTTTCTCATCATGATCTCTTAATTAGTTTCAAATGTTTAGACGTTTGTGCGTTTTAGACGTTCAAAGCGACGTTTGTGTCATGCCATATACTCCTAAAATGACTTTTGTGGCACCGTCTAACATAACATTGTACTCAGCTAATAATTCTCTCATCAAAACATTTGGCACTAAAAAAGTTACACTTAGTCTTAATTTACGTCGTGAATTTAATTGGACATTCGTGGTTGCCAACGTTTCCAAACCCATAATTGGCGCAGATTTTTTAAAGCATTACGGTTTATTAATTGATTTAAAAAATTCTTGTTTAAGAGACCCATTAACAAATTTATTTAATAAAGGCACCACTATTTGCGCCAAAGATCAAAATATAACTTTAATATCTAGTAAAAATAAATTTTTCCAAATTTTGAATAAATATAAAGATATTTTGCGACCATATCCGAGTGAAATGAAACCAAAACATAATACTGTGCACAGAATCGTTACTAAAGGTCAGCCAGTTTTTTCACGCCCTAGGCGTTTGAATCCAAAACAATTAACTATAGCCAAAAAAGAATTCCAAATTATGATACAACAAGGTATATGCCAACCTAGCAAATCAAGTTGGTCCAGCCCTCTCCATATGGTGCCAAAATCTAATGGAGATTTTCGTCCAGTCGGAGATTATCGTGCGCTAAATAGGCAGACGCAGAAAGACAGGTACCCTTTACCTCATCTGCATGATTTTTCACAACAACTACATGGCAAACAATTTTTTTCTAAAATTGACCTAACCCGAGCATATCACCAAATTCCTGTACATCCAGATGATGTTCAAAAAACTGCAATTACTACACCTTTTGGCCTTTTCGAGTTTTTATATATGCCTTTCGGTTTATCTTGTGCAGCACAAACCTTTCAACGATTTATGAACGAGGTTCTTTATGGTCTCGATTTTACTTTTGTTTATCTAGACGACATTTTAATTAGTAGTATTTCCGAGGAAGAACATCTTACTCACCTCGATATTGTTTGCCAACGTCTTTCAGAATATGGAATCAGAATTAATTCTGCAAAATGTGTTTTGGGAGTACATGAACTTTCCTTTTTAGGTTATTCTGTAAACAAAGATGGAATTAAACCCCTCCCAGACAGAGTTGAACCCATACTTAAATTCGAACGTCCACAAACTGTGAAACAACTTCGGAAATTTTTAGGATTATTAAATTATTATCGGCGTAATATCCCTCATGCTGCTCACACACAGACTTTATTATGTGAATATCTTAAAGGCCCGAAGAAAGCAGACAGTACAAAAATTAATTGGACTGAGGAAGCTAATAAAGCTTTTGAGCTATCCAAGCAACAGTTAGCTAATGCAGCTCTTCTCTTTCACCCTTCTCCAGATGCTCCACTTGTGTTACATGTTGATGCTTCGAACTTTTCGGTTGGCGCTGCGTTACATCAAGTAACAGCTAATGAATTACAACCTTTAGGATTTTTTTCACGCAAATTAACGGACTCAGAGAAAAAGTACTCCGCATATGATCGTGAATTATTGGCTGCTTACTTGGCCATCAAACATTTTAGGTATATGGTTGAAGCACGAACTTTTACGCTTTACACTGACCATAAGCCACTCACTTATGCATTCCAACAGAAAAGTGATAAATGTTCTCCGAGACAACTACGACACTTGGATTACATAGGCCAATTCACAACGGATATTCAGTATATTAAGGGGGTGGAAAATATACCTGCTGATATACTTTCTCGAATTGAGACTATTACGTGCCCAAACCCGGTAAATTATACTTTACTAGCAGAAGAACAAACTAGGGATAACGATCTTCAAACTTTACTAACTGAAAACTCAACAGCATTAAATTTAAAGAAGTTAACATTACCAGACAGGTGGGTTGACATTCTCCCTACCGTGCTGCTGGGTTTAAGAACCACACTGAAACCTGATCTTGGAGCTACTCCGAGCGACCTAGTATATGGCCAAACGATACGTTTTCCTGGTGAATTTTTTACCTTTTCGCCTCAGGATATAAATACTCCTACTTTTATCAAGCAATTAAAGGACACAATGCAACAGTTGACGGCTCGGCCAACTACGTCTCACAACAAGGCGAAGTTTTTCGTACCTCAAGACCTAAAAACATGCAGTCATGTTTTCTTACGGTACGATGCATTGCGTACCCCTCTTCACCCTCCTTACGATGGACCTTTCCCAGTTGTCAGCAGACGGGATAAGTTTTTCACAATCAGCAAGGGAGAAAAGGAGATAGTAGTGTCTATTGATCGTTTGAAACCAGCATATCTCCTGGCAGATTATTCAGACTCTTCTACGAATAACTCTTCAGCCTCTAACGAAGACCTCCAGGACAACACGCAAGCGGCACAACCAATTGTGGATCAGACTCCTTCTACTGTGCTATCTTCAAAGCAGCAAACTTCAAGATATGGCCGCAAAATTAGACATCCAGTGAGATTTGAAGAACGTGTTCACTAGGAGGGGGGTACTGCGGCGACGCAACTCAAAATATTACCTCGTGCAAGAAAATAAATGCAATTATTTTAATTCTGACTTTTCCTTTTTTCCTGATGGCATCTCGAGACATTATTTTATTCATTCTGCCATTTTTGTATTGTAAGCTGTTTACTCTTATTCTCTCCAGATGTTGAGAGATGTAAAGAAAATTCCTACGAATTTTATATTAAATATTTAAGCTTGCAACGATATATTTGTTGTTATCTCCATTTATTTCCTCCTCCTTCAGATTCTTTATTCACTCTCCGGAATTTATGCGCGATCATGTAGGATATTTTTTTGAGCATGTCAGTTTCGTAGAGTGGGATGATGAGTGTTCGCGATGAGTCGTGAGCGGTGGGTCCGCTGTCCCCGCTTGCGTCTGTCACCTCTCTTAATGCTTTGTCTTCCCATTTGGCTAACCAGTAGATTGTAAGGAATGTGCACCCACGACTTTGTGTGCTCGGCAATGACATCTGCAGAATCACCCCAGTTGACCCCTTTCACATGGCGTTTCTTGGGGGAAGTAAGAAACGGACCGGCAAAAGGGGGCCGATAAGGATTCTCGGTGTCGTGGTTTTGTTTTTCCAGGGCCTCGGAGAAGGAGGTGGTGCTCTCTTCGGTGGGGGCTCAAGTTTCCAGACCCCCCCCCCCGAAGAAGGGAGGATTCTGCAAGAGTTCAGCGGAGTTCACGGAGATTAAGAGAGTCGAGAGAGCCGCCAACCGGGGAACATCTCTGTACGATGATGTGAGGAAAGAACGCTCGGTAATTCGAAAATATCTAGCGAGGACTGGCTTGAGACTCAATTATGATGTCATTTTCTTTAATCTTGTTTTTATTTTCTTTGTAAATAAATGTTGTTTTGTCCGTCCAAGTTTTTGAGAAATTACTGTAAGTAATATGCATCCCAGCGACAGGACAGGAACATATCTGCCCCAGTAAAAGTAGGCGGGCAGAGCACACGCTAAAACGTAGCGCACCGGTAGAAAAGAGGGTGCGTTACATACGTGGCCTCAGGAGTGGGGTCTGTCACCTGGATGCGGAAAAAGGAAACGCCAAAAATTTGGAGACTACGGCAAGAAACTGGAGGTATCATCGGCAACTGCGAAAACGACCCAGTGTCCCAGGAGTGAGTCATCGGCCAAGGAGCGCTTGGGAAGCTGTGAGGAGTACTACGGACGCAAGATAACGTGCCATTCGTCGTAGTGATAGTGATGATCGTCAGAAAAGGTAGGCGCATGAACTGTGCTCGTTTTATTCCCTGTTTTTCTCATGCTAAGTTAATTCGGTGCAAAGGGTCGCGCGCGAATTAGGAAATGTTTTGTTTGGGATAGGCTTCGCGTTTCTATTGTTGTGTTTATTTTTGTTTCCCAGTTTATTATTTCAGTGTGTTTTGCATGTATTTAGTGTTAATGCTATATATAAAGTGCTAGGCTCTTCAATATCCTCTTTTGCTTGTGTATAATGTTTAATTCTGCTACAGAAGGTATTGTGTGATTTTTCAAGGGTATTTGCTCGTGTTGAAGCTTTAGGATTATTCTCGGGTAGCTGCGGGGTAAATTAGCATTTTTTGAAAAATGGCTTTTCTGATCAGGGCCAAAAAGGCAGATCTTGTGCAGCTGGCATTGGAGTTTGAAATCGAAGCTTCTGGGGAGATGGGCAAATTACCGCTCATAAAAATGATAAAAGCGGCCGAAGAGTATGACGAAGAAACAGCTGAAATGTTGCTCGAAGGAATCGTGGAAGAAAGGGAGGAGAAGGAAATCAAAATACGCGAAGAGCAGGAATATCTTACGAGATGCAAGGAACTCAAAATAGGTAAAGAGCAGGGATATCTCAGGAACCGCGAAGAGCAGGAACGTCTCAGGGTGCGCGAAGAGCAGGACAGGCGTAGGATACTCGAAGAGCAGGAATTGGCATATTTACGCCAAAAGCTTGAAAGCTTGGAGGCCGAGAAAGATAGGCTGCGGAGGAATGTTGAGGGCGTAGGTCAGAGATCTCTGTTGGGCGACGCAGGACCAAATCACGGTAAAATAACCGATAAGGATTTGTGCGAAGAGGCCCGGTTGCCTTCTCAACAAGGGAAAACGCTGAGGGGTTGGTCAGCAGGCTATCAGGGAGAATCGGCGCTCTCAAGAAAAACTGAGGAAAGACAGCAGGCTAGAGATTGTGCGAAGAAAACAGGAGAGAACGAAACGGTTTACAGAAAAACTCAATCCAGTAAAGGCAAGGAAACGAGGGAAGGAAAGGTTAATAGGGATTTTCCTCGGGAGAAAGCAGGCGGAGGAACGGCTCATTCGAGGTCTCCCCCCGTCATATGCGAAGCGAGGCAGGAACCCGATACCCGGAGAATCGCGGAAAAGCAACCGAACAGGGATTTTTCTCAAGAAACGGGGAACAGCAAAAAGGTTATCCCAAGGGCTCGCCCCAGTGGGAGCAAAGATATCCGTAGGGATTTCTCGGAGGGGATGGAATTGGCAAAACCTAGTTTTTCCCTAACTAGTGAGCCGAGGGTCACTCCGAGGGGGGAGGAAAACCTGGTTTCGCTCTCTGAGGGAGAAAAAATGCCTTGTTGTTGCACGGGTGAAAAGGTGTCGGCGAAGGACTTGGGCGAAGAGGCCCTGTTGCCTCCACAACTCTGGAAAGCGTTGGGGGGCGAGGTAATGGTAGATCGGGGAGAATCAGAGATCGCGGGTCAAGCGGAGGAAGGACTGCCAAATAGGGATTTTTCGCAGGGTCAGGGAAGCGACGAAGAGGCCATCCCGAAAGCCCTCCCCTGTAGAAGCTTGGGGGACACCCGAAAAACTACGAGGGAGAAGGTTAGTGGGGATAATTTTGAGACCGGTTTTTCCCTGGAGCGCGCCGCGCCGGACGTCGAGGCGATAGGGGAGAAAAACCTAGTTTCGCCCTCCGAGGGGGAAGAGAGGCGCGTTGTTGGTCTGAGGGAGAAAACCCACCCCCAGGTTATTGACTTACGGCCCCTGGAAGGAGGAGAACATCAAATTCTCTTTCGGAAAGGCATCGCTCCCGAGCACGAACAAGTTGGGGGGCTAAGGGGGAAAATAAACCTCTTAGTGAACTTAGCGCCGAATGACGAGGGGGATGGAAGCTCCTCGGAGTGTCCGTTTCGTCACGAGGGAAGCTCCGTGGTTAAGGGGGTGACCCAAGAATTTGAGAGCAACGAGGAGCGAGTTGCAAGGAACGGGGCGGAAAAATGGAAAGGATTGGATTTGGAGTTGAACGGAGAAATGGTTACGGGGTCCGAAGTCAGAAACAGACATGTGGATCGGGATTGTTCAGAGGGCGGATTTTCCGTGGTAATTAACGGATGGGGAGACTTTGCGTTTGAGGAAAAGGCAGGGGATACGGCAAGAGTAGCGTTTGGGAATTTTCGGATGACAAAGATGCTCGTCCAGTGTCAAAGGGATCCTGTTTGCTTTTGCCAACGCAGGTCTAGAATTTTGAAAAGGGTTAAAGGTTTCGTGGTTCGGTACCCAGTGGATATTTGGATAAGGGGCAACGTTTGGAACCAAACGTTGGATTTTAAGGAGATTTTGACATGGTGGGGGAAAGCCAACTTCCAGATGAAGCTGAATTGTTCATTCTCTCATAAGCCAGGTGCACAACATCTTGCAGCTGACGCCATGTCTCGGTTGGTGAGCGAAGCTTAGTGGTAACTGTTTGGTATTTTATTTTTTTTTTAAGTTTATGTATTTCTCTTAGTATGTGTGCTTCCTCACCAGATTCATTAGTATTTTTTTTTATATTATTGTGTTGGCATAGTGTGTTTTAATTTTCTAAAGGTGTTTCGATATTGGTTTTTTTTTTAATTCTCTTTATGTGCATGTATATATTGAAATTTAATTTTCATTGGGGTTAAGTTTTTTTTTTTTGTGTGTTTGGTGTAATACTTCTTGGCAGATATAAGCTTTTTTCCTTTGCACCTTATCATGAGAAGGGCGGGGGAAAACAGAGTTTCGGTTCTGCTGCCACCGGTTTGGTCGTGGGTGGTGTTGAAATTAGGCCCCTTTTGAGCGCTAATTTCAAGCCAGGGGGGGCATGTAAGGAATGTGCACCCACGACTTTGTGTGCTCGGCAATGACATCTGCAGAACCACCCCAGTTGACCCCTTTCACATGGCGTTTCTTGGGGGAAGTAAGAAACGGACCGGCAAAAGGGGGCCGATAAGGATTCTCGGTGTCGTGGTTTTGTTTTTCCAGGGCCTCGGAGAAGGAGGTGGTGCTCTCTTCGGTGGGGGCTCAAGTTTCCAGACCCCCCCCCCCGAAGAAGGGAGGATTCTGCAAGAGTTCAGCGGAGTTCACGGAGATTGAGAGAGTCGAGAGAGCCGCCAACCGGGGAACATCTCTGTACGCTGATGTGAGGAAAGAACGCTCGGCAATTCAAAAATATCTAGCGAGGACTGGCTTGAGACTCAATTATGATGTCATTTTCTTTAATCTTGTTTTTATTTTCTTTGTAAATAAATGTTGTTTTGTCCGTCCAAGTTTTTGAGAAATTACTGTAAGTAATATGCATCCCAGCGACAGGACAGGAACATATCTGCCCCAGTAAAAGTAGGCGGGCAGAGCACACGCTAAAACGTAGCGCACCGGTAGAAAAGAGGGTGCGTTACATAGATCATTCATTAAATGTAAACGATCCCAAATCCTCTCTTCTAAAGTTTTCCAGCCACCGTCGTCAAAGGCACGAGGTCAGCTCTATCTAAAATTCCTCCTTTTGAGTCACATCTCTGATACGGTCGCTCGCTCTTGACATTTGCGGCGCGACGGGCCCTTCTAAGGAAGTGTGTAGAGTAGATCTTCTAGGTACTAGAATAAACCTGGAGGGTCTTGCAGCCAAACCCAGACCAAATGGGCCGATATTGGTGCATGAATGCCACGGGCGTCGGGGTAACAATAAAAAAAAGTCTGATATGACTTCCTCTTACACCTAATACACCTTTTCTTTTTCTTTTGTATGATGTGACAAATGAATCATCATTCGCACACTGTAGTGAACATTCAAAAAAGATTTCGTCTCTCAAGGTAGCGGTGTTCGTGAGTAGAACTCAAGTACTCTCTGGTGAAGATCCGAAGCATTAATAGTCATTATATTGAGCCATTTTGTTTTACAGATAATGAGGAATTTGCACATGTGGGGGATTCGAACAACTTAGTGTTTTTCTGGTAATTTCAGACTCGTAGATTCCAAAAATGTTCTCAAAAATGTAAAAAACTGGGTCCATCATTTAAAAAATTAATTTTAAAGTTAAGCGAAAATCACGTGACATCAAAAAGCTCCGTGATTGGTTGTGATGTCATCGTTCATGCAGACCAATATTTTTGTATTGCTTTTAAGCGCGCACTATTTTCCGATTTTGTTTTTGCAAGTTCCTGAAATTTTCTAGCTATCAAAATTTATTTTTATTTAAACCTGAAGGTTTATTTTATCGATCTAGATAGCTTAGTTATCTCAATTTGTCATAAATGTCTCTTCTACCTGGATTTACCAATCAGACAACCTCCCGAAAATTGACAGCATGTCAATGTTTTCTTTCTTGGCAAAAAACCCGGATTTTATGGGAGCAGAAATACGAGGAATTAAAACCCAAAGGTGTGTAAAATCATTTATATTTTTTTTCCAATTTTACTTAACATGTATTAATACTTTATTCATGCTAAACACAGCTCTTTTGTTTGTAAACACAAACAAGTCAAATAAATATACATATATCATATACATACACATTTGTAGTTGCATCGTTTTTTATAAATAGAGACGGATGTAATATTAAAATAAAAATTAGAGGAGGTATTTTTTGTGAGACCGGTCTCATTAGCCTTCGTGTTGCAAAAAGTAGACCGTAGCATTCCAAAACCAAACCAAAACAAAATCAATTCTTAGATATTTTAAATATGATGAAAAGAAATTTAAAATCTTTAAATGGCTTTACTTAATTATTTATACATTTTTAAATAGCAATACAATTTTATTGCCTTTAATATTAATGTCAAATTAAAAAATGTATAAAATTTCTCAAATTAAATTTAATTTTTAAAGTAATATAATTATTAAGTATTTTAAAAATATTACTTTTTTTTTTCAAATTAGTCACCAATTTAATCGAAAAATATCACTGTTACATTTGATACATAAGAAAGTATGCATCTCTGAAGAAAATATTTATAATACCTTGAAAATACATAACTTTCCCCTCCCCCGAGTTATTTATTAGATAATTATATGCTTTAGATATTTATATGTTTTTCGATATTTATATGCTTTATAAAATATTTATTGTACTTGAACTCTGTGATAATACTCGAAAATTAGCAGTTTTAAAAGTTAAATAGCAGTGGTTAATCAACAATCCTTTTAAAGGTATAGATGTATTTTATATACTTTAATTGTTCTAAAATAGTAATATTTAAACAAATGCAAGCATTTATTTACCGAAAAATGGTCTTCACAAACCCATAGAGATGATTTATATGATAATTTGAGGTTTAATTTCTCATCCCTTTTCATCTCAGTTGTCCAGATTTTACGTGTATGTGGGTCTTTTGGGACGCTGAAAAATATCTTCTCATTGCAATTAGTTGTTGTATTTTTACAGAGTGGCACAATACAATATTTAGAGTATGATTTTTTAATGCCAGACATAACAAAAAAATGCTATTATATGCGATACTTTACACAAAAAACAAATTTAAAAGTCGCCTTTTAACATGTAAACAGCATAGGAGCTCGGTGTTTACATGAACGATGACGTCACAAACTCGGCGGAGATAAAGTAGCGTTTTTGAGAGACGTTAAAGAGTCCGCTATAAAACCCATTAGAAATCACTCATTAGGCCCCCAAATGAAAGAAAAATAGCTACTGTCCTGCTTACTTTTTTGTCTTCTATCGTTTAAAATCAAAATTAGAAAACGTGAAAATTCCTCATTCATTTTAAACCGAAATAAATCGTGATAGCATTATTTATTTTACTCCGCACCAGGCAGAGATAAACAAATAAAAATTCAAGATTATTCTTCGCAATCAGTAGATTATTATTTTTGTTTTCTAAAAATGGTCTTTAAAACATTGTTTCAATAGCTTAAAAAGCAATGTTACATATGGATATGAATGCGCCGATATCTTTGAATAGCATGGTTTCATAAAGGTACCGAAATTAGCCGTTAGAGAGATTTTCATTATATAAAATGCCGATTGCAGCTAGTTATTACAGCAATGCTAAATACGAAGTTTCAACATTTTACAACAGCAATCAGAAAGAGGTGCACAACCTCTAGATGCTTAATAGTCCTAAATTCAAAATTTTACTTCTAAACGTTTTTGAGTTGAGCCCAAACAAAGAAAAATTACAATACAAAGTAAATTATGGCACATTATATTGAAATTTTTGTTTTATAGGGTTTAGATAGAAATAAAGAGAGGAGGTAAACGGCTAAATGTTGTAATAGTCTTAAACACAAAATTTCAATATTTTATGTCTAATCGTGTTTAAGTTTTTGTCCACACAGCTTTACTAAACAGAAATGTTTGGCAATGTAGTAGGGAAATTGCAATCTGAAGAGGAGGAGCTCAACTAGATATGATAATAGATTTAAATATAAGATTTCAACCTTCTAAGGAAATCATTTTTCAGTTGAGCTTCACACGTAATTAATTACTCATTATTTTGAAATGGTTCGTTATATAGAGTTCGGGATGCAACCAAATGGACAGGTGCACAACTAGATATGATAACAGTTTCACAATATATATATATATATATATATATATATATATATATATATATATATATATATATATATATAATGTTCGGAACCCTATTGCCGCAAAGCGATCGGGAATGTCTCAAAGAAGTGCATTGTCAACGCGTATTGTGTGTATGAGGTGTAACGGACAATTGCTGGTAAAGTGACAGAAAAGCCAAATTCGTCACAGCGCAGTTCGGAAGATTTCTGTGACCGGGTTCTGGAAGCCTTGTTATCGATGCCGACATCGGAGGAAGAAACCCGTCTAGGCTTAGACATTCTGTCTCCATTACCGAGCCAGTACAGGAGAGAGGATTTCATCAGTTACTTACAGGTCTTTTTGGCTGGGTTTGGCGAATCCCCTTTGAGTGGGTGTTTCGTGGACAGCACTTGGAACGAAGGTTCAAAGGGACATGTTCAGAGGAGGCTTTTGCAATTTTTATCGAGAAAGGTTTGGTCTCTCGAAGTTTTTTGCTTGGAGAGACTGGGTGAAAGGTCCCTGAGCTCACGGCGAAACGGGGAAAAGAACAGGAGTCAACTGTTCCAGTTTGCAATCTAGTTCAGTATATTTGAACTGCATTATTCTACGACGGGAATTCCCCTTCACCAGCTCGCATATGTGGAGAAAATACAGACGGATTAATTTTTTGAATGTACATGATATGTATATAACTGTAAATATTAAATAATCATTGTAGTACGAAACAAGTTGTGTTTCGAATTAATGGTTTTAGCGTTCAAGTCATTATAATATATATATGTGTGTGTGTATTACTAGACGAACCGAAAGAGGTTGTCCTGTTAAAGCTGTAAATCGAAAAATTGTAAAATGTATTTAAATAAATTATAAATTGGACCGTTTTGATGGAAAAGTAAGGAAAAAAATTATTTTAAAAATACTTGAAACCACCACGCGTACAGTCATCACAAACGTAATTAGATTAAATTAAAATTATCATACCGCCTATATGGAGATTCGACAGTCGGACTTCTCGTACTGAAGTCCTTTGCACTGACCACTGCGACACAAATACGTTGACAACGAAGGGTTTCAAGCGGCTTTATAATAATCTCAATAAGTGTGCAATTCTGCATTTTTAACCAAAAAAAAAAAAAAAAATTTCTAACGGATTAAATTGTGAATCTTAATCATTCTTGAATCAACTTAATTACATACACAAAAATTTCATCAAACTCAGTTTAGCCGTTTAGGAGGAGTTCTATTACAAACACACGGACAGGACAATTTTATATATAAAGATTTGTGTATACAAACATACATACATATGATGTAACGAATTTTCGTTACATTAAATTCCAAGTTATAGACTTATCTACTACCGTGAGAAAAAACGGCATATAGTATAGTGAATGCATACTTTGTGTACACTTGAACTGCAGGGCCATAACTAGGTCCTTTAGCGCCCGTGGCAAACAACTGGCCTGCGCCCCTACCACCAAATGTAGTGAGAAAGTATATAAACTTGCTTTATTTTATATCATATATTGAGAGTGGACTCACAATTTTTTTAATTCTTAAAATGTTCCTAGTATATTATTTTTTAATTTTTCTACTTTTTTTACCTTATTAATACTTAAAAATGTTTTTGAATACTTTGGGGGTATTATTTTGCCGATGAACTAAATAGTTTATATGAAGGGATTATTTTTTTATTTGCACATTGAATTTTCATAAAAAATTGAAAATACCAAAATTTAAATTTAGTTTTAATAACCAGAATAAATTCAATGTTTAATTTGAATACCCAGATTTATATTAAGGCTTATTAATAGTGTTTGGTAAACATTTTGTAAGAATTCATAACAAGTTTAGTCTCTAAGAGCTCTTTAAAAAATAAGAATATTCATAAAAATATAATTTTTAAACACATTGGATTTTATAATTAAAAAAAAAAATACTTTTCAACTTAAGAAATTGTAAGACCTAAGAGTTGGTCAGCAGTAAAAAAGAGCAAGAGGTTGGCAAAAAAAAACTAATTAAACTACTGTAATAAAAACAAATATTTATTTCTTGAACTGTCCACACAAAGTATTTTTTAAAGCTTCAACATATGTGTATTGAAGTACAAATAAACAACAGTTTCACTGACTTAAGTGAAAAAGGCAGGCTTAAAATAAACATAAGAACAAAAATCGAACCACTGTAGAGAAACCATCTTCAGTAATTACAAGGAGGTATCTTGAGAGATGCAGGAAACATAAGGTAAATGACTGTAGCTGGCTGCCTGCTCCAAAAAACAGGCCAACTGCCTGTTCCAAGGGTCAACTTCCTCTTCCCAAGGCTGACTGACTGTTTCACTGCTGTCTTGCAGCTTATATCCTCAAGGAGGACCAAAGACAGGGCTTCACAGAAATTAGAATAAGATGCTCATTGCGAAATCTGGTGGGAATTTTTTTTTTTTAACTTGTGTGAGAATATATACCACAGAAATAAGGAAACTAATTCTACTCGGAGGGAATCGTCCTCTTTCGGACCCTATTTTCCTCTCAATGTAGCACCCCTATCACTGATGCACCCATGGCAAATGTGCTTACTGGCCTATTCTTTTGGATTAGTGCAGAGAGACACGATAAATCAGTAAACAATAACAATTTTATTGTCAAAACAAAAGAACAACTCAAACACTTAAATTACAATTCTAACCAGTCCTAACCTAAACTAAACAGAAATTAACTCTTACTAAAGGAAGGGGGAAAAACAACCTGATAAACATAACACATACATATACTAAAAACATTTCTCGAGACTATATATATATATACTTATTAATTTGCATAACGCTCACTCCGGAGCCAAGTATGCTACAGCCGCTAAATTCTCCGATTGGCTGTGACTATTACGTATTTAGTAGGAAGGGGGTGTTTCTCGGGATCGGAAGGAAATTAAATAAACTAACTGAAAATACGTGATTTTAAGAAAAATTAAGTTGGCAGTTAAATGGGTTATTTTATGCTTAAAATTCTGAAAATGCCAACAAAATGTTACCTTTGCCACGCCTTAGTTATGGCCCTGTTGAACTGAGCTCATCTTTACCTTGTGACAAGATGTTATTTCACACAAAATAGGATGCTGAATAGAGGATTGTTAGCACCTAGAACCATCTCAATCATTTTGTCTGAGAAATTCATTAAAATGCAGGTGAAGTTTTTCCAATATCAGTTTCAATGGCATCCCGAAGAAAGAGTCTCGCATGACAGAAATCCCCTATATTGTAAGTGAAGCAGCAATATTTTCCTCCCTTGTTCTACAAAGGTTGACCAGAGACATCGATTAATGATGTCCTATAGATCGTTGAGATTTCTCTCAGTTACTGAGAACTCCTCTTGGAACAGAGCTTACACCTGTCCAGCTAGAGTTCTACAAAGAGGTTCCTCACCACATCAGCAACCAGATCTCTGATCAGCTGAGATGAAAATTTGCGAGCAGATGAAGGTATAAAAAGACCGGAGTTCATGGCCCAGGGTGATTTTTTGAACGTTTAAGTCTCCTGTGAACTAACTCTTCAGCTGATAGTGTTGGGACAGCGACTGATAGTTCCTCCCCCCTTTTTTTCTGTCTGTACCTGATTACTCGGAGCAGTGATGATTCGGAAAGCTGGTTCCTGTAACGATCGACAATTCACTGTATATACCATCTTCCTTTCATCTGTGTCTTCATCATAACTTTGACGTTTTTGTGTTTCTAATAAAGATCTTTAGTTTGTAGGTCGGCCTCTGCTATCCTTTTTCTAGCTCAATTAGAGTTGAGTATGCTACAACTTATATATATATATATATATATATATATATATATATATATATATATGTACATACATATATATGTATGTGAATTTGAGACAACCATGACATCAAAGAAAAAAGAAGCTTGGATTGCCTTCTAAGATGTTGTCGGAAAATTTCTGGACAATCACAAAGATACCAAATTTAAAACAATTGTTAACAACATGTTGGATTGCTCCATGAGTGTAAAACTGCATTTTCTTCAATCACATTTGGACTTTTTCCCAAAAAATTTAGGATCAGTCAGCGAAGAACAGGTTGAAAGGTTCCATTAAGACCTCAAAGATATGGAGTGAACATATCAAGAAAGATGGAACAAGAATATGCTTGCCTACTATTGTATGTTAGCAAGAGAAGAGGATAAGATTGAACATAAAAGAAGATCGTCAAAAAGAAATTTTAAAGGAAAAAAAAGCACATAACTGCACGTAATTGAAATGTCTTTGTTTTGTTCTCAGTTTCAAATTTGTTTCAAACTATCATTTACTTCATTTATAAACCTTAATAAACCATGTGAAAACAGGTCGTTGTGTTTTTTCTAGAAACTTCTTAAAAATTAATGTAAAAAATTTAATATTGAGGGAATTTTTTGTCTCACACAAGTGTGACTAAAGGATTCTGGCAGCAATGGTTTTCATTCTTTATATACAAAATACAGATGGCTCTAAAACGCCCTCTGGGACTGGCTCTGGTGCTTTCTGTGTTACCAGGAACATCAGGATTTCATTCTCCCTGGGTAAACTAGCTTCTGCTTTCCAGGCTGAGGTTGCTGCCATTCTTGCCTGTGCAAATAACTGCATAGCAAGAGGGGTTGCCAAGAGAAGGTTAAAGATCTTCTCGAAAAGTCAGGCCGCACTTATGGCCTTGCAGAGGTACTGCTTCTCATCCAAAATTATGTGGGATTGCTACAGAACCATTAACCAGTTGGCTATGGTCAATAAGGTAACCCTAGTTTGGTTTCTGGGCACTGCAGTATTTTTGGCAACAAGGTTGCCAATAATCTCGCTAAGTACGGCTCTGAGCTGCCCTTCATTGGGCAGGAACCACTATTTGGTCTTCCTTATAATATAGTGAGAACTGTGAAGGACCTTCTAATGGGGGAGACTCATAAGGCCTGGCTTGATTCTGGTAATCAAAGGCAGGCCAAGGAGCTTAACCAGGGTTATCCCTGGATTAGGGCTAATGGGCTACTTAAGCTCAGTAGAAAAGAGCTAAGGGTGGGCATTGTTGCCTTAAGAGGCACCTCAACATTATTGGCATTATGGATAGCCCGGTCTGTAGGGGATGCCATATGACGGAGGAGAGTTCATCACATATTTTGTGTGAATGTGACTACTACTGTGCCAAGAGATTTGAATTTCTTGGTTATTACTTCATCAAGCCGTGGGAGTTGATCAACTTTCCGGTTAAATTGCTGCTGAGATTTATCTCAGCTATTGGTCTCTAATATCTCAGCTATTGGTCAGCTATTGAGATCTAATGTTTAATATTTCTTAACCTTGTGCTGGAACTCTTTGTTCCAGTGTATGGGGGGCTTTTGAGTACAATAGGCCTTAGGCCACAGTGCTGGTGCTCGTATGCCCCCCCCCCTAATTCTAATTATATATAAAATGTATGTCAAGGCTCAGACTCTTTCCATAAAAAAAAAATTAAGCACTTTTTAAGCACTTTAATTTTCATTGTACTATAACCGACCTACAGCTAAAGCTTAAAAATTGAAGCTTTTCATGAGCTTTATGATTTGTAAAATGACATTAAATAATATATCGATCAATTTAATAATTTTATTAAACACAATTGTTAATATCTCATGCTTTATGTTAAGACATCTTTCTTGCCTAACATAAATTTTAGAACACCAATTGTCCTTATTGATCAAATGCCCCCCCCTCCCTAAAAAAAATATGAAATATTTGTAAAGTTAAGAAAGTACTATCTGTGGTGGAAGATCAACAAGTTTCACATTATAGCAACAATATTTTTTACAGCAACATAGATGTAAAATAAGATAATAAAAAGTACTTCTGTATTATAAACAGGTAAATATATTCACACATACACAGGCAGACAGAAAAGAAGATGCAGTATCTGCACTAAAAAAGGTTTAATTATGGCATACTCAAAACAAGATTCAGGAAATTATCAATGCTTTTTTAAAAATGTAACTGAAGAACTATTTCCATTCATAATAGAAGATGAGAACCAAAAAATATAGGAAAGGGGAAAAAATAAGAGACTATGTCTAATTTTGAAATTCATTTTTCTTTTCTTCTATACATTTTTTTAATTGGTCTAACACTTCTTTCTTATCTTTAGCTTTGTTGAATCGATTGACAATTAATTACCAAGGGAAATAAAAATTCAGCAACTGATATTTGGGGAAAAATAAGCACTTTTTGAGCACTCAGAAAAAATTATAAATTTTAAGTCTACGGAAAGAAAATCATGCACTTTTTAAGGACTTATTAGGGACCTTACAAATGGATCTACAAAATAAGCACTTTTTAAGGATTTTAAGCACCCGGCCGAACCATGTATGTATTTTTAATCTTAAATGTTGTTTAAAAATTAATATGCCTTACTCTGAGCAGATTAAGTAAACCCACATGAATAGATAAAACCCACTATTGCCAGTTAGTACAAGCAAACAGTTCAAGAGCATTTTTTTCATATAGGACATTACAAGTAATATGTATATGAATTTTACAAGAAATCCAGACGTGATGGAAAAAAATGGAGGCCATTTTTAAAATCAGCTTATTTAATAATTTAAAAGTAAGAAAACACTTCTCTTGTATTTTCCAAAAATTTCAATTTTGCAGGCCTGTGTAATGTAATGCAAAACATTGAATAATCTCTAATTTGATAAAAAATAATCTAAAAATTACAAAAGAAAGAAAATGTAAAAAAAAATTAGAAATAAATAGTTTATTAAAAAGTTATTTACAATAAAAGCAGTTGAGTTCATTGAGTATAAAAATAAGTATTTTACAGTCACAATTAAAATGATTCATGGTATCACAATTTACTTAGCTTTCTTCAGTTCTTCATTAGCTAATTTAACTAAAAGATTAAAGTTGACATGTAATAAACACCTCCAGAATTTTCGAACTCTGCCCCAAACTTCAGCTGGATAACATGGGCTCCCAATTCCATGAAAAATTCGAGCTATAGCTCTGCCATTAAAATTCTGATCATTATTGGTGTAGATGATGTCTCTTATTTGAGAGCGAACATCATTAATATCAACCTGAAAAGAAATAAATACACACATACAGTATGAATGCAAAAAATATCAATGTGTATGTACATACACATATTATATATGAGGGTTAACTTTTATTCTGCTTACTTCAATTGTTTTATTGAAAATGCTTGTAAAGATGAACTGTGGCCAGTTACTTCCATTAGAATTCCCTTATTAACAACATCTTGATAATTATTTGAAATAACATATGATTTAAGATTCAATTAACTTAATACTATATAGGATAGTGCCTTATGAATAACATAGCTAAATTATGCAATATGAATCTGAGACAGTTCATCAGTCTAACATTACTTAGTATATCCACCAACATATCATTTTTGAAAATCCTACAATTCCACACATCAAAACCTCAAAATGCATATTTAGAACAAAACAGTTATGTACTTCTAAACAAATTTCAATATATAATGCTTACTTGACCATTTTATTTTAACTTATAAGAGATTTAAGCTTAGTAGAAGAAAAACTGTAAAGTTTGAATTTTCTGAGACTCATAATTACAATGTACACAAATACACAAGTTACATGAAACAGAAAAATTGCTGAATTTTTGATAGAGATAATAGTATAAAATTAGCAGTCCAGGGGGAAGAAACTAAAGAACTTTTATTTTATTCATATACACATTTTTTATTTCAGATTTTGTAAAATATATATTTTTTATATTTTGAAATTTAAAAAATCTACTAAGAAAAAAATGTTTGTAATAACTCAATTGTACAATATATGGGTGAAATTTATAAGTTGGCAGGTATGACATAATGCAGCTTGCTACTGAGATCACATGCAAGTAACAAGAAAGTATTAATAATTGTTCCTTTAAAACATTTAAATGTGAGTGATAAATAATAAAATACTTGAATAAAGTATGATACAGCCAGTGTATATGTATGTGTGAGTGTATATATATATACCAATAAATACTTTTAATATAATGCATTAATATTTTATACTTAAATCACATTAAAAAAATAAAGAAATTATAGTGTTTCCATTTTATAAAATTTGTATACATATATTGTATTCATTTGTACTGTATACATACAAATTTTATAAATTTGTATAAAATTTGTATGATCATTATACAATTATAATGATCAAGAAATACAGTATCACAAAATATCTTTTATGAATAAACTCATAATCATAAATACAACAATTACATGCTTTTGAAGAACCCTTTTACTTTACGAACTGCAAATTACTTTATCACAATACAATTACAATACCTTTAATTTCGATTCACATACACCACAGAATAAATATACTGTATTTTCAAAATATAGAAGATAATGCTGTTAAGAAAACAAATGATGCCAAATTCAAAATTAGTAATTCTCAAGAACTGTGATATTTAATGGTGTTATTAAATAAGAACACATTTTTAAATTTTAATTTTAAAGAAGCCAATAAAAGTTTGTGGTATGTTATGTACTATCACAACCATATTGATGATACTGCAGAAGAGCTGCCAGTAGCACAAATAGTGCCATATGCTGTTTGAGCCATTGTGCTTAGCTAGCTTCAATAAGTAATAATACAATTCTAAATGATAATTATAATAAGTAATTGATTCTAAACATTTTTGAAAAATAATAAAATGATTCTTTCCTGGATAAATGTTGCTTTTATTTGACATAATCATAATTATGTTTTGGTGAAAAATGTAAAGATACAGATTTTAAAATATGATCATATCAATCAATATCAACAAATGCTTAGAAAAGCGGGAGACAGTTTGGAAAAGTGAAGCTTATGGTTACAACTTCAGCACCTTTCGGGTTGCCACTTTGGCATGTTATCTTTAACGTTGGTATAGTTGTGACAGTATGTAAGTACCAAGTTTATCAATTAGTGAAGTTTTTAGCTTTAACGACAATTTAAAGAAAATTAGCTGAAGAATAATTCTGCTTACATTGCTAATATCATTAGCGCCATCTTTTAAATTACTATCTTCAACAGATATTGGAGATTTTGTTTCCTCAAAATACATATTTATTGCTTCTTTAATTCCTTCACTACAGGTCAGAGGAGCCTCATCACAACACATCCAATAATGAGGTTGTGAAAACCTGGAATTTAAAAGTAAAGACGTCAGGCTAAAATATCTCACACAATTTAAAAATAAATTTTAAACAGATCAAATGCTACCACAGGTAATGATTATTATTTTCAGTAACTGAAGATGTTAAAAGAAAAACTATCTTAATAACCTTTTTTATAATAATATAATTACAATTACCTTATTTTTTTAAAAGAAATTCACAGAAAAAAAATTAGATTAGAATAAAAATAAAATGAATTTGAGCCCTTACTATTAAAGCAAAATATGGTAAGAAAACTGCACTTAAATTTTTACAGCATCACTTTCTATCATTTATCGTTTATGCTCATTGCATATACTAATTAAGTTTCAAACATAAAATATATTTTTAAATTATGTAATAGAATATATGCAATATGATTTTATGGAAAAGCAGTTATTAGTGAACCATGATAGTATATAGATTACATTTCCAAGATCTAAAATTAAACACTTACTTGTTAGTGTCGGTAATGTTAAAACATAGGACTTCAGATATTACTAGCTGAAGGAAGGCTGAATGGGTAGGGCATTGATTTTCAATACTAGAGTTTGTGTGTTTGAATCCCAATATTGACATGGATGTTCATAGCTGTTTGAAATTGGATTTAGTTTGATTTGATTTAGTGTGCTATGATCTACCGATTTGATACAGGACAGCTAACAAGATGGGGGCCAACTGCTTAATGCCAATTCCAAACTATGAATATCCATGTCATCAGCAGGATTCATACTCACAAACTCTGGTACTGAAAAACAGCACCCTACACATTTGGCACAGAATTGGTTTTAAGCAGTAGATCCCAGTTTTATTAACCCTTCTGAAACAAAAGAGTTAACAATAGGGCTCCAAACCAAAACCAAATATCACTTTTAGCAAGTTTTTAGAATTTTCCCCATCCAGTTATTTTCCCTTAAATGCATACACATAAAAATAAAAAGATATAACTAAAAAGTAATCTATAATTATTTTTAATTTATTACAAAAAATGACACAAACTACTATGAAAACAATTTGCTTTAAGATTTTAAAAATAATAAAAATATTATACCTTGAGAAAATGCTATGTAAGGAGTGCAAATTGAGAATTTCTTCTCTCTCAGATTTAGAGACTTTATCATAGAGAAAATCAAGAATACTATCCAATTCATCTGCAGACAAATTACCTGGAGCTTGTAGATGAAATGCTAAGTTTGAGAATTCAACAATGACTCCAGTCTTTCTATTTTGATCTGTAAAATAATATGATATCATACAGTTTACATTTTTAGCTTACAGTAACCATGGGTTGGCAGACTTCCTTGAGAGAAGGATCAAATTTTCAATAAAGTAAAATAATGAAGATATCAAAGAACAATTTAAATGTAAATACAAAATTAATACAATACATAGGGGCAGAATTCTGCAGTCTACCAAACCATGGTTTAGACTGTTACATAAAAATTTTTTTAATGAAATTAATATGTTCTTAATTTTCAATACAGTAATATAATACAGCAAACAATATAGTAAAATGAAAGAATATAAAGATATATTAAATATTTTTATGGACTGTTTTTCTTAATATAAAAAATACCAAGAAAGAATTCGCCAATTTAACATAAAGAATAAAAGGCTTAAGGAAACAATATTAACATAAAGAAAGCATAAATGCAATCCCGCTAAAATTACCTTGCTTTTCAGAATTAAGTAAAGACAATTTTTTTAAATAAATCTGTTAGTAGTTAAAGATGTAGGAGTAAAACTTGAAAACTCAAATGCAACTTAATGTTTTCAATTGATATTTAAAAAGAACCTGGGAGTGAAAGTTAACAAAATGGCTGATTGGGATAAAAAAGTTACTTATAAAATTGAGAATGTTTTTAGACTCTGTCTCTATGATGGTTGATGGACAGGGTTTAAAATTGGATACAATTTTAGTAAAAAGCCACATGCTACATGTTAACTATTTGACTCATACTTTTAAATTATCAAGTATAAACAGATACAAAATACAAATATAAACACGAAAAATGTTTCTTAGAACTAAAAATTGTTTGGTGCCAATCATACTTATTCTGGTGGCTTTGTACAAATGTATAGGGAAGATAAACTTCAGCGGCATGACAGTTCTGGATGGGCCCTAGCCTTCTCCAGCATTCAACGCCAGGTAGTCCTAACTTTGGCCCTGGACTTCTAATTAATAATTTTTAAAACCTTTAAGTCATTCTTAATATTCTTAATATAATAATCATCTAAGTTTTGGCCGTTCTCCTTTTAGAGTGCCTGCCTGTTTGGCCATGAATTTTTTTTTTTTTTTTGGGGGGGGGATCTGTAGTAATTTAATCTGATTATGTATCTGGCCCATCTTAACCTTTAAATGTTGATGAAATTACCTATATCTGGATTATTATAAATCTTGTATAATTCAAAATTTGTCCTCTTCATACACTATTTACCTGGATAACCCCAAAAATATTTCTTAAAATTTTACTTTCGCAATAAAAATTGATTGCATTAAAGATTTCTTTTAAGAAATTTTACTACATGCAAATTCTCAATTTTTTTCCTCTATTTTACTACCTTGTATGAAGTAAAGGAAGTATTGTAATAGCAAAAAATTTTGGACAAATTGAAATGAAAATAATAATTTCTACCATGCTGGAATCCATTTTGACTAGTTTAAGTGTTATATCTGTGCATACAATACAAGGAAACTTTAAATATCCATTTTGGCTATCCCAGAGAACATTGTGACTAGTTTTGTTATGGTTAGGTTTGGAGTGCTATGGTCTGTTTTGGTCATGAGGGCTAATGAAGCTAGGACTTACTGCTTAAAACCAATTCTGAATACATAAAAACATCCATGGCAGCAGCAGTAAGTTTTTGTATGACATCTGTACATACAAATGCATGCATGTATTTTGCTCAACTCAAAAACAATTAAATGCAGAATATTGACATTTTGTATTTAGGACTACTGTAATATCTAGTTGTGCATCCCTCTTTGTTATTGCAATCTGCACTCTACATAATGAAAAATCTTAATATACCAAATATAAAAATGCTATTCCTTGCTACCAGATGGCAGTATGTAAACTCTACTCATTGTCAAATTAATATTTGCTACTTATTGCTGAATATAGTACTACTCATCATTGAAACAATATTAAAGTATAAATTAATGATATTATTTTAAACTAATATTTTACCAATTGTGCAATGGTCCACTTCATTAATATGGATGGGATTGTATCTCACAATCAAATACAAAAAGTTCAAATGAAGTGCAGCAAAAAATTGGTATAATTTAATAGCCATACAAAGTCATATGGTACCAACAACAGAATTTTTGAAAAATATAACACTGCTCATATTTACATTCAGAAAGGAGTACATAAAATATTTTATAAATAATTTCAAATTAAATATAATTATCTCATTTTTTATAAAAATTGTAACACAGATAACCTAAAATAATTTTTCCATTCTGTTATGTGGAAAATTTTATTTAGAGAAATCCTTGAATGCAAACCATTTATTGGTAGAAATATTTTACCCATGGACTAAAAGAATACAATATAGTTGGTACCCACCAACCTTAAAGATAAATAAAACATTAATATTCCCCAAAAGTTTGATGTGATTTCTGAAAGTAAAAATGAAAAATGAATATCCAGTACTACAAACTTTTACACATTAAATAATAAATTAGAGAACAGTTTTAGTATAGGACCATGTCATTTTGTTGCCTAATTAAACATCATATAATTAATATCGCATGAATTACATATAATTTTAACACTACAAATATAAAATAAAAATATATATTAAGGAAAATTATGTGAAATTGTAGATTCAGAAATTATAGATAAAATTTCAAAGAAATTTAGCACAATTTACATTTTTTTTTTTATCATTTTTAGAAATAAATGTAAAAATGCACTAAATATAAAAAGTTTTCAATGAATCTTATACTAAAGCTGTACCTAACTCTTTACATTTTTATGAAGTAAACACATGCACACACACACACATATAAATGTATATGTATATATGTATGTAATAATATTTTAACCTAAAAAACTAACTTAATTATATAAGTCTATATTAAAATAATTTACAGGCGATTCAATCCTTTTCTTGCTAAACTTGGTAACTATCTTTTGCTATTTCTATCAATTTAGCAAGTTTAAAAACACCAAAATTAATTCTTGCTTCAATCAGCATCTCTCATATATTGCTTTATATAGTTAGTTTTGCTTCCTCCACATCATTAAGAGTCACCACATGATTACCCATTATTAACCCTGATTGGCTGGTTTATACACATATAAATTCTGATGAGCAGGTTTTTCACCCCAGAAGTCTTCAGGAGATGATGCTACAATAAACTCCATTTTTCTTTTCCAAAATTTTTGTTTTCTCATTCGGTAACACTTTTACAAGGCCAATGTGGATTCTCTTCCCTTTGAGATTGGCTCCCATTACATGTATATATGTGTGTGTGTATATATATATATATATATATATATATAAATAAATGTAATGAGATTGACTTCTGGATGGGGGGTTGCAGTCATGGCCATAAAAATGATACCGTTTCAGCTAAAGACCTTTATTAAAATAACGTTGAAGGACGTGTTCCCACTTCATCATAGGGACAGGACAAACTGAAGGGTCAGCAATCATGAAGTTCTATGTACAAGACACGTAACATCTGGGTCGACATCTGTGGGAAAATATCTAGAAAAATCTGTCTCTGCTAGTGTGTATCTCCTTTTTATTTGGAAATTTCCTAAATTGTCCACTCATGCCATATAGGTTTATAATTGGCCAGGCCCCTCCTATGAGAGCGTAATCTGTAGCCCTAGTGGTCAGGCTAGGGGTTAAAAAGGGGAATGGAAAATGACGCAGGAATTTTTACCCTTGATTTAAGTTTTGAAAACCCCTGAGAATTTTCCTTATATATATATATATATATATATATATATTTATACAAATAAAAAAGAGGCAGGGGAGAATCAGGATAAACGTGACAAGAAGTCCAGTCTTTACATCAAATATACAGTGTTATTTAGAAACTATGTTGTCTTTTATATACCAAAAGAAAAAAAATAGGGAATCTTACGTAACAATAAGACTCACTAATTAAACTTTATTATCACCTTAACCAATATGTTTAAATATTTCTGAAATAAGTTTTCAGCTCCAAAAATTAAATATAATTAAGCTTTTCAGATAAAAGGAAAGAAAAAAATATTGTCTCTTCAAAAATCATTAAAGTTATATTACCATTCCATTCAAGTTTTTTGAGAGAACGCTTAACTAATGCTTGATCCCATCCCATTATGCATGAAACTTCGACAACAGGAAAATCATATGCAGATATATTTTCCAATTTTCTGCCCTTTTTAGAATCAAGAGCAAAAGCTGCTGCCACTGGAGGGGCCTAAAATATAAGAAACTCTTACATTACAACAATATATAAGCTTAGTGTTTCAACTTATTAAAATTTTTTCAAGTGAAGCTGTAATTTGGGGGGCACTACTGATTAATGATAATATATAAATTTAAGTTTTTAATTATTCTGGCCAAGTTGGTAGAAAGATGAAATTTGGTTTAGAGTGATACAGTCACCTTTTTGATACACAAGTATTTAAACACTAAGACATATTGAAAGGCAGCTAGATAAGTAAGTAAATATATAAAAACAAAATCAATGTTACTAATGACGTAAGAAAAAATTAATGGCAGAAACTTATACTATAGTAATAATTCAAAAACTTTTTCAGTGCACAGATATACTGAAGCATTGAGAAAGTACAGTCTACTGAAAAACTAGGGTTGGCACATTTTTGCCAAAGGTGGAAAAAACCGGTAAAAACTGTCCTGGCAAAAATACATTTTTGCCACTTATTGCCAAGTGGCAAAAATGAATGTTTTATTTACGGGGATGTAACTATTTTAACTTTTACTAATTTTAACTCTAATCTAAAAATACATAATATATATATATTTTTTTTAAACATAGAATATTCAATGTGTTATTGAAACAGAAATCCAAATCTAAATTTACTCTACCTAGAGATACAAAAATAAAAGATAAAATGAATATTGATTTTGCAAGTTTTTAATGTAATTAATAGCTTATTTCCCCTACAAACTGTAGGTTTAAATGTTTACTTACTTATGTATTAATGTTTACTTAGTACTTATATATAATATATATATATATATATATATATATATTATATGTATATATACACATTACAATTAAAGACAACATTACTATATTAAATTGATAATTAAGGAAAACATTTTTTATCCCATGCCTTCATCATGTAAATTTATTTACAAAAATAGAATATTGTATTTTCATTGCTAACATCAATGAAAATTATTTTAAAATGTTTAAATTGTCAAATTAATACTAATGAAATACCTAATATTCTCATTTAAGTCTCAATTGCATTATGTACAAAATTATTTATTATTTTGTTATTTATTAATTATTAATTATTTTGTACATTTTTAAAATCCAGCCAATTTTTATAGATTTTGTCATTTTTGCCACTGTTCTGGCAAAAATACCATTTTGCCGGCAAAATGATTAACCCTACAAAAAACTTATCAAACAACTGAGTAAATTCAAAAAACTTTTTTCCAAAAAAATTAGTTTTAAAATTATAAGAGAAAATGTTTGCCAGTTTAGTTTGTTGTTTTCATTTTGAAAAAGTGTTTGAAATTTGATTAATTATGATCATATTTAAATTCCAAAATTTATGTAATTCAGTGTTAATTAAATTAAAGAATTGTTGTTGCTGTTTCTGTTGTCACTTGGGGAAACCAAGCACGATTGAGCGATAAAAAAAAAATTAAAGAATTATATACATCACATAAAAACATATTCATGGTAAAGAATATACATTCCATAGAAAAAGTAAATATAGAGTGAATAATATGTTTTTAATTTTATGTAATCAATTGGTCGATCTAAACCACCTTGATATAAATCATGATTTAAATTATTGGATTTCTCTTTTAAAAAATAATAAAATCAAGAATACAACCTTTCAATATTATATATGTTTACAGCTGGTGCTTCCTCAGCTGCTAGTAAGAATATTTCCCTTTGGTTTAGTTCAATCAGCACTTAGAAAGGGCATGTAAGTTTTGTTTAAAAGAGTGTTTTGTTTAAAAAAAGGTTAAAATAAGGATAAAAATATCTTTTGAATATGCAGTTGTAATTTCTTAATTAGTATTGATACTTGATTTATTTTATTCTTCAGAAATTCATCTAAATATTTTAAAAGGGATGATGTACACTATTTTTGTTGATGTTTCAATTTATATATATATATATATATATATATATATATATATATATATATATATATATATTTAGTAAATTGATAAATGCATTTTCATTTAATATTAGTTTTTGATTTTATTTAAATACTAATGTTTCAAAATATGATTTGATAAATAGTAAGGAAAAAAATTATGAAGATTATTGAAGAAGGATAAGATTTTTTTAAAAAATAAATAGGATAAATAAAAGAATAAATAAATAGGATTGATTGTGTCTCTAAATAAAAACCTCCATGAAATTTATATCATTCTTAATCAAAAACTCATGTTCTTAATCAACAAATTAGAAAAAGTTAATTACATATAATAAATAATTAACTCCTTGCTCTGAATATTTAGATTTAATATATTGTTAGTAAATTTTAAGCAGTGAAATTTCTGCTTTAATTTTAACAAAGTGACAAACTTAACATCTATTGATGAATTTCACTCTAATGCGTTGAACAAATTAGCCTTCTCAGATTCGGATTTTTAAATGTTGAATATCAAATATATTTGATTTATGATAAGCCTGTTTTCTGTTACAATAACTGCTAGATTAAACTATTATCCTGTGAACATTCATTAGGTGTTTCCAGGGCAAGCTGTTTTTTCCTAAAAGAGCAACAATGACTCCATAGATAACTAAGAAATTGATAATTTTATCAATGACAAATGTCTCAATATTACTTTTTTAATGTGTGTTCAAATGAATAGTACTGGAAATATTATCAGATGCTCTGCTTGAGCTTCTGTCTATGTTAAGTGATAATTTTTTTTCTAAACTGCTTAATTTGCTAATCTTTAATAATTTTGGGGAGCCCACACTATGATACAGCAGTTCTACAAAGTTATTTATTATAAGAATCATTAGCTGCAGTATTTAATTAAAGTATAACATAAGACACAAAAATATATGCCTGAAACAACTATTTTTTGGCACCATACAAGAATTTTTTCATTTCATAGATCTTCTATGTTATGTCATTCCTACTGGAACTTAATTTTGTATTCTTTATCAAGCTTGACAAGATCCTCCTTTAAAGTTAAATACTAAATTAAAAAAACAATTAGAAGAGCAAAATTCTCAAAAAAGCATACTGTTAATCTAGATAACATTTAATAAAGTTGTTAAGATTCGACTTCAAGCAAAAACGGAATGAAAATAATGGCGGAATATTAAACTTACTCTCTTTCAAGTCACTACTTGCTTCCTTAAATGAAAATTAGCCAATCCTATTTCATATATTCAGAAAACTTCCCCTTTTAATTGTTCATTACTAATTTCGCTAGACCATTCAGATATGCCTTTGATATCCTCCCCACACACAAGATATGAGAATGTGTTATTGCAACACTGCACTTACACAAATCAATCAAAACCTGTTCCAATGTCATAGCTCATAGTTGAGCAAATCCCCTCTTCTCTTCTACCCCTTGTCTCCATGACTGGAAATGCTAATTGTAGTGGAATACTCTCTTTCTGCTACAAATTCACCAAACATATGCAATAATAAAGGTTTAACGAGAAGCCTTTTTAATTAATTTAAAACAATTTTTTGTCTCCTTTAATTCAAACTGCCATGGTGGAAAATGTCAACCTGGAAGGTTAATTGAAAAAAATCAGAATTCTGGGCTACCCCCAGAGCATAATACCCCCTGAATTAAAGAAAAATTTTTTTTTTTAATTTCATATTTTTTTTTCTTAATGCAGCAGGAAATAGATACATTACCCTAATGCCTTAACAAAAATGCAAACCTGTTACTCATTTAGCACCATATAGGGAGCATGTGTCACTTAAGGTATGCTACAGACGCGAGTAATGGTACCACTGCTGGTTTCTCGTAATATAGAAGCAAGGACCAAATTAAACACCCCCAGGCATGGCCTGCCACCCGAAGAGGTATCGTTTGAGAACTTGGAGGACTTAGTCACCTACAAATATACTTTATGTGCCCAGTCACCTTTCACGAACAGGGCAGATCTTAGGCTGGCACCAGCCTCGAACCTGCCACCTTTTAGTTATGAGATCGCTGCCTTTGCTGACTGCGCTACTGCAGCTCATAATTTTAAAATAAATAAGATAAAAAAAATCTTATTTCATACATTTAATGCCTAATATGTCATATGTAACTAAATTTGCATAAATTTTAACTTTAAAAGAATTGGTTAATAAAACTATAATCATTAATTATTAAAAGCTTTAAAAAATCTTTTATTAAGATTTCTATTAATTCTTAACTTGTATGCTACAGGTAGAACTAAAATATTATAACAGGTTTCTAAACAAATAATCAAAAGAAATATTAAATATAAATTATGCTTATGCAATGCATATATTAAAATATGATGTAAAAGTACAGATAATTTTTACATGGTTAATTTAAAAGTAATATAATACAAATTATCCAAACATAGATTTCAAAATGTTCAAGAAATAGATTTCAGTAACATCTACAGCAATTTAAACTCATAAAGAAAAATGAATATAAAACAAAAAATAAAGCAAATGTAATAAAATAATTCTAAAAAGTGTAAAATAATTTATTTAAAAAACTTACTTTTAAAGCTAAACCTCGCAGCTGTTTAGGGCCACCATAGCAACGTATTGTACATGCTGCATATGTTGGTGGTAGCACCTCAATCCATTTCTTAGGGTGTAATTCCAAATAACACAAAAGTGTAGAAATGTCTTAAAAAAAAATAAAAAATAAAAAAAATAAACAAATACAAATTAATATATTTAAAATTATGCTTTTCACGAAAATAAATCAAATGTTTTACAGTAAAAAAACCTTTTTATAGTTAAATCAGTAGAATGATCTATTTAAACCTATTTTGGAAACATATATTTTAATCCTTGGTAAGTTTGACAATCACTACATTCCCGTTATATGGGTGGAATACTTACACAATCAAGCACCAAACTGGGCCATATAGCCGTGAGGCCCTCTAGGCTTCTCCCAATGGTGATGGGCAGAATGTGAAGTACTTACACACATTTCAGCATCTTTTATGCTTTTAATTATGTAAATTTTAGTATTTATTTTATTTTACTATTAATACGATTCTTTTACTTAAAAAATTGTTCCATCTTTAATTTGTTTTTTACAAGTATAATTGGCTCCTTTTTGATACATATCATCTATGAAACTTTTTGTTTTGTTATAAAAGTTTATTATCCTGGATTATGACTTTGGACATTGCCTATCTCATTGTCAATGATGTAAATTATTTTAAATGGAATATGGCTTTATTATTCTTGATAATGTATTTTTGAAACCTAAAACAAATATACCGCTTTACTTTTTTTTAAATCTGTATTTTTTTTTTTTTTCATATACCTCTTTTTATTTATTGTAATTGTCCAGGTAGCTGTAATTCCAACAGATAAATGAATCAAATAATTTAAAAGAACTTTTGAAGTATTTTTTATAAGCTTCCTAATGCAATGTTTACTTTTCTTTTGAATTATAATGTCATTTTTAGGTAGTACACTTTCTACATTGTTATCAATTAAAATGTGGTTGATTTCTGTAGTATAGTTGGAATTTTCATGGAATACAATATTTGCAATGCTGTCTAGACTTTTGAATGTCTTACTTCAAATCCAATAGAAAAACAATCATTTAGCCATTGCAATATAACAGATGAAAAATCAGAATCCATAGGACATATTGTATTTTAACAATTAGGAGTAGACATTACTTCCTTGAAAGTGTACACATAATATACTAAATATTTATAATATAGAATATACTATAAATTTTTAACTACTTAGGTATTTAAAAGGAGGTCAAACAGTTACATATGTAAGCAACATTACATATATCATTGATGTTAACAAAAAAAAAAAAAAAAAAAAAAAAAAGAAAAAAAAAAAAAAAAAGTAAACGAGTACTGTTATGAGAGTTGTAAATAGTTTTTTTTACTTAAATATTTATAGCTAGATATGCTTACATGAAATTTTTATTTATTTTTATTATTCTGTAAGTCAGCTTTCTAGAGGTGAATCTAACGAAACTGATATCTTAAGATAAGCTTAGGTTGGAAGAACTATGATCTACTTTTTGCTACAAAAAGGTTAGTGAGAATAGAACCTATTGCTTAAAGATGATTCCAAACAGCTACAAATATTCAAGCCAGCAGGAGGATTAGAATCCCTGAACTCTACCAAAGAGCAGCATCTCTACTCATTTGACCATTGTTAGGCTATTATAAGCTTAGGCTAAGAAGCCCTAATATCTTCTTTTTTTGCCTGCTACACAAGGGCTAATGGCATTGGGACCTATTCCTGAAAGCCAAATTCAAACATCTATGAACATCTATGCTAGCAAAGGGATTTGGACTCCCAAACTCTACTGATGAGCAGCACCCTACCTATTTGGCTATTTTTTGGCTAAGATAAACTTGGAAAGTTGCCCAATATGTCAGCAGGTATTTTTACCCAAGGTATGTGAATGATGATAAACAAAAATCTACATTCCTTTTGGTAAAATAAAATTTTGGCAAATAACTGCTGAAAAATATTTTTCCTTTTTGTTCATTTGAATACATAATAAAGAATGTTCACAGTTGCACAATGTAAACCTGGAGAAAAAAAGATTAACATTGAAGTTGCAGCAACATACAAAATACCTACTACACAGGTTTAATTAATCAGTAACATATAAAATAATATATTAGATAAAATATTGATTGAAAATAAATGATACATAAACATTCTTACTCTCTTCTTTCAAATCAAGTTCTTGAACAGTATCATTCATTGAAAAAGCAATTTCATGTTTGCGACAGGATGCTTGAAGATTAGTATTATTTGATGTTTCAACCTATGAATAATTTTTTAAAACTATGAGTATTTGTACAAAAGTTAGCACCATAGATTTGCTTTTAAATACCTTTTAAAGTATAGTAGTATTTATATTTCTAGTTCAGAACAAGATATTAATCCTTTCAATTAGAAGAAATATAAATTATACTAAGAATCAATATAGAAGGCAAAGTAATTTCTGTTTTCATTTCATAAATGAAGTATAACGATGAAATTTACTTTCTGTCATAAATGATAAAACTTAAACATTAACTTTATCAAAAACTTTTAATCAAATTAGGTAGTTTAGGTTCACTATATGGGCATGCTACAATAGCTCAGTCAGCAATCGATCTCATTTGCAAATTTGAGGCTTGGACCAACCAAAGATCTTTTGTGTTCATGATCACAATATCCTAAGTTTCCACACAATATCTCTGGAGATAGCAAACCTAGCCTAAAGGTCTTGTGCTTGGTTTCTGCTTCTAGATTACGAGAACTCTGTGTTCTTTCTGGGAGCAACATTGCTCCCAGAAACCTATATGCTACCTATATGGTCTCCCATAGCAAAATGGCTAACAAATATTTGCAGCTTAGTAGTGGAAAATACTATAAAAGCAAATGTCCCCACATTGGAAAAAATAAAAAACTATTTGAGGGCTAATACAATGAGAAACTATTCTTAATAAATATTCATAATAGCAGTAAAATTCAAATCCATGGAAAAATGGACTAAATGACGATGCTTTAACAGTTCAGCTCTTATTTGACTTTCTATGGTTTAGATGTTGACAAAAACTACTATTTTACAACTTCAAGTAGATTTCAAAATTAAAAATTATAACTATAATAAAAATAATAAATTGATTTTATTTGGAACAAGCACTAAGGTCTGCTATTTTGCTAAATAAGGTCTAATGAGATGGGACTAACTGCTTGAATGTGATTTCTAACAGCTATGAACATATATCTGAGTAGTGGAATTCAAACCAACAGACTTTGGTACTGAAAGGTAGTGTCCTACCATTTGTCCATTTGTCCAGCAAATATTAGTTTAAAGTAAAATATTACAATTTGGTTGGGATCTTTCACTAGATCCTGTTGTTGTTCATTCCAATAAAAACACTGTCTTGTGCCTTTTCTTATTTTAATTTAATAAAACAAAATATTTACACTATTTACAAGATTGTAAATTTCTGCCACATGGCAGTTAAATGTCACCATATCAGCTAGGGTCTCATGGGACCATACCTCACAGAGGCTGTCTTACAACTGCCGTGCTTCACATGCAGAGCCACCTGGCAGCAACACACCACAGGCTGAGAGGATCAACCACAATTAAAAAAATATATAAATTTAATTATAATTTTCATAGAATTAATGCCCTAAAGATTCTGCTACTTTAAAAATTAGATGATAAAGAGAAATTGGTTAAAATAAAATTTCCCAATCACTCGAGAACTTTTTCTCTCCAATGCAATAGCATTTATGCATTCACCACTACAATACAGCAAATATGTTGACCACTTTATTATGCGAGCACCATGTAAGTGGTCATCTTCCTATGACATAAGAACACAAATGACAACCAAGCCTTACGCAGGATTTTAACTGATACCCTTTAGCGTGATAAGTGAATGCTCTAACCAGTACACTGACTGGTAACTTCTTTTAAACATACAAAGTCCCAATTAAGCAAAGCAAAAATTACTTGACTGAATAAATAAAACAAAATAGTCACTTACATTCTCAGTAGATTGCTCTGATGCTTTACATTCACAAGGCAAAAAAACTTTTTTTAGTAATTTTCGAATGACATATCTGTCAGTGCTATTTGCATAGATAAATCTTTGCAATTCTTGTATATCTTTTCTCTACACATAATGATATTAAAATTAGAGTTATAAACTAAACAAATATTTATAAAAATCAGTTTAAACCAAATAGAATTCACCTTTATATGACATTAAATTAGATTCAATAAAATTAATATTTTTAATTTCAATTTATTGGTAATAACTAAAGAAAAAGTTTTTAACTTTGTAAAACATATAGTTTATAACAGATTATAAATATATATATATATATATATATATATATCTATATATATATACGCATATATATGCATATATACACACACACACATATATATATATTATATTTCTATGTATATATATATATATATATATATATATATATATATATATATATATATATATATATACACACACACACACATATATATATATGTACACTCCATTTGAAATTTATATAGAACTATATATAAATTCAAACCTTACGTTTTGAATAGAATAACTGAGAGTTTTAAAACACATTTTCAGTGAAATCTAAAAAATTAAGATTGTTTAATTTCCTCATAGCATAAAAAAAGCTGAATATAACTTGTCCAAGAATTCAGAAAATGATATTTCTCCTTCAGTTATCATTAACGATAAAATTTAAAAACCTGCTAAATGATTATGATGAATGATTTGAAGATTTAGTAGCATTATATACACATATAATTATAAAACATACAAAGTCTATGTCTGAGATAAGTAAAATTATTTCCATACACAAATTTACTATTTTTATTATCTAGAACAATATTTGCAGGCCAAATAATTATAGAAAAATTCTTAACAAAGGAAACAGATAAAAGTTTTAAAACCAGTAGATACTAATAAAAAGATATATATTTACAATATCAGCTACAATGCTATCATGAAATTTACAAATGCAATATCAATAATAAACATACAAAAATCTATAGTAGACTAATCCATAGTATATCAGTTCTTGATTTGGAAAGAGAAATATTTAGTTCATCTTATTATCTAAGAACAAGCAGTAAACTTTACCAAACTCTTCTTAGATATTAAAACTTTTATGTATGAAAAAAACTATTAAGCATAATATACAAACACTATAATGTGGTGTTGCACTATGATATACTGATAATATTTAAAACAGTTAAAAAAATTATATTTAATAGCAACTAGTTAAAAATATGACATGAATTACAGTATTAGCATTAAACCCACAAATATCATTTGTGAATTATAATACTAAACAAATAAAATTATAAGTAACTACAAACAATATGAGTGCTTGTTTGGTAAAAGCATTATTTAACAAACCTCATTATCTAAGAATAAGTGGCAGTGAGAATCCAAACCATCTCTCCCAGCTCTACCAATTTCTTGAACATAACTTTCAAAACTTTTTGGCATATTAAAATGAATTATAGCACGGACATCACGTTTGTCTAAGCCCATACCAAATGCAATAGTGGCAACAATAACACATAATTTGCCTAAAAATTAAAACAATTACAAATGTTTAATTCATAAAGATAAATCCGTAGTTCAAACAGTAAATCATATTAAAATTAAACTTGATATTGAAAACCAAATCTTTCAAAATTCTTTTCTGAATCAAACTCATTTGTGGGTTCTTTAAAGAATTTTAAAAAAAATTTAGTGTTAACAACACATGACTTTCATATATGACTTATAAATTAAACATATATTTTATAGTACTTCATTTAGACCTTTTGTGGACTTTGGGAAGATTACTTCTTGCCTACATGTTCTTATGAAATGCACCTGCAAAAAGATCAAAATTCAATTATAGGTCAGATTACATTCTGTAGAGCATCAACTCATCAGCTAATAGACAGTTATTCCTCAAGAAAAAGGAAATGCCATCCTGTTAGCTACAAGTACAGAAGTGTGTGGTTCTAGGTTATCACCTACTATGAAAAATCATATACCAAAACTGGTTTCCGGCAAAAGATCATGTAAGAAATGTAGCAGAGAGGCCTAGGAAAAGAATATTTGCTACATGTGTGCAGAATGTGAAACCCTTGATCATTGCTACATGCTTCTTTCTATGATTACTATTTAATTGAATTTTCTCTATTATAGTAAATGTTTAGTGGGAAGTAAACTTTTCACTGCTAAAATTTAAATACAAACATAAATTTCAGCAAAATAAAATATATTTCCTTAAATGCTATTGTTTAATTGAACCAAAAACACAAACATTCAGAAGAAATTCAAAAGGGAATTAAATGGCTCACAGAAGGGTTATTTCATTTGAATGTGATCTTCCAATTCATTACTAAAGTGGACAGTTACACAAATGTAAAATATTAATTTTTACTTTGTTAGGGAGCAATATCAAAACGTGACCTGCCTGCCTGTTTAACTGGAACAGGTACATGGGTTCATTCTGTGTAGTTGGTATGCATAAACCACTCAGACTGCCTCCAAAGTTAATGGGACAACACACATTTATTTACAAAACATTGATATTAAAATGTAAAAAGTAAAACATCATTTGATGAATCCCAGAGCCAGATTATCAGCATATTTTTGAGATGAGAGGTCTTAAAAATATCAAGCATAATTCAATCTTAGGTTTCATTTTCTTTGTTCTGAAAAAAAAAATCCACTCCCAAGAGGGAGATGTTACTTGGTCAAAGGGCCACAGTGATCTCTCCTCTACTCTCTGCTCTGTCAATTTTAAGGGCTTCAACCTTCATTATCTGATCAACCAAAGAAATTTTCCACTTCAGATAAACCACTCCTCCCCTTTTGTCTCAGGGTTTTGGAGAAAACACCTGCACCAGGATCTGTTCCAAAACCTTCATTGGAAAATGTTAAGTTCAAAGACTTTATGTATCTAGTAGTTTGGGGGCTCATATTCCTGTGGAAGATAAGGTGGAGGGTTCAAAGGGTTGATTCTATGATATCAAGAGGGGTGCAAATCTGTTAACACTAATCGTGGGTCTTCAGAGAAAAAAAAAAGAAAAAAAAAAGAGGATAATTTCTAATCTTCTACTGATAATAATTTTAAGATTGGTATGTTTGGAGTGCTACAGTCTACTGTGTTGCTACATGAAGGCTAACAAGACTAGGAACTAGTGATTAAAGCAAATTCAAAACAGCTACAAACATCCATGGCAGCAGTGGGATTTGAACCCACAAACTCTGGTACAGAAAAGAAGAACCAGCCATCATTTGCATACATATTTGGCTATTGTTCAGCTGTATAATTTTAAGGATTGGAGAATAAATAAAAAATAATAAGGATTAAAAATTATGGATCTAAGTAAACAAACTAAGAAACCAGATTTGTAGAGAAAAAATTTAGAGAGAAAAATGCAAAAACAGACAATTTTTTCAATTGTTAAAACTTTTATTAACTATGAGTTTAGAGTAATTACGTGTATAAAACATGAACATGATAATTCAGACTACTACCTGTCATGAACTGCTTTTGAATAGATCGTCTTCTTGGTGCAGCTAGTCCAGCATGATATGCTTCTGCAGTCCATTTAAAATTTCTCTTTTCTGAAATATATTTTAATTGGTAACTAAAAAATTAAATCTATTAATCTAATACTTTCATAATCATCAAATGTTACATATATGAATACATAATTACACATATATACACATGTAAGGGCATAGTCATAAAATGTTTTTTGCTTTTATGAAACCTTATGCTTACAGTTCATATAAAAGGAATACATATTGACATTTATAATTAACGTTGCTACAAATTCTCAATATAACTATTTGTACATTATATGTACAATAATAAAAAATTTTATTATATCTTACTGGACATTGTTTTTGATTTCTTTGCTGGAAGTTCCTCAGCAATATGATCCTGTAGACAAGTTCTAATTAGGGCAGCTAATCTCTCAGTTTCATCACGTCTTATGCAATAAATTATAATTGAACTACAATTACTAAAGCGATCCCCTGTTAAAAGTTGGATTAATGCCTGAAAATAAATAAATAAATGTAATTGCAGATTTGTATTTCAGTAATAAATAATTAATTTTGTAAAATATCAATAACATTTAAGTATGATAAATTCATGTTACATTAAACAATTTTAATAAAAACACATAATGCAAATCAGTAGAAAAATATGATTTTTTACTCTTGTGAGAAATTAATCACTAGAATAACTAGTCAATGTATGACCAGCATGCTTGCTAGAGGCTTATATTTCCCTTCGCAAAATGATTCAACTAAAAATGACAGATGTAAAAAAAAAATTCTATTACATGCCATTATAAGCATACTGTTAGCCCAAAATGGTTTTTATGTTTCTCATCATTTATTTACGAATCTTCTAAGGTAAACGGCGTTTAAAATTAATCGACAATTACTTTTCATGGAGTTAAATTAATCGCTCGTTTAAGTTGATCAGCGTAATAACCGCTTAATTTCTTTGCCCAATGGAGGGCTTAATTTTGCAGATTTAGTCTAACATTTTCTGTCACGTGACTTGTGGGCAATACCCACAATTCATCTATATATATTGTATCTGATTAGTTAGTGATGGCATAGGAGGCAACGTACGGCAGCAGAGAAGATGAAAGGGAAACTGAATGCAGTGGGAGTGTAGCTGAAACCTGATAGTATTAGACAGAACGGGATCAAGCAGTAATAGTAAGATCAGTGGAAAAGGCCAGCTAACCCTAGCTCTATAACGTATAAAGAACTATGTTTGTCATTTCTCATTACAGCCAAATTATTAGGTTTAAATTAGCAATTATTTCTAAATATCCATCTTAAAGCATCCATATTATTTTTCATTAGACTATCTTTTAAATGGCTATGGCTTTTTACTTAACTTTATTTTGTGTGTGGAAATCTTTCATGCCAAATAAACAATGTTTATTTTTAATTTAGTATGCTTAATTTAATAATTTAATCATAGAGATTGAGGCAAAAATAAATGCTTCCTTATTAGATTATTCTGTCAATAGCCTTTAAATAATTTCAGGCCAACACATACATTATCAAAGGGAAAGAACAATCAGCACAAACATTTATAAACATCAATTCTCTATAATGCTGATTCTAAAATAACAAAATTAAAAAATGTGAATACTGCACATGGAACAGAAGTTATCACTACACAGTTAAAGCATCTTTAAAAAGAGGAAAAGCAAATTATTTATAAAGATGACTTAATTGTTATTATTGTGCATCTAAATAATGATACATACAATTCATGTGTACAGCATGGGACTACTATTAATGTAAGCATTGTAACACACACAACACACAACTGCAAATCACAGATGACTTCTAATGTTTAAATCTGGTCACTGTAGCTATTGTTTTCCAGAGTGTAGAAATATCCTTGATTTTGGTGCTGTATATATATATATATATATATATATATATATATATATATATATATATATATATATATATATATATATAGTATATTAAGTCCTTAAGTCCTTGACAAGACAAACTCCACAGTTCACAGACACATGTGTATTTCTTTGATGTAACCCACTTTACACAAAAGAACAATAAAATACCAATAACAAGCAGCATATTTTACATCTCTACCACAGCATTATATCCCACTGTCACACAGACTACTTGCTTCTTCAATGAGAGTTGATAAATGGCCCACTCCAAATAAAAGGTGAAAAGTTACAATTATGGCCCCCCCCTACATACATACATATATATATATATATATAGAGAGAGAAAGACAATGGTCAGATGCCTTTAAATATATTAAGGACAAACATTTATACGGAACAGAGACAAAGTTAAGCATAAAACATAAAAAGATATGGCCATCATATACATGTCATGCTGTCATGCACTCACCGCTGCTTCTCTCCCACTCCAGCACTTACAGGTGGTGACATCTTCATCTTTTATGTAACCGAGAGGGTCCATTATGGTGGGGGAAGGCAAGAGCGCAAATCCAACCCCACATATATATGTTTGAAAATAAAATGGCAGATTCTTCTTCATTCTGTTTACTTGATAACACATTTTAACTGATATTCAACAAACCAATAGAGTATTATTGGCAAAGGCACTGATGAAAAAGCTTTAGACTTCAAAAGTAAAACTTTTTAGTGAGTGATGAGTAAAAACTAGAAATATTTATTTACCCTTTCTTTCTTCTACTGTACATGATGTTATGAAATATAACATTACAGCTTCTGGTTACAATATATTTTTAAAACAACATGCTAAGAGCAAAATTGATACAGAAAATTCTATTAAAATTAAGAAGAGAAAAATCTTGAATATTTATGAAATTTGTTTGATGGTTTAGCAATAGAATGTTTTATATTTATTTAGAATATTACTGACACTTGAAATCATGCATTACCCTATCTTTGTCTTTGTCTCTGGAAACAGAAAGGTGAAGATTTTTTGGTATTCCAGTGCTGCCAATTACAGACTCTTCTATACTTTTAAATCCTAAATAAGAAACAATCTCATGGGCAGTTGAATGATTTGCTGTTGCTGTTAAACCTAATATACACTTGACATTAAGATTCTGAGTTAAAACCTACAGAAAGAAATTTATTATAATTAAAGGTTATTATTAAAGTATAAAACAACATTTCTTCAGAATAAAATTTTATTCAAATGAATCAATTAACAAAGTATAATATTAATACTAGGAAATATTTTGCTTGTAAACTGATTTATTTGGTTTCAAATTCTTGCATGCATCTATAGAAGTAGCTCTAAGTAGTGATAAATAATTAAATTTACATTTTACAAGACAGTAAACACTCAGTTAATCTCATTATTATATTTTAAAATTTAAAAAAGTTTATTTCACTTTAATGGGCTTTTTGACAAAGATAAATTTGAATTACAAAATTAAGTTTTCTTTTTCTTATAAATATTATGTCTATACATAGTTTTAATAATAATAATAATAATAATATATTTCAGTTTCCATGAAAAATTATTAATTCATTTGCAGTCATTTCAATAAATTTAGCTTTTATAATAAATCAAAATAATAGAAATAAATAAACCAACAAAATGAAATGAACATTTTTTACTTATTAAAAACATTGCGAAAAATAAAACATAAATAAAAAGGGAATTTAGAAATATTTTTAAATAATTTAAACCTTGAATCAACACAAAATATGCAAAATAAGTTGTGACTAATTATTCAATTTTTTAGAGCAGATAAAAGAATTCTCAAACAAATAAGTACCTTCTTTTACAAAAATTTAATACATACAAAGTAAAATTCAAAGTTTATTAATATACAGACTCTTACTCCTTTCTTATAATCGTTTTCTAACATCATTATGTTATTCAATAAGTAAAATTCAATATAGCTTACAAAATCGTTAGAAATATATATATATATTTTTATAAATAAAAATAAACTAACCTTATATAATTGCAAATATGATGGCCTAAAATTATGTGACCACTGTGATAAACAATGAGCCTCATCAATGCAAGCAAAAGATATAGGAGGTAAATCAGGAGGCAGCATACCACTACCCTGAGTAAGGCCTCCAATGACACTTTCTGGTGACACCAACAATATTTGTGCTTTTCTATCCCTCAAATCTTGTAATGATGATTTTCTCTGGATGTCTGTCATTCCACTGTGAAGACAAATGGCATGCAAGCAAGACGGTAATCCTGTGACCTAAATGAGATTATAGCAGACTGCAATGAGAGAGAATTTCTTTTTCAAAATTCTATTTTTGAAAATGAATTGAATTAAAGCATGTGCAAACATATAATAGCATTTTGTTGAAATTCTTTTGACTCTCTTAATTTTTTAGTCCTTTAATTCAACAAGCCGATTTTCAAAAAGTCCAACTAAAAGAAACTATAGCGAATGTATTTTTTAAATATGGTTTCAACACCTGTTTATAAGTGAGGAACAATTAAAATATTTCATCCTGGTATTGATTTAGATAAAAGGTCCCAATCTTATGTTCATGAACATCATGGCACAAGATGGTTATTTGGTTTGGAGCACAATAGAATTTCAAATTTCAATAACAGTTATATGCAGGTTTATCTGCAATATTAACTTTTTCGCGTCTACTGTCACACATACGTGCCAGCAAGAAACGCATTCACTTCCCAGCCGACACACTGGTGTGCCAGAGTGTTTTCTCGTTCACCCCCGACCGTCACATATTTGTGCCAGTGTTCTGGAACTTTTTAAAAACTCTAACTTTTGATACAAGATGGCATTGTATGTCCATATGGTTTTAAATACATGTAGATTTGACATTGCACTGAATATTAGAGTAGTATGATACACATACATGTGGTTTTTAATTATATAAACATCAGGGGAAATGAATGTTTCCGAATGACATGTTTTATGACGGCTCTTTAAATTCACACGTGGTGTTTGTTTATATATGCAAGGAAATTTTATTTTTGCTAAAGCGTTGTGTATTTCAGTTTGCAGTCCAAGTTTTAGTAGAGAATTAGATCTGACAGACTTGATCTCTTTCTCTCTTTTTATTGTTAGATTTTCGAAGTGTCAAAAGTGTTTAACTAGCTTGAAATAGCTGAAATGACTCAAAATATTGCAGATTTTGATTCTGAAACAGATTAGGATAATAGTAATAGTTACACTATAATATATTCAGATTCTCTGTTCATAATGGATCTAGTGATTCTAATGATGAGGAGGACATTTCTGACAAAGATGATGATGATGATGCTTCATTTTTTCAAATTCCCGGAAAAGTCCTCCAAAATGGCAAATGAGTTACTAAGAGTGCAAGGATTGTAACATAGGATTGTGTGTAGATTCCTATTTTAAAATTTTTCATAAAAAAAATAATTTTAAATAACATAGTATTCAGTTATGTAACGTTAAAAGTCATTGAATAGTAAGTAAAGAATGAAAAAAAGGTGCAAAATATATATTTAAATAAGAAATAGCTTAACTAAATAAAGTATCTATAAACATATAATATAAATCGCATTCCGTTTAAATACTTTATGCAGTATAATTAAATAACACGTTGCTACTTTGTTAATTTCATGAATTTAGGCTTAATAGCATAAAACCCTCCGGCCCACGATACTCACTCGCGAAAGTGACTGCCGGGCTCAGAGAAAAGCGCGCATTTTCTCTTCCTGTCGCAAAAGGGTTAAAATTAAAAACTGGGCAATGAATCATGAAATGATAACCAGCCACATCAGATAATCCCCAAAATGGTTGGTTGACAGTACTACAGTTTACTTTTTTGTAACATGATGCTTATTTAGACCAGGACATACTGCTTAAAGCCAATCCTGAATGGCTACAAATATCTATGCCAGCCATGAGATTTGAACCCACAAATTTTGGTACTGAAAAGAAACACCCTACTCATCTGACCATGGCCCAAGGTGATAATTTTATTTGTGCTCTTTGCTGAGCGACCACAGTAAAAAAATATTGAAGCTTTCAATAAAATATGCAAAAAGTTTTAGTAAATAATCAGATAAATAATAAAAATTATTTATATGAAGAATATTTGGTTATAATTAACTATGCTTACCAGATGTTGATTTTTATTTGGTTAATTTGAATTGTTAAAATTTGAAGATATTATTTTAACATGCTGGCCAATTAACCATTACATTCCAGCTTTTTGTTTAAAATGAAAGTCAATGAAATGAAATACCAAAGATCAAATTGATTTTAAGAATTAAATGTTTTATAATGAATTTTTACAGCAATAAATTGCAAATTAAAAACTTTGTAAACATTAGTACTTGTAATTTTGTAATTAGTTGACATAAAAAAACAATAATTTTCGGTTATATTTTTGTATATTATGCATATTAACTACATTCTTTAAAAAAAAAAATCCTAAATTTACCTTCGTAAAATAAATGTGTCTACTGACCCATTGATATTTTATTCTAAGATAGAAAAAGGTTAAGGATTTCAGGTTTAAATTTAATTCTAACTATAAACTACATTGCTTATTTTAGATATGAAAGGAAACATTTAATTTCTTTTAAAAAAATTTCAAAATATTTAAACTGAGCTGACAATTTCAAAAGTGAATTAAGAGAAGTCTTACCAACGTTAATAAATTTAATTGTAAAAAAGTGTTATTTTATTTCATTTAATTCTAAAGAGAAATTATTATATTTTTTAGAATAAAATGAAACACGAAAATTTTTACCAATTTCTCATACTAAATTAATATAAAACAATTTATTAAACAACAGATCTATGAAATTAGCAAATGAAAGTAGCCTTTATAAATGACTACCATCAATCTAAAATAAATAAAGAAATAAACTTAAATACTTATATCCTTGTCTTTAGCGCACATACTTTTAAACAGCCTTTATTCATAAGCAACATATGGTTCCCTGAGATACATTAAAGGTTCAGAATTTTCATACAAGTACTAAAATACTACAACTAGTTGTAAACGACTATAAAATGCAAAGAACAAATAAAGAAAATGAAACTAGAGGAAAAGGTATGGTTTGAATCATATAAAACAAAAAACTATTTAATATAAAGGAAGGAAAAAGTTCTGATGATCATTAATGATTTTAAATTTAGTCAAAAGTGTTCAATCACATTAGTTCTCTCTGTTTTACATGCACATAATATAAAAAATGAGTTTGATTAAAATAATTTTAAATAAAATATAGCTGAAATAAAGATTAACTCATTTTTAACAACAATGTATCATTTCAACTTTTACATACTTGATCTTCCATCAGAGAAACTAATGGTGAAATTACAAGTGTTATAGAGCTAAAATGTTTAGCATACATATATGCTGGAAGTTGATAGCACAAAGATTTTCCAGATCCAGTAGGCAGTACTACAAGGGTAGATAAACCTAAAATAATACAATAATAAAAGAAAAATTAAACTTTTCTCAAAATACATCTTTTTAATTATATTTCAATTATGTTTCAATAAATTGTAATTGCTTCAAAATAACAATTCATTACCATCTGAAATAAATAATGATCTACTTTTTTAAAATATAATTTATAACACTCATTGTCTTTGACAGGAGTTTTAAAGTAGCTCCATTCTGACAGAATTATCGATAAAAAACATTTTCAAAAAAATTGTTAATTCTATATATAAATCTTTATACAAAATAAAATAAAATAAAATGCTTACTTACCACTAAGTATGCGCATTATAGCCATTTCTTGTCCTTCACGGAAATCAGAATAACCCATTTCTTTCAATGAATCATAAACTTCAGTAGGAGTTTCTATAGTAATAGAAAGATTGAGTTATATAGCAATATATATGAATACTGTATAAAAAATTGTCTAAAAGCTCTCCCAATTCACAATTCTATTTTTTAATTTTTAAATTCCCAGACAACAAAAGTAAGAAATGAAATGATTCACTGAGATTGAATTCTTTCCACAATTCTGAAAACAATAGACGGGAGTAATAAATAACCTATGTGTCGTCCCAGGAATTTTCCCAGGAAATCAAGTATTCTTGGAAATTATAAATGTAGACGTGTGCATTTTGGGTAGCAACAGTGGTCCCCAAACTTTTTAAAACCCAAGGACCTCTTTTTCAGAGCAAGCATCTTACAACAAACCCTATAGTGAAATAACTAGGTTTAACTATGTACCAATGAAATTATAATTTAAATTTTTGGTGTGTTCAATTGTAATGAAAAATATGATATGAAAGATAGTTAAAGTACTATCTATCGAAATTAAATCCTGTTATAAGAAATATTCATTTTCACTAAAGAGATGGGTCAGCTTAATGAGTTGACATTAGATTATTTATATAGATCAGTATCTGTCAGAATTTGTGATATCCATGTTTAAACATTGTTTTTAGCTCTCCATTTATGGGTAATTTAATGAGTTGCTTCTGCAGCATCACAGATTTATCTGAGTTTATATGTTTACATGTACACATTTGCATCACCTATTTGGAGACAGCCAAGTGAAATCTTGAAATCTTTCTCTGAAAAACTGCTAAGAATTGACAATAAACAAGCAACGCTTTACCTTGTTTTAAGTGAACCAAAAAAATATTGCCAATTTACTTATTGCTATTTATTTTGACTGCCATAGTAATGGAAATGGGTCATAATTATTTTAATTTAGATTAAATATTTCATGGACTCCCAAATTAATATCTATTATTCAGGGACCCCTTAGTTGTTCCCCCAGATCCCTGGAGGTTTGAAGAAATCAGCTTTGCAGTCCACATGCACAACCATCTATGCCAGAAATATAGTCATGAAGTAAACTATGAGATATTACATACCAATTAATTTTCCACTGGCATTAAGTTCATATAAAGGCTTTATAATTTTGATAGATTGAGGAACTTCAATATCTCCATGGTCATCTTTTAAAGGCATATCCATACAAATATCATCAGAAGAAATCTCATGAGCTAATAATAATAATAATAAAATTATTTTTAAAACAAGATAGTTTTAAAAAAATATTTAAATAAATGTTAACTAAAATAGAAACTATTTAAATATTTCAATTTTTAAATAATTAAAACACTGAAAGTAATATTTTTTAAATACTTATGCTAATAAAGGTATACATTTATACCATATTATTTATAGATGATAACAGCAAAAATAAAACCATTTCTGTTACTCACATTTTTTATTTTTGAAATTTAGTTTATCACTATTTGATTGCTTTGCTAACTTTGCAGCTTCCTCTAAAGTAGGCAATGGTGCATCATCAATATCCGTGCTTGTATCATGCTGTTCAGTATCTTCTACAAATATGAAGAAAATTAAAAAATCTAAAAATATTCAAATTCAGTACTTTATCTTTCATATGATAAAGAAAGGTTTTAATATTATATAAAATGATTGAACTGAAAAAAGCAGTGTTTTGCTGAGATCTTGTATAAAGATTTGAAAAAGAGGTGGCATGAAAATATAAAAAGATAAAGAAAAGATTAGAATCCTAAACATAATTTTTTCTCCTTTCAATCTTTTCTATTCTCAATGTTATAGTTCATGATATCATTAAATAAAATGAAAAAAATCTTTTTCTTAGTTAAAACTTAGATATAATTTTAACTTAAAAACTTTGTTTTCTCTCCCATAATTCATTCTTTATTTAACCCTCTAAGCAGTTCGCACATACAATTCCGCCAAACCAATGATGTCTTCAAAGTGATTGTCACGTACAATTTTCAATGTCTCAAAAAGTTCCGAAAATGGATGTAATGTACATTTCTGCCAGTGTTTGAGGTAGGAGGGTCAGGTCGATTTTTAGAAACTGCATCCCTCTTTGACTGACATTTATTGAGGGATGCACCCCTACTCCCTGAGGCACAAAGACGCTGATAGCTTTTCATGGCTTTGTAAATCTCTATTTCGAAGTATTTCGTTTGCGGTAACAGATATATCTCTAATTGCACCACTTAAATATCTTGAAAAAATTATAAATAATTTTCTTAAAGAATATTTTTATTTGTACTTTTAGAATCCATTATTTCTTATGGGATGATCTTCGAGACTTGACGAGTTTTATGTGTATTAAAAATTAACAATCTATAATATCTATTTATATATCTAATTATAACCGGAAGTAAAGGGTCAGTAACGAGAGTGGGTTTCCCGTATTCCCTTCTAGTCGATAAAGGGTGAAGTAAAAAATCATAGAACGCTTTGGCCATTGACACAATAATCTTTAGCGTATTTTTTGAAGACTTTTTTTTAATTGGTGTGTTCCACTCGGAGGGTTAAGAATAAAAAAACTGAAGTTGAAAATATATTAATATAGAAGCATAATATATATTACTTCTGTACTAACATAGTTTTAATTTATAAAATCAAAATATGCACTCTTTGATAAGCAACTGAAGAAACCTTGTACTCAACACACCACATATTTATGCAATTAAGCTTTAAATGAAATACAATATAAGCATGGATAAAAACTAAATATTATATAATCTGGTTATACAAAAAATATAAAGTTAGCAATATTTAACATTTCGTATTTTTAATCATGACATATAACTCTAAAAAAATTTGCTTGCACAAAATAAAGAAAGAAGTTTTTAAAAAATGTAAAAAAAAAAAAAGGAAGTATTAATATTAAAACAAAAAGAATACAGAAATATTTTACTTGTAAGAACTTTGCAATTCCTAGCCCAGTGTCCAGGTTGTCCACATTTAAAACAGTTACTATTTGCAGATATACAGCCTGTATTGCTTCCAAGCTTCTTCAATTCTTTCCATTTTTGCCATTTTAGTTTTCTAACATTAACAGCCTTATGACCTCGACTAAATTTTTTCTTCTTAATATTAACTTTTACAAAGTTTTCATTTAATGTCCCAGAAGCCATTTTTCTACATAAAAATAAATTTAATTGCAAATCAAGAAACTACATCAAATTTTACGAATTAGTATAAAATTTAAGCATACATGTAAATAAAACTATTTAATAGACTTCAAACACTGAAAATAGGGAGGAAATAAATATCAAGTAAATATCTAGAGTCTGGCTAAAGTTTTAAAGATTCAAAACCAAGATGGATACCTGCAATAAAGGACCATATATCTGTAATTGCAAATAGATCTTTTGGAAGCAAATCATCTTCAAAAAGAAGTTGAATTTTTAAAATTTAATGGATAATCCTGTTTTAAAAATTTTTAAATTCAAATTAAGTCTGAGGGATAAAAATATGATAAAAAAAGAGGGTGGTGTGATGAATGACCACAAAAATCTACCATCAGCAAGAACATACATGTGCTTTATTTTACCCAGAAAAGAGATAAGGCCAAAGAGAATGTCTTCCCTTTCTGAGAATTTATGATTTTAGAATTTTTTAAAAGCAAACAATCCTCTTTGATAAATTTTAGCTACTGCACTTTGATTTGCTTAATTAAATTTTGATATTTCCAGTTGAAATAAAAAGAAAATCTGTTCTTTGATGAGTTTCTGAGATCCTACCCTTCCCTCTCTCTTAGAAGTGTTATCACTAGAAAGACCTTGTCAGAAAACTTTAATGTGCAGCAGTATATCAAATGGATTACATTTGTATGTAGTATCAGGTAAAATCACTATCTGTTTCATTCCTACTCTATAAGAAAACAACCATCTGTATGTATATGTGTGTGTGTGTATTCATATGCATATGTATATATATATATAAGGAAAAGTAAACTAGATCGGGAAACTAATGTAGGCATTTTGTATAAAATCCCTTAGACACTCAGAAAGTTTTTAAGGCTTTTCAAATCTTGAGTCAAGGGCAAAAATTCCCACATCCTTTTGCTTTCCCCTTTTTAACCCCTAACCTAAATTGACCACTACGGCTACAGTTTACGCCCTCAGAGAAGGGGTATAACCAATTATAATTCAACATTGCCCTAGCAGACAATTTAGGAAATTTCCAAACAAAAAGGAGATGCATGCTGTTGCAATCAGATTTTTCCAGAGATTTAACTGAGATGTTGAGGGCCTGTTACTTATAACTTCATGTTAGCTGACCCCACAGTTTGTCTTGTCCCTATAATGAAGTTGAAACCCGTCCTCCAACATTCTGTTAATAAATGTCTTTCACTAAAATGGTGTCATTTTTATACGCCATGACTGCAACCACTTATCATGAAGTCTGTCTTATAACATGTATGTATGTATATGTATATATATATATGTGTGTGTATATATATATATATACACAGCACAAGCACAACATATAATTATTAAAATTCTGCATATGCATGCTAAATTATATATGTATGCATGTCATCTTTTATATACACAGTTCAATTTCAGTAATTCAGTGAACAAATTAATGTTCAATCTCTTTTTACATAATTTTGAAAAAGTTCTCTTTAGATGAATTTACTTTTATATTAAGTATTCTAAAAAAAAATAAAGAATATCCAATCAGATTAGAGAGAGTATGTATAAAAATGTCGTTAAACATCTTTTTTAAGTTGAAATTTTTGAATTATCTTAATTTAGGTAGTAAAGATATTATAAAAGGTTTGCTTTAATTATTAGTGAAAAATTAAGTTTTACAGCAATTATTTTCTACAACTAATTTTCTATAGCCAATTTTCTTATACATTAAAGTTTAAAAACATTCATTCAACATGTGAAATAAATGAAAAAGTTCGTTTTTATAATAATAATCTGAAAGTTTTGAAACATGCAATTTTACAAAAGTAAAACCTAGAGCAGCATTTTCCTGTAGTATGCAAATTGCTGGTTGGTGGTATGCAAAAAATAATCAACAATAACACAGACATAAAAAAAATATTATAGAAACATTTTTTCCTACAATTCATAAAAATTTTTTTAGTTAATAATATTGTACAGTAAAGTTGATAATATGTACAGTCAATATTAAAAAATCTAGCAATAAAAATCCTTTTTTTTTTCTTTGAGTGCACTTTTAAATTTAGCCAGTAACAATCAGTAACTTGTTTTTTTATAATTTTGTGTTTCTATTAAAAACCATTTGTTAACAAAATATGACAAAATAGTAGATAAATATGAAACTTTGAACAAATACATACATATATATGTGACAGAGAGTATATAATCTAGCATGATGTTTAGACATGTTTCAATATAATTTGTCTCATTATGTGATGTGAATATATGGTCACCCTATAAAATGTATAATGCAAATAAATAAACCCACATGCAATAACAAATTTCACGAAAACAATCATTTTTACAAAGTGGTACAATTTAGCATGATATACAACCATGTAGTACATGGTTGGTTGGTTAGTTGGGAGCACTATGATCTACTTTTTTACAACAAGAGGGCTAATGAGACCGGGACCTACTGCTTAAAACCAATTCCGAATGGCTACGAACATCCATGCCACAATGGGACTTGAACCCATGAACTCCAGATCCGAAGGTGAGTGCCCTAACCATTCAGCCATCAACCACATGGTACATGAGCCATAAGGATTGGGAAATTGCTGATCTAGAGCATGATCAATTATAGAGTAATGGAAAAAAATCAACAAATATAATTTTCAAATAAAGTATTTATCAACAAATTTATGTCATTACCTTTCTAAGTGATTTGTAAGTTTAGAATTTGCAGTATGAGTTTTGGTTAACTTTCTTTTTTTGATGGTTTTAATATCTTCAGTCTCTGACTCCATGTCTTTATTCAAAGATGCCACAGATTTAAAAGATTTTACTTCTGTAAATGAAATTGGAGATTCTATTGTACCTTCATTAGCATTTACACTGTTAGAGAATAATTTAGATACTTGATCATCATTTTTTTTATCTTCACCCGGCACAGTACTTGAAGAATTGACTACTTCATATTTATCAGCATTATCCTCAGGAAATTTTAAATCATTTTCCATACTTTTAAAAATTGAAATTTTTTTCCCATCAGCATCTTCCATTTCAGTACTAAAATCTTCTATGCTATTAGAAACAGATTTTTTTGAGGTGTGTGTATTATTGACTAATGTTTCATTACTACTAATGTCACTTATCTTGTCATTATAGCAACGTTCAAGCCATTTATTATCAACATTCATTTCAAAAAATAAATTGTTTTCAAGATTTTTAATATCAACAGCTGGTGATAAAACATTAACAGATTTTACTTTTTTACAGACATCATTAGATTTAAATATCTTTTTTGTGGGCTTTAAAATTTGCATATCATCATTCAAGTTATTTAAATCAATAGTATCAAATTCATTTTTTGTATCACTTCTTAGATTAGGAATATTGTCAGTTTCTTCAAAATTATGTCCCTTCATTATTTTTTCTTTTTTCAAAAATTCTTTAACATGCATCTGAAATTAAAGAATATAGTATTAAATTACTACATTTCCATGACATTAGAACAATAAAAAATATCAACTATAATGTGTTATACTAATTTAACTCACAATAGAAACAAAGTGAATATATATAAATTTGAAAGATATGGAGATTAAATTGACCAAATGTGTTTCCACTAAATGTAAATTTATAAAAATAAAGGAAAATTCTAATTAGAACTTGCAAATGTAGATAAAACTGTTAAAAACCATCAATAATTTTATTTCCAAATGTGATTTATTTACATTAGAAATGTACCATTTCATTTGTATCATGCACCATTATGTTTCTAAACTAATAAAAATTACAAATGTGCAATAAAGAAAGATGATAATAGTAAAAGAAATAAAAATTGAAAAACCATTTGTAACGAGACTAACAATTTAAATTATAAAAATAATTTAAGAAAAATATGGACTACTGCAAGGCATGCAAATGCTAAAATACTTTAAAAATATGAAAAAAATGATAAACAATGTGGGAAAAATTAATAACAGTGACAAAGAGAGGAAAAATGATTAAAAAGTGACAAAAATATCTTTTAATATAAACAAGGAGTTTTAATTATGTTAGTATTGTAATATCATCCTTTGCATTGATTTTAAATTGCACATAATTCATTACTTAAAATATTAAAAAAGTTTTAATCTAAAAAAATAATTGTGTGCTTTGATATAAATTATTTTATAGTATTGAGAGCAATGTATTAAAAAAAAAAAAAAAACTTTGCTTTAAAATCAAAACCAATAATAGGTAAGTTTTGTTTTAAAAGTGGGCCAATGAAACAAAAAAAGTTTGGGTATAACAAATTATTTATTATAAAACTCAATAAAGACTAAAAGAAATAGTATGTTTTAAAAATTATGATATTAATGTGCTTAATGAAGTTGAGACTGAATTTCGAAAAGTTCTCCATCTTTCAACTGAAGAGTATATTCTTACACACTGATGAAGAAGCTGATGCTATATGAAAGAAACAGTATTAATATATAATCAGTAAATTCAAATTCTTCTTTCAAATTCTTGTTTCTATTTATTAAACCAACAAGAATTAAAAAAAAATAAGTATATTTTAATAGCTTTTTGCATATTTATTAGATTGTATTAATGTTTTTCTTGTTGCATGTGCAACAGTTTAAAACAATTTTCAATAAAAATTTACACTATATTTTGCATAAGAGAAAATTCCTGAACATACTAATGCTATATGAAGAACAAGTATGAATCTCTCTGTTGTATATAATATAAAATCATTATATACAACACAGAGATTCAATAAGCAATAAATTTAAATGTTTTTCAAAATATTTTGTCTATTTTTTTAAAACAGCAAATATAAAAGAAAACTAATACATTTTAACAATTTTATCTATATTATTACAGCCTATCCTTCCTCCCCCCACAAAAAAAAAAAAAAAAAAGCAAGATTTTAAATTATTTGCAATAAAAAACTTTTGCTATATTTTATATAAAAAAGAAATCCATAATAAAAGAAAACAAATATTTAAGGAAATTTTTTGCATGCAAAAAATGTTTGTTCTTAAGGTGGTTGGGTGCTGGCAATACTAGATTCCTCTAGTTCCATGTTAACTTAGAACTAGCAGAACACACTCTACTTCTGGGCAGTTGTTTTTAAAGAGTCTTTAAACAAATTTTAACATATGAGAGAATGGAAAATTCACCAATGCCATCTTTTAAATTTATATTAATAAAATGTTATTTTCATTTTAAGACTATATCAAATTTTTTTACAAATAAGTTTAAAGATTTTCCCATAATCTTTTTAAAAAATTTAGTCCAGGTTGTCCTGAAAAATTTTCTTCTCTATCACAAAGTAAAATTTGTTTAAATAAATCTTTAAACTACCCAGAAGTAGAATTGTTTTCCCTATAGGTTAACAAGGATTTAGAGAAATCTAATATGGTTGGTACCCAACCACTTTAAATGATTTTTTTTTAACACTGACACTTAAATTTTCCTAACAATTTAAAAACTCATGATGAGTCAGAAAGAATCTTAATCCAAATAAACTAAACTTTTCTTCTTTTTTTTTTTTTTTTTTAAACCTAATTAAAAGAAATTAATTTTAAAGAAAAGTTATTTAAAAGCATGCCACTACTATTGTTCCTATTATTAAATTACACAATATCAGATTGGTTGGTTGGTTGGTTGAATGGAGTTTTATGGCACTGAGTCCTCATGGGACATATTGTGCCAAACACAAGGCCGTAGGCAAGGGAGGGGATTTAGGGGACCAGTCCCTCCCCGAAATTCTAAAAGACCGTTTTGTGGAAAGAAATTTTACCACTTGTGTGTGTCATTTGCCTAGCTGTGCTTAGACAACAGTGTTCTCAGAAAGAGACTATTTCAGCTATAAATGTCTTGTGAGGTCGCAAGATTTTATTTACCCCCATCCCCTATGGTCATTCGTCTCAAGATCATTTGTCATAACTTATTGTATATAGTCTTCCTGCGTGGCGTGGTGCTCTATGGTGAATATTGAGACAAATTCTGTCTTCTAAAATAGATTCGACTTATTACTGTAGACTAGATTTTGGTATTTAGCTAAATGAGGGAGGTATTTAAACGAAGAAATATAAAAATGGTTTTTAATGTTAATTTTACTATTAAATTTATTGTTCTAAGCTTTTAATTTGTTCATTATAACATTTTTTAATCATTTTGCCATTTTAAAACCACACTGTTATGGTGCTCATTAGGGGTATACATGCATAAGAAAACTTGTAGTTTTACTGAAGTATCTTTCACAATGAACAATGTCTTTCCCCTTGGTCCCTCTCCAAACATAATTTCTAGCTACGGCCCTGGCCAAACAAATAGTTAAAACTTAGAACCACAAAGATGGGATCAAAGCAGACACAATATCAGAAAAAAAGTATACCTCTTTCTTCACGTCAGTTGATCGTTCTCGAATTTTATTACAAAATTTCTTAAAAACTTCATCTGATGTGTGATAATTACACTTTACACTAGATGATTTATTAAATTTGTCACTCCATACATCTTCCTAAAAAAAAAAAAGTAAATGTTAATGGAACAGTATAGAACAAAATATAGAGAGAAAGGAACAAAATATATTAAACTAATGTCTTAAAATTAAAAATAAAAACTTTGATTTTGAAAAAAAAAAAAAAAAAACTAAAGTAGACACATCATTAAAATTCTGACTCAGCCTAATATACATACAATGGTGCCTTGACTTATGACTTTAATTTTTTCTGTGACAAGCTAGCAACTCAAATCAATTTTTCCTGCTAAAGTAAATGGAAAAATTATTAATTCCTTTTGTTACCCTATCTTCACCCACTCACTTTTTTTTCCATTTGTTTTAAATTTCTTTCTTTAAATTCAATATTTATCCCTTACTTCTCATCATTATTTTTCACATACATTTTCTTCAGATCCATGATTGAAAAAATGAAATTGTTTAAAATAACTGAAAGAACAAAATTGATGCTTCTAATGCAAGCTGCAGCTACTGACCATAAAGATCAGTAATAATTAAAGATTTTTAGCTGCAGGAACATGAATCATATCTGATCCTGAAAAGGGATAAGATCAGAAAGGATGTAAACTCTTTCTAAAAATTTATGGTTTTAACATAATTTGAAACTAACCCAGAACCCAGGTAACATGAATTATTGGTCAATGTCATAAAAATGTTGGCCAATACTTTGAATGTCACAAGACACTGAATTTTGGACATTATCAATTTTGACCAACATAATGTAAAATTAAAATTTGAAATTGTTTACAAGAAAGCATTTAAAAGAGTTCTTTATATTGCTTATAAGAAAAATGTCACTCTAAAAAATGAAATTTAAAAAATTTGCCAGTTTTTTGTGAAATTCACTTTCTTGATTTATTTTCTAACCGTTATTAATAATGTGATACAATGTTGTAGAATTGTTGTTGTAGAATTATTGATGTTGTTCAATATTACATTTATCCTTTACGCCGCAATAACCTTTCACCGGTTCTTTGGTAGAACTATATGGCGGCAGACACAATTCACTATTCATATGGTATGCTCCAGAATTTTAGAACAGAGTGAATGCAAATTGATGAATAGAAAAGAGTCCTATTATTTGATTAGCTTAAAGGAATTTTATTTATTTTCTATTCCTTGCTGACTTTGTCAGAACAATACCCATTCTCAACATGACACAAAAATAAGAAAAAGCAAAATGGCTAAAAAAAAAATACTCGTTTTTTAAATGATGTGGGTGATCTCTCCCCCAATTTCGGCCAAAATGATGCCCACTCAACACTGCGCATGGCGAGGTCAGTAGAAAAATCCCGCCAGCAAGAACCCAAAATGATCGCCAAAATGTAGTGTGATTAGGAAGAACAGCCTAGGAATCTTATGGTGCCAAGCAATGCTCAAGCTGGACAAATGGTAAAAGATGGGGAGAGCAAAACGGCAACCTACGAATGGTCAGCGTGGGAAGATTCAAGGTGACTTGGACATGGACAAGTCCCATTCCATAAAATAAGGGGTCAGGAAGCCGGTAATTCCTGGCATTCCCTTTTAAATAGGATGTGGCTATACCACAAATTACACAAAAATGATATTATTTTTATAATATTCAGCAATATCTAATGATATTCATAAAAATAAATAATTTAATGCCAGTTAATGGTATATCTCACAACATTCAGCACAACACACAATACTACATTAGCTGAAAGTGAGCAGAAGTGAATCAGTTCTGCCCTACCATGAGTATACAGCTAATTGTAATTATTGCAGTTCTTCAGAAAGCTATGAAATAAGTAAAGTAGAACTGGTCTGTAATAGATGTTTGTTTTGACGGAAAATGCCGATACATATTTTAAGTGTACAGCTTCTATACAAATAGAAAAGCTCTACTGCAAGAAGTGAATGTAGTTTATATGGCAAAATTACTACATAGGGATCATTGCTAAATATATAAAAAAAAAAAAAATAATATTCAGGTATATTGGGGAAATACTGACAAACATTGTAACTATAAAAAAAAAGAAAATTATATATTTAAGGCTATCAGGGATATATTGACTGATATTACTAAATATCAAAAACTGATATTTAGGGACTTTCTTTTTTTTTTGGGGGGGGGGGGCTGATGTAGGCTAATATTATAATTTTTATATTGGTTGATATGGTTGTCGTAACTAGCAAGTGAAAGGCATCCTCTTTAATAAAACTACAGCACCTGCAAATAAGCACGCCTGAAAAATAACCAGCCAATTGCAAGATACTATTTAATGATATCCACTGCCCCATTTCCACTAAATTCCTGCTCAAAAACCACACAGAAAAAAAGGTAGTTATACAAGCTTAACTGTTTCTGTGATTCAGCTTAGAAGTAATTTGATTTGCACAAATAACTCTCAATTTTTTCATTTAAATTAATTAAAATTAAATAAATTATAACCAACCAACTACAAAATTTTTATTTAGCATTTCAAAAATTAAAATATTTATTTAAAGAATAAATATCATATAAAAATTTAATAAAATTATTGAGAAGAAAATGTAAAAACATAAAATCACTTTAAGATGTATTTACTACATTAAAAATTTATAACTGTAATGAAATTAAAATTATGTACACTTTACTTTTCTTCTTCAATAGGTTTCAGTTTCTTCCTCAACGAAGTTCATCCATATTTCAAATTTTTGTTCATAACTCAAAGCAACAAAGTTACTAACTAGTTGTAACTTGTATTTCAAGCACTCAAGAATCAAACTATTACTGTCTATAAACTTATACTACTTTCAAAGTAACATCATTACATAAATGATTGAATACTTTATGAAAACATGCTATTTTCTTTCGTTGATCATAATCAAAATGTATAATACATGATCCAGTTTATATACCTCCCTTTTTCATTACAACCATTCATGTATAGAAGTAATACAAAGGGTCAATATCTAAGAATGCAGCAGTTATTGATTCCTGAACTGAACTTTGCTTATGATATTTACACAGTTTAAAATACAAGTTCAGAAAAATTTAATAACTTTAAAATTTAAATGTTATTTACAATTAAATTTTTATTCTTATTTTTTAAAGATACACATCTTGAGAATAAGTATACAAAATATAGCTAAATGTCTTGAAACTAACGTTGCTTTAAAATATAAATAAACATTTAGGCATACAAAATACTTTTATTAGGTTTTTACTGCTCAAGTACTACACAACATATTGTTTAAATAATTCCTCTAAAATGCATAGTGAAGCAAATTTACTACTAAATATCTTCAATAAAAATATTATCCAAAGATTTGCAGAAGAATAAAAAATATTCCTATATTAGGAATGATCCTATAATGAACTATACTGAATGATGCATAATTTTGTAAATTCTAATAAGAGTTTTAAACTATACAAAAAATGTTAAAGTTTTTCTACTCAGTTATTTTATAAATTTTGCCAGACATTTACCAGTTTTCAAACTGCTTTGAAAAAATATTATTTGTTGGTAAAATGAATAATACCAGGGGATTTTAAATTAATTTGTTTTAATTTAAATTTCAATCTAAAAAAGCAAGGAATACATGATGATCTCTTTTTACAAGGTTTAGTTTAAATATTTATGCAGTTAGTTTAACTAAATGGTAAGATAACTAATGATAAAACACACACACACACATACACACACACACACACATATATATATATATATATATATATATATATATATATATATATATATATATATATATATATATATATATATATATATATATATATATATATATATATATATATATATATATATATATATATATATATATATATGGGAAAATCTATAGAGACATAGATTTATGTCTAGCCTAGTATGAAGTTAATATTTTACATTAATGTTTCATGTTTAAAAATTAAGATTGATCATTTTATATAGATCTTTTATACAATCTTTTACAGGTCAGTTCTCCTGTATACTAAGTCCATTAATACAATATCTATAACATATCATATTTGAAAAAACTAAAAATAATATAAATGCATATTTATTTAAATTTTTATTAGAACATAAAGTACTGAAAGATTTAAAAGCGTACATATTAATAAGACAAAAAAATATTCAGTTTTACCTTATTTATGCTTCCTGCTTCAAGCTTGTTTTTTAGAATCCAGTAACTTTTATATGCATCTAATAAGAAAGGGAACAGATAAGATTTCATGATGGGAAAATGGGAATAAAAATTGCGACGGATGAGAAGATTAAATTTTACCTTTTATCTCGGGTGGGGCCTTTTGAATATCATCCTATTTTCAGAATAAAAATCAATTAAAATGTATTTCATTCTATTTAAAGAGAAGGAATAGTGTAACAAAAATGTAGTAATAAAAGCCATCTAAGGTTACGCTAAGATAAAAGTTCAAAACATTATCATTTACAACTGCTTCAATAAATATATATATATATATATATATATATATATATATATATATATATATATAATCAAAATAAAAAAAGTTTTACATTTTAATTAACTAACTTTAGATGGCTTCTTTTGGTATGATTGTGCAAATTTTGATTCCCAGTTCTTAATCTTCACTTTTAGCTCTCTAAGAATTATTTCTTGCTTAGATTTTTCCATGATTGTATAAATTTATACTGTTGAAAAATGTTATGAAATGTTTGTTATAATTATGTTTGTTTACACATTTTCAGTAACCCGCGGAAAATTTCATTCAGTTAGCAGTTAAAGTGATACTGATGTCAAAACACAAAAACATGGGGTTGAATCGGTACGAGAGACGGTACAGGATGAATTCAATTAAAGACTTCCTCACTGACCCGATCGCTATCGCTATTTTTATATCAAGAGCACCTTTTTTTAAACCAAAAGTACCTAATGTACAGTCCATAGGCCAACACTGATCTGTGAGCACAACCCGTGTTTTTTTGGCATTGGTATTGTAATAAAACCAGTTTTGGGTATACACATAGTTATGTAAGAAACCTTAAACTAATATGGGTGACACTACATATGTTTCTCACAGTGTTCTGGAGCGCAATCTATTTGCGAGAATGACGCCACAGTTTGTAGGAAGATTAAACAAGGCGGGGGAAGAAGGATTCCGCGAAAAAACAAATGAGTTGCAAAAGTCACCACTAGGGGAAAATTGGCGCTGTGTTATAGAAAATAGAGTGTTAATAAATGCAAATCAATACGGAAATTACCTTTTATTTTGCATTCAAATGAGTTTCAATGTGGCTGCCGTTGTTGTGGACTACATATTGCATTCTGTGTACAGTATGCACAACAGCAGAAAGTAACATGTCTGCAAGAATCTCCCGTACAGTCCATGACAATACTTATCCACACACAGGCCCATCAGTACTGCAGCACTGATGGGCCCCCCATGGGGGATTGGTTTCTTGATTGGTCCCCATTGGATTCTTGAGGGACCCCATGGGGTCCCTCAAGGATCCAAGCTTGGCCCAATTTTATTTAATATTTATATTAGTGACATTCCTCATCACCCCAATACGACACTAGCCATGTTTGCGGACGATACGGCAATTCTTGCTAAGAATAATAATGTTAAATACATGCACAAATACCTTCAGCGCCACGTTAATATATTAGATCGTTGGTTTGATAGGTGGAGAATTAAAATTAACCCCTCTAAAACTAAAGCTATTTTCGTTAGTTTTAACAGGATTCCACCTCCCCCGATCTCGGTGTGTGGACAGTCGGTTTACTTCGAGAGGGAAGTTAAATATTTAGGAATATTTTTAGACAGTAGGTTAACTTGGAAAAGTAATACTAACTACACAATTGCAAAATTTTATAAAGCTAGGAAATCTATTGCCCACCTTCTGTACCATAATCAAATGGGAATGGGAAATAAAGTGTTATTATATAAGATGGTGCTTAGACCCATTCTCCTCTACGCAGCCCCGGTCTGGGGTTCGGCTTCCAACACTCAGATCCAGAGACTGCAAACTATTCAAAATAAAAACCCTTAGAATGATAATCAAAGCTCACAGGTATGTCAGAAATGACATTATTCATAACGCTCTTAATATCGAACCCATTCGGGACTTCATAGCAAAGCTATCCAATAACTTCTTTAATAATCTGAACAATATAAATAATGAAGAAATTTTCAACCTCCCCGATTATGATCCTGCAGAAAATCGGCGCAGGCCGAGAGCCACCACTTTATTATCAGGCATTCGCCCTCAGGTTTAAAATGTCAATTCTAATGTTGTAAATGTCATGCAAAAAAAAAAAAAAAAAAAAAAACAAAAAAAAAAAAAAAAAAAAAAAAATCCTTTGAAACTTTCTTATTTGATTTATGTAATTTATTGTATATCATCCAATCTCTTGTTTCTAATCTTGTCTTATACTATGTTATTTAACTGATTTTGTATTGTACTCACCCTTTGTAAAGAGAATATTCAGAGTGGAAGAAAAAAAAATATGGGCAATGTTTATATCCAATAGCAATAGCAATGTTTATATAATTGTATATCTTGTTTACTTTTATTCTGCGCTGTGTTGCCTATGTTCTTTTCTCTTTTCCTTCCCCTCTCCTCTTTCCTTTTCTATATATATATTATCCAAATATCAGCCAAAGGATTAGTTGTAATGTTGATCACATATATATGTCCAATACTGGGCATAAAGGGCCCTCAGCCCTAGGCGCCCCAAAATGTTCTTTCCAGTGTACAGTGTACAGTCCATGATATGTTGTCCTTCAACGTAGCCAGGTCCTGGACCACTCTTTGATAGACCTTGGACTTAAAGTAACCCCATAGCCAGAAGTCGCATATGGTGAGATCAGGCAAGTGAGCAGTTGGCCATGCAGTTGGAAAGTAGCGGCTAATGACTCTTTCTGTTGTGAATTTCTGTCGTAGCAGCTGTTGCACCCGTACAGCAACGTGTGGAGGGGTTCCATCTTGCATGAAAATGATTACCCCCAGGCATTGTCTTTGCTGAAGTGCCGGAATGACCAAGCTGTTCAACATGTGGCGATATTTCTCTTCCGTAACAGGTTTCCGGTCCTGTCGGGGTAATGTTCTCATAGAAAAATGGAACAACGATAAATGTAAGGGAATTGCTGTGGCTGCATGTGGTGATTTGTCATACCAAATTCGGCAGTTCTGGGTATTCACAGTTCCATTCAGGTAAAAGTGGGCCTCGTCTAACCATACCATTTTCCACCGTCAAGCATCATCCACCTCCATTCTGGCAAGAAAGGTGAGAGCAAAAGTCAATCGCTTATCATGGTCGGGGTACAGTAACTCCTATACGCGGCTGATCTTGTATGGATAGAAGTTGATAATCTTTCGTAAGATTTTCCCTACTGTACTGTAAGTCATATCCATATTCCGAGCTACTCCACGAGCTCTAGAGGTGGCAGCAATATTGTCTGGTCTTTTGTCGACAATCGCCGTGGCAACTGCTTCGATTGTATCCTGTATAACAGGTTTACATCCTTTGTCTGACTGAACCTTAAGAGAACCTGTTTTCTCAAACATCGCAACCATCACTTTTAGCCCATTAATCGACACAGGACCTTTACCTTTATGCATTATTTGTGCTTTCTAAAAGCACGAAGAGCGACTGAGGCGTTGCACTGGTTGAGATAAAAGAATTTGACCAGTAAAGCACGCTCGACCAAAGAAAGAGACATTTTTGAGCGAGATTTGCAAGAACTAACCGTTCTCCTTTCTCCTAATACTTAAATAAATTTAGTTCACAACTACAATTCAAAACGACATGCCTTTATTTCAAATAACCATCGAACTCTGTTTACAAAGAAGTGTTGCCACTTTTACCATACTAAACTATGCATGAAATATCAAGTCAGGTTTATTTCTAACAATCCTCCCACCTTTTGATTAATGAAATGTACTTAATCAAAACAAAAAAATCTTAAACTTAGTTATCAAATACAAAATTATCGAAAAAAATATGAAGGCCATAAAATAAAATCAGGTTTTTAAAGTTCTACACTAAAAGGAATTAAGTAGAATTCATGTGAGGAATCTTAACGGAATTTTAATTCGCCGTCCTCTTCTAGTCATTACAGTCTTAAAGTCCTCTGACAAATCAGGAGCTAAGTTGTTTTTGTCTTTCTCAGTTTTATTTTTCTCCAAAGATGAAGATATCTCGAAGGTATCTCAGCTCAACGAGCATAGATGTAGCCCCCATTAAATCAACAAATCCCGAAGACTTTACAAGAGGAGTGGTATGGGTAAAATAGCCACTGGAAAATAATACCTTTTAGTTGTTTTATATTCTGTTCGTTGTCATTTTTCTGCTTACTGTTAGAAATCTGCAGATTAGAGAGCCTGACCCAGGTAATCCAGTTGAACCATCGCCTTGTATGCTTTGTATATGCTGGGATACTCTGTATATTTGATAACGAAATTTGGTTGATTTTAGGACAAATAAACAAAATCTAGATATACACTTGACAAACAAATCTGGTTAAATTTAAGTAATTTTGATAAAATCTGGATGTACGTTTTACGTCCAATCTGGTTGATTTTACGTAATATGGATAAAATCTGGATGTACATTTTACATCCAAATCTAGTTGATTTTTACGTATCATGTAGTTACATATAAGGCTATTTGACGTAGCAAGTTATGGCATTTGCACACAATATCTACGTAATCGGAATCAGTTTTGGATGTTATACAGTTAAATATTTGGACGAATTTACGTAACTTTCAACCCAATCGGGATGAAATGTGTTATAAGGAATTGAACAAAAAGTTAATCCTGCTTGGATTGTTTCACAACTACCTTAGTATTAACGAATTATGGGTTCTATCTATGGCCTCTATACCTATAAAATATTTGTCCAGGGAAAACCAATTTGCTCTGAACATAAAATATGGATGATGTGCTCTAACGGTTATATATATTTATACAGGAAAGTAGTCAAGTGAAAATATCTCCTCTTTGTACTCGAGTTGTAAATATTCTTCTGATTGTTGTTTCAAACCCTCTTCATGTAGAAATATTTTTTATAACTTTTTTACTACTGAGAGATTTTACTTACTGATTTGAGTAAGGATATTGCTGATAGCAATATAAAAACTATTAGAGCTATCCATGAACTTCGTACAAAAATGTCCATTGATGCTCTCAAAAGAGATGAAAATCTAGAAAAAGATTAATTTGATTATCAGTGTGATGGATCGGTATATTTTATGCCGCTAGGATAACAATTCTGTGGAGATTGTTTCTTCAAATTTTTATATCATCTCCCAATGCAGTTAACGAAAAGATATTCAAGCAAGCAAAGAAAAAAAGGGACATACAACCATCAAATTTAATACATAAATATAATGCTAGAATGGGAGAAGTTGGCCTTCTAGTTAAATGTTAGGCATCTACCGCCCAAGGCTTCGAAATAAGAAATGGTGGTGGAATTTATTTGTTAAAGCTTTAAAAATGGTTATTATAACTGGTTGTCTTTTACATTCAGTAACGCATGAAAAAATAACAGACTCATTTGGAGTTTCACCAACAAGTCATAACTGGTCTTCTGAGTATTGTACCAAAGAAAGTTGGACCTCAACCAGGACCCAAAATTCACCTTTCTATATCAAGAGAAAAAGTGATTGCCCCTTGTACAAACAGCACAAGGTGTGCACAGTGCATATTAAATGCAAGATAGGTTGCAATGAATTTAAAAAAAATTACATTTCAATTGTTGTCCAGTGAGTCATGAAATAAAGTATAAACTGAATTTTTTTATATTTTGTTAAAGAAAAAAGTATATTGAGAAATATAGTTTATCTTGTTTGAGAGAAAAGTATATTACAGTTATATATTTTAAACTTTATCGATATGTGTGCTTATATATAAATTTTTTTTTTTAATTTATTCTAATTATTTCTCTTATTATCTAATACTTAATATATATACATTATATTCAATTTGTGAATCCAGTGTATAGACACGGTGGCCAATATTCCTAATTAGTAACATCATAAAAATCGAAAAATCTTTTTCACAATTAAATGACTGACATACCTTAACAGATGCATTAAAAAGCAAAATATACAGATATACAGATTATATATATATATATATATATATATATATATATATATATATATATATATATATATATATATATATATATATATATATATATATATATTAAAAATATAACTGGATATAAATTTGGTTTGTAAAAGGTCAAATGAAATGCAGTATTTTTAAAAAATTAAAGTAATTTACTTCATCTATTAGAATCCAAAAGTTATTCTAGGTTCTGAACAGCGTGCTTTAAACACAGTCGCTTGTAAAATTCGATTCTTCTGTCTAGCTGGGGTTGGTGTTCCAAAAATATATTGTTCTTTTAGTATTCGTATCTTAAGTTTTAGTAAAGTCAGTCCCCCCGAAATGTCTTGATGGTCCACTGGTCGATCAAGATCGACCAAATACCCATTCTTTCTATAGAAACTCCTCACACAATTTCGTTACATCAGCATATTGCAATTTTCCCACAGGGACTTTTCACATAACTTTTCTTTCCCGCTCTACTTTAAATTTGTTTCTTATTTTTTAGTGCATTTTTGAATCGTTTTTATTTTGTTAAATAAAACTAATTTTTAAAAAATACTTTTATACATTTATTTTATTGTAAAAAGATATATAGTAATCTTTTTAAGTTAGAACCACACAGATACTGCTAATAAGGATCACAAAGATACTGTTAATAAAAAGGCTTATGGCCGTTCTTTCTAAAGAAATTTAGATTTTGTGTGTTTGTTTTCACTAACAATCTCAAAAAATCAAACAAATATTTAGAAAAAACTATAAAAATCTAAGAAAAAAGTTTAAATATTTCTTTAAAATGTAAGAAAAAACTTTAAAACTGTGTATAATGGATATCACATCGATTGTTTATACTTTTTTCTCAAGTTTAATATGACATTTTCCCATTGGTCGTCCTTCTCGTTTCTGATTGGCTGTCCTGCTACCGCCAGGATCTGAGGTAGATTTATCAAAACCAACCCTTTCTGCAAAGAGATTTCGACGAGAGTGGATGGCGGCAAAAATATCATGCTTTTCTATTCCTAAACTCTCTCCTGTTTAGTTTTTGTGTCATGGACTCACATATCCACCCTTATCTTTCCTTTCTCGTATTTTTCTCGCTTGCTGCTATTCATGCTCACTGAAAGAAATTCAATGACCTGCTCGGTTCATAGATTTCTGTTGACTCACTTACTGAAGGTTAAAATTTATTAGACTTATATTTGCAGTACTAAGAGATATTTGTTTTAAGTGCATTTCTGATATGAAACAAAAACTTTCCTAATATCTTAAAAATGGCTGGTATTTAATAATTCAGAACTTAAAAGTGGTCAAATCTTAAATGGTGTATATTTCAGAGTAGTTAGGGTTCAGAAGCGAAAATTGATCTAACAGTTGGAAAAGAACTCAGTCATCAATAACATTAATATATATTTTCTTATTAATAAGTTGGAATTTATGAAAAAATACTTCTTATCGTCATATCTCGAATGGTATTTACAAACATTGAGATATACTCATGTATAAGTTTATGTAAAAAGTGAAACGATGGAATACTCGAAATAATAACAAAAGAAAGACAATGATAATCTCTTATGAAAGAAAAAAAATCCAATTTATTTTTCTAAAACTAATATATCTCCTTCGTCGGACGATGAAAAATCAGATTCCACCGCAGCCCTAGCAGGTTCTCTCCAGCAAATTTCATTTTTAAATGGCTCATTAGTCCACGACGAACGGTTCGGGCAGTCCTTCTTCTCGAAACAAGTTACTCTCGTGCCTGCCCTACATTTACAGCTGCCCATCCATTCGATATCCCATAAACATCCACAGTAAGTTGAGTGACCGCAACACAAACAATTTGACTTTTTGGGGTCACATGGAACATCATATCCCATGCAGCTAAGGAAAGAAAAGAAATACATTTATTGAATTTATCTAATATGTCAAATGGGTAAAATTTCACTGCACTCACTTTTCATAACAAACTTTAAATGAACTTCACTTTTTCATAGAATAAAAATCTTTCTACACCAAGATGAATTTCAATAAAAAAAATAGTGTTCTCCGATCAATTTTATCGAGTACTTCCATGTAAAGGCATTATCAATCTTTACATGTTGAAAAATTAACAGAATCAGTTTACGATTTTTTCCGATAAAGGACACGCGTATTTCACGCGTGATAACGAAAAATTATCAACCGATTTACTTCGGTTCTGGTTGAGTTGCGGTATGCTTTTCTTTAACTGATTAAATATTTTTAGCCATCACACGAGAAATCATCGCATTTTTCATCGGGAAAAGGATTTGCAAGCTTTCTCAATATGTACATGACGTGTGATAAGGTCATAAGAATATTTATTACTTATAACTTGTGGCAAAAATGATAGGGAACATAAGGTTGTTTTCGTTTAAAACATTCAGATGCAATCGAATGTTCTCTAATCTCATCCATGTAAATTCCATGGAAGTGTACAAAAGGTCTCCTTTTCTGACGGTCTGTCTAAACAGCAATAATGATCACAAAATATAAGTTTGGGGTGATTCACAGATTACTGCAGAGAAGCATCTTTACTCGACGGGAAAGGTTCAGGAGTATGGATCGGGGATTTAGAATGATTTAAGTGACAACAACAAAAATCAACAAACCACAATCCAAGCTGTTTTTTTTCCTCTCATCCGCTCTCAGTTAGCTCAGGGATGAAAGCAACGATTTTTTTTGTCTTTAAGGTTAAAATTTCTATTTTTAAACTTGGAATACCAACCACGAGAGGTTCTCAGTTTTAAACTTCAAATCACGAACGCTTTTATCATCTATGGCACTCTCTCCATACACAGAACAAATGTCGAGTGTGGCTTTAATCCTGATTAAGAGCAAAAATTAAGGAAGTGTCACAAATGTTCATTTGGTAGAGACGTAATGTACGAGGTTTTTGTCGCCACATTTGGTGATAGTGGTACAAGTACGTTCCCTCTGACGTTAAACGTGACACTCGTGGTTTCTGACGTCAATACCGCCACTTTTCGACCATTTCATATAGCGCTTTGTCAGTTCGTTCAATGTAGCCGTCGGTGTCGTTTGGGTTAGCAGGTAGGCAGGTTATATCGTCGGTCTGCTTTCGCGTCAGTTAAAAAATACAAAGAGATTTTGCAGTCTGATGAAGGATTCATTTTTCACTTCAGAATCCACGTGCTTAGGGATGATGAGTTACCGAGTTCGAGGTTTTAACTTTTTTTTTTTTTGGGGGGGGGGTTATAGGAAGGATTTGTTTCAAAGTTTTCTCAGACAGGTTGGTTTACTTAAAAGTAACTTAACTTCCGAAATGTAAAGAACTTATAAAAGTTAAACCGGAACAACGTGTTTGCGATTGGTTTGTTCAGACTTGTAGCAATATGGTTAAAGGTAAAGTTTGTGGTGCTACACGATCAACTCGGGAGGGTTCAAAGTTTTAATAAACGAAGATTAGGGAGGGAATTTTGCTTTGGACTTATCATATTGTTTTGGGGGCTAGTTCAAAAATTTTACTGCAGGAGTTATAGTTTTCTGAGCACACAATCGCAGATTGTGGCTTGGTTTGGTTTTGGAGCGCTACGGTCTACTGTTTTGCACACAATGGCTAATGAGACCGGGACCTACTGCATAAAGCCGATTCCGAACGGCTACGAACATCCATGCCATAGTGGGATTCGAACCCACGAACTCCGGTTCCGACGATCAGCGCCCTAACCAATCGGCCAGCGTTCGGCTTCGCAGATTGTGGCAATTTTTTAGATAAAAGAAGTTTGATTTTATTGAAATTCGCTCTGAAAAAATTGGTGAGGTAGGAAGATTGTCGAGGTAGATAAATCAAAATTTAGCAAAAGGAAATATAATCAGATTCATAAAGTTGAGGGTAATTGGGTTTTTGGTGGAACAGAGCACGATACCGGTAGGTTATATTTAGTAGCTGTTCACGATAGGACGCAGGAAACATTAGTGGGGTTTTAGAGCAGTAAGCTACTATTTATTCTTATGGGTGGGCATTGTATAAGGTTCTAGATAAAAATTATTGACCATATTACCGTTAACCATAGCATTTCTTTTGTCGATCCCGATACAAAATGTCACACAAACACAATAGAAAGCACGTGGCGTCACGTCAAGAGTAAATAACCACAATCAATAGACAGGGCAAATTTCAATTATATTTGGCACAATATATGTTCGAAAAATCGTGTGCTTGGAAGTACGAGGACCCTTTCAATTAGCTTGTACAAATTATTTCTGACACCAAACTGGGAAGGATTTAAGATGGATATAACTAAACCTAGACAAAGAAAAAACATTGCTTAATGTGCTTTAATATCTAAAATAAAAATAACTAAAAAACTACTAGAACAATAAAAAAACTAAAAACAAAAAAAATTAATAAAGACAAAAATTGAAAAAAAGCAATATTGCAAAATCTTAAAAAAAAGTTGAAAATCGAAAAAAAAGACATTTTTAAAAAGGACAAAAAAGGGGCGTTATTTTTGATTTGAAGTTGGGTAGGGGTGGGGGGGATTACGTATCACTAGCATGCTTTCACCGCATACTGTTGGGCCCCAAATCTCTTCTTTTCCTTATAACATTTGAGCTTTTAAAGTGATTGTATAAAACTATTGTTTAAAAATGATTGTATTTAATGTGTTTTGTTGAAAAAATGCAGAAGGGTTATCCCCAATATTTTAATATTATTATGTTTTATTGTTAAAATAATATGTATTAAAATTTATGTTTCGTGTATGTTAAAATTCTATAAAACGGTTTTAAAATGTCGGAAAAATACTATAATTTTTGTTTCTGCTGGGTAAAGTTTGTAGAAAAAAATTAAGGTAGGTAAATAGCAATTAAAAAAAAAACCACATCACGGCCACCATGGCTTTTTTTTCCGATATTTTGCCATTTTCTGTTGGTCGAAAAAAAATGGCGGATGGGACCGGAATGTTACATGCATCTATTCCGGTCATATTCCTTAACTTGTCATTTCATTTTAATGATCTGAAAATTAATATAAATTGACTCAAACAACAACAAACAAACAAACAAACAAACAAACAAAAAAGACATAGATCAGTAGGACAAAACATTCTCTTCCGAATGATCATAAAATTTATGCTAAAAACATTTAATAACATGCAGAATGTTAAAAAAACAGTGGTGGTAGCTTAGTTATCAGCTTAATATGTTTTGTAGCCTCCCCACTATGGCCAATTGTTCACCACTTCCTGATGGTGACTTTAGACGATGGTTTACGAGTTGCACTGGGCCACTAAATGTGCCTAGCGCGTGGATTAGTCCATAGAGTCTACTGCGCACTTTAGTTGCTCATATGGCTACGTTTGATCTTCGGGAAAAAAAACTGCTTCCGAAGCCATCCACTACCAAGGCCATTTTATCGTCTGCCATCGCCGATAAGCCATAGCCCCTCCAGACGGTGGTAATGGCTTGCAGTGGACCATAGTATGGAGGGGCTTTTAGGTAGTGATCGCTGATGTGGTGTTCGTCATTTTTATTAAATAGATTAATTATTTTTGAAAAATTATTGGAAGTGGATGGTGGTCACATATGACTTATTTTAAGATAAATACACCCAAAACGTTTAAATTTCTCTACAGGGCACGAAGTAGTAAAAATTCTGTTATGAAAGTTAGAAAAATTGAAGTGAAAGTAAAAATCCTCGTCGCAAACAGAATGAAATCATTTAAGCTTTGGTTTCATTTATTTAGACCGAAAGTAAAGGTTATCCATTGTTGCTATGTTTAACACGTTAACTGCCATGGGAGTCCGGTTACCAGCGACGCAGAAAATAATAAAAAAGTACATAATTATAGTAAATATGGATACTGATAAATTTTTCAATAATACCACTGTGATTATAATGGTTTGAAGAAATGAATGTAATATAGAACATACAAAAATAATTTTATTAGTACATGAAAAATATACATTTTATCAGTGGATATCGCGATGAGTTAGATTGAAACATTCAAGGCAAAGAAAAAAGAAATCAATGCAATCGGAACAATATGTCACCACTTTTTTAGTCAAATTCTTTGCTCTAGTTCTTCCTAGCTGCTTTAAATGCTAGAAAATGAGAGTAATTATTTAGCAATCGAGGCACGATTGTTTGAAAAAATAAAGAACAA
>CM063501.1:167088502-167091002 GCA_032207245.1 Pardosa pseudoannulata
CACATGGCCATTCTATATTATACACTATAGCAAAATAATAAACAGAAATAATAAACGTTGGAATTCAGTCGGCCTATCGTAGTATTACGTTGGAATTCAGTTAGTCCATCATAGTATATCGTTGGCATTATGTAAACAAAAACCATTAGCCAACCGTTGGCCAACATGCCATATCAACGTTGGCCCAACGTAACGTTGCTAGCTGGGAAGAGAGCACACCTGGGAACTCCTATAGAGTTCCATAAGACGCAATGTAGATATTTTTCGACATCTTATAGGGGTGCGTGTTTTTATGAGGTATTACATACGTCTAATAGAGATCGGCGTGTTGTTTCGGTGTATTTTGTATATTGTAACGAATTCTCGTTACATTAAATTTCCAGACACCGACTTATCTACTACCGCGAGAAAAATCGGCATAAGGTAGAAATAGTACACGTGCCTTTTGTGAACACTTGAACTGAGCTCATTGTTACCTAGTGAAATGACATTGTTTCGTGCAGAATAGGATGCTGAATAGAGGATTGTTAACACTGAGGACCATCTCAATCATTCTGTCTGAGAAATTCATTAGGATGCTGGTGAAGTGTTTCCAGTGTTAGTTTCAATGGCATCCCGACGAAAGAGTCTCACACGACAGAAATCCTCTACACTGTAAGGGAAGCAGCAATACTTTCCTACATTGTTCTCCTAAGGTTTGTCCAGAGACATCGATTAATGATCGGTCAGATTGCTCCAGATTACTGCAAACTCCCCTTGGAACCGGGCTTACACCTGTCCGGCTAGAACAAGTTTACAAGCGGTGTCCTCACCAGGTCATCAATCAGATGTTCGATGAGCTGAGATGGACGTTTGCAGTCACACGACGATATAAAAAGACCGAAGTTCATGGCCCAAGGCGATTTTTTTGACCTATCGAGTCTCCTGTGAACTCATCGGCTGAGAGCATCGAGGCGAGTGACCGAGAGTGTCCTCCCCCCCCCTTTTCTCTCTAACCGATTAGGAAGTTGATTCCTGTAACGATCATCATTTTATTTGTAGATATTCATCGTTTTCATCTGTCTTCATCATGACTTCAACATTGTGTTTCTAATAAAGATCTTTAGTCTGTACGCAGGCCTTCGCTATCCTTTTTCGAGCTCAATTAAGGATCAAGACGCTACAATATGTATTTGCGTATATTTCGATATGTGTGAATTTCTTTAAAGATGTCGTAGCATGAAATAGAACAACAAATCCTCTAGAATGCTACTTTTTAAAAATTTTAATCTGTTCAATATTCTTACTTTCCTTTGAAAAAAAGAGTATAGCAAAAATTTCTCGTAAATAATTTTAAATTAATTATGTTCTTGATTTTTTTTAATAAAAGTCTGTTATAGCATCCTAAAAATTTTTCTGCTCTATCACATGGTATAATTCTTTTACATTATTCTTATAACGCGAGACAGCTAGAAACAATTTTACCTTTTTCGTAGATTAATATTGTGCGAAAAGAATCCAATACGTTAGGTATACACCAACTTTAAGGGGATATAGTTCATAAGTCTTCGTGATAACAGCCATTATTCGTTTCATCATAAACAAAAAAATTCTGTTTTTTTTTTCTTTTTTTCTTTCATTACGAATGAAATTTTTATAAACACTGTAATAGAGCTTTAATAAAGCTCTAGCTATATAAAAAAAGTTTTGTCAATTCATTTTTAAAACATAAAAAAAATGTACATTGTTAAACATAAAAAAACGTACACCAGATTTAGATTCTAGCAAGATACTTTTTTAAATATTAGGAAACTAAATTTTTATAAAATTGAATTAGTTTAATTCTCTAAACTTAAAACTTTTAAGGCATCAAACATTTAAAAATTTTTAATTGAAAAAAAATTATAATGCTGTAAAATGAAATACATTGGTCATATTGATATAACTGAGGTTCACACAATATAAACAGATGATTGGCTTTTATTTGATATAAAAAGGTTAAAGGTATTTTATTAAATATATTTCTTTCTAAAATAAAACTGAATTAATTTGTAAAGATACACTCTTAAGAATCTAGGAAAATTTTATTCTAAAAAGGGCAGAACATTTTATTTTATATTGAACTGAAAACAGCCTGTTTAGAATGACCGTTGGAGTAAATTCGATTCCAAGCCAAGTCTATTTTTTGTAAAATACAGTTATATTATCTATTTATCTCTCTCTCTCTCTCTCTCTCTCTCTCTCTCTCTCTATATATATATATATATATATATATATATATATATATATATATATATATATATATATATATATATATATATATATATATATATATATGTATATATATACATACATATATATATACATATATATATATACATACATATATATACATATATATATATATATATATATATATATATATATATATATATATATATATATATATATATATATATATATATATATATATATATATATATATATATATATATATATATATACAAAATAAAGAGTAACT
>CM063501.1:167098502-167217624 GCA_032207245.1 Pardosa pseudoannulata
TTTTTGTTCTGAACCTTTCAAAAACTGAACATTTTGAAATTAAACTATCAATATCATCAGTCATACCTATCCAATACAAGAGTTGTCTAACTCTTAATTTGCACTTCAATAATTCGGCTTGCTTTCTACACAATTCTGTAGCTCTACAGATATCAATAGTCTTCTCGAGGGTCTAATCTCTTTCTCGTAATAACCTTTCTTGCAATAGTTTGTAAGAAACACCAAGGACAATGAGATATCTAATGACACTTTAACTTTGATCTCCATACTCCCATATTTTTTTAGAGCTTTTTTATAGTTCCGTTACAAATTAGTCGATGTCAAGTCGATCACACGACGATGACACGTCGATGTCTCGTCGATTCTTCATTGTCGTCACACTGTTCTTGATAGCGAGTAAATATATATCTTCTCGCATTAGAAAAGTCTTCAAATGCTTTGAAAACTGCTGCGAAATTATTCTTTTGATCGGTAGATAGTTGAAATGCATTAAACAATTCTACTGCTCCCTCACCAACACAATTAAGAAAATCGCCACTTTCACATTATCTGGCTTTTTAGCATCATTTCCGGCCTTTAGAAATATTTCGAAATTCTGTTTAAACTTTCGACACTCCTAGGCCACATTTCCAGTCAAATTTAAACACTTAGATGTTCTAAGATACGTATCCATTATTTTAAAGCGTATTATTATTTTAAAAGTTCCACCACAACTACCCTTGTTATATCTCGTAAATTTATTAACGTACAAAGTTACAGTTACAATAAAAGCAGACGTACAGATTCTCAAACACAGTTATATACAACAGCGCCCTACCCATTCGGCCATCGTTCGGCTTCTTAAGGAGATACTAAAGTAAAATTAAAGAAATATTTATTATACGGTCTTACTTTTAAAAAATACAGAAGTTACCTTTTTGTTTTTTTTTCTTCCTTCTTCATTGTAGTGCATATTTTTCACATCGATATTCTTATATACAGTAATTTTTCATAGAAAAACTTATTATTTTTAAATTTATTCATCTCTATTAGTTTAAATGTATTCATCTCTATTGGTCACAGAATACCTGGTACTGCAGCAAAGTTTTATTTTGTCCAAATTGTATCGTTTTCGCTAAGTAGAAGGGGGTTTGGAGCGCTACGGTCTACTGTTTTGCAATACGAAGGCTAATGAGACAGGGATCTACTTCCTAAAACAGATTCCGAACCCTACGAAGACCCATGCCAGTAATGGGATTCGAACCCGCGAACTCCAGTACGCAAGATCAGTGCTCTACCCATTCAATCATCGTTTGGCAAGAGGAGGGAGGAAAAAGAGTTCTATTTGCGAAAATGGACAGAAGCAAGTGAAATTTCTAAATTAAATCCGCGTCTAAATCATAGGTTCTCAACGGAAGTGTAAACGACCCTCCAGTGACCGCTGAAGCCTTGCAGGGCGGTGGTAACTACAGTAAAACCTCCAAAGTTGACCACCTCTCTATGTTGACGGAAATTTATTAGTTTGAATGGTCATAACGCATTTTCAATGGCGATTGACCTCTCTATGTTGACCACCTCCGTAAGTTGTATGTTGACCAATTTTTAGTAGGTTCTCCTCTCTGTAACTTGACCACTGATGTTTTCTTGAATTAGATTTTTCCTCCAGCTGTTCTCCACCTGGTTTCCAGGAATTTCCTTATCAGTCAATCGGATTATCTGGCAAACACTCGCCATCCCCCCCCCCTCTTTGGTGCCCCATTCATTGTTCACTTCCAGTATGGTACTATGGGAGAGAAATACCAGAGATTATACAGCCTTTTGTTAAGGAGAAATGATATTTTAGCCCTTTGCATGCTTTCATTTCTTGGATTGGCTGTAATTGCTGAAATCTGTCGAAAAAGGTCAGGAGAGTGGGATATGTGTGTAGCGGTGTAGCATTGAACGAACTACGCAGAATTGGAAAACAAAGTGTATCGCATGTGAAACAAGTTCTGTTCTTTTTTTCTGGACATCGCGTCGTGGCAGTACCAGCCGCTTATTTGCGAATTTTTATTAAAAATGGAGCAAAGAAAAGCTCTAAATAACTTAAAGGAGAAAGTGGATCTTCTTAATTTTCTAGAAAGCAGCAGCCAAAGAAAGACAGCAGAAAAAATTGATGTGAGTAAGACAACTGTGAGCAACATTTTAAAACGCAAGGAAGACTGTGAATGAAGCCACATTTCGTTGGTTTACAGAGATGAGATCAATTAATGCAAGAATATCGGGATCTATGCTTCAGGAAGTAGCAAAAAAATTTGCAAAAGAATTCGAAATTGAGGAATTCCAAGCGTCAGCAGGTTGGTTCAAAAAATTCAAACTACGATACGAGATTTCTCAAAAAGTTTTGTGTGAGGAATCAAATAAGGTTTTAGATGAAATGGTGGAGAAGTTTATTAAAAAATTCCCAGAGTTTGCTAAAGGTTTTAAAGATGAGGACATCTTTAATGCTGATGAATGCGGTCTCTTCTTTAAAGCAATTCCTGATAGAAGTCTAGTAATGAAGGGTGACTCTTGCAAAAGAGGAAAACTTTCAAAACAGCGTTTTACTGTTCTTCTATGTGCTAGTATGACAGGAGAAAAATTGAAGCCTATGGTGATCGGCAAAACCACGAAACCTCTTGCATTTAAAAATGTAAAACCTGATGACCTTCCTGTTTTTTGGAGAGCGAATAATCCGCTTGGATGACCAGTGCTTTATTCGAAGAGTGGGTTAGAGGAATTGACTCAGAAATAAGGAATAAGAAGTGGTCTATTCTACTTACCGTGGATAACTGCCCCAGCTACCCAAAATTGAATAACCTCACAAATGTGAAGCTAAAATATTTGCCTCCAAACATAAATTCGAAAACACAACCTTTAGATCAATACATTATTCAGTCCTGCAAAGTGCACTACAGAACTCAACTTCTGGAAAGGGTGATCATGAAAGCACAAACCTGTGGTCCTTCTGCGTTGGCATCATCAACAGCTGCGTTAGTAAATGCTTTGAATGCTGTTCATTGGATTAATTCTGCGTGGAATAAAGTTACACAAACCACGATTAAGAACTGCTACAAGAAAGTTGGATTTATTACAGCTACAACATCGGTGCAAGAGGATGAGCTTCCTCTATCTCCCTTACCAGTTTTTGATGGAGTTAATTTTGAAGATTATGTTACCATGGACGATGAGTTAGTAACATGAGTTGAACCAGACCCAGAGGCAATCTTCAGTGAGATACTCTCTGGGACTAAGCACAGCGAGGACTCTAAGGTACGAGAAACGGCTGACTCTGAAGGAAGACGATGTAAAGCGCATTATATTGTACTATAGTAAATATTTTTAAAAAATTCCCTAAGTTGACCACCTCCGTATATTGACCACTTAGTTACAGTCCCTTAAGTGGTCAACTTATGGAGGTTCTACTGTAGTTCAAAGTGAAATGAGCGGGGGGCGTTAAGTCCGTCAAGTATGCGTGTATTGCTGCAAGTTACACCCACCAATAAATTGACTTTAAAGATAGATATGCTCGCCACCTCCTCGGTATTCTAGAATTTCATCTAAAGTTAAAAAAAAATGGGAATCCTTGGCCTATAAGGAACTGAGGGGTTAACGCAAGTGAATCTCACACGACACTTCAGCGAATGTCGAATGCATGAGGCTTCGTAGCAGATAGCTGGTTTTTGTATCAAATCTGATAACAGTGAGTCAACGACAGAGACTGGAATTTGAACAACGGTATTGCAACTGAGCATCTACTGACTGACAGAAGGTGACTATAAGCGATAGATCCCGTTTTTTGATCCACCAGATGGATAGACGTTGGCATGTATGGCTTGAAACGCCAGAAAAGAAACTCTCTGAAACAGTTACCGGAGAAGGCAGCATTGTGATCTTTGTTTTGGAAGCATTATGTTTTTGTAGAATTTTCTGGATGCACTCTGTAAGGAATTCGGACCCCACGACCAGCGTTCAGCATATATGTGCCTTTCTTGATATCTGTAAAATCACCCCCTTTAACCCCTTCCACCCGGCATTCCTTGGGAAGATAGGAGCTGGCAAGAAGATCAGCAAGAGGGCAGTTGGATTCGAGCCTGCGACTTGGAGACATCTCTCCCTTCCTCGGGGCGAGGGGGTCAGCATACTCGAATCTTGATCCCTGCTGAAAAGAGAAGTCCTCTCTTCCAGATGTACTGCCGGCCTGCAAAAACACAATCAAGCGGATCCGATAAAACCTTATCAGCTCCCCTTAGCTGACCAGCTACTATTTCCCCAAGGAACGCCGGGAGGAAGGGGTCAAAGGGGAAGAATTTACAGATGCCAAATAAGGCACACATATGCTGAACACTGGTCGTGAGGTCCAAATTCCTTACACACTCCTCATTGTGAATGGCACTGCTCATCAAAGTTGTATATAACTATCTTACTCGACTATGTCCACTCATAGATGTGGTGACTTTTCCCCAGGAAGATGTCATCTAACTGAAGGATAATGCAACGTATCATACAGCTCTATCTTCATGAATTGCAGATCATGGGGATGACTTTACCTTCTTACTGTGACGTCGCGACATCCATTAGCTTTACAAAGAGGTTTTGTTAAAACCTAAGTCAAGGCGACATTCTGTCTGGAAAATTGATACTAAACTACAAAGGGTTTTTAATTGTTTAAGCGATTAAAAAATTTCCTGGGTAATAAAAGCTGAAAATGTAATAATTATTCTCAAGGTTTTGTTTGGAGCGCTACAGTTTTTTTTTTCAACACTAAAGTTACCGAGACCTACTGCTTAAATCCAGTTCCGAACGGCTACTAACGTCCATGCACAGTGGGATTAGAACCCATGACGTCTGGTTCCGAAGATCAGCGTCTTAACCCTTCAGCCATCGTTCAGCCCAATCTTAAGGAGTTCATGTTTAAGTTATAATGCATTAACAAAAATAAAATTTGCTATAAAGGCGCCATTTGTTAAATAAAAACCTCTGCAAATTGGAGACAAACAGTAAAACTACGTATTCGTGTATCAGTTCGCCTCATGATCGTGACGTCACAGAGCAGTGCTCTGGCATTTTCTCTCTACGATACCGGACCAACTCGATCGGGTTTGTCGCTTCATGTATCTGATACACACTGGACTTGTGATTCGGACAAAAAACTGGTTCAACTGAATCACTGGCAATTTTTTTTTTTTCAAATTTTTGGTCCCTTCAAATTTTGTTTTCTTAATTCCTTATTCGTTAATAATGGTATGTTTGCCGGTTTTTTGGCCTTTAAACCCCCCTCTATTTTTATAATAGACGTAGCACTGTTTTTGAAGAAATTCTTTTGCGAGACAATTTTTCTAAATACCTCCTGAATTCTGAACATGTTACGAATCGATTTTTCAAACACAGTTTTTTTTATACTTGTGATCATCTCGTTCGGATGTACTACCCAGAGCCTAATTTCCTGTTTAAAATGCCAAAGTTTATTAAAACCGACTCACCGATGACTCATTAATCTTTAACTATTTTACTATCAGGCGCATTGAAATATTTTTGCTTACCATATTAAAATTAATACATTTTGGGAACATACATGTATAAATGCCTTCTCCCCAAAGTTGCTATTTTTTCTTGTGCTTGCTTATTTGTTTGGGTTTACGAAAATATTTTAAAGATTACTAAATTTATAAATTTAGGTTAGTAAAATTTACTTAAAATTATAATTTTAATTAATAATTAATTCAAACCAAACCGAAAATTTAATTTAAAAATAGTTAAAATTTTTCTTTTTAATTAAAAATTAATGAAAATTATACATTTTGAATAAATATTAGTAACCTATCTTTATAAATATATAAATCTATAAATATATTATCAATCCAAAACAGATAAACAGTAAAGAGGTGGACGATTTTTAAGCATTTTTATTTATACCAGGAATGTTGTTATATGGTTTCAGAAACATATCGGAATAACGATGTACATAACTACGCAATGATGATATAACATATAGGTAACATCTACTTTACAAATTTGCAAAAAGCTTTCGTTGATAATTTGTACATACGTTTCCAATGTTATGTTATAATCACGTACTTTTTGCCGTAACCGAGGGGAAACTGATGCCTTATATTGACATTGCGAATCGGATCTGAACATTTCAAATATTTCAATCATGTGTTTGCAACGTATATGATACATAGTGTGATAGATGTGTTTTTAATTGATTAATTCATGTTATTTTATAAATAGGATTGAAATTATGAATTTCTCAACTGGTGGATTTTTTATCAGAAAATTTGGCAAAATTTCAAGTATAATGGAGAAGATTACGCACTAAAATTGGTATTTTAAAAGATAAACTTGGTGGTTCATCAAAGAGGAAATCAAAATATCCAAGCTCGGCCCTTAATTATTATTTGTTGTTGGGCTCAGGGCTAACAACTCTGATCTGTAAAAACGAAAGTTCAAAATTCAAAACAAGAAAGTATCCGCTGCCCTATAAAACCTGGAAAACGAATACAGACTTTGCGTATTGGAACGTAGAATATTCGGACATTATACATGGAAAAGAGATCGTTTCAAAACTCAGATGATGGGGCTCTATTGAAAACTATTCAGACTTTAATAAATTGATAATTAAAAATCCAGGGACTGAGATAAGGCTTCCTAGCATCGCTTTTTGAAGAAGGCTAGGACTTATCCAAGGTCATCGTGCCACTGAAGATGGGAGATTATCATTAATTTTTGTGAGTGCGCTCGCACTCCTTAGTACATATATATATATATATATATATATATATATATATATGTGTGTGAGTGTATATATATATATATATATATATATATATATATATATATATCGTGGTGCAGAGTTAAGGCGAATGGTAAACACTCTTTCTTGATATAATAAGTTTATTAAATCATCGTTTCTTCTAAAAGCAAAACCTGCGCCATTTTCATTATTCGTGGCGGAGATAAGCGAGGAAAAGGTGTTGACAGCTCCATGTCCCAACTCTAACTGAAACTTATCTGTTTGCAAGCTCATCAGAAAGTTCAAAAATGCTTCCGCCTGACCGGATTATCCCAAAAGCTTACGCGAGCGTGGGTCTTTCTCATTTATTTTACTATTATAAAAGAGTTGCATTTTTAAAATTGCTTATAACCACGTAATTTTCAACTACCCCTTTTTCAGACAGACACACACACACACACACACACACACACACACACATATATATATATATATATATATATATATATATATATATATATATATATATATATATATATATATATGTAGTATTAAAATCCCTTATTTATGTATTTTAATATTAATTTAATAACTTTTGTTCATAAAGTAAGTGCAGATGTTGGGAAGTAATTCTGATTTTTCCCTCCAGACACGCTATAGACTTAGTTCAGCCTCTGTCTGGACTACTTCAGCCAATAGTAGCCGAGTTCTCTCTAAACATGGGTATTTTGTATCACGTGATCAATTGTGCTTAGGGATTATTCGTAATCTTTTACCTTAGGAATCCCTACTTGAAAAGTAGATGTGCGGGATCACATTGTCTGTGTGCACGAAGTTGTAAAACTGTCTGCCTGTTGTACGGATTTCATGTTTATTACCAGAAATAAACTGTGTTGTGATTTTGAATGGGTCTCGCCAATATAACACACACACACACACACACACACACACACACACATATATATATATATATATATATATATATATATATATATATATATATATATATATATATTTGTATTGCTAAATATGAGATCTTTACCAGTCAACGGTAGACAAGAGAATGATACGAAAAGTATTGTGCTCGAATAAATGTGTATCCCAGAGCGAGACAGTTAGAATTTTCCCAAGGAACAATAAACTTAGTCAGCGAGTTCATCTGTTAGATCAGGTAAGAAACTGAGCCACTTGACGGCGACAGCTTGAAAATGTATTGAATGGACAGAAAATTTACATCTACTTCACAGAAAGCTTTCGGAAATGTGTTGGAAGAATTTTAAGTCGAGGCACTCCTTTGATTAAGACATTATGTAGCTGGGAAAATAGATATTAATTAATGAGAAAGGGCGAGAGGAGGATTTTAAAGCGATGTTAAAGTGAAACAATTTTGATTAAATATTATATATATATATATATATATATATATATATATATATATATATATATATGTGTGTGTGTGTGTGTGTGTGTGTGTGTGTGTGTGTGTGTGTGTAGTTAAAAAATCTGAGATGCTTCAATTGTTGAAACATATTGATAACTAAATGTATTTTAAAATCTATTTATCGATCTGTATGTCTTTCTGTAAATTTACAAATACAATTTTAACACATATATTCTCCCCTTTATGGCTTTATTCCACTATTCCACATTTCCAACACAATGGATAGAATAAGCCATTGTGTAAATGAATAAAATATCGGAAGAGAATAAATTTCAATTCCGGATATGTAAGAAAACTTTGAATCTCTAACAATGGAGCGGAGTAAATCGAGATTAACGAAATGGGTTTGAGATATTTTCCTGTCTATCCTGAAGTCTCCTTTAAGTACAATAGCAGTGTTTAGTTTTTGTCATATCTGATCCTGAAAAGGGATAAGATCAGAAAGGATGTCAACTCTTTCTAAAATTTTATGGTTTTAACATAATTTGAAACTAACCCAGAACCCAGGTAGCATGAATTATTGATCAATGTCATAAAAATGTTGGCCAATACTTTGAATGTCACAAGATACTGAATTTTGGACATTGTCAATTTTGACCGACATAATGTAAAAGTAAAATTTGAAACTGCTTACAAGAAAACATTTAAAAGAGTTCTTTATATTGCTTATAAGAGAAAGTCACTCTAAAAAATGAAATTTAAAAAATTTGCCAGTTTTTTGTGAAATTCACTTTTTTTATTTCTTTTCTAACCGTTATTAATGTGATACAATGTTGTATACTTGTTGTTGTAGAATATTACATTTATCCTTTACGACGCAATAACCTTTCACCGGTTCTTTGGTGGAACTATATGGCGGCAGACACAATTCACTATTGATATGGTAGGCTCCAGAATTTTAGAACAGAGGTGAATGCAAATTGACGAATAGAAAAGAGTCCTATTAATTGATTAGCTTAAAGGAATTTTATTTATTTTCTATTCCTTGCTGACTTTGTCAGAACAATACCCGTTCTCGACATGACACAAAGATAAGAAAAAGCAAAATGGCTTAAAAAAATACTTGTTTTTTAAATGATGCGGGTGATCTCTCCCCCAATTTTGGCCAAAATGATGCCCACTCAACACTGCGCATGGCGAGGTCAGTAGAAAAATCCCGCCTGCGGGAACCCTAGATGATCGCCAAAACGTAGTGTGAGTAGGAAGAACAGCCTAGGAATCTTATGGCGCCAAGCAATGCTCAAGCTGAATAAATGATAAAAGATGGGGAGAGCAAAACGGCAACCCACGGATGGTCAGCACGGAAAGATTCAAGGTGACTTGGACATAGACAAGCCCCATTCCATAAAATAAGGGGTCAGGAAACCGGCAATTCCTGGCATTTTCTTTTAAGTAGAATGTGGCTATACCACAAATGTCACAAAAATGATATTAATTTTATTATATTCAGCAATATCTAATGATATTCCTAAAAATAAATACCATTAACGGGCATTAAATTATATCTCACAACATTCAGCACAACACACAATAATTACATTAGCTGAAAGTGAGCAGAAGTGAATCAGTTATGCCCTACCATGAGTATACAGCTAATTGTAATGAGGAATTTGCACATGTGGGGGATTCGAACAACTTAGTGTTTTTCTGATAATTTCAGACTCGTAGATTCCAAAAATGTTCTCAAAAATGTAAAAAACTGAGTCCATTATTTAAAAAATTAATTTTAAAGTTAAGCGAAAATCACGTGACATCAAAACGCTCCGTGATTGGCTGTGATGTCATCGTTCATGCAGACCAATATTTTTGTATTGCTTTTAAGCGCGCACTATTTTCCTATCTTGTTTTTGCAAGTTCCTGAAATTTTCTAGCTATCAAAATTTATTTTTATTTAAACCTGAAGGTTTAGTTTATCGATCTAGATAGCTTAGTTATCTCAATTTGTCATAAATGTCTCTTCTACCTGGATTTACCAAAAGACAATCAAACAGCCTCCCGAAAATTGACCGCATGTCAATGTTTTCTTTCTTAGCAAAAAACCCGGATTTTATGGGAGCAGAAATACGAGGAATTAAAACCCAAAGGTAAGTAAAATCATTTATATTTTTTTCCAATTTTACTTAACATGTATTAATACTTTATTCATGCTAAACACAGCTCTTTTGTTTGTAAACACAAACAAGTCAAATAAATATACATATATCATATACACACATTTGTAGTAGCATCGTTTTTTATAAATAGAGACAGATGTAATATTAAAATAAAAATTAGAGGAGGTATTTATTGTGAGACCGGTCTCATTAGCTTTCGTGTTGCAAAAAGTAGACCGTAGCACTCCAAAACCAAACCAAAACAAAATCAATTCTTAGATATTTTAAATATGATGAAAAGAAATTTAAAATCTTTAAACTGCTTTACTTAATTATTTATACATTTTTAAATAGCAATACAATTTTATTGCCTTTAATATTAATGTCAAATTAAAAAATGTATAAAATTTCTCAAATTAAATTTAATTTTTAAAGTAATATAATTATTAAATATTTTAAAAATATTATACTTTTTTTTCAAATTAGTCACCAATTTAATCGAAAAATATCACTGTTACATTTGATACACAAGAAAGTATGCATCTCTGAAGAAAATATTTATAATACATTGAAAATACATAACTTTCCCCTCCCCCAAGTTATTTATTAGATAATTATATGCTTTAGATATTTATATGTTTTTCGATATTTATATGCTTTATAAAATATTTATTGTACTTAAACTCTGTGATAATACTCGAAAATTAGCAGTTTTAAAAGTTAAATAGCAGTGGTTAATCAACAATCCTTTTAAAGGTATAGATGTATTTTATATACTTTAATTGTTCTAAATTAGTAATATTTAAACAAATGCAAGCATCTATTTACCGAAAAATGGTCTTCACAAACCCATAGAGATGATTTATATGATAATTTGAGGTTTAATTTCTCCTCCCTTTTCATCTCAGTTGTCCAGATTTTACGTGTATGTGGGTCTTTCGGGAAGCTGAAAAATATCTTCTCATTGCAATTAGTTGTTGTATTTTTACAGAGTGGCACAATACAATATTTAGAGTATGATTTTTTAATGCCAGACATAACAAAAAAATTTCTATTATATGCGATACTTTACACAAAAACAAATTTAAAAGTCGACTTTTAACATGTAAACAGCATAGGCGCTCGGTGTTTACATGAACGATGACGTCACAAACTCGGCGGAGAAAAAGTATCGTTTTTGAGAGACGTTAAAGAGTCCGCTATAAAACCCATTAGAAATCACTCATTAGGCCCCCAAATGAAAGAAAAATAGCTACTGTCCTGCTTACTTTTTTGTCTTCTATCGTTTAAAATCAAAATTAGAAAACGTGAAAATTCCTCAATGAGGAATTTTGCAGTTCTTCGGAAAGCTATAAAATAAGTAAAGTAGAACTGGTCTGCAATAGATGTTTGTATTGACGGAAAATGCTGATATAAATTTTAAGTTTACAGCTTCTATACAAATAGAAAAGCTCTACTTCAAGAAGAAGTGAATGAATTAGTTTATATGGCAAAATTACTATATGGTGATCATTGCTAAATATACAAAAAAAAATAATATTCAGGGATATTGGGGAAATACTGACAAAGATTTTAACTATAAAAAAAATTATATATTTAAGGATATCAGAGATATACTGATTGACATTACTAAATATCAAAAACTGATATTTAGGGACATTTTTTTTTTTTGGGGGGGGGGTTATCAGATGTAGGTTAATATTATAATTTTGATATTGGCTGATATGGTTGTCCTATCTAGCAAGTGAAAGACATTCCTCTTTAATAAAACTACAGTACCTGTAATTAAGTAGGCCTGAAAAGTAACCAGCCAATTGCAAGATACTATTTAATGATATCCACTGCCCCATTTCCACTAAATTCTTACTCAAAAACAACAACAAAAAAAAGGTAGTTATACAAGCTTAACCGTTTCTGTGATTCAGCTTAGGAGTAATTTGATTTGCACAAATGACTCTCAATTTTTCTCATTTAAATTAATTAAAATCAAATAAATTATAACCAACCAACTACAGAAATTTTATTTAGCACTTTAAAAATTAAAATATTTATTTAAAGAATAAATATCCTATAAAAATTTAATAAAATTATTGAGAAGAAAATGTAAAAACATAAAATCACTTTAAGATGTATTTACTATGTTAAAAAATGTATAACTGTAATAAAATTAAAATTATGTACACTTTACTTTTGTTCTTCAATAGGTTTCAGTTTCTTCCTCAACGAAGTTCATCCATATTTCAAATTTTTGTTCATAACTCAAAGCAACAAAGTTACTAACTAGTTGTAACTTGTATTTCAAGCACTCAAGAATCAAAATATCACTGTCTATAAACTTATACTGCTTTCAAAGTAACATCATTACATAAATGATTGAATACTTTATGAAAACATGCTATTTTCTTTCCTTGATCATAATCAAAATGTATAATACATGATCCAGTTTTTATATCTCCCTTTTTCATTACAACCATTCATGTATAGAAGTAATACAAAGGGTCAATATCTAAGAATGCAGCAGTTATTGATTCCTGAACAGAACTTTGTTTATGATATTTACACAGTTTAAAATACAAGTTCAGAAAAATTTAATAGCTTTCTAATTTAAACGTTATTTACAATTAAATTTTTATTCTCATTTTTTAAAAATACACGTCTTGAGAATAAATACACAGAATATAGCTAAATCTCTTGAAACTAACTTTGCTTTAAAATATAAATAAACATTTAGAAGTGCAAAATATTTTAATTCAGTTTTTACTGCTCAATTACTTCCCAAAATATGTTTAAATAATTCCTCTAAAATGCATAGTGAAGCAAATTTACTACTAAATATCTTTAATAAAAATGTTATACAAAGATTTGCAGAAAAATAAACAAAAATATTCCTATATTAGGATTGAGCCTATAATGAACTATACTGAATGATGCATAATTTTGTAAATTCTAATAAGAGTTTTAAGTCTAAGTTAAATTATACAAAAAAGGTTTTTCTCCTCAGTTATTTCATAAATTTTGCCTGACATTTACCAGCTTCCAAACTGCTTTGAAAAAATACTATTTGTTGGTAAAATGAATAATCCCAAGGGCTGTTAAAATAAATTTTTTAAAAATTGAAACTTCAATCTAAAAAAGCATGGAATATATGATGATCTTTTTTTGCAAGGTTTAGTTTAAATATTTATGCAGTTAGTTTAACTAAATGGTAAGATAACTAATGATAAGACACACACACACACAAATATATATATATATATATATATATATATATATATATATATATATATATGGAAAAATCTATAGAGACATAGATTTATGTCTAACCTACTATGAAGTTAATATTATTTTACATTAATGTTTCATGTTTAAAAATTAAGATTGATCATTTTATATAGATATTTTATACAATCTTTTACAGGTCAGTTCTCCTGTATACTAAGTCCATTAATACAATATCTATAACATATCATATTTGAAACAATCTAAAAATAATATAAATGCATAATTTATTTAAATTTTTATTAGAACATAAATTACTGAAAGATTTAAAAGCATACATATTAATAAGTCAAAAAAATATTGTTTTACCTTATTTATGCTTCCTGCTTCAAACTGTTTTTTAGACTCCAGTAACTTTTATATGCATCTAATAAAAAAGGGAACAGATAAGACTTCATGTTGGAAAAATGGGAATAAAAATTGCGACGGATGAGAAGATTAAATTTTACCTTTTATCTTGGGTGAGGCCTTTTGAATATCATCCTATTTTCAAAATAAAAATCAATTAAAATGCATTTCATACTATTTAAAGAGAAGGAATAGTGTAACAAAAATGTATAGTAATGGAAGCCATCTAAGGTTATGCTAAGATAAAAGTTCAAAACGCTAGCATTTACAACTGCTTCAATAAAAAATATATATATAAATAAAAATAAAAATAAGAAAGTTTTACATTTTAATTAACTAACTTTAGATGGCTTCTTTTGGTATGATTGTACAAATTTTGATTACCAGGTCTTAACCTTCACTTTTAGCTCTCTAAGAAATATTTCTTGCTTAGATTTTTCCATAATTGTATAAATTTATACTGTTGAAAAATGTTATGAAATGTTTGTTATAATTATGTTTGTTTACACATTTTCAGTAACCCGCGGAAAATTTCATTCAGTTAGTAGTTAAAGTGATACTGATGTCAAAACACAAAAACATGGGGTTGAATTGGTACGAGAGACGGTACCGGATGAATTCAGTTAAAGACTTCCTCACTGACCCGATCGCTATCGCTATTTTTATTTCAAGAGTACCTTTTTTTGGACCAAAAATATCTAATCTACAGTCCATAGGCCAACACTGATCTGTGAGCACAATCCGTGTTTTTTTTGGAATTGGTATTGTCATAACTGGTTTTGGGTATACACATAGTTATGCAAGAAACCTTAAACTAATATGGGCGACACTACATATGTGCTCACTGTGTTCTGTAGCGCGATCTGTTTGCGAGAATGACGCCACATTTTGTAGAAAGATTAAACAAGACGGGGTACGAAGGATTCCGCGAAAAAACAAATTAGTTGAAACAGCACCACTAGGGAAATATTTGGCGCTGTGTAATAGAAAATAGAATGTTAATAAATGCAAATCAATACGGAAATTACCTTTTATTTTGCATTCAAATGAGGTGCAATGTGGCTGCCGTTGTTGTGGACCACATATTGCAGTCGGTGCACAGTATGCACAACAGCAGAAAGTAACATGTCTGTAGGAATCTCCCGTATAGTCCATGATATGTTATCCTTCAACGTAGCCATGTCCTGGACCACTCCTTGATAGACCTTGGACTTAAAGTAACCCCATAGCCAGAAGTCGCATGGGGTAAGATCAGGCGACCGAGCAGTTGGCCATGCAGTTGGAAAGTAGCGGCTAATGACTCTTTCTGTTGTGAATTTCTGTCGTAGCAGCTGTTGCACCCGTACAGCAACGTGTGGAGGGGTTCCATCTTGCATGAAAATGATTACCCCCAGGCATTGTCTTTGCTGAAGTGCCGGAATGACCAAGCTGTTAAACATGTGGCGATATTTCTCTCCCGTAACAGGTTTCCGGTCCTGTCGGGGTAATGTTCTCATAGAAGAATGGAACTCGGCAGTTCTGGGTATTCACAGTTCCATTCAGGTAAAAGTAGGCCTCGTCTAACCATAACATTTTCCACCGTCAAGCATCATCCACCTCCATTCTGGCAAGAAAGGGGAGAGCAAAAGTCAATCGCTTATCATGGTCAGGGTAGAGTAACTCCTATAAGCGGCTGATCTTGTATGGATAGAAGCTGATAATCTTTCGTAAGATTTTTCATACTGAGCTGTAAGTCATATCCATATTTCGAGCTACTCCACGAGTTCTAGAGGTGGCAGCAATATTGTCTGGTCCTTTGTCGACAATCGCCGTGGCAACTGCTTCGATTGTATCCTGTGGTACAGGTTTTCGTCCTCTGCCTGACTGAACCTTCAGAGAACCTGTTTTCTCAAACATCGCAACCATTGCTTTTAGTTCATTAACTGACACAGGACCGTTACCTTTACGCATTTTTTTGTGCGTTCTAAAAGTACGAAGAGCGGCTGAGGCGTTGCACTGGTTGAGATAAAAGAATTTGACCAGTAAAGCAAGCTCGACCAAAGAAAGAGACATTTTTGTGCGAGATTTGCAAGAACTAACCGTTCTCCTTTCTCCTAATACTTAAATAAATTTAGTTCACTACTACAATTCAAAACGACATGCCTTTATTTCAAATAACAATCGAACTCTGTTTACAAAGAAGTGTTGCCACTTTTACCATACTAAACTATGCATTAAATATCAAGTCAGGTTTATTTCTAACAATCCTCCCACCTTTTGATTAATGAAATGTACGTAATCAAAACAAAAAAATCTTAAACTTAGTTATCAATTACAAAATTATCGAAAAAAATATGAATGCGATAAAATAAAATCAGGTTTTTAAAGTTCTACACTAAAAAGACTTACGTAAAACTCATGTGAGGAATCTTGACGGAATTTTAATTCGCCGTCCTCTTCTAGTCATTACAGTCTTAAAGTCCTCTGACAAATCAGGAGCTAAGTTGTTTTTGTCTTTCTCAGTTTTATTTTTCTACAAAGATGAAGATATCTCGGAGGTATCTCAGCGGAACGAGCATAGATGTAGCCCCCATTAAATCAACAAATCCCGAAGACTTTACAGGAGAAGTGGTATGGGTAAAACAGCCACTGGAAAATAATACCTTTTAGTTGTTTTATATTCTGCTCGTTGTCATTTTTCTGTTTACTGTTAGAAATCTGCAGATTAGAGAGCCTGACCCAGGTAATCCAGTTGAACCATCGCCTTGTATGCTTTGTATATGCTGGGATACTCTGTATATTTGATAACGAAATTTGGTTGATTTTAGGACAAATAAACAAAATCTAGATATACACTTGACAAACAAATCTGGTTAAATTTAAATAATTTTGATAAAATCCGGATTACGTTTTAAGTCCAATCTGGTTGATTTTACGTAATATGGATAAAATCTGGATGTACATTTTACATCCAAATCTAGTTGATTTTACATGCTATGGATAAGATTACAATGTACATTTTGCATCCAAATCTGGTTGATTTTAACGTATCATGTAGTTACATATAGGGCTATTTGACGTAACAAGTTATGGCATTTGCGCACAATATCTACGTAATCGGAATCAGTTCTGGATGTTCTAGAGTTAAATATTTGGACGAATTTACGTAACTTTCAACCCAATCGGGATGAAATGTGTTGTGTGGGTTATAATGAATTGAACAAAAAGTTAATCCTGCTTGGATTGTTTCACAACCACCTTAGTATTAACGAATTATGGGTTCTATCTATGGCCTCTATACCTATAAAATGTTTGTCCAGGGAAAACCAAATTGCTCTGAACACAAAATATGGATGATATGTATATATATTTATACAGGAAAGTAGTCAAGTGAAAATATCTCCTCTTTGTACTCGAGTCGTAAATATTCTTCTGATTGTTGTTTCAAATCCTCTTCATGTAGAAATATTTTTTATTACTTTTTTACTACTGAGAGATTTTACTTACTGATTTGAGTAAGGGTATTGCTGATAGCAATATAAAAACTATTAGAGCTATCCATGAACTTCGTATAAAAATGTCCATTGATGCTCTCAAAAGAGATGAAAATCTAGAAAAAGATTAATTTGATTATCAGTGTGATGGATCGGTATATTTTATGCCGCTAGGAAAACAATTCTGTGGAGATTGTATTTTCAAATTTTTATATCATCTCCCAATGAAGTTAACGAAAAGATATTCAAGCAAGCAAAGAAAAAAAGGGACATACTTTCTAAATAAATTTAGATTTTGTGTGGTTGCTTTCACTAACAATCTCAAAAAATCAAAAAAATATTTAGAAAAACAATAAAATACTAAGAAAAAAGTTTAAATATTTCTTTAAAATGTGAGAAAATACTTTAAAACTTGTGTATAATGGCTATCACATCGATTGTTTACACCCTTTTCTCAAGTATAATGTGACATTTTCCCATTGGTCGTCCTTCTCGTTTCTGATTGGCTGTCCTGCTACCGCCAGGATCTGAGGTAGATTTATCAAAACCACCCCTTTCTGCAAGAGAATTCGACGACAGTGGATGTCCGCGGCTGAAAAAATATTATGCTTTTTTATTCCTAAACTATCTCCTCTTTAGTTTTTGTGTCATGGACTCACCAATCCACCATAATCTTTCCTTTCTCGTATTTTTCTCGCTTGCTGCTATTCATGCTCACTGAAAGAAATTCAATGACCGGCTCGGTTCATAGATTTCTGTTGACTCACTTATTTGCGGTACTAAGAGATATTTGTTTTAAATGCATTTCTGATATGAAACAAAAACTTTTCTAATATCTTAAAAATGGCTGGTATTTAATAATTCAGAACTTTAAAGTGGTCAAATCTTAAATGGTGTATATTTCAGGGTAGTTAGGGTTCAGAAGCGAAAATTCATCTAACAGCCGGAGAAGAACTCAGTCATCAATAACATTAATATATATTCTTATTAATAATTTGGAATTTATGAAAAAATACTTCTTATCGTCATATCTCGAATGGTATTCGCAAACATTGAGATATACTCATGTATAAGTTTATGTAAAAAGTGAAATGATGGAATACTCGAAATAATAACAAAAGAAAGACAATGATAATCTTTTATGAAAGAAAAAAAATCCAATTTATTTTTCTAAAACTAGTATATCTCCTTCGTCGGACGATGAAAAATCAGATTCCACCGCAGCCCTAGCAGGTTCTCTCCAGCAAATTTCGTCTTTAAATGGCTCATTAGTCCACGACGAACGGTTCGGGCAGTCCTTCTTATCGAAACAAGTTACTCTCGTGCCTGGCCTACATTTACAGCTGCCCATCCACTCGATATCCCAGAAACATCCACAGTAAGTTGAGTGACCGCAACACAGACAATTTGACTTTTTGGGGTCACATGGGACATCATACCCTATGCAGCTAAGTAAAGAAAAGAAATACCGTTATTGAATTTATCTAATATGTCAAATGGGTCAAATTTCACTGCACTCACTTTTCATAACAAACTTTAAATGAACTTCACTTTTACGTAGAATAATAATCTTTCTACACCAAGATGAATTTCAATAAAAAAAAATAGTGTTCTCCGATCAATTTAATCGAGTACTTCCATGTAAAGGCCTTATCAATCGTTACATGTTGAAAAATTAACAGAATCAGTTTACGATTTTTTCCGATAAAGGACACGCGGATTTCACGCGTGATAACGAAAAATTATCAACCGATTTACTTCGGTTCTGGTTGAGTTGCGGTATGCTTTTCTTTAACTGATTAAATATTTTTTTCCATCACACGAGAAATCATCGCATTTTTCATCGGAAAAAGAATTTGCAAGCTTTCTCAACATGTACATGACGACGTGTGATAAGGTCTTAAGAATATTTATTACTTATAACTTGTGGCAAAAATGATAGGGAACATAAGGTTTTTTTCGTTTAAAACATTCAGATGCAATCGAATGTACATCAATTTCATCAATGTAAATTCCATAGAAGTGTACAAAATGGCCGCTTTTCTGACGGTCTGTCGAAACAGCAATAATGATCACAAAATATAAGTTTGGGGTGATTCACAGATTACTGCAGAGAAGCATCTTTACTCGACGGGAAAGGTTCAGGAGTATGGATCGTGGATTTCGCATGATTTATGTGACAACAACAAAAATCAACAAACCACAATCCAAGCTGTTTTTTTTTCCTCTCATCCGCTCTCAGCTAGCTCAAGGAAGAAAGCAGCGATTTTTTTTTTTTTTTTTTTTGTCGTTAAGGTTAAAATTTCTATTTTTAAAATTGGAATACCAACCACGAGAGGTTCTCAGTTTTAAACTTCAAATCACGAACGCTTTTATCATCTATGGCACTCTCTCCATACACAGAACAAATGTCGAGTGTGGCTTTAATCCTGATTAAAAGCAAAAAGGAAGGAAGTGTCGCAAATGTTCATTTGGTAGAGATATATTGTACGAGGTTTTTGTCGCCACATTTGGTAATAGTGGTACAAGTACGTTCCCTCTGACGTTAAACGTGACACTCGTGGTTTCTGACGTCAATACCGCCACTTTTCGACCATTTCATATAGCGCTTTGTCAGTTCGTTCAATGTAGCCGTCGGTGTCGTTTGGGTTAGCAGGTAGGCAGGTTATATCGTCGGTCTGCTTTCGCGTCAGTTAAAAAATACAAAGAGAATTTGCAGTCTGATGAAGGATTCATTTTCCACTTCAGAATCCACGTGCTTGGAAATGATAAGTTACCGAGTTCGAGTTTTTTACTTTTTTTTTTTGGGGGGGGGGGGTTATAGGAAGGATTTGTTTCAAAGTTTTCTCAGACAGGTTGGTTTACTTAAAAGTAACTGAACTTCCGAAATGTAAAGAACTTATAAAAGTTAAACCGGAACAACGTGTTTGCGATTGGTTTGTTCAGACTTGTAGCAATATGGTTGAAGGTAAAGTTTGTGAAGCTACACGATCAACTCGGGAGGGTTCAAAGTTTTAATAAATGAAAATTAGGGATGGAATTTTGCTTTTGACTTATCATATTGTTTTGGGGACTTGTTCAAAAACTTTACTACAGGAGTTCTAGTTTTCTGAGCACACAATCGCAGATTGTGGCTTGGTTTGGTTTGGTTTGGTTTGGAGCGCTACGGTCTGCTGTTTTGCACACGAGGGCTAATGAGACCGGGACCTACTGCATAAAGCCGATTCCGAACGGCTACGAACATCCATGCCACAGTAGGATTCGAACCCACGAACTCCGGTTCCGACGATCAGCGCCCTAACCAATCGGCCAGCGTTCAGCTTCGCAGATTGTGGCAATTTTTTAGATAAAAGAAGTTTGATTTTATCGAAATTCGCTCTGAAAAAATTGATGAGGTAGGAAGATTGTCGAGGTAGATGAATCAAAATTTAGAAAAAGGAAATATAATCAGGTTCATAAAGTTGAGGGTAATTGGGTTTTTGGTGGAACAGAGCACGATACCGGTAGGTTATATTTAGTAGCAGTTCACGATTGGACGCAGGAAACATTAGTGGGGTTTTAGAGCAGTGAGCTACTATTTATTCTGATGGGTGGCCATTGTGTAAGGTTCTAGGTAAAAATTATTATGACCATATTACAGTTAACCATAGCGTTTCTTTTGTCGATCCCGATACAAAATGTCACACAAACACAATAGAAAGCAGGTGGCTTCATGTCAAGAGTAAATAACCACACGCAATAGACAGGGCAAATTTCAATTCTATCTGGCACAATATATGCTCGAAAAATCGTGTGCTTGGAAGTACGAGGACCCTTTCAATTAGCTTGTACAAATTATTTCTGACACCAACTGGGAAGAATTTAAGATGGAAATAACTAAACCTAGACAAAGAAAAAACATTGCTTAATGTGCTTTAATATCTAAAATAAAAATAACTAAAAAACTACTAGAACAATAAAAAAATTAAAAACAAAAAAAATTAGAAAAGACAAAAATTTAAAAAAAGCAATATTACAAAATCTTAAAAAAAAAGTTGAAAATCGAAAAAAAGACATTTTTAAAAAGGACAAAAAAGGGGCGTTATTTTTGATTTGAAGTTGGGTAGGGGTGGGGGGGATTACGTATCACTAGCATGCTTTCACCGCAAACTGTTGGGCTACAAGTCTCCTCTTTTCCTTGACACCTGAGCTTTTAAAGTGATTGTATAAAAATATTGTCTAAAAATGATTGTATTTAACGCGTTTTGTTAAAAAAAAATGCGGGGTGAGGGTTACCCCCCAATATTTTAATATTATTATGTTTTATAGTTAAAATAATATATATTAAAATTTATGTTTCGTGTATGTTAAAATTCTATAAAACAGTTTTAAAATATCGGAAAAATACTATAATTTTTGTTTATGCTGGGTAAAGTTTGTAGAAAAAAATTAAGGTAGGTAAATAGCAATTAAAAAAAAAACCACATCACGGCCACCATGGCTTTTTTTCCGATTTTTTGCCATTTTCTGTTAGTCGAAAAAAATTGGCGGATGGGACCGGAATGTTACATGCATCTATTCCGGTCATATTCATTAACTTGTCATTTCATTTTAATGATCTGAAAATTAACATAAATTGACTCAAACAACAAAACAAACAAACAAAAAAAAAAGACATAGATCAGTAGGACAAAACATTCTCTTCCGAATGATCATAAAATTTATGCTAAAAACATTTAATAACATGCGGAATGTTAAAACAAAACGGTGGTGGTAGCTTAGTTATCAGCTTAATATGTTATGTAGCCTCCACACTATTTCCAATTGCTCACCACTTCCTGATGGTGACTTTAGACGATGGTTTATGAGTTGCATCCACACACTGGGCCACTAAATGTGCCTAGCGCGTGGATTAGTCCATAGAGTTTACTGCGCACTTTAGTTGCTCATATGGCTACCTTTGATCTTTGAAAAAAACCACTTCCGAAGCCATCCACTACCAAGGCCATTTTATCGTCTGCCATCGTCGATAAGCCATAGCCCCTCCAGACGGTGGTAATAGCTTGCAGTGGACCATAGTGTGGAGGGGACTTTTAGGTAGTGATCGCTGATGTGGTGTTCTTCATTTTTATTAAGTAGATTAATTATTTTTGAAATATTATTGGAAGTGGATGGTGGGCTCATACGACTTATTTTAATATAAATACACCCAAAACGTTTAAATTTCTCTACAGGGCACGAAGTAGTGGAAATTCTGTTATGGAAGTTAAAAAAATTGAAGTGCAAGTAAAAATCCTTGTCGCAAACAGAATGAAATCATTTAAGCTTTGGTTTCATTTATTTAGACCGAAAGTAAAGGTTATCCATTGTTGCTATGTTTAACACGTTGACTGCCATGGGGGTCCGGTTACCAGCGACGCAGAAAATAATAAAAAAGTACATAATTATAGTAAATATGGATACTGATAAATTTTTCAATAATACCAGTGTTATTATAATGGTTTGAAGAAATGAATGTAATATAGAACATACAAAAATTATTTTATTAGTGCTTGAAAAATATACATTTTATCAGTGCATATCGCGATGAGTCAGATTGGAACATTCAAGGCAAAGAAAAAAGAAATCAATGCAATCGGAACAATATGTCACCACTTTTTTAGTCAAATTCTTTGCTCTAGTTCTTCCTAGCTGCTTTAAATGCTAGAAAATGAGAGTAATTATTTAGCAATCGAGGCACGATTGTTTGAAAAAATAAAGAACAATCGTAACAATTGCCTACCTCGCCGTGGGAGTCACCGGTGACCCCCACCACGAAAAATGCTTCAATCATGATTTTATAACTCATTTTATCTACTGCAAATAATATTTTACCATATGCATTGCATAATGAAAAGTTTAATCCGGCGTCTTGGGCAAACCATCAAAAACGCGTCTGGGAGTCAACGTGTCAATATAAGGATATGAAATGACAAATGAGTCATTTTATCTTTATATGTTTTTCATCGCAATTTTTTTTAAATATTCCACGTCTTTTTCACATTGAACCCTATTTTAAAATACACCTAGTTATTTCTGAGAATTTTTTATGTACTCTTTTTCAAACGCAAATTAGAGCATTGAACAGACATGTAGCGAGGTGAATCATCTGAGAGCGGGAAATTCTCCATCCAATCCGAAGAAGGTGCAACTGACATCATGTCACGCTCTTCTCTCCACATTTTTCCGCCGGAGATGAGCAACTGCAGTATTCGCTTTTCGTCGCGTTGGACTTCCCTCGCTCGCTGTCCCCAGCGACAGTCAATTCTTTCTCAATAAATTTTAATTGTTATTGTTGCTAGACATTGTTTTTATTTTCACTAACCTTCTGATAGAAAATGGATTTTCATGGAAACCCACATTCTCAATAGATATAAATTCTAAATAAGAAAAAAAAATAGAGAATTTAATGCTCTATCACGTGGTATAATTTTTGAAAGAATTGTTTACATGCGAGTTGCCAAGAGGGAATTTTATTCTTCCCATAATTTAACATGGAGAGGAACCTTAATATGGAAGTTACAGACCCACCTTAAATGAACGTAAATAGTTATTAAACTTAATTTAGCCGTAGAAGGTGGCATTCTTTACTTTTTAAATTCAAAATACTAATTTATTTATTTATTCATTTATTATATTTTTTGCTTTTTTTCCTAGTAGTTGTTCAAAGTCCCTTTTGTTATTATTACTTTGACGACAAACTGATTTTCGTAGGAAATAAACCTCTAAATATTAGATAATTACTATTAAAAGAAATTACTTACGGACCCATTGATGTTACCGGTTGAAATTCTGCAAAAGAAGACAGTAAAATGAAATTCTGTTTATAATTTCGTAACGCTCAAGTTTGGCTTGGCTTGAAGCGCTACAGTTTACTTTTTTTGCAACACGAAGGCTAATATACAATGAATTTAAAATTAAATAAGGTAAGTGAACTATTCCTTTCAATAGTTGCTATATACATTCACAATGAAATCTGTAAATTTAAGATAAATTTGCTGAAAATTCTGACATGAATGAAAAATTCTAGAATAGTTTCTGTAACCCAAAGATAAAAATTTTACAAACAAGAAATACTTTTAAATTTAAAAAAGTTTCAAAATTATTGAAGAAATTGTCCTAGAATTACCTTGCATTGCGACAAGAAGAGTCAACAATCCTGTCCACAGTATCCTGAAAGTTAAGACATATATGTTAAACGAAATTCGAGAAGCAAAATTCCAAACATTCAAGCTTAGAACTGAAAATTATATATATATATATATATATATATATATATATATATATATATATATATATATATATATATATATATATATATATATATATATATGTGTGTGTGTGTGTGTGTGTGTGTGTGTGTATTCAGTGGACTACGCTTAATGTGATCAGTTTGAGACATCGTGATTTTTATAACAATAACCGATTGATAACAATAAACGATATGCAAAATTAGATAAATTTAGCACCCCCCCTTTAATTAGCACGTACTAAATTTTGAAATAAAATGAAAAAACTCATCTTATATTTATGTATTGTATATTATCCTTTAAAACATAAGAATTGTATACATAATTTAAAACATTGATCAGTTGTTGACTGTCTACAATTTTTTCAAAGAAGCTCATTGATAAATTGTTCGTAATCATAATCAACCTGTCACAACGATTAAAATTTCGATATTTTGTTTTAATGTTAAATCATTTCGCTTTCTGACTTCCATATCGACAAGCTGCATGTAAGCGAACAAGGCATAAAATGTGAATACGCTCCTTCTCAGTTCCGACAATAACATGTTGCCTTCTGCTTATCTGACAACCATTGACCTTCAGCAGGGTGTTCGTATTTCTGAAAATTCCAGGACCATGTAATACCCCAATCCTTTGTTCATTCCCCATTTCCCTAGGAAGAGGGAAAATTCTCATCAAATTAAAACAGCAGAGAAGGGAAAGTAAAGTTAATTCTGAATACATTTGGAATATACCTTTGCCAGTTAAAATGAGGTTCGAAAACTGATAACAGTAACCGATGTAACGATCCCATAAAGCGATAATTTTAACATACAAATGAATAGAGAAAATTGGGACCAAGTGATTGCAATAAGAATAAGCGATTCATAACATTAGCCGCTATCATATTAAGCGGAATCCACTGTATATATATATATATATATATATATATACATAGATATTTATATATATATATATATATATATATATACATAGATATTTATATATATATAAATATACATGTGTGTATGTTTTGTATCATAAAAACAACTGCAATGGAAACTTGGACATGTTTTATTTATTTATTCCCGAAAAAAAAACAAAAAAAAACAGAAAATTTTAAAATTTAAGTTAACACACTGATTATTACTGAAGAAATAATACAAATACCGTTATTTTTTATACATTTTGTAATACTCCGTAAATTTACTTTTTAAAATCACTGTAACAATTATTTTTTGTGTAAGTGTCCTAGTTGAATGCAAACTGTTTAAATTAAAATAAGCTAATTATTAAGATGAAATATACATCGATCTATTTCATATCGGTTTGGAGGGGGGATACGAGATCTAAAACATTTAAATCACGTACCCTCCACATCGATATTTTCGTTCCGCGGTAGCTCAGTCGGCGAAGAAGATTGAAGATTGGTTTGGAGTGCTACGGTCTACTTTTTGCAACACGAGGGCTCATGAGACCGGGACCTACAGCTTAAAGCCGATTCCGAACAGCTACGAACATCCATGCCACTGTGGGTTTCGAACCCACTTACTCAGGTACCGAAGGCCAGCACCCTAACCAATCGGCCATCGTTCGGCCTCAGTCGGCGAAGACAACGCTCTCGTAACTAAGTGTGTGTGTGTGTGTGGAGGGGGGGAGTAGTTGCGGGTTCGGAGCTCGAGCAGTCATTGAGCCCCGCCATGGTTATTAAAGGTGACTGGAGCACATAAAATATGCTTGTGGTCAGAATGTTCTCCAAGTTCTTAATCAGTACAGTTTTCTGCCTTTAAATTACGAGAATCCACTTGAGCATAAGACATACTTTCCCCTTTCCATTAAAACAGAAGGTGCACTCTTCTGTATTGAAACGGGTAGCGTATGGCTCAATCGTGCTTGTTTTGACCAAGTGGTACCAAAAATAACACGAACAACAGAGCTGAGAGCAGATATCGTAGGATATGGATCTCAAACCCAGCTATCACGGAAATGTTGGATTTTCGTTGGCTTCAAGTTGGCTGTTGATCTTTCGTTGGGTAAACGTTGAAAAGGGGAAATGAAATGATGGTATTTAGTTGGCAAAATGTTTGGTTGGCCATCGGTAATTCTGAAACGTTGGCCAACCGTTGGGCCAGCGTTGGAGATTTTCTGTTTACGCCTCTTGCACAAATATCGGCATACCATTGGCTAAGAAATATAAAAGTAACCGCCTATATCTACGAGCATGGGCAGAAGCTCCGCTAAAAGAGAAAGTTGTGCATCAACCGCCATCTTTAGGGTTACCGCGCCATCGCTGCAGGATTTCAAATTTGCAAGGTATGTTCTCTTGATATTTTTGTGTTCTATCATATATGACCTCATTATTATTGATTTATTCCTGAAGAAAACGATATTTGGATATCTGAACTGTAGTTTCTCTTTTGTGTTTTCAATAGTAACGTACCATTTACAAAAGTATATACACGGTATTTTAGTACACTTTGATCTTTAATACCTTTTAGTACACTTCTTTAGTCCAGATTTAAGAAAATATCAAATTTTAAGTCAATTTAAGACAGTTGACTTAATTTTTTTAAAGCATGCTGATTTAAATTATTGTTGGGTTACTTTTTTGTATCTTCTTACTCTTTTGTGTTTTTTAATAATAATAAAGTTGTATAATTATAATATGTAAATATTATGGATTTCACTTTATCATTGTTGTTATGAAACTTGTTTACTTTATAATTTAATTTTATTTATTAGATGTAATTATGTTTGCCTTTATTTTTTTACATATTCAAATCATCTTTGAATCATTTTAAAAATCTAAAAGAATAAAAGGAAATGTTTATGGTAACATTAAAACATTTTATAATAGATACTTTTCAAGTTACTTATTTGTGTTTCAGATGCCATGAAATTGAATCCAGAGAAAATGTAGAAAACTTTGGTAGATGGAAATGGTGGCCGAATTTAAATAAAAAAATTGTAAATAAAAGAAAAATAACTAAAATATGTATATTTTTTTAACCTTTTTTGTGTTGTGCTTTTCTTCAATTATCTATTTTTAGCTCTCAGAAGGAGAAATTTTCGTTTTTCTTATTTAAGAAACAATTTGTATCATTAAAAAAATTAACACAGGTTTCAAAGGAATAAATGGATTTCCGCACAGTAAGTATTAAATGAAATGTGTGGTGTGGACTAAAAAAGCCTTATTCTTTTTTTTTATATCTATTTTCTATTTTCAAACTTTTGCAAAATTTAAAAATGACTTATGTTATAAAAACATTAGCTTATTTCAAAGTAATAGCACATGCCCATTCTATATTATACACTATAGCAAAATAATAAACAGAAATAATAAACGTTGGAATTCAGTCGGCCTATCGTAGTATTACGTTGGCATTCAGTTAGTCCATCATGGTATATCGTTGGCATTATGTAAACAAAAACCATTAGCCAACCGTTGGCCAACATGCCATATCAACGTTGGCCCAACGTAACGTTGCTAGCTGGGAAGAGAGCACACCTGGGAACTCCTATAGGGTTCCATAAGACGCAATGTAGATATTTTTCGACATCTTATAGAGGTGCGTGTTTTATGAGATATTACATACGTCTAATAGAGATCGGCGTGTTGTTTCGGTGTATTATGTATATTGTAACGAATTCTCGTTACATTGAATTTCCAGATACCTACTTATCTACTACCGGGAGAAGAATCGGCATAAGGTAGAAATAGCAAACGTGCCTTTTGTGTACACTTGAACTGAGCTCATCGTTACCTAGTGAAATGACATTGTTTCTTGCAGAATAGAATGCTGAATAGAGGATTTTTAACACTGAGGACCATCTCAATCATTCTGTCTGAGAAATTCATTAGGATGCTGTTTATGTGTTTCCAGTGTTAGTTTCAATGGCATCCCGAAGAAAGAGTCTCACACGACAGAAATCCTCTACATTGTAAGGGAAGCAGCAATACTTCCCTACCTTGTTCTCCAAAGGTTTGTCCGGAGACATCGATTAATGATCGGTGAGATTGCTCCCGATTACTGCAAACTCCCCTTGGAGCCGGGATTACACCTGTCCGGCTAGAACAAATCTACAAGCGGTTTCCTCACCACGTCATCAACCAGATGTTCGATCAGCTGAGATGGACATTTGCAATCAGATGACGATATAAAAAGACCGAAGTTCATGGCCCAAGGTGATTTTTTTGACCAATCGAGTCTCCTGAACTCATCGGCTGAGAGCATCCAGGCGAGCGACTCAGAGTGCCCCCCCCCTTTGCTCTCCAACCAATTAGAAAGCTGATTCCGGTAACAATAATCATTCTATTTGTAGATATTCATCGTTTTCATCTGTCTTCATCATGACTTCAACATTGTGTTTAAATAAAGATCTTTAGTCTGTACGCAGACCTCCGCTATCCTTTTTCGAGCTCAATTAGAGCTCAAGACGCTACAATATGTTTTTGTGTATATTTCGATATGTGTGAATTTCTTTAAAGATGTCGTAGCATGAAATAGAACAACAAATCCTCTAGAATGCTACTTTTTAAAAATTTTTATAAAATTGAATTAGTTTAATTCTCTAAACTTAAAACTTTTAAGGCATCAAACATTTAAAAATTTTTAATTGAAAAAAAATTATAATGCTGTAAAATGAAATACATTGGTCATATTGATATAACTGAGGTTCACACAATATAAACAGATGATTAGCTTTTATTTGATATAAAAGGTTAAAGGTATTTTATTAAATGTATTTCTTTCTAAAATAAAACTGAATTACTTTATAAAGATACACTCTTAAGAATCTAGGAAAATTTTATTCTAAAAAGGACAGAACATTTTATTTTATATTGAACTGAAAACAGTCTGTTTAGAATGCCCTTTGGAGTAATTTCGATTCCAAGCAAAGTAAATTTTTTGTAAAATCCATTTATATTATCTATTTATCTCTCTTTCTTTCTCTCTCACTCTCTCTAAATATATATATATATATATATATATATATATATACGCACACAAACACACACATAAATATATATATATATATATATATATATATATATATATATATATATATATATATATATACGCACACAAACACACACATAAATATATATATACACACAATAAAGAGTAACCATGATTTTAAAATATATAGTAATACCTGGTTATGACTGTTAATTATGACTGTTAACGCGCCGAGCGGTTGCACTGTTTTTATGTCCGTCACACTCCAGTCAAATGACTAGTGTGTGACGGACATAAAAACAGATATGACTTCGCATGGGTAAGGATCAGATCGCATAAGGAGCAGATATGTAGACGATATAATCAGCCATAGAGGATTAAATTTAACAATGTTGATTTATTACCACAAAAAAAAAACATTTAAAGAACATTAAAGTGTATAAGTAAAGTCTTCCAGAGAGGAGATTACTTTAGACGATTCTTCTTTTCCAAACAGGAAACCTCGGTTTTAGGGGAGATCGACACCAACATGCCCTGTTTGACCTTTGTCTTTGGAGTAGCCGAAACGCCCTTTGGGCCCCAGCCGACTCGGTCGTAAAAAACACAATTTGTTTTCTCTGTCGGTGCGTTGACAAAAACGGCACACTTGACACTTCTAATCGCCCGTGCGTCAAAAAGACCATTATTGGTACAATTACATGACTATTACATGTACTGCCGTTTTCCATTGTCCAAAAGAATAAAAGTTATCCCGACTACCGACAGAGAAGGATGCGACTCTTACAATGACACTAGAATATAAAAATTAAATGCATACCCTTTATAAATATATATATATATATATATATATGTGTGTGTGTGTGTGTGTGTGTGTGTGTGTCCAGTCTAAAAGGGGGAGAATCGAAAAATTAAGCGAGTTGGGAACGATTTAAAAGGGAACTTTTTGGTAATAACAAAATAAATGAAAAAAAACCTACTCTCGTGTAAGATTTTAGGATAATCCGGTCAAGCGGAAGCATATTGGAGGAATTTGATGAGTATGCAAAAAGATAAGGTTAGTTGGCTCGAAGACATTCATCTGTCATCAGCCTCCACGCGTAGCTCCACCACGAATAAATGAAAGTGGCGAAAGTAAGGCCTTAAAAAGGAAACTATACTTTGAAATAAAGAGATGATTTACTAAGAAAGACTGCTTCTTCCATTCGCCTACCATTGGATACGACATGTATATATATATATATATATATATATATATATATATATATATATATATATATATATGTATGTATGTATGTATGTATGTGTGTGTAATCTACATACATATTTACATACATATATTGTCTACTTTCTTGGAACAAGTGGCAAAGTGTCCGGGCGTTCTAAGGTTAAATGAAGACTTTTCAACTCGAAAGGTACTACGAGTATGTCCCCTTAATTTTCAAGAATGATAGCAAATTTATAAAAAAAAACTTTCTAATTAAAGTATATATATATATATATATATATATATATATATATATATATATATATATATATATATATATATATATATATTTAATAGTTGTATAATTGGTATACTGCAGTGTCCATTATATCTAGCAGTCATGCTAGTGTCTATACCAAACCTATAAAAAGTAGATTACGTGATAGGTAGATGACATAAAATGAAAAATGTTTCAGGTATGTTTTTTAGATTAGAAGTTCACAACTGAGGCGGTATCATCCTATTCCCTCCAAGGGGAGGCTGAAACTTTCCATGGGGGCGTAGTTTCAGGGGCAAATGGGGAAGAGTTATGACATTCAAGAAGAGCAGACAGTAGACATATCTATGGAAATATACATATCTTTAAAAATATTCCATAAATCAATCGACTAATATTGTATTTATCATAACATTAATTACGTGAATTCCGCCTGAGGCCAATCTTGTATTATGGTTTGGTTTGGAGAGCTACAGTCTGCTGTTTTACACACGAGGGCTAATGAGACCAGGACCTACAGCTTAAAACCGACTCCGAACAGCTATAAACATCCATGCCCGCAGCGGAATTCGAACCCACGAACTCCGGTACCGAAGAGCAGCGTTCTACCATTCGGCCATCGAATCTTATATTATGAATCGGGGTATTAGGCTATTATTTTGGAGTACCATCCACATTTTTGGTTTTCTAAATTTTTTTATTCAACATAACAGTTTATCATAACAAAGGACTAACAACAGAAAAATACAGGTACAGTTTTCCAACTTCTAAAACACGCACAATGCGCCATCTGTTGAGGTGTAAAATTATAAGTTTATTGGTAGGAAGATACGACAGTTTGTCCACCCCTAGATTAGACTGCAGACATTTTAGCCCTTAGCCGCCGCGTCATATATATATACGCTTTGGGCTTGGATACATTAACTGTCTCGTAATGCGTATGTGTATACCTTGTATACGTTAAAGGCAGTGGCATGCGGTAGGTTTTCATGCAGGGTGTGCAGAGAACATGGATTTTCCAGTAAATCTTTAATTAATGAAACATCTGAGTTCTCCATTCTGAAACGGGTTATTTATTATGAATATAAATTTAAAGATTACAATAAATAAAATATTTACCTACGAGTAGTCGAGTTATAACTATAAAAATAGCTAAACTTATGAGAATTCTACTAGCACTGAAGCAAAAATCATGTCTTTTGTTATGTGGTGTCATATCGGCTTCGAAAAAGCAAGGCTTCGGGCTTCCGCGAAAAACTTAATACGTTCATCAAACGTACCACCACACCGCGCCCGTCGTGTTATCCGGATGCTCTTTGGTGCCGACAAACCGAACGTCTATTCCCCGTGCAGAGGATTTCACTGCACGCTGGCACAATAGAACGAACTGTTTCTTGTTCGGTCAGTGGATTGAATTATATTTATTAATTGTTTTTAACATTTGTAAATCATATATTCTGCGAAAAACATCTTGGCAATTTTAAAAAACAAAACCAGGGATATGGTGTTACAGATATAACTTATATACTGTAAGACATAATGAATGGTAAAATTTGGACTGTTCTGTTAAAATTCGTTTCTTTAAAATAAAACAACATTGTTTTTCAGCTAATTATTTCAATAAATATAATACATCACCGAAATTATTTTAACACACTAAAACATTTCCCTTTATATTGATGACATACTTCTTTTATATTTCCATGAAAACAAAATCTTACAATATATAAATTTAAACATTAACCGTCTGCAAAGTCGTATGGCCAGTTAATCGGTTAAAAAACCAAAAGCGCTTCAGCACTAATACAACGCTTAATAAACCATACCTTTGGATGATTCTGAATCTCAAGTGCAGGAAAAATATCTGCACTTGCCTCAGTGCTATAGTATACTGTGCTTCTCCAGTAGCCCATACATATAAAGCGTGATTTTTAATTTCATGCACAGTGTGTACACATCAGAACTTCCTATGTTCGTTTGCGCTCTACGTGGTGCAGCACCTAGTACCGCACGAACTGCGGGAATTCAAGCAAGAAAATCAACATAATATTTGAATAAATTATAAATAATATTTATTATATACCATATAAAGATACGTATACATATATATATATTTATATATATACATATACATACATACATACATATATATATATATATATATAATATATATATATATATATATATATATATATATATATACATGTTACAGTGAGTTTATAATACGGCATGACGTTTAAGCATCAGTCAATGTAATTTATCTCTTAATGTAATGTAAATACACAGTCACCCTATAAAATGTACAATGAAAATAGTAAATAGACACACTCACAGTAACAAATTTCACGAAATATAATCATTCTTACAAAGTGGTACAATTTACCATAATGTACAACCAAGTAATACCTGAGCCAAACAAGGTTGGGAATCGCTGGTCTTTAAAATTTTGGGAGCTTCTGTTTCAAGTTATAAGGCGCATTTAAAAATACTTACATATCGGAGTTCATGGTGCGGCGAAAGTCTAGATACTGAAGACACATTTTAAGCTTCTTTAAAGATTTATATATGTGTGTGTGTGTGTCCTTCTGAGAAATGACAGTGAGTATAAAGAATAGAGCCACACTATGATTCATTTATTATATTGTGTAATTGTGCTGTGCACAATGGTTGATTTATTACATTGCGGAACTTTATTGTACGCAATTACATTGTACTCCGCCGTTCTTCTTAACCTTCGTGTATTGAAATGAACGTCATGCCACCGTTAAATGATAGCACAAATTTATAAATATAAGGGTTTTCAAAAACAAATGTGTTTATTATGATTGAAAAATTTTTTGTCACATTCGATCCCGTTTCGATGCTTATGCATTTCCATAATGTGTTGTAATATCCATCATAAAATAAAGTTGTTAGCAAAGGCATTATCGAGAACTGGTTGCCATCGCATTTTTCTTTGGTTTGGACGCTACGGTCTACTGTTTTACACACGAAGGTTAATGAGACCGGGACCTACAGCTTAAAGCCGACTCCGAACGGGTACAAACATCCATGCCCTCAGCGGAATTCGAACCCGCGAACTCCGGTCCCGAAGAGTAGCGCTCTACCATTCGGTCATCGTTCGGCGCATTTTTCTTTTTCTGAAGGCTATGGTTTAGTTTGGTTTGGAGCTCTACGGTCTACTGTTTTACTACACGAGGGCTAATGAGAGTGGGACATATTGCTTAAAGCCAATTCTTAAAGGATGCAAATATCCATGCCCTGAAGGTGATTTGAACCCGCGAATTCCAGTACCGAAGAGCAGCACCTGTAATATCTTGTATCTTTATTAACGTACACAACTCCATTACAGCACTTACAATAATAGCAGTACACAGTTATATACAACAACTTCCCTTTTGCAAAAGTTCTTACATCGATGCAACACCAAACCTTTTTGGGCATTTCATTCCTCTACCATATCACGTGACATATGGTTCCACGTTTTTTGGATCATTAGGAAGCTTAAGCTTAGGAACAGAACCACTAAGATCAACATATCTACCAATTCCAACATCTTTAAAAAATGGTTCGTTTTTTGACGATTTTAAGTGAACTCTGTTCCTTTTCAATGTTTGATTATTTTGATTAATATTTTCATTTTTAGCCCAATAACTTCGAGGATTCTTATCTGTTCTTAGCACTTTACCTCCTTCCCACGTGTTATTCTTACGAATAGTAACATTTTTGATTCGGCTGTGGATCAGACAAGGGCTTAGATGTTTTATCATAGTGAAACTTACTCAAATTTTTCCTATCAACAATAATATTCTTAAAAATTCAGGAATCAACATATTTCTATTTAAGGGTATTTTATTTCAAACGCATCTACTCATCAAGGCTTAAAGAGGAGAAAACTCTGTACCTTTTACAGGAGTATTCCTATATTCCATTAGAGCAGAAAAAATATTATTATTTAATAGAGATTTTTTAAGAATACTTTTAACAATTTCAACCCTACTCTCATCTTGACTATTTGATTTGGGATACCTTGTAATTTGAAAATCCCATTCTGATGAAAATTTTCTAAATTGAACCGAGTTAAAGGGCATATTATTTGGTCTAAAATTTCTTGAGATATCATGAGTATTAAATATAGTTTTTAATTTATTAATTACTTCATAGGCTTGTTTATTATGAATTGGAACTACAGTGTTCCCTGGCCACTTCTCGATTTATGCTTTGCGGCTTCGGTGCTTCGCGGATTTTTATTACGAATATTCATGAAAGATAAAAATGGAAAAAATACAACTATGTCGGCAGCTACATTGCGGAAAGGAGCGTTGTTTCATGTTGATGCGCGAGAAGGATCCCTACATGTCAAACAAGAGTTCAGATGAGTTGACGCAGAATACATGCCACGGGCTCTTGAGATGGTAAAGTCTGCAAGTGAGGAAGAAAATGAAGAGGAAGACGAAAAACAAATTGAAAAGCGTGGCCTTTCACTGGAGAATCTGGCACAATTGTGCAACAGGGCAAGAATTTGCACAAGACATTGACGACAATATGGCTCGAGCTGTCGAGTTCAGCAATCGCATTGAGGGGGTTATGTCCTTGTACAGGGGAATTTTGAAGGAAAAGGAAAAGCAAAGACAACAACTACCCATCCCCATGTTTCTCTCCAAGGTAAAGCTCCCTTTCTCTACCGTCAGCGTCTCCAGCAGAATAGCCCCCGAGGGAGCCTAGAACTTTTACGAGTCAAGTGAGAGCCTCTCCTCCGCTGCCACCAACTCAAGACTCTTTGCATCTCTCAGAAAGCAATGTTGATTAATGTTTATTACTGTACTAGCATAAAGCCCGTCATATGACAGGATCAGTAACATTTTTAATTTTCCAGAATTGTAAAGGTACTCCATCAGGCAGGTAAAAAATGGCTTTTTTTTTGGCTGAGAATTATCTTTCTACAAAAATAATCGATTAAAATTATCACATATGTACCTAATCTATTATTTAAGCCAAATATAAAAGAAAATTATTTAGCTAATATCTAATTAGTATCTTATATCTAATTAGTATCTAATTAGTATATACGTTTTGCTTTTGTATTTTATAAAATAAATGATAATTTAACTAAGATTACTTTTCAAAATTAAGCTTTTATATCATTATTCTACAATTTCATTTTTCTGAACACCTTTTATTAGGATGTAATTCTATATTTAAAAAAAAGAAACAAATTTTTTTGTATAATTTAACTTTAAAATGTATAATGATTTGAAATATGTAATAAAAAAATTACACAATTTTTGAACATATTTTGATAAAATAAATAAGCAGCGAGAGGGTTAATGTGCCAGTATAAAACCTAGTTTTAGAATTTTATCAAAGGAAGTACACTTTTCAAAATCATTCTCTAACTAATAAAAATATTTCTCTAAAAGGTCAATTTGTTGCTTGTGTCTGCAGTAATCCTGAAAACTGTTCATCTGATTAGCTACAGACTTTATTAAACTCTCTATCAGCCTTATCAGATGTTACACCATCAAACCAGCAAGCAAGTAAATTTTTTATTTTTAATTTTCTATTGTTCTCATTTCTAGAGACTTGTGGAACAAAGCACAATATTTCCTTTGTTACAGGAAACAAATGAGGAACAAATCATTCTAAAAATTTCACAATAATTTGGGTAATAATTTTCAAAATTATATACAGATTATAAACTTTTGGGATTTCAAACAATTTCTGGACAATACTATTTCTGTCTTTTTCAATTTTCCTGATATTTCCAATTTTACAGGTATCTGGACATCCTGTATGACTATATTCAAGAATAAGTCAAAACTACAGGCATCGTTTTTGTATTTAATGTTGATGAGTGTGCATCAAATAGGACAGATTTTTTTCTGTTTAGAGGCACATTTTCTATAATACAATTAATGAGTTCATATTTGAGGTATATATGATGGAAACCAGAAAAATATTAGCTGGTATGAACTTTTAAGAGCTAGGAATCAAACCCATAACAAGTAGAATATTATAGACTATAAATAAAACAGTGTAATGAGAAAAAGTAACCATTTATTGACAATAAAAACTGTGAAACTTCCAAAAATTCTTTTTTTTAATAAATGATTTTTATTGAAATTTAAAAATCCACATACGATTTAATTAAACCAAATAATTATACTTAAACTAAATCTGTTTCTAATATTTTAAAACATTATAAAATAAAATTTCAAGAATTAAAAAAACCTTATATCTTGTGTAAACTCAGAAAACATAGTCAAATATTTACTCACAGCAAACGAAATGATAACTGTTCTATTTAATTATGAGAGGAAATAATGAGCAAATTATACAACATTTAAAAGTTATGAATTAATTACACAAACATAAAAATAGTTTTTATTGAATAGAAGTAGCAATTCAGCATCCTATGTCAAAAGCTGGCACAACACATCATTGTGACTTCAAATCTATCACATGTGAACTCCCTTCACGGCACGTTCCACGATCAAACGATGCAAAAATTCTGTACAGTATTACAATATTTATCAGAAACAGGGATTATTCCTGATGAAAAGATATCAACTTCAGCAATTTATCCTCACAAATATATTGCATAACCTGTAAATCAACAGAAAAAAAATTACACATCTTATAGTTACTATAATCTAAAAGTAAACATGCTACAGTCTTTTAATAATTATAAATATTAAATCATTGATTTCTCTCTTGTTTAGAATTTATTTTGTTATGCTTTACTAGCTATGTGTTTGAAATGTCAATCAATAGCAATGAATTTGTTATAAAATAACATGTTTGCTACCCAATATATTATTTTTAAAAATTATACAATGAAAGAACAAAATACATATTTTAACTTAAATTATTTCAGACTTGTATATGAATCTTAACACATAACATGAGGCATTCACATAAAACAGAAAAGTATTCAATTTTACACAGAGATAATTCTATAAAAAAACCATCCATTTTTTAAAAAACTAAAATACTGTAAAATATTCTAAAATAAATGAATATGCAATGAGTATTCCCATCTTTTTTTCCCCGGTATGAAGAAAGATTGTGACTTATAATATTTTGATACCATACAATCCATTATAAAAAAATCCAAAGTTTTACAATCTCACCAAAGTAAGCACTGATTGAAATTTAAAAAAAAAAAAAAAAAATAGGCATGTATTTAGCATCTAATCATTAGTACAATCATATAAAATAAATACTTGTCAACTTTTATACATTGGCAACAGTAAAACTTTTTGTGAAATACTGGCTGGTTGGTTGATTTTTTGTGGCACAGGTAACTGTAATTAATAAAAGTTAATTGTGAAATTTCCTTTCTCCAAAAAATTTCTAATTAAAAGTTAATTTTTATTGTAAAAATCTTAATGCATTAATTATACATAATAAAACATATTAGCTAATATTTCAATTAAATTTGATTCTAGAAAAATACAACCTAAATTTTAAACTTAATATCTATTTAGCAAAATCAATAAAATAAGATGTTGAATTTATCAAACTTTGATTTACTGAATTTTAATTCATTTAAAGAAATTGATATTTTTTTTCAATATTCAAAATATTGAATCAAATTTCAATATTCAAAATATTGAATCAAATTTCAATATTCAAAATATTGAAAGTCAGAGCCTTTTCAACTTGTTCATCCTTACCAGCTTTATTAGATTTGTCCTCTTTATTTTCATTTTTTTATGTCTTCTAGTAAGTTCATCATGATTTTTCAAAATTTTGCACAATAGAGGCTGAGAAATGTTTAACTGCGCTGTAGCATTGTGCTGACTCATTTTTTGTAATCTGTCATAACTATATAAATTTTGATCTTTTGTTTTAAAGTTAAATCATTTCACTTTTTGGTTTCCATGTTGACAAGTTGAAAGTAAGTGAGGAGGGCATAAAAGGTAAATACGCTCCTTTTCAATTCCAACAAGAACGTGTTGCCTTATGCTTATTTGACAAACATTGACCACCAGCAGGGTATGCGTATTTCTGAAAAAATCTAGGAACGTGTAATACCCCACTCCTTTGTTCATTCACCATTTCCCTAAGTGGAAGAGGGAGAATTCTCAGAAATTCAAACAACAGTGAAGGGAAAGAAAAGAATGGGTTTCTTCTTAATACATTGTGAATATTCTTTTGCCAGTTAAAATGAGGTTCAAAAACTGATAATATTAACCGATATAATATTCATATAAAGTCATAATTTTAACATACAAATGAATAGAGAAAATCGTGACCAAGTGATTTCGATAACAATAAATGATTGATAACATTAACTGGAGTCAACTGTACTTTTAAATATTACTAACTTGAAAAATACATTGTTTCTTTTTACACAATTTTTGATTTAATTTTCACAGTACCAAAACCATAAAAATTCTCAGTGCCTCTTGTAAATCAATAGAATTAAACCAAAAACCATAAATTTTACAGATAATCCATATAAGTTGGCAGGTATAAAAATATGAAGTTCTCCACTCCTTAGTATGACTTCAATACCACTAACTTGAGGCCCAGCCTGAAAGCAACAACTTTCATTTTCTTTTTATTGTAGAAAATGTATGCTCATTTAGATACTGCATGGTTCATGACAGAAAACAAAAAAATTTCTAAAAATTCTTAAGCTGGATATACATATCCATTTCTAAATTTGTTTTTAATTTAATGATGTTTTAAACATAGTCTTGAATCATTTACAATAACATATATTTGTTTAGCAATTATGATATACAAACACATGCACAGATCTGGATATGTGGAGGGGTACTTCTTTTAGGTAAATAATAATAATAATAGAAAATTTTAAGGAGTTATACATCAAGGGGTGAGCAAAAACAAGCATCAACAAACAACATTTAAGATAGGGACAGGAACAGGAAATATTAAATGTCTTTTACAAAAATAATAAAATAAAAATTTAAATATATAAAAGTATGCTGAATATGAAAAGCATAAACACATTTAAAATATTAAATTTTGCTCTGTAAAAATTAGAAAAAAGCAGATATTTTAAAACTACTATCAGAATAACTTCATTAAATAATGTGAAGCATTTAATATCTGTTATAAATATGGCAAGTCTCTTCAGACCTGACTTTACCTATTATCAATGAAAATGGCAACTCTTTTACTGTTTCACCCTTTAACTGCTGTTAAGTGATTTCATATACTCCATGGCTTTCAACCCTATGCATTTCTACCCCTGAAGGAATAAATGACCCTTGAAATACTTTACATTTCTGAAGTGTAGTGTCCAAGTAGCTTACCCAGTTTCAACCTGTTATTTTGAGATTTGTAATATTGTTGGCTGCATCACAATAGTAGGAAGATTATGATTCATACAGAAAGGGCAGAATTCTACGATTCACTTTCAAAGTAAACAGAAAGGAGTAGGGAGGAATAATTCTTAATTTTGTTTCTCTAGAAATCCAAAAATGGCTAGTGTGAAATTTCAGGAATTATGGATTTTTCCTCAATCTTCTCCCCTTGCCACATGTGCACATACACTGACACAAAAATATAGCAAAATTAAAATAGAGACTAAAAGAACAGTCATTTTTGAGGCTTCTATAACTTCTGTGATTCAAATTAGTCCCTGTCAACTTTTACTGATCATCTGTAAAATTTATAGTTTTTACATATTTAGAAATGGATTGAGATTTTTATACCTTTTTGGTACCATGAAAATAAAATTAAAAATTCTGGAAAAAAAAAATCATTGGGTTTTTTACTTTAGTAATACCCACAGATACAAAAAACTATTTTAGCAGATCATTACATAACTGATAAAAGACATCTATAAATATGCATGACATGTTTTAAAGATATTGAATTCCTGTAGGAACTTGCTAAAAATAAATAGTGATATCCTGGACTATATGTTAATTAATTTCATCAGAGTTTTGTAAATATGATTTTTTTTTAATTTAGAATTTAAAAAATATAAATTTCTTTAAAATAATTAAAGGTAAGTAAAACATGATTTGATAAGTTCATTTTATTGATTTTGCTAAATAGAGTATTAAGTTTGAAATTTAGGATAGTTTTGAGTTTCTTTAGAATTAAATTTAGTTCAAAAAATTAGCTAATATTTTTTATTATACATAATGAATGTATAAATATAAAGATTTTCTACTAATTACAATTGACTTATAATTACAATTTTATGAGGGAAAGAAATAATTATATATTTTACTAATTACAATTACTTGTGCAAATTAAAAATTAACAAATCGATATTCTGCTAAAGTTTTACTGATGCCAATGTATACAAATTAGTAAGTTTGAAATTAATTATAGATGAGTATTTATCTTCACTGCTGAACTTATGGACTGCAAAATCATAAATCTTAAGAAAGGGGATACATTCTTTTTAATCCTATCTATTATTAGAACAACACGTTTTCCACATGTGCCTTTATTGAAGCTACACTTTGTAACTAACCACCACATCACATGTAAAATTTTGCCATTTTTTTAAACATATGCTGACATGAGACTGTACAAATTCAAAATTTTCATAACATGATACATTCAATTTTTAAAATTTAATTTTCCTTTGGGGGCAATTTAAATCTGATTTTCCACCCTTGTATAACTTGTGAGAGACCAATGGAGAGCTAAATATTCAAAATCCTGTCAGATACTGGGCATTTGCTGCATATTTGTAATGATCTTTAGATGGTTATGAATGTTTCCTTAGAGCAACACAATTTTGTAACTTATACAGACATGAAAAGTCTGAAGAATTCATTTCATAAAAAAAAAGATTTATTGGTTTACAAAGAAAATTTTACAATTTATATTAACCTTACCAGCTGATAATTGTTTAGGTTCTAGGTGTGCTATTTACAGGTGTTAAGGGAAGAAGTTCATTTCCTTGAGTACCTTCACGAGGAGGACTCTGAAAGTAAATGAACAAAACAAAACATTAGCAAAAATGCAAATCTTATTTACATTTGTATACAAGAAAAATACATTTGAGGTTGTCAAAAAATTTCAAATTAATTATACTTAACTGTAATTCTGCAAAATAATAGCTTCAACAAAAATTTTTTTTAACCAGAAGCTGCTTTTAATAATTTATTTTCTTATATTTATTAAATGCACACAAATTCCAGAAAAAAATACTTCAGTGTTTGGGTGTTTAAAACTTTAAAAAAATATACTCTGTAAGATGTCATTATAAATAGATTGGACTAGATTCTAATTTAGATTAGGATTTGCTAAATCTTTTTGATTTAGTTAAGAACATAGTGAAGAATCAAATTTTAATGGCTTTATGTGAAAAGATTGTTTGCAAAGACTTCACAAAAAAAAAAAAACCTGAAAATTTTTTGGATTGTTTAAGATTTAAAATAATACATCAAACTCATAAATGAAATTTTCATCAATATTAAACAATCAACTACTTTAATTAAGGATATGTAATACAGCTATATTAAAAAAGGAATGAAATTGTGATGTATACATCTTTATTCAATCATCACCAAATCATACACTGTTAGAAACTACTAAAAGTGTATTTGTTTTGTTCAAATATCAGATATTCAGAAATATGTAAACTAATAAAAACTTTTAAATTTTAGAAAAAGCAAAAAACCCAAAATCTGTAAGACAAAATAATTAAGAATTCTAGGGAAAACCTGACACAAACAACTCTGTTATGCTGCAGAGTTTGTTGCAATTATTTCTGTTAAAAAAAGTAAAATCAAAAATTTTTTCTCATTTAAATATCTCATTGTTGTGATATTTTCTATATTACAATATGAGTATTATATAAATCAGGACTGGTCTTTAGAAGTAAGCAACTGCTTCTGGCTGCATAACTTAGAAGTGCCAAAACCAACTAAACTAGAATTTTAAAATAAATAAATAAAAATAAATAAAATCATTTTCTGCATATCTGTATTCAAAGATGAAAGCTAGTCAGAAGCTTGAAAATACTGATATTATTGACTAAAACTGGAAAAATACTGACATACTAAAATCTAATTTTGTACAACTACAGCTTTTTTTTCTGTTATTCTGTAAAAATGCAAGTTTTCAGCTTGAATCAATTTGATCACAAGTTCTAAGATGTAATGAGGTCAAGACAATTCTGGAATACATATAAAAGGGAGGAGTACATTTCAAATAACTCCCATACTCAGACAGAAACACAAGATATATTAAATATTATATGTAGTGAAATTATACCAAAATTGTACAATAAAATTACATAAGTATGTATGGATAAGTCTTGTACATTATTACAGGAAAATTAAGATAGTATATAGCAAATTATTAAAAGCAAAAATTTAATAAATAGCAAAATTAGGTAAATACTTGATCTATAGATATACATCCATATACCAAAACACAATCTGCAAGAAAACTACAAGAAAATTGCATACCTAACCCCCCTCCCCCCACATACTTATTAAAAGAATTTCACTAGCTATTAATTAAAGACATTTTTAAATTGTTCACAATCATACTTATAATTTTAAATATTTTTCAACTTATTTTCAAATTCAATATACTAGGACCAGACCATTGCATATGGGCTTCTTAAGTGGATGAATACAAATACATTCCTGAACATAAGTATGTTTTCAACATTTGCTATCTATAAATATATTAGCAATTTAACTAAATATGACAATTATGGTGAAAAGACTGTTTTGGAAATTATGGTAATCAGTACGCTAAATATTGATAAATTTATATCAAAAAACTAAAATTTATATTTTGAAATGCATTATAATTGCAATACATAACTAGAGAGAAGCAATAAAGATATCTACAATTTCATTTTTTTAAGTGTCATTTTATAAAAAAAAATATTTGAAATACATGGAACAAATAGATTTAACTTACTTTAACTTGAATCTGGTTGCGAAGCATGGCAGATCTCAGAATGAGTTGCTGCAATTAAATATTTTTAAAAAATTACATGTGGATATAATAGATCAATAAATTTTAAAATACTAGTAATATTTTCTGACCTAATTTAGATAAGGAATAACAATTCTTTTAAAAATTGTTTTTTAAAAGAAAAATGTTTTTACTTACTGTAGTGTTCCTGTAATACTCTTTACCCATTTGAAGTGTACGCTCATAAGTTGTACTTCTTTGGTCAATGTCTTTTGCATAAAGTATCTGGTAAATACAATTAAATATAAAAATGAGAAAAAATATGACTATTTATCCACTATAACTGTGCTTTAAAAATATAAAGTAATTTTGTGGGTCTAACTATAAGATACTGGTCAAATGACCAGTAATGTATATGTAATTTATGTACAGTAATATGTACAATAACAATGTACAATTATATATTAAAAATGTGATGAGTAGTGAATTAAAAATTCTTATTCTTTGTGTTTGAAATACATAAAAATTGACAATATACAATTTTGTTTAATTATAATAAAGTTTATTTGTTTATTTCCTACCTAATATTATTATTTCATACATTCAATCAGAAAACATAAAATCCGGTCATTTGACCGGCTATGGTAGAAATAGGTATGTGTTATGTGTTCGTATGTTTAGTGTTAAATTAACCAGTTTGTTCAAGACTGTCAAACGAATCAACTAATTTCATACCCCCCCCCCCCCCCCCCCCCCCCCCCCCCCCCCCCCCCCCCCCCCCCCCCCCCCCTCCCCCCCCCCCCCCCCCCCCCCCCCCGCCCCCCCCCCCCCCCCCCCCCCCCCCCCCCCCCCCCCCCCCCCCCCCCCCCCCCCCCCCCCCCCCCCCCCCCCCCCCCCCCCCCCCCCCCACCCCCCCCCCCCCCCCCCCCCCCCCCCCCCCCCCCCCCCCCCCCCCCCCCCCCCCCCCCCCCCCCCCCCCCCCCCCCCCCCCCCCCCCCCCCCCCCCCCCCCCCCCCCCCCCCCCCCCCCCCCCCCCCCCCCCCCCCCCCCCCCCCCCCCCCCCCCCCCCCCCCCCCCCCCCCCCCCCCCCCCCCCCCCCCCCCCCCCCCCCCCCCCCCCCCCCCCCCCCCCCCCCCCCCCCCCCCCCCCCCCCCCCCCCCCCCCCCCCCCCCCCCCCCCCCCCCCCCCCCCCCCCCCCCCCCCCCCCCCCCCCCCCCCCCCCCCCCCCCCCCCCCCCCCCCCCCCCCCCCCCCCCCCCCCCCCCCCCCCCCCCCCCCCCCCCCCCCCCCCCCCCCCCCCCCCCCCCCCCCCCCCCCCCCCCCCCCCCCCCCCCCCCCCCCCCCCCCCCCCCCCCACCCCCCCCCCCCCCCCCCCCCCCCCCCCCCCCCCCCCCCCCCCCCCCCCCCCCCCCCCCCCCCCCCCCCCCCCCCCCCCCCCCCCCCCACCCCCCCCCCCCCCCCCCCCCCCCCCCCCCCCCCCCCCCCCCCCCCCCCCCCCCCCCCCCCCCCCCCCCCCCCCCCCCCCCCCCCCCCCCCCCCCCCCCCCCCCCCCCCCCCCCCCCCCCCCCCCCCCCCCCCCCCCCCCCCCCCCCCCCCCCCCCCCCCCCCCCCCCCCCCCCCCCCCCCCCCCCCCCCCCCCCCCACCCCCCCCCCCCCCCCCCCCCCCCCCCCCCCCCCCCCCCCCCCCCCCCCCCCCCCCCCCCCCCCCCCCCCCCCCCCCCCCCCCCCCCCCCCCCCCCCCCCCCCCCCCCCCCCCCCCCCCCCCCCCCCCCCCCCCCCCCCCCCCCCCCCCCCCCCCCCCCCCCCCCCCCCCCCCCCCCCCCCCCCCCCCCCCCCCCCCCCCCCCCCCCCCCCCCCCCCCCCCCCCCCCCCCCCCCCCCCCCCCCCCCCCCCCCCCCCCCCCCCCCCCCCCCCCCCCCCCCCCCCCCCCCCCCCCCCCCCCCCCCCCCCCCCCCCCCCCCCCCCCCCCCCCCCCCCCCCCCCCCCCCCCCCCCCCCCCCCCCCCCCCCCCCCCCCCCCCCCCCCCCCCCCCCCCCCCCCCCCCCCCCACCCCCCCCCCCCCCCCCCCCCCCCCCCCCCCCCCCCCCCCCCCCCCCCCCCCCCCCCCCCCCCCCACCCCCCCCCCCCCCCCCCCCCCACCCCCCCCCCCCCCCCCCCCCCCCCCCCCCCCCCCCCCCCCCCCCCCCCCCCCCCCCCCCCCCCCCCCCCCCCCCCCCCCCCCCCCCACCCCCCCCCCCCCCCCCCCCCCCCCCCCCCCCCCCCCCCCCCCCCCCCCCCCCCCCCCCCCCCCCCCCCCCCCCCCCCCCAGCCCCCCCCCCCCCCACCTCCCCCCCACCCCCCCCCCCACCCCCCCCCCCCCCCCTCCCCCCCTCCCCGCACACCCCCCCCCCACACCCCCCCACCCACCCCCCCCGCCCTCCCCCCACCCACACCCCCCCCCCCCCCCCCCCCCCCCCACCCCCCCCCCCCACACCACCCCCCCCCCCCCCCCCCCCCCCCCCCCCGCCCCCGCCTTAGCAGTCACACAGACCACTAGAAGTCCATAGGAACCACTTTGGGAACTGCATAAAAGAAAAAACAATAGGGTCAATACAAATAAAATGTAAAATATACACAAGCAGGAATGTTAATATTAACAATATGTTTGCAAATAACCACTCAAAATTTTTAAAAGAAAACAGTTAATCAATTAGCTAAATAACAACTATAGTGAGTAGGGCTAAGTGATATCAGAAATTTAACATCCCCATATATCCCCAAATAAATATGGATAGTGCTGGTATATCGTAATGCTACTTTAAACTACAAATGAACAGATACCATGATTTTTGAAAGACTAATGGAATCCAGATAGTCACCAAAAGACTTCATTATTAACAAAAGATAAGATAGGAATGAACAAGAAGCAAGCTATCCAGAAATATCACCATGCACACTCATCACTGGCTATTGGTTTAGGGAGCTAAAGTTTACCATTTTGCTAAATGACGGCTAATGAGACTGGGACCTACTGTTTAATGCTGTTTCTGAAATACTACATTCTGCAGAGTACTAGTTGCAAGGTTCAAATCCACAAACTTCAGTACCAAAGAGCAGCAACCTATCCATAGGGCCATTTTTCAACCACTGGATATTAATAACAAGCAATTAATATCCTTGATATAGATAAAAGCTAGTAGCAGATGCAGAAACAGGACATTATTGAACTTCTAGTTTTTACCTTGACAGATTACAATAATCTTCAATGGTAAATTTTCTGGCTTGTGATACTGATTATTTCATTATTCAGGTATCAGGTATAATCAGATAAAAATCATCCCACAAATCAAAAACATCTCTTGCATATCAAAATGAAATTCTGTTAAATTTAGAAATCAACTAAGAAATTAATATAAAGCATGATTTGATTTATTAAAAAATTAATAACTTAAATATGACAACTTTTTATATGAAATTTCATGTTCATATACAATTCATTATAAGATATATAAAAATAGATATTTAATCTTTCAAGTTGAAAAGAAAATATTAATAGAAGCGTTCTTAAGTCCCACTGTAGAGCAATACTATAAATATAAAGTAGAATGATTCAAGTTTAACTCCTCTTGCAAGCAATAAATTTTAGTATGCCCTTTGTCCTTTAAGATCATTTGTCATGTTCTTTACATTTTAATTAAATAAAATAGCACTTTAGAAAAAACCTATGAACTCTTAAACACTAGCATTAAAAATCAAAATTATTGAATCATAAAGGCAATTTTATTAATCCCTAATTTAATTGGGATTTTAGTACCCTAAAAAAAGTGATGCTGGATCTCATGACTCAAGAAAAATGACTATTACATTAAGAAAATCTTTTCAGCTGAAAACTTAACGTAATAAAAATGAAAAATTAATAACCTGCCCTAGTTTATATTACTCAAAATTGTGCAATTTCAATTCCAAATAGCATAATCATGTAAATCATTGATTTTATTTGAGGACAAATTTAATAAGCTGAATACATTTAGCATAATAATGTATTCCAGCTAAAGAATGAAACCAATATTGAACTCAAAAATTTTGTTCAAAAAGTCTGAAACACTAACTTTTCTTGTTTGTGACATTTGATTTATTCAATTGTATTGAAAATAGGGTTTATGTTTTTATAAAAAAATTAATTTTTAGTCAAAGCATTTTAAAAATCTCTGGATTATGAAGAAAGGAAGAAATCTTATTTAATAATAGAATGAATTTTATTCAATAATAGAAGAAATTCATTAACAATCATAAATATGATGAAATGTTCAGTTTGTACCTATATAATTGTAATTTTAAACAAGATTAAAACAAAATAATACCTGAATGAGAGCCCTGTTCCTGATTTGTGTATACAGAGTGTTTACATGAGGTGCCAAATACATATCAAGTAGAAGATTGTCCTAAAAAAGAAAGTAAAAATTATAGAGGACATTTAGTAATAAACACATGTTTGTGAAAGGATTAGAAAAATAAACATCATGTCATTAGTAATTATAAATAAGAACAGGATATACAGAGTAAAATTATTAATAATTTAATAAAAACTTTTGATTAATTTATTAAAAGAAAATGAGGAGTAAAGGAATTTCTTATCACTTTCAAAGTCTCAAATTTTAGTTTGACATCTATTGCTTATGCCAATCAATAATAAACAATACTTAGACTTTGTTTACTAAATAAAATAATCATGCACTGGGATGTAGGTTCCAATTGGAACTAATCATACATTATAATAGCAAACCAAGGTTGGTGGTATTTTTTAAAGTAGAAAAACCATGGAAGGAAATGGTTGAAAGAAATGTGCTTCTTCTATAGTGAAAGAATGACAGGAATCTTACTCTAAAAAATACCATATAAGTTACAACTTTGTAACATACAATAAATACATTTACCTTAAAGATAACTGAGGTAAATTTAACTAAACCAATAAAATTTAATTATGTATAATAAATTAATAATTATTAAAGTGTCTTAGTCACAATCACACACTTTAATAAAACTTTTCATTGAGTACCAGAAGAAAAGAAATTTAGTTTTAGATACATAAAATTCCTTAAAAGTTATCCACTTCCATTTTACAAGCATTAATTTTTATCACTTTATCTTTTTTACTGGCAATAAATTGTATAAATAATTAGAATTTTAATGTATTACTCATTAGTATCTAAAATAATGCATTTTCATTAAATAAATTTTTTTTAGTTAATTCCATGACATAAATAGCAGAATCAGTATAAATAAAAGTAAAAATATCAATAAAAAATAACATTTTTTTTGCAAACTATATCACTAAAATGCCTAAAATATTTTTTAAAAAATAACTTTAAAATTATAATTACCTTAATTTCATCTAACATCTTTAAACAGGATGCATATTTTGAATCATAAAACTTGAATATGATATCTCTTAGTTGAGGTTCGAGTTCAAGAAAAAGCTTAAAAGAACTGTAAGTACAAAATTTAAGAATGATTGTGTACAAGATGAATTATACCATATTTTTTAATAACCCTAAAATCATTAAAATAATTTTATTTTTGAAAAAATTACATAGTAGGCTTTCATTATAGAAGCTACCAAGTAAAAGTGCTACATTTAATAGTTAGCTATCCACAGAGAATAACATAAATAAGAGATGTTAAGAACGGATAGGACAAATTTTAATCAGACTTTACAGAAGTACACTTCAAGCTAGGCAAAAATAGATATTTTTATCTTAGTGAAATGTTAAATATAATAAATATCAACAACTAAGAGGGTGTTTTCATATTTGTACTCTTATAATATAATTACCAAACCAAAAAAATTATTACTAATAACTAGTTTAAATAATTTTAAAAACAAAAGTCAAATTTCACAAATATCTGAAACAATCTAAAGTATTTGAAATTGTAATTGGGAATTTGGAGATTACTATCTTTTAGCTTTTTTGTGCAGTTTTGCTGCCACGGTTGTTTACCAAACTACAAAAGAGCCATTAACTTAAGCCTCACTCTCATATTAAAATATTCATATGATTATCCTACTTTTCAGAATGGTATTTTTACAATCAACTGATGCCCAGTTGTCTCCTACTAGTGTCATGTATGTCAACTGATTCTCCTCATTTAAGATGAAAATAAAGGATTTTGTTAAGCATTGTGCCTGTTCTTGGTGCTCTAGTGAGTTTCTTTCCACCACATGTATGCAGTAAAGTTACACTGCCTAGCAAGCCCTAAACTAAAACTGGCAACTAAAACATAAAGGCTATTTTTAAGTGTGATTTTAACAAGTTACATATACGTAAATATATATGTGTGTGTATGTGTTACAGTAGCAAAGAATTACTTTCGACTTTTAAGATATGAAAAGATTTAATCTAAAAAATAAAAATTACAAAAAATAAAATATTCTTATGACACCTTTCCTTGTTGAAAATACTATTCATATTATAACATAAGAAATTATTTAAAAATATTTAAATTCACTTTTTATAAAAGCATAATTCTTTCAGCATTTTTCTTTTTGATTATTAAAGTCAGTTTAATTATTATTGTAGCCTTAAAAAATTAATTTAGAGAACTATTATGGAGAGTATATGTAAAAAAAAAAAAAATCCTTGCATGTAGCTAACTTTTCTGACACATTTTCTATGTTCCTGGATTTTTCCAAACTTTCCTGTCAAGTAGATACTCAAGTGCAAAATTAAATGCCTAAATATGAAATATGGGAGAATCTAAATAACTTTTTATCAGTATAAACAAGTACCCAAGTTTCCTAGTAAAACAATATTTAAAACAGATTGAAATTAGATGCTTTTTCAATGTGCCTAGTTTAAAAAATAAATAAATTCACCAATACAGTTGAACTTTATTATATTAAACTTTGAGGAACCATTGTTTGTTGTACCTGAACCTTTAAGAAAGGTGCTAGATCTCACAAAAGTGTAACTTGCATAAAATTTACATAAGATTACATATTATCTTATATAAGATTTATAAAAAATATTATCTTTAAAGATTTTAACTGACTAAAACCTAAACAATTGCCATATTAGAATGACCAAAAATGAAGACAAATAATTTTGTCTAGTTAGTTGTTGCTTACTATTTTAATACTGAATTAATTTGTAATCTTCTACTGACGTGATGCCACCAGTATCAAGAGAGTTTAAGGAATTTCTTTGTCTGATACAACAAAAAACATTTTCTTTCCTTGATTGGGTGGACAAGATGTTATATATTTCATGCACTTTGTTTTTAAATCTAAAAGTTTTACAAGAAATGAAGGGAAAAAAAACTTAGTGAATGACTGAAAGAAAGGATCCTTCTACCTCATTCCTAAGATTCAATATAAATGAATAAAAGAGATTCCCCATTTATGGATAAATTAGCATTGTAAACAATAGGAAAATCACAAGATTGAAATTTTCATTTGTTATAAGCTAGTTTGTTAATATAGGGATTTCAACAGTATACTAATAATTTAAAAGCCATTTCAAATAACAAGCTTTAAAATGCACTTCTAAAGAGAACTTGAAAACTTTGTGACAGCAAAATTTGTTATTAACTAGTTTATAAAATTCTTTAAATTTTTCTTACATTTAATTGTAATTAATATTTTAAAAATCATGATTTAAATAACATACATATACTATAAGTCTAATATTTTTTTAAATGGACAATTTCAAAAATTTTTAGGGAAAAGTAGCAGACACAGAAGTTAAATGCAAAAAAGAGAAGATAATGAAGAGAGAAAAGTGGAAAGTAAAGAACAATTTAAAAATATTTATTTGATTTACATATTGTAAAAACAAGTACCTCAATATGAAATATACCAGAAACTAAATTTTTAGTAATATAAACAATTACTCGAGTCTCCTAATAAAAAAATGTTCAAAAGATTCAAATCAGAAGTTCCTCAAATATCTTAATTTTTTTTTTAAAAAAATCTAATAATTTAAATGCTCATTTCAGATATGAAACTTTTAGTAAGCATTTCTATAAGCAAATTTTTAATTTTGGGACTGTAGAATGTCTTAAATAGCAGTAAAATCAATACCTTAATAATATGCAAAGTTACAATAATTTCCATTAGATTTAATTTTAATCAATGTCTAAAAACTAAATCATAAATACTCTGTATAAGACTATTTTTTTAAGTGGACAATTAAAAAAAATTTTTTAACAGTAAAGTTTAAAGCCAATGATTGAATAGGATGCACTTTCTTTCAGTATTTGAGCCAATGAGTTAGACTTCTACTTTATACTAACAGGTCTATAAACATTTAGTTTGGTCTGAGAGCACTAGGGTTGTTTTTATGTTATCCAACGGTTAAAGATATCGGAATTTACTACTTAAAGATAATTCTGAAAGGCTACTAAAAAGCAGTGGGATTAGAACCTGTGGCAGTGTTCTACTCATTCAGCTGTAGAGCTGATTTTTATTGGGATTGCTGTTAAAAGTTACAATTTTTCAACTTCAATGCATGTACAAAACTTTAAAAAAAAAAAGGTGCAGATTTTTAAAATATAACCAATTTCTGTGCATATCCAAAATTTTGTAATTTATTTGTGTTATTAGCAGTGTCATTTTCTCACAGACACTACCCATAGCAGAAAAATTTCCATCAATAAGATGAAGTACCATTTGAAATAACTATAGAAGGGATTGAAATCTCAATACAGTTACCGCGATATTAAAGAGATATCAATATATAACAGTATTACGATCAGTCTACATGCACATGCATTCAGAGGATATCTATAAAGAAAGAACGCAGGTTGTTGAAAAGTAATTCTACTGTATGAGACCCCCATATTATGATTACAGTATTACTTATAATGTCCCATTAAAAAAATGCACATTTTCTGGAACCGAAATCCAGAAAATAGTTGTTTTTTTACCATAGACACACAATTACGGCTTAGATGTACTATTATAAATAAAACTGTACAAGTTCTAGACATTTTATTTCTGCTGCTAAATTGTAATTAATAAAGTCTTTATGGAATCATTTTATATAGTAAAATACACTAGCATATTTTCTTTTGAATGAAATTTAATTCTAGAAAACATAAAATTAATTTCAAACTGAATATCTATTTAGCAAAATCAATAAATTTATTAAACTGTGGCATACCATGCTTTAAACTCTTAAAGAAATTGACTTTTTCTTTTTAAATATTCCAAATTTTAAAAACTTCTAGTACAGTGATATTACTACTTTTAGCACATTAATAAATGAATTTAATATGTTTGATCCATATTAAAAATATTTTTCCAAAAATATAATTTAAATATTTAAAGGATAATAGGAAACTATTTAAAAATCTTCTTTCTTTGTTTTAATTAGAAATTCAGGTTGAAATTTTAGTCTACAACAAAGTTTAGAATATCTCTTCCACTCTCACTCTTTAATATGAACAATTTTTTTTTTAACTTGTGTTCCTTTTCATAGTAATATAAACCATAAAAAATGTTTTGGTTTATGTTATTATGAAAGTTCAATTTATCCGTAAGTGCATAAAATTAAACAAAAAGTTGTAAATCATACAACATATTTGTAAATGTTGCCAAGTATATGATAATCACAATATGAAATTGATTGTAAAAAGGTGAATAGCATTAATAACAAAAATTAATGACAGAGAACTTAGCACAAAATAAAAGGACACTAATTTCAGACATAGGTTAAATGTAATTAAGGAAAACCTTTGAATCAAAGTCAAATTTTGAAATAAAAAGAGCTAACATACCTACTAGATATTACATTTTTTAACAATTCTTGCCTATCAAAGGAAGCAAGGGCAAACAGACCTCCATACATTGCTACGTTATTAGGAGACAAAAGCTGAAAACAAATAGAAAAATTTTAGAAAATTTGCTGCAGATAAATAAATCTAATGACAAAATACTCTGACCAAATGTTTAATATAACTTTAAAATTTAGCTTTTTGACTCTTGGAATGATCATAAGTGTATAATTCAATATACAAAATGTGAACATTTTACTAAAAAAAAATTCATTGTTCGTTTTCCAGTTAAAAATACTTCATTTTTCTGAAAGTATAAAATTATACTTGAAATCTGGTCACTGAAAACAATACTAAATAAAGTGCAGTGCTAAGATCTATTGATAGTTTAAAGTGTTAAAAACGTAGAAAATTAAGAAATCAATCAAACATCTCTAAAATGAAGTGAAAAAAAAAATAGTAGGTGATTGTCTTTTTAAGAGTTAAGGTGAATTAAGTTGGCCAACCTTGTATTAAATAATCAGAATTTTCCTTTCAAATAATACTGCTAGTAAAGTTACAAAAAAATACAAAACAAATTTATTTTATAAATTCATTTAAAATGACAAATTTTTATCAAAATAAAACTATTAAAATATGTTTTTAATCTTACAACATATTAAAGCCAACACATAATAATAATGATTTTCAAAACTATTTAATATTTGAAACCATTCTTTAATATCTTTTGGCTATATTAATGCTAAAATTAAATGTATTATCGTCCCCATTAAACTACAAACATTTCCGGCATCAGTGACATTTGCAATCCCATGAAATGCAGTACCCTACCTATTCAACTATCACCTGATTGAATAGGTATGGAAAATAGAAACTGGTCTTATGCAAACCCAATCAGAATGTTACCTGACCATTAATTAGTTTATAACTGAGTATCACTGGTAAATTTAATATAAAAAGAAACATAGTTAAATATTTTGAATTATAGCAATATATACTTCTAGTAGACAATCTCTATGCCCTCTGCTACTCCACACTGCTATGTAATGCAATGCTTACAGAAGATTGCAGCCAACACTTATAGAAAATGTTCATGAAGGGTTTTAAACGTAATAAATCAATCATTTTATTAGGTGGATTTCTTATTTATATTTTATGAACATCTGGTTAATTTCTGACAGATGTAAAATTCACAAAAGTATTATCTATTCTAATCAGACTTGAAAATACTGATTCTACTGACCAAAATTGAAAAATACTAACAAATATTTAAAGGTACTAACTTTAGCAAATGACAAATAAAAGTTAATATTTGTACAACTACAACCTTCTTTTTCTATTATGCAAGTTGTAAATTTACTTTAGAATCAATTTGATCATAAGTCAAGTTTTTGGTCTGATGTTGTCAAGACTAATAATACTGAAATTCAATTGAAATTGTGGAGGATATTTCAAATAACTTCCCTTCCTTTGTTGAATATACATACTCAGACAGATATATTGAACTGCAATATATATTGAACATAAAAATCTACAATAAAACATATAACCATATGTAGTTAAATTATAACAAACTTTTAAAATAAAAATTGCATATACATGGTATGATAAGCCTTCATATATTGTTATACGAAAAATATAACATACAGCAATTTACAAATAAATAGCAAAATAAGGATAATTTGATCAACAGATATACGTTCAACAAAACAAACTACAAAAATCAGCATATCAATGAGAAAATTGCTTATCTCTTCCTTCCTCCCACACACATTAAAATAATTTCACTAGCTTTTCCAGACATTTTTCAGTTGCTAACAATCCTCAATTTATTTTAAAATATTAAAGTAAAATTAAATTACTGGGAAAAAACTATTTTTTCTCAAATAACTTTACTGACTAAATTCTGAAATTACCAACTAATGACCTGAAAAATACTGACCATTTCTCATCTCTATGTATCAAATAATTTTTACTGAATAATTTAGATACACTAGAGAATTTGCTATTTAATGACATGGAACAAGAGCTTTAAAATATATACAAGAAATATTTTTTCATAATAATTTTAGTAATTAGAATAATTATAACTGAATCCTAATATATTATTCATAAACCATAATAAGAATAGTACAATACATACCTATACTAAAGTTAATATTTGTTTCTAAATATAAAAGTTGTTAACATATTTATTTCTAAATATACATCTTTATAAATTAAAATTTATTTTATATGAATACACTAAAATCTTACTTACATCAGGGAAATCACAATGATCAAAAGATGCTTGCAAGAAGTTTTTAGCTGCTGATTTGTATTTTCTAGTAGCTAGTTCTGCCAAACCAGCAGCACACCTCAGCTTAGTTAACACTAATTGGTTTGCATCTTTACCATTGTTCTGTAATTAAAACAAAGCATTCAGCTACAATAAAAATCTTTTGTTCAGATTAAAAATAGAAATACAATAAAAAGTAATTCTTACTTATTTATGCATGCTATATACTTTTTATGATATGAGTAGCTACTTTTTTAATATAAATTTATGAGTAAATTTTAACATTCAAGTATAAAAGGATTTATAGTTTCTAACACATTTTTTGCCTTGTTAGTTCCTACAGATAGTTGTATGGTCTAGAAATGCCACAGTGCTTATTAAAATAGAAGGAACTTTCTAAGTTCAATTTAATACAATACAATCATTGAATTTCAGTTAACAATTTGACATTTCGTATGAAGCTGATAGATAACATATTGCATTATATGGTTTCGAACTATAACTAATTAAACTCATAGGGTGACAATTAAGTTAGAAATTATTTATAATTTACTATTAATAATTTTTTTCAATTTTAAAAATGATGCTATTCATCCATATTATCACTTTCAACTTATGTTCATGTAAACATCTGAAAGCATTGCAAATAACAATACTTAATGATTTTAATATTTTAAAATGCATATAAAAAAATTTATTTACTTCATCCACATAGACAACACATTTTAACTGTGAAAAATAATTACAAACCTATAATTATATAAAAACTTTAAAAAGTACATTTTTACACTTTATATTCTCTCCAGTAAATATCATTCACTGTTTGAGAAACATGAACACCAGCTAAAAGAAATTTAAATTTTATGCTTACTTCTGCAACTTCAGGAGTAACTTCAGCTTTATTCACATAAGTTAGAACATGAGACCAGTTTTGTAGGTAAACACTGACCTACAGAAAAAAAGGTAAATTTTCTTCAATTTGTTATACATTAGAATTTTTATAAAATTTAAAAATGTTAATAACTGAAAAATGGATAATAAACTTTTTTTAAGGAACTTCAAAGATCATTATATAAATGTTAAAATTATTAAAAGTAAACCCAGAAGTTTCAGAGAAAAAATTTAAAAAACCAAAATGTGCTTCTTTAATGTTTCATTGTCAAGAAAAATTAATGTTTATTTTTTATTTAAAGGGAAACTAGATATAACTTATTCCTATATAATATAAAGTAACTTACAAAAGAAAATTATTCTTTATAGTGTAAAATTTAACCAGGTAATCAGCTATCTGGACATATAAAATCTTTTCAAGTGCCCACAAAACTCTATATTTCATAAAATGTCTTAAAATAGTATGGTTAGTATAAATATTGGTTAAAGCATCAAAAAAGCAGTATTTTTTAAAATTTTCCACAAAAATTATCAACATGTATAGATTAACATACAAGATCATAAAACTAAAAAAAAGAGGATGAAGGAAGGCAATAACTAATAATGAAAAAATTTGTGTTTTATACAGAGCTTTCTACCCATCCAACTTTTATTTCTTTAGTTTATGAAGGTCATTAAATTTAAACAAAATATATTATTCAATTTATAAAGATGAATTGCATTTTCAAAATTGGTTAAATTCCTGGTAAGTAATAAAAAATAAAACTTTTAAATATCATGTCAATTTGGAAACTTTAACTGAGATCAATGCTTGATTGTGAAGTGATAATCTTTTATATAATAATAGAACCTCTGAAAATGTTTGTCCCCTAGACAAATCCATACATTTGAACCTATCAATACCCAAATTCATATACAAATGCATCATGTCATAGAGAAAGTTGTGGAATTTGACATCAAACTACATGGATTCATGGGCAATACTGCAAGAATATATTGATAATACAAAAACAAACAATCTATAATTTATGATATTTTTTTAAATTTTTATTACTATAGTTATTTACCATAATGGTTCTTTATTTGGAAACCATAATTACCCAGACTAAAGACTAGGTACAAAGGGGCTTAGTAAAATGAAAAAGGGTTTTTTTCATATTTATGTCTAACAATTAATTAAATTGAATAATTCAGAATAACTGATAGCAATGACTGTATATAAACTTGACTTACTTTAATAACATTTAAACACATATTTACAACATGCTTGCCACTGGTGCAGTAGTCTCTGGCTCTAGAATAACACTTTAATGCATTACTTAGATCTCCACAATCCAAATAATGATCTCCTAAATCATCATGTCCCCGTCTTGAAAAGTATAGAAAAACATATCACACTTCAACAATATATAAAATACTTATTTAAAATAATTTAAAAAAGATAAAATTATTTTAATCAGTAAATATGTATTTAAAAGTTACAACATACGTAAATAACAAAATAATTTCACAATAATCTACAAAATATATTTAATTTTACCTAACATGAAATTTACACTAAATTTATTAATTTGAAGGATAATTTTTTTTCTTCAATAATGAGCTGAAAACATCTAGAATATAAATGGTTAAATGGTATTGAAAATGTTTCTAATTAGCTTTCAAAACTTTTTCACTGAGAAAATTAACATATTTTAAGTGAAAATAAAAATTAAGTAACTTTGATAGAACCATACCTTATACTTTCCTTGATAGAATTACTTTTATAGTTTTTTAAATCAGTATCCAATTTTTCCAGCTTCAAAGCTGCTTTTTTACTTTTTGTCTCCATCCAAACAGTATCCAAAGGAACAACATTTGCATTTAATCCACCAGTTACATCTGGGAGGTTTGAATTGCTGTGAAATGTAACTTATATCATAAAAATAATACATCAAAAATAAGCACAAACAGACTTTTTAGACAGGATAACAAAATTTAAGTGTTGGTATTTATTTAAAACATAGTTGATAAATTTGGAGCTAAAAGAAAGTACTAACATATTGTAAGCAAGCTAATATAATCATGAAGATATGCCATTTTCATTAATTTGTAAATAGAGTTTTCCAACAGTTATTAGTGAACTTTCAACTATTAACCAAATAAAGCATCTACAGTGGAATCTGTTTGAAAAGTTTTTCTAGAGACCAAGAAATAAAAACTTAATTGGAAAAAGTAGAAAAATTCATCTTTTTCCCATTTTAAATGTGGTTTTATAGATATATAATGTTATTTTACAACTTAGAAAAATTAATTTTTATTTAACATAAGAAATATATTTTTAAGGCAGCTAAAATATTGACCTTCAAAGACAATAATTCTAATGGTGTTCTTTAATCTTATAATGTTAAAGAAAACATTAAATATAGGGACTAAATGGAACTGAAATAATATTATTATATTAATTTACCTAATTTTTATCCTATGAAATCAAACTTTATTTCTTTATAGCATATTTAATGTTATAGTCCTCATCTGGGATGTTGGTGAAAAAGACCAAATTGACTTCTTGTAAAAAGTTTTATTTGATATTGCTTACAAGCAATGTCAAAAAATACCACTTTCTAATTTGAAATTGTAATGAAAATTGAAATCATCACTTCTAATTTTCTCTATTAATACTCAGTACTTCTACAAATACAGTGAAACCTCTCTGAGCGGCCACCCCTCCATACCCAGAATATTTGGCTGCTTAGAAGGGTTGGCCACTCTGAAGGGTTTTATTTACTATTATAAGGTAATTACTATAATGTGTAATATAAACAAGTCTGACATATATTCCTTATGTAAATGAATTAAAAAGTTATCTAATGAGAAAATAGTACATTTCATGCTTCTTTACATTTATTTTTTTTAAAGGCTACAATTTGTTTCTGTTTGTTCTGTAGTCTTTGTACTCCTTCAAAATCAAATTCTTTTCTTTAATGACTTTGTTGATTTTCCTTCTTCTGCAGTTAAATAATTCAGCTAACTTTCTTGACGATTTGCCATTCTCATATTTACGCAGAACTTTAATTCTCTGCTTTAGATTTAGAAAAAATGCATTTCGACATCACTGCAACTCAGATCACTGACCAACTAATGAAATGAAACAGGTGTGAATGACGTTTTTGCTGACCGAGGTGCAATTCTTCTTTAACTTTACAGATTGGAATTCCTAACAAAGGCTGTAAGACACCTACCCTGGAACGTTTGATTGTCCAGTTCCTCCCTCAGTTTCTATTGATGGAGCAATAGGAACTCCCTATCTGAAGGGTGTGGGGAGAATACAAAAGAGATAACAGATTTAACCTTTCTTAGAAAGAGAGGGGGTGGCAAGAATGGACTTCCCAAGTTATTCCTTTGTCTTATATCCGACCATAAACCTGACCTTGAGTTTTTTCACTCGAAATTAAAGCATGAAGTGAGTAGAATTTCCCGAAAAATGAAAGGGGCAATCTCACTTGGTGGCCGTTTAGAGGGGATCAGGTGGCCACTGATACAGGTTGTTTTACCATTAAGTCTATCAGTCAAAAAATCTGTGCCATGAAAAATTGGCCGTTTAGAATGGTGACCGCTATACAGGGGTAGCCACTGAGAGAAGTTTCACTGTATATCTTTTGCAAGCTAGTTTAAAATATTAATTAAGTCTCACAATGGAATTGAAAGAAAGGTTTTGAGTAAATAAAATTTCTTAAGTAGAGAAAATGTTTGAAAGTAAAACTTCTTTAAAGGGGGAATTAACAAATAAATATATATGAATAAAACTGGGACCACAGAAATTGAAGATTTTAAGGAAGAAAACTTCTTAATCCGGCTCCATTGCATATAATAAAAGATGCAGAGTTATAAAATTTGTTATCAGATTGGAGAAAATCTAGTTTAGTTTTCATAAAATTTCACAAAAATAAATTTTAGTATAATTTAATTCAAAAGAATTAATGCCTTTTCATTTTGCATGAAAACATTTTATTTATGTTACTTCTAATAATAATAAAAACTGTGTTATAAACTTACCCAGCAGCTTCCACAAGTTTTCTATGAATTGTTTGATACATGCTAACATTATATGTTGTCTGTACATATGATAAAGCCATTTTTAAAGCTTCTATTCTTAAACTTGGACAGTGGTCAGCTATATAAATCAATCTGAACAATCTAGCTAAGCCAGTATAACTACTGACATATCCTTCTAGGTCCTAAAATAGCAGAATTCTTATTATATATTTTATTTCATATCTTTTTAGAGACATTACAGTTAAAATTTATACTTTAATATACAATTTCTCCATAGTCTAAATATGAATAAAATATAAATTTCTACCTTTACCATAACCATGATATCTCAAAGCTAATAAAGTATGTGTACAAGAAAGACATACTTGATTATACTTTACAACCTCTATTTAATATACTTGTGAACTAATTTAAAGATCCAAATGCAATTTAATTGAAAGAAATTTTTAGATTTTTCTAAGAGAAACATTACAATGAAAACCTATGAACATCATCTTTATGAATTTCGAAGTCGTCAACAAGACATTAACCAAACAAGATTATTAAAATTGTCAGTACTGGTAATACAGGTTACATAATCAATAGAAGTTTTCTAGTTTTATGTAATTACCTTTAAAATATTTTCAGAGAAAATGTAGAATTTAATGTAAAATGTTATATTATTCATTCCTAAAAGTAACACTAATATTTTAAAGGTGCAACATAATAGATACATACTAGAGTAGGATTTTCAACAATATATACTTCCTCTTCAGAGGTATCATTATCATCTGGAGGAGCATCAACTTGCATTGGTTCAACAGAAGATGCATTCTTAAGTAAATGAGAAAATGATAAAGTTTGATACAATAAACAGACATTTTAACAGTCTTTTAAAAAATCTTTAAATATCATAATTATTTTCATAAACAAACAGTAAGAAGTATAATACATAGATATCAACAATATCTGGTAGATCTGATAAAATATCTGATAGATTGAGAGAGAAATTATATGAAATTTGGAAATTGGAATTAACGATTCATGTTGTTGGTAATTAAAATTTCAAAACAACGCTTTAGAATATCTAACAGAATGCATTTAAACGAACAATTAAATTACTTTTCTTTTATCCAACTGTTTGGTACATAATATGAGATACAAAGAGATAAAGTATATATTTTAATTTTCTGAAGCAAAACACGATATATACATATACTTTTGCCGATGTATTATGTGTAATTTCTTCTAGATATTTTAACTTAAAATTCTATTTTAAGTGGAATCTTAACACGTAAATGATTTACATTCATGGTATAAACAAACAATCAACAGTGACAAGCATTATTACCTGAAATATATTTAAAGAAACTACGGTTGCTAGTGGCATATTTTAACACGTTATAATAAGGCAACTATTCAAAATCAAAATTTTAGAATCTATACACAAAACAAGCTTAACTTTAATAACTATAATAAATAAAACAAGAAAATATATGAATACATCTAAAACTTGCCGAATGCTCAAAGCAAATCATCGATTGAGAAACATTTACACGGTTATGAAGAATAATAAAATCGTCATGGAGTCTATACATAATTAGAAAATATGGAAGAAATCAGCTCTATTTGATTCATTGATCCCATTGTGCTTTGTTCCTTTCTCTTTTCTTTCATCTCTCCTCTTTCCTTTTCTATATATATTATCCAAATATCAGCCAAAGGATTAGTTGTAATGTTGATCACATATATATGTCCAATACTGGGGATAAAGGGCCCTCGGCCCTAGGCGCCCCAAACTGTTTTTTTCCAGTGTCCATTGATCCCATTTTAGAGTTTGAGGGAATACCTATGATGTTTTTAATTCTCCAGAAATAAAAAGAAACAGTAGGAACCAGAATATTTTTTGTGTACCTTACGCTAGCTTTGTATTTATGGCTGAAATCATCCCGTAAAATCAACCAACTTTGAAGAAGTAGCTTAAACATCAGTATGAACTCATACTTTAAATGAAATTACTATAAATAGAATTTCATTTTGAAAGTCATTGTTCTATCATGTAATAAAAAAATATATAATTTTTTTTCAGTTGTGAATTCGTTCTCGGAGAATAAAGCAATTACTTCCACCACTATAGTAGTGGAAGTTATTGCTCTAATAGTTTAAAGTAGTATGCTACTTTAAACTAATAAGAAGCTTATTATTTTTAAAATTATTTTTATTAAAGAAAACTTCTTCCTAATTTGCAAACATAAGAAAATAAAACTCTCAAGAGAGTCGTTAATTTTGTCCAAACCGGTAAGGGGTAATCTTTGCAGAGGTAAGCTCGAATCGAAACTACCAGGTAGAACAGAGAAAGATCACTCGAGTGATCCCGATCGGGATCACAGATGAGTGAAACCAACAGACTAGTCTCCTATGTTTAGTGCCCGGTCTCCTATGTTTAGTCTATGCGGAAAACATAGAGAGGTACGCCTTTGAAAGGGGGCGGGGTCTTGATGTGGAGGACTAGTTAGTTAGAGTAAGCTATAGCTTACTCTCAGGAACGGTTACACCAAAGTCGTTTAACAGCTAACCACAGTTAACATATGGCTCTAAACAATTGTGGAAAGTAATTCTCTGTATAAACAGAAATTAATCGCGGTTAGCCGTTAAACGAGTTTGGTGAGACTGGCCCTGAATAACAATTCCACAACTGTTAAATGCCCCCCCCCCTGTACAGTTTTACTCATTGAAAAGTACAGTTGGAATTATCTGCGACTCACACCATAGCCGTCATATTGTCCTCTTCTTTAATTCATTTGTATTATGCATTTTATAGAGTAGCCATGTATTTCCATCACATAATGACACAAATTAAATTTAAACACGTCTAAAGTCATGCTGGATTATAAACTCACTGAATTTATAAACTCACATTAACAGACATATAACTCAAGAGCCAAGCATTATAACCACTTGTCAATAACGAGTTGGCCCACCTTTGGCGCGCAACACAGCTACAACCAGCCTTGGTATGGATGCCACAAGTCTTTAGTAGATGGCCGGAGACAGAATGTACCAGATGTTTAAGCAACTATTACGCAAATCCGAGATATTGCGAAATAGTGGTCTTTGAACACTGAGCTGCCATCCCATGAATCCCAAATGTGTTCTATCGGATTGAGATCCAGTGAGCCAGGACATTAACTGGAATTCAGCATCATGTCCCTGCAAACCACTCCAACACAATTTTAGCCTTGTGACACTGGCCGTTGTCCTCTTGGAACATTCCATTTCCAGCTGTAAGGGTGCAACTGGTCCGCAATGATGTTCAGATACCCTGTAGCATTCATGGCCTGCTCTACCACAACTACGGGTCCCAGAGACGCCCAAGAGAACTTCCCCCAAAGCATAATACCGCCACCACCGGCCTGTATATGACCTACTGTACATTGAGGGAGCAACTGTTCGCCTGGAAGACGGAGTATCCTGACACGGCCATCGGCTTTATGAATGACAAACCGTGATTCATCTGAAGAGGCAACTCTCTTCCACTGATCCATGGATCAGTCGCGATGTTCCCGGTCCCAACGTATGCGCAGTTGGCAATGACGCTCGGTCAGCAAAGACACACGAATAAGACGTTTGCTGCGTAGCCCCATATGCAACAGTTTCCGCTGAATAGTGTGCTCTGATACTATTCTACTTGGCTCTGAATTGTATTGGGTTGTCAGCTGAGCCACTGTCTGACTCTGAGTTTACTTCACCATGCGAGATAGTCTCCGATGACCTTTTTCTTTGATAGTGTATGGACGTCCAACACCATGTCGTCTACTGCTGGTTTCACCGTCATTCATCCACTTTGCATAAGTACTAACAACTGTAGATCGTGAACAACCCACGAGTCGTACAGTTTCGGAAATACTTGTTCCTAGCCTTCGAGCCATTACAATCTGCCCTCTATCAAAATTGCTTAGATCCGCAGCCTTCCCCATCACACACAGAAGTAAGTGAAAGAATGATTCTTCAGACTCTCCAGTAGCAGTTAAATACCATTTCTACCTGATCCCGTGCCTTCCACGTCATCCAGGCGAGTTCATTGCAAAATGTATAGGTGGTCATAATGTTTTGGCTCTTGAGTGTATATGTATGTGTTTTTTCAAAGTTTCATATATTTTTTTAAATATAGGAAGAAAAAGCTCTTTCTACTAATTCCGTACTAGTAAACGGTATTAATAATTTAAGAGCACTTTCAGAAAGTTATTCATATTCTTTACAAGTGGTTAACACAAAATTAATTAGATTGTGTCATTTGGATTTTACTTGTAAAATTATGTCTGTATAATATAGTTTGATTTAATTTTTTAAAAAAATTTTATATCCTCTATTATTGATTATTTTTCTCTTACACCATACCAGCAACTTGCGTATTACAGGTTGGGAAGCACTGAACTGAACTAAACATCACATGTTTATATCTTACTGCTTAAAGTAATCAGTTATTTCCATTTAAAAAATAAGCTTAATTATTTTTCAATACAGCTGGTAATAGACAGATATCTGTCCCCGCTGGATTCTTTTAATTTATAATCAAGGATCAAGCAGAAGACCCCCACCCCCTCTAGGCTTTGTCTGCCACCTTCAGTGGTATCATTTCGGAACTTGAAGAACATTGCGACCACGAACCTACTTTACGTACCTCACCCGCCATTAACGAACACAGGTGGATCCATAGCTTGCTTGAACCTTGAACTCACAATCTTCTAGTTATAAGATCGATGCATTTGCCGACTGAGCTACCGTGGCTCAATAAAAAGGCTAAACTCCATTGCAAGTTTTCCTCAATTTCTACGATGTAGAATTTTAAATGTGTGAGACCACGTATATTCTCGATCACATAATACAAATAAGAAAGTGTCATGGCGTTTTAGTATAATTAAAAAGAAAATCGGAAAACTCAGTTCAGTAACTGAACTGGACGGTGGGTATTGCGAAAAAAGACATATTGATCAAAGAAAGGAAATCTAAGAAAGTCTGATGTTCCCACACCTTCTAGTCCAAACGCTACTTTTTATCGGGAAAAAAGAAAGCATTTCCCAGGCATTTAGGAGGGAAACACTGAGTTACTCACTGAAGTATTCTAGAAAATGTAGAGCCAATACTGAAATTAACCAAATGTAGCGATCCAATCAAGCTGAATACTGGAGCCCACGAATGATGTATTGACCTCGGAGTTACCATTTTTATTTCTATGATACATGTCTCAGAAAATTGACCGAAGAATTTTCTTCGGTCTATATATTTTACTACATCTTTTACATCTACATCAATGGGTACACCTTTTCTTTTTACTTTTTTTAAATTTTAAATGTCAAAACTTAATTACTTTTTAATCTATATCTTCCAACTTTCTATTTTTTATTGAAACTTTTTTATGAAAAATTTTATCGAATATTTATTGAAACTCGGCATATTTAGTTATCTTTAATTATAAAAATAAAACCTCTTTATACTGTTTCCTATCACTGAAACTTGGATTTATTATATTAAAAAAATTCCGAATTATTATACTTTTTAATTATTCTCTATGAAGAAAAGCAGATAAATATCAAGTTCCTTACCAATAAAAAGTGTTTTCAGTTATGACATATTTTGCTAGTAGTATAATTTTTGGGCAGTATAAGATTTAGTTACGGGACTCAAATATACTATACTATGAAAATACTATAGTATTTTCACCTTCAGTATCTGTCCACACCACCATACGTAACCAAAATTATTACTTATAACGGGATTGCTAAAATAGATTAAAACCTTCCTTAACAACTTTCTAGTTCGCTGCTAGGAAAATAGTATATTTTTCGTTTATCTTTTCCCCATTATTTTCTTTATTTTAATTTTCACATTAGTTAGCGTCTATTCGGCAACCATATGTCGGCAACGTACCTGTTCGAGAGTTCAATCAGCGCGCCGCGTTTAGTTTTAGTTTTATTCTTGTACTCGGCTCCAAGGATTTAAAATTTGATTAAGTCACTATACTTTCTTAGAAGTATTTGTCCTTTTTGTATAGGCCTTCAATTTGTTTTTATATTTACTGTTCATCTTTAGAATTATTATTGTGTACGAATAAATGTGATTTTTTTATTTTTAATTTTTATAATGAGAACATATTTCTTAGAATCTTTTGTTTGCTTAAAGGTTATACGTTTCTAAGCGATTATTTAGTTTTAGTTTATTTAGATTATATAAAGCATAAAAATATAATAAATTTCTTTTATTTTAAAACTTTATCAATTTACTAGTTATTAGTAATTATGATGATGATTAGCAATTAAGATATTTTGTAATTAGTTAAAAACTAAGAACACTGTTATAAAGTGAATTCTTTAATAATTAAATATTTATAAACTAGTATTTTAGCTTCACAAGTAAATTAACCTTTGCTTTTAGATGAGATCATTATTTAATTTTTTTTCTTTTTAATTTTTGTCATTTATGTTTTGTACTTCATTTTATTTCTTGATGAATATCATTTAATGATATTAATTTCTCAAGATCTCTGCAATTATTACAATTTTCTTCTATTTTAAGAGTATTAAGTACTATGGGTCGGAAACGTAGTACAGTCGTCGGAAGCCCAGATCCTTTATCAAGACATCGATGCGCAGATTCAAAATACAGACATAATGTTCAACACCTGTATAATCTACTGAGAGATAGTACAAATAAGTACTATACAAAGGTACGTTTTAATTAAAAAACTAAAAAAAGCATAATTCAGATATTATGCAGCCTTAAAGAAATAGTGCCCTAAATAATATTTTATATGCGATATTTTTTTCATATTTTCATTTATGAAAAAAAAAAGACATGTATGTGTATGATTATAGTAATTTATTTCAGTTTGAAAAGTAATCAAATGTTTCTGATTTAACTGTAATTATACATATACACACAAAGTCATATAACTAACAGTATAGGTTTCCCATGGAATTTTAAAATAAATAATTATCTCAGCCTCTAAATTAATAAGATATTGTAAAATTAAGTTCTCATTCACTAAAGGCTAAACAGGGTTTCGAACCATAATTTTTTCATTCAGGTTTCTACTCTGTGTCAACTAAAAAATATATCTGTTCAGTTCCAGTTTTAGGTCCACCAAAATTAATGGTTTTTGGTTCAGTTCCAAATGAACAATTTTATTTTATGTATATTCTTATTTGTACTAAAAATATTGTATCATAATCAAAAAATGTAATTCTATCAAATTTTAGAAGGTTTTATTCACTTTTTGATTGGTACAATTAACTAGCCTGAATGATACAAGCAGTGGGCAGAGAACAGCAAGCATTGGCATTAAATCCCATTTGACAACTGAAAATTCAACTGAATTAAAATCTACCTTTATAAGTAGTTTCATGCGAAACTGAAACAAAAAATTTCTGGCAAACATCAAAACAGGAAATTGAGAAGCAATGCATATGCAGTTTGGTTTGGAGTGCAACAGTGTACTTTATTTTTTTTTTTTTCCAACATGAGGGATAATGAAACTGGGGCTAACTGCTTAAAGCCAATTTCGAACTGCTACAGACATCCATGCCGCAGTGGGACTCGAACCCATGAACTCCAGTACCAAAGATCAGCACCCTAACCATTTGGCCATCGTTTGGCACTTTATACATGTAATGACAATAATTATATGAATTAAAAAATATTGATAAGTTGATTACAGTAATGAAATGACTGAAGATATATTGAACTGAAGTAAATATTTTTTTATCGATTTAGTTCTAGTTTTCGTTCTGACTAAAATAATGTTTTTGTTTTGTGTTCAGTTCCAGTTCGAAGACCTGCTATAAGTACATAGAAGTGGAATATTTTCATCAACTATGATGCCTTATAGAGTTCTCAGTTTCAAACATTATTAACAAAGTATATAAATCATAAGTTTTAAGTCGTATAAAGCTGAAAAGTTAAAATACAATAACTCTTTGATAACTATCATGCATATATAATGTCCTGGTAATTAATTAAAAAATACCATATTAGACAAAATATTTTAATTACTAAATTGGTCAGTATATATCTGAAATAAAAACAATATGTAAAAAAATGCCTATTTCTCAGCAGAAATTAAAGTGAATTTTTTCTTTTATTAATCATGCTGACACATTTGATGAAAAATCTTAATTACCATAAAAATGTGTTGAAAATCGAAACAAGTGACCAAAATTAACACAATCAAGAATTTGTGGAAAAAACCCCAATATAATCTGAGTTTAATTTAAATTTTTCTGCAAATACCAAGATTCCCTGATGTTGTTGTCCTAACTTTCTGGGTCACTCTCAGAATTAGAGAGATTAGGATGATCTGAATCAGAATTGCTGCTACTTGTGTTCATTTAATAAATCGTGTTTAGAATCAGAATTTGAAAGCATGACATTGTCATTGTTTATCATATGAAGATTTTGTGTAACCAATATAGTTTTGCAGTCATTCATCTGTCAATGTATCTAGTTTTTGGTTTTTATGTTACTAGCTGTCTTCTGATTGTGTTCATATGCTTCACACCCCAGAACCCTTGGTCATGGAAACAAAGATTGGCACTGTAGGCTATGGCTTAAGCACAAGGGCTGTAGCACCAAGGAGGGAAGCCTTAGGAGTAAGGCCCAAGTCTTGTCAATGGAATTTCTACTGTACCAGAACTATTCTTAGCCTACTACTGACAGCAGGACACATTTAAGCCCTAGTTAAGATTCTTGTTGCAATAGACCCCAAGAAACTTAGAACCTCGTTAGAATAATTAAGCTTTTCACCATAGAAGATATCTCCCAAATTTAGGGTCTTTTTCCTTGAAAAGGCAACCAAACTAGTTTTCTTAGAAAGATTCAGAGACAAGCCAGAATTTTTACACAAGGCAGTAAGCATGAGTGCCTCATTCATAATTTCAGAGACAGTTCGACCAAACTTTTCCATAATAAAGTTAGTATCATCAGCATAATTTAAACAGTTGACTCTTTAATTTGTAAGATGGATGAGTAAACATCTAATTTCTGAACACTATCTAGTTTCTGTTGGTAAACTAAGAAAACTTTCTTCTTTCCCCTTGTTTTTCTTTCTGTATTACATTCAATGTTTGATTGGCATGTGAGGGGTTCTTAATCACTTTCACAATATTAATTGAATTCAAACTTATTACAACCTTTACCAATAGAATTAATTCATTAACAAGACAGTCAAATATATACAGGTGAGATATTTTCATGCAACATTTGTCAAGTTAATTTTACGTTGCTTGCATTATCAGTTGTAAAGACACTTACTTTTACCTAAAAAGTAAAGGACCTACTTTTTCAATTTGTGTTCTCAAAATTCTGCTCCAGTATGATGCATTTACTTAAATATTGCTTCTACAGTTAAAGTTTACATATAAAAGCAAAATTATCAGTACATATAAAAGAAAAAATTCTAACATTTCAGATTCAAAACAAATAAAAAATCGGAACAAATGACTATTTCTTAAACTTCATTAATATGATTAAAGAAGAAACTCTCTCGCATGAATTAGCAGTTTTTTTGGCAAAGAGTTTTTTGCCCTTGACTGATTATGATGTTATGTCTACAGCCATTGCAATTACATACTACTGAAGTTTCAACAATCTTTTCTTGGACTTGTAAGAATCTCTCCAGTTGAATAACATGTCTCTGAAATACTATCTAATTCTAAAGCTTTTGATTGCTTAATTAAAAAAAAATAAAAGTTTGATACCTACATGAAACCTATATGAGTTTTCAAAGACTATGTATTCAGATGTCATTAATTGTAAAAATTTTTGTCTATTAATTCCTTACAGTAATACTTTGTGTATTGCTACTTAATAAACAAGTTTTTTTAAATACTTATTAAACATTATATAATGTAACATTTTAAACAAAAATGTTACATAAAGACTAAATTTTTTGTTAAAATAAAATTCTCTCAGGATGTATTGCTGAATAAAGTGTCATCTGATATTAAGAAAATGCGGGATGATATAATTCAATTGGCTGGTAAGTTTATATTTTTACTAGTACAACGATTAAAACAAGCAGAAATTTATTTATCTAGTATTTTCAGTATGTATAATTTGGAATATAGATTTATATTAAATATATGATTTTGTTCTATAATACATAAAAATTAGATAAAATGCAGTTATTATTAAAATTTTTAAATTGTTTGAGAAGCTCGTAATAGAATAATAATAAAACATACTAGTTTGAATCTTTTAATGCCATGTATTACAAAAATTAAGTATAGACTAGAGAATTTGTAAATTCATAAGGTTTCTGAAAATTTAAAATATAATTTTACAATAAATTAAATATGCATTAAGATGGAAAAATTAAGTTTTAGTTTAAAAAAATATGCTTGTTTTATATCCCATTTTCTTTGTATGAGTGTTAAACTTCTTATAAAAGTTGCATGTACATCCTAATGCCACCTTTGGCTATAATGCATAAAGAATTATGTAATTTTTTTTTTAACTCACCCAGAAAAGAGAAGAACATAAAATATATGGTATATATAACTCACATATGAAATGTATTTATATTATTTTTCAAGCATTAGCATTACTTTTATTTAGTATTAGATTAAGTTGTTTATAGTTTTTCACTTTAGGCTTTGCCTTTAATATAGGCTCTCTCACCAAATTCATAAAAAATACAAGGGAAGAGAGGGTTTTCAAGAATAAAATATTTTGAAGTTATTAGTGTAGAGGAGTGGATTATCTAAATAAATCTTATAAGTATTATGTACTAAAAATTACAGTAGAAAATAGAGAATATTTATAAATAGGTAAAGTTTATAAAACCTAACTGGTTTCTTTAGTTCTAATATGTAAATTTAGAGAATGTAAGAAACCCCAGTTCAGGTTTAATGTTCTGAAGAATGCAACTAAATTATGGGTTTTCATGTGCTTAACAACTGTACTCTACATGAGCTGTTAAAAACAGTGACTGTAGGTTTATAACTATACTGGTTATTTCTTTGCATCTTTGAGGCCATGCCGAAGTGTATAGTTTCTTTTTCATTTTTAAGTCTTAAAAAATATCTGATATTTTAGAATAATAAAATAAGAAGTATCACTTTTAATGTTGATAATTTTTGTCTTATTAAACAAGGTTTTGTTTGCATCTGAATAAATTTATTTCCATCTGAATAAATTTATTTTGTGCTTGATTTTTACACAATTAACTTTATTTGTAGGGTCCCAAAAATTGGTGAAATATAATGAAGATTTCTTAAAAATTGCTGAGTTAGGAGAAATCATATGGTAAAATTTCTTTTTTTAGAATTCTTAGCTTTTGAAGATAAAGTAATGCTGTAAATTAATTTTACAAAATGTTTTTTAAAGATTATAATTTCTTTACAATTTTAGGTTGAGAATTAATGTACTTGATTGTATATTAGATTTTATACTTTGTTCTGTTATTTACTGCTCTTATCGAACCATGGCTTTTCTATTGTCAGTATGCTGTTAGTATTTTTGATTCATATCAATAATTTAATGAATCAATTTTTTCAATCATATTAAATTATTTACTTGTGTTATTAAAATTAAATAAGCTATGTTTATTTAATTATATGCTTACCTTCCTTTTGTCAAAAAGTAAAAAAAAAGTTTTTTAAACTTTTGCTAGTTTATATATGTCTATATGTTTCTTTACGATTTATTTATTGTATATATGACTGGTAAAATTTTTCTTTTTATTCCATCTTTTATTCTTTCATATAAGAATTATGAAATTAGCTAGTACTTTAAAAATCCACATAATTTAATTTAAAGTTTTACTTTTAGTATATTAAGTATTTAAAGAATACTTCATGTATGTGCCCAGTAAGTAAAATAAAGTTTTAGTTCACAATATTTTATAAATTTTCTTTTTAAAAAATACTTTATAAAAAATTAAGGCATTTTATTTTTTTGGTTTTTATTTTGTTAGTGTTATGTATAAATATTTATTTTTTTTCCTTTTGTAGGAAAGAGAACAAGAATCCCATTTACTGGTGGAACCAAATGCAAGAAGTTTTGCAGGGTGTTAAGGTATTTTAAATCAGTCCTATATAATCTTAATGCTCTCTTGTTTTAGTGATATGATTTTTGATTTTGAAGTTTGGAGTGTAAAAAGGAAATTTAATATATAAAATAAAGTGGTGAAAGTCAAAGGGATGTGATAAAAGCAAAAGTTTTGTAACTATAATGCAAGTTCAGATCATATAAAAAATTCTAAAAGTTTCTCTTATACATATTTTTATTTTAAAATTGAGGGAAAGTACAATTAGAATCATTTTGTGCATACAGGGGGTCCAGCAATCAAGAAAGTTGGAAAACCGGAATTATCAGTGAATTTAGTAATTCTAGAAATATCAAGGAATTGTAAAATGTTTTTTAATCGGGAAATTTTCTGCAAAAAAAGTTAAAAATAACATTTTACCAGTCAGATTTTAAAAAAATACTCTTCAAAAGGATACCTTGTGTATTTAAAAAAGAAATCCTTATTTGCTATTTAATGAGAATATGGAGAAACCAAAAAAAAAAAAGAATTTTTAGAGAATAGATTAATTAAAGCAAAACAAAATCAAATTTGATTAAAAAGCAATCTGAAAAAAATATATCAATAATCAAGGAAGCTAACAAATTAATGGAACAAATTTAATCTTTAAATTTTAATTAATACTTTTTAATTAATAATAGCTGCTTCGTGCCCAGCCTTCGGTCTGGTAGTAAAATTTTCCTAATAAAGATTTAAATCAATTACTATAACTACACAAATTTAAAAAATTATTAAAAAAACTCTTATACTGCAGATTGTTGAAAAAAATGATGATAGTTTATTAACAACAGAGAATCCCAAATATAAATATCTACGAATCTAGTATTGCTTGGAAACTGAAGCATAATAGTGCATAATTCCATGACTTTCTGTACTACATGGGTTAATTTTCAACATGTTATGGATATTCATGCATGTATATCTCTGCAGTGAAAATTTATTTCAAAAACAATTTTAATTAATTTTATTTGTTCCATACCCAATTTTAACCTTCTTTTCTTTGGTGTATTGAATAGAGGTCACTTTTACGATGTAAAAGAACACCAAAAAATTATCAAAATGAATTAGTTGGATTTTTTAATCATTTAAAAAATTGAATTTATTATATCTACAATATAGACATAAGACATACCACAACTTTATGCTAGTTATTTTATGTTATAGACCCTTTCGATTTCTTAAATTGTGACTTTATTAAAGGCTTAATTCAAATTTTGATTATTTTTTTAAACGTAAAAAAGGTATGTTGGTACATTTTAGTTGTACTTGCATGGACTGTCATTCCTTGTGATAGAGAAGAACTGTTTTCATTTAGGCAGTAAACATTTGAGGATATCAGAGAATTTGGAAAATTCAATAAACCGTATGCATTCATATAAACACAAACGGACACTCTTTTATGTATAGAGATAATATCTATAGATTTATGTCAATACCTAATGCAGATGCAGTGAAAGTTCTCATTGCAGGTTCTGTAATTGTGTCACTTTTTTTAATTTTGAAAAGATTTACTTCACATGTAATTTCCAAAAATTTTATTTTTCGCACTTACAAATTTTATTGTTACTTTTGTGATTATTTTACATTCTCGTGCATATTATATACCTGTTTTGCTAACGTTTTGGTCGCCAATGGCAAAAAAGTTTGATGACAATTTATTTTGTATCTAATCGTATTTAGCTTTAGTTAGATTACAGATCTGTTATTGTAAAAGAATAAGTAAAAAGTAAATAGAAAAAGTGTACACCCAAGCCTACATTCAATGAAACAGCAATAGGCTGTAAATTTAATGTGGATTAATTAATCTAATGAATTTATTTATTATAGATGAAAAATAGCCATGTTCTATTAAATTAAATTCAATATAAAGTTAGCAAAGCTTAAATGAAAACTATATTTTTTCATCCTTTACTTACTGATGATTTTTTTTTGTATTAATTCTTTAAATACAAGAAAACTAAGTTTGAAATTCCTGAAACTATTTAAATGACGACGTTAACATATAAGGTATGTTTGCTATGAAATGTAAAAAAAAATAGAATATGTCGAGTTTAAATTATTGAAGAAGTAATTATTTGTTTTTTTATCGTATTGAAATTTGAAATAAAAATCCAGTTCTAAATATTAAAACCTATGACAAAAAATTTGCTTTAAAAAATGACCATAGAGAGTCAATAATTACAGGAAAAAAATCTCACCAGCATAAAACAAAATACTTTCCTAAAAAACATAGGTGAAGTAAAAAAAGATTTACATCTATCAATGTACACAAAATTAATCTAAAACAGCTATTAGTGAGTAGTAATCTTGACATACATAGATAAGTTCATATATTTGTTTTAATAGTTATGTAAGTTATACAGCACAAATATCTGTCGATAATGTTACCAACAATGAGAATCTGGTCATTCTTTTTCACGCCATCTCAACAGTGAAAATGAGCTTGCCACATAACAAAAACAGTGTTTTGCATTAATATTTTTCGAACTAATTAGAATACCAGAACTGGATTGACCGAAATGATTTCCTTAAGGAATGTCGCCAAACCTAATTCTGAATAGGTGGAATTGCGATCTCAAATTTGGATGAATAAAAATGGCGCAATTGCCTTGAAAATAAAAGTAAATTACAAAATTGATATTGATAAAATGAAATAAGTACATGAAATCAAAAGCCAAGAACAATTATATTACCTGAAAACGTTATCAGATGGATATAGTTAAGTAAAGGATTTCAATTTTTATAACACGTAATTAAAAGAAATATATCCTGAAAGTCGCCAAGCTTAATTAAGAATAGCTGGAATACAGATTGACATTTCAAAACTGGATAGATAAAAATCGAGTTATTGAATTCAAAATGAAAGAAATATGACGAATTAAATATTGATAAAACAAAATAAATAAGGCTAAAACATCGAGAACAATTATATTATTTGAAATCTCATTTTAAACTTCACTCAAAAGGGACAATAATATATCAACATTTCATAGTTACCATTTCTAAAATGTTAACTTATTTGTTCACTGTACATTCTTTGCCTATTTTTTCTCTCTAGTGTATTGAGTTTTAGATAACAAAACTAATAACCATATGTTAGTTTTTAGTTAAGAAATGGCAACTGCGAAATAAAAACAAATTTCATAGAACATGACGAGTTTTTAATCAATGAAAACAAAAATGTCTCCAAGATAATAAAATAGAAAAAAATAATGCTTTTCTGTAAAAAATGAGTTCAGCTTTTAGCACATGTGAAAATAGTCTTACATATAAATTATCATGAATATATTTGTTTATACTTGAATTTAAATAGCATAGATACATTTTTATGTTACTCTGAATACCAAATTGCAGGTTATAAGAACACGACCATTGAATAATACCACCATATTTTGATGGCAACTCAATAATGGAAATGCACATGTTGCTAAAAAAGTGGCTTTTTTTTGTTGTTTTTTCATTAATATCTTTTGAACTAATTGAAATATGGGAACATGAATGGGTGAAATGACATCCCTGGTCATTCTGCACCTTTTGGTACCTTTGGCACCCTTCTGTGTCCAGCAGTTCACGCATACAAACATACATAGATAGTTACAATCAGATTTTAATACATAAGATATTAGGATTTATTATTTAAATATAAAAAAATGGATGAATAGCAGAATTGCAATTTTTTCATACTTTTTTTAATAAGTACTTTAATAAAATTGGTTAATCTTCTGATAATCATGCAGGCAAAATTCTAAAATTTAGCATAACAAACTATTTTTCTTACAGAAAGAAGAAACAGTTTAGTTATGTGATGCAGATATTCCAGTGTTACCTCCTAAGTTCTAAAGTTCCAAATGAACACAGGTAATTCAGCTCATTTGTTTATGATATTTTGGTCTGTTTAACTCAAAATATATATCTAATATTAAGAAAAATTTAATTAAAAAAAGGACATTTAAGAGAAAATGATAACAATTACATTAACTGTACAAAAGGAAATAAAGAAATATGAAGGGGTAAAAGAGTAAGTTCATCGCTGTTGTGTATATTTGGTAATGAATTGTTAAGCTTGCAGTTTTAAACATCAACAGCACTCTAATATTAACTCCTTTACATGTAGAAATTTGGGAAATCTTTCCCTATTCTGCACGTTAGGTATGTAAAGAAATGAAATTTCAGAGCTGCAGTAGCTTAGTTGGTAAAGGCAATCTCATAACCAGAGGGTTGTGGGATCAAGGCTTGAGCTGGCCAAAGGTCTGCCATGTTCATTAATGGTGGCTAGGGCATGTATACCACCATGGTGGTGACATCCTTCAAGTTTCCAAACAATACGTCTGGAGATAGCAGGTAGAAGCAGATCCATTATGTGTTCCCCTTAAAAGTAATGTATGGTGCTACCATAATAAAATGGCCTGCAAATTCCACATCATTGTAATGGCAAATAATTAATAGCAAAGTGTCTCAGTGTTATTAAAATAAAACTTAAAATAACAAAAAGAGAGAAATTTTAGCTTCCTAGGCTTTGTCTTTCTTGAGATGCAATGATCAGTCAGTGACTGAATTAGTAAATGATATTTGAATGTATATATATATATATATATATATATATATATATATATATATATATATATATATATATATATACATACATATATACATACGTGCATACTAGCTGCTTTGCACCCAGCTTTTGGTTTTGGTAGTTACAGTTCCCATATGAAGAATATATTTATTTTGAAATTATAATTAGTATTCAGACTATATTACATTAACAATAAATGCAAACAATTTGTCATTATAACCAAAATAACAACAATTTAGTTCTTATTCTTGTATAATAGTTATCACTTTGATTATGTTGTTAAATAATTGCTGTGAAAATCACTAAAATTTGGTTAATTTGGTCTAATACCAAAATTTATTGGCCATTACCAAGAACTTGGCTAACTGAACTTGCATTATATCTTTCATGTAATTAAAAATTAGAATAACTTGTTGAACCATTAAGAATAAAAAAGGTTTTTAGGTACAGCTTTAGTATAGTACTCCTCAGGCAACTTTTTATATTTCTTGCATTTTTGAATTTATTGCTAGAAATTATGAGGGATATAAATTTTTCAGAATTCAAAATTTTAGAACAAATATATCTACAATTTTTAGATTTATAGTTCAAGCTATCTTTATTGCATTACTTTTTAATTTATATTTTACAAAATTTAAAATTTATATGCTATTGATACATTGTTGATTTGTATGTTATTATTGATATTATAGGTATCAAAAAAGTTACTAATACAAAATGTCACACTAGGATCTTTTTACCAATGCTGTTTCTAAAATAAATTGAATTTGAAGCCTATATATATATATATATATATATATATATATATATATATATATATATATATATATATATAATATGCTTAAATTTAAATACAGAGCTCAGTAGTGACATTAACAATAAATGCAAACAATTTGTCATTATAACCAAAATAACAACAATTTAATTCTTATTCTTGTATAATAGTTATCACTTTGATTATGTTGTTAAATAATCGCTGTGAAAATCACTAAAATTTGGTTAATTTGGTCTAATACCAAAATTTATTGGCCATTACCAAGAACTTGGCTAACTGAACTTGCATTATATCTTTCATGTAATTAAAAATTAGAATAACTTGTTGAACCATTAAGAATAAAAAAGCTTTTTAGGTACAGCTTTAGTATAGTACTCCTCAGGCAACTTTTTATATTTCTTGCAATTTTGAATTTATTGCTAGAAATTATGAGGGATATAAATTTTTCAGAATTCAAAATTTTAGAACAAATATATCTACAATTTTTAGATTTATAGTTCAAGCTATCTTTATTGCATTACTTTTTAATTTATATTTTACAAAATTTAAAATTTATATGCTATTGATACATTGTTGATTTGTATGTTATTATTGATATTATAGGTATCAAAAAAGTTACTAATACAAAATGTCACACTAGGATCTTTTTACCAATGCTGTTTCTAAAATAAATTGAATTTGAAGCCTATATATATATATATATATATATATATATAATATATATATATATATATATATATATATAATATGCTTAAATTTAAATACAGAGCTCAGTAGTGACAAATTTTAAATTTTTAAAGAATCAAACCAATTTAATTTACAAAATAAACCTTAAACTATCTTACAATATATTTTAGCACAGAATTAAAAGAAAAAGTATAAACACTTTTTAAATTCTTATCCATTTTATTATCATAATTATTATTTTGAAACCACATATTGTATTATTTTTTTTTTAATGTTAAAGTAGTTTTACTTTGCCACAGTTTAAAAAAAAATTTCAAACAACCTTAGATATCAGTATTCTCAGGTAAATTATAGTTTCATTTACAAATAGAGAAATTGATTAAAATATTGATCATTGCTAGCAATCCCTATGGATTATGTCATCACTCGCAACCGACATTGCATACGTAATGTCTGATGTAATTGGCAGAGCACTGCATGTAGCACTACTCCTGCTGAAGATATTCCTCTGCTGGTGTGTATTTTTGGTCAGGAGTATGAATATTCTTTCCTTTTAGCCAATTCGTGTTTTTATTGGGCGTGTATTTTTGGCGAAGTATTTTTTGTAATATATATGCCTGCATCAGAAATTCTGCTCTGGATAGTAAATTAGTTGTGTTTCTTTTAACTCGTTTTTTTATTTATGTTAAAAATTCTATAGTTTGAAATGAATAACTTTATACTTATTGACTTTTATTTCACTGCTTTAACCCTTCGAGTATCAAAGTATTAAAATAATTGACTTTTACAACATCAATTATAGAGCATTCATTGCACAATAAAGATTAATCTAATATTAAGATGAATTTATGTAGTTAAATATTACAACAATATGAAATATTTGAATGTTTTGTAGCATGTATTATATATAATTAATTGGGGAATATCTTAATTTGAACAGATTTAAAAGTAAATGAGGTAGTTCAGGAATGACATCACAGTTCTAGAAAATGTTAAAATGATGTTAAAACTGTGTAGTTAATGTTTATCTTTGACATAATTTCCAATTTTGAAAGCATGTTCGTTGGTTATTTTATTTAAGCTAAATTGCAACAGGCCAAACGATGGCCGATTGGTTAGGGTGCTGGTCTTTGGAACCAGAGTTCGTGGGTTCGAATCCCACAGTGGCATGGATGTTCGTAGCCGTTCGGAATCGGCTTTAAGCTGTAGGTCACGGTCTCATTAGCCCTCTTGTTGCAAAAAGTAGACCGTAGCACTCCAAACCATACATAAATTACAACAGATTTATTGTGTATTCCTGATTTTGAAAGCAATGCATGGAATCGAAAAAAAAAAACAAAAAAAAAAAACATTAAAAATGATTTTGAGAAGTTTTGCACATTGTTACAAAGAATCCTTGTACCAGTTTCTGTGCATACAAGCTCTTACTGGTTAATTACAATCATGTTTATAGACACACACTTCTTTTTATTAACAATATTTGTTTGTATTACAGGATACCTTCAGTTTCTTGAAGCAAATAGTAGCAAAAACTGAAGAATTTCATCACATGTCATCCAGTTTTCGTATATTTATTTAAAGGCTTCCCAAGCTGTATAAAGATGAAAATTGCTTCTCTTTTTTTAAAATTGTATAGACATTGATTTGATTTTTCAAATGTAAAATCTATAGATAAGCTTTGATTTTAATGTTGAAATTTTAAATATTTATTTGTGGATATCTTGAGTACTTTTTAATATTATATTTAGGATTTTATCCTATGGTTGTACACCCTGCACTTACATTGAACTGTATGCTCATTATGATTATACATTTTTAACGAATTTTAACATTTGTAATGTTTAATTAAAATTCTAAAAAATGTCATGTGCTTATGTTATTGAATTGAATTTCTTGTGCTGTGTTATCTTATAAGGCATAAAAATTGATTTAAAAAAAAGTTAATTGTCATCTGGCCAAATATTTATCTGAAACTGGGGAGAATTTGAATTTTAGGATAGCTTAGTTATCTTAGATTTCTGGTTACTTTCCACAAATTATCGAAAAGTATTTTTAATTTAATTCATTTTTATTTATTTATTTATAAGGTTGGGAGTTTAACACTAGATTGCCCAAGGCAGTCATTTTGACTGTTTTTTAATTTCAATTAGAAAAACAATTATGAAATATAACTTTTTCTATAACATATAAATGGGTTTATGAATAATTGTAGTTACTTCTGCCCTCCTTTATTATATAATATTTAAAATTAATTTTAAACAAATTTCTTTACATATTTGTTATTTTTTCACAATGCAGTCATTTTGACTGTTTTTGGGCAATATAGGTATACAAGAAATCTTGGGCAATCTAGTGTTAACATTAAAAGATAATAGTTATTCTGAGAAACCTCCCTTCCTGAGCAATATTTCAATTTTATGACCCTATTTTCTTAGTCAAAACTTCAGCATTACTATTCATTTACAGGAATCTGGTAATTAGTTGTAGAATTATTTCTTTCAGTTTTAAATTATATATCAAAAACTGAGTATGTAAAAATAAAAAAGTAAAAGCTAAAAATTTATAAATTAACCAGAACAAAATATATTATAGTTTAACTGCTTATATATATTAAGCATACACATCTCAAAATCTTCTAATGGAGTTAGTGGGAAACACATGGTACTATACAGCTGTTGCAAACTCAAACTGGAAAGATGCACTAATACTATACTACACATCTGTAGAGGTCACAGTAATCTCCTAAAAAACATACTTCTACATAAGCTGTAAGTAAATGATAAATGGGCAAAAATATTAAATTTAATTTTTTTTATTTCATCGCTTAAATTTATCAAAAAATTAGCTTTTATTTAGAAATGTATGGAATTTGATTGGTTGAGGCAGTCTGGTTTTTGTAATGATTAAAATTGATAACAATGGGATTTTTTTAAAATTAGCTATAATTTGTCACCCAATGAATTTTATATGCATCATGGGTAAGCAATAGATTGCATTCCACTGGAATAACATCATTTTTGAAAGCATGTTACATGTGATTATTGTAGTGCTCAACATATAACAATCTATTTCGTTTGCATTTTAATAGAAATAATCCCTTATACAATTATACCTGTATTGAAAATATGTTACTTCAACATTAATTTCAATTAGACCCCACACTTTTATTTTTAGTCACATAACCCAACATAACAACTAGCCCTTATCCTATAGTATAGGACCTCCTTGTGCTATTTCTCTATATCAGCACATCATAATTTTCCACTGCCAGAACTAGGTTCTATGATACTCATGGATAAAATTGACTTGTGACCCTAATGCTAAATATAGTGAGAAAAATATCTGTTTTAACTGAGTAGCATATATTTCAGAATAAACTCAACTTACAAAATAAAATTTTATCAATTTTATCACTATGTATTACATAAAGAGAAAAAGTGTTTATACTCTTCAAGAGCCAAAACATTATGACCACCCCTACATTTTGCAATGAACTCGTCTGGAAGACGTAGATATCATGTAATCAGGAAGTGGTATTTAACTGCTGCTGGAGAGTCTGAAGAATCATTCTTTCACTTCTGTGTGTAATGGGAAAGTCTGCGGATCTAAGCCATTTTGATAGAGAGCAGATTGTAATGGCTGGAAGGCCTGCAACAAGTTATTCCCGAAACTCCACGATTCGTGGGTTGTCCGCGATCTACACTTGTCAGTACTTATGCAAGTGGATGACTGACGGTGAAACCAGCAGTAGACGACATGGTGTTGGACGTCCACACGCTATCAAAGAAAAAGGTCGTCGGAAACTGTCTCGTATGGTGAAGCAAAACCGGAGCCAGACAGTTGCTCAGCTAACAACCCAATAGATTGCAGAGCTAAGTAGAATAGTATCGGAATACACTGTTCAGCGGACACTTTTGGATATGGGGCTACGTATCAAAGGTCCCACTCGTGTGCCTTTGCTGACAAAGCTTCATCGCCAACTGCGCCTACACTAGGACCGGGAACATCGTGACTGGTCCATGGATCAGTGGGAGAGAGTTGCCTGGTCAGATGAATCACGGTTTGTCATTCATCACGCCGATGACCGTGTCAGGATACGCCGTCTTACAGGCGAACAGTTGCTCCCTCAATGACAGTAGATCATAAACAGGCCGGTGGTGGCGGTATTATTCTTTGGGAGACGTTCTATTGGGCGTCTCTAGGACCCGTGGTTGTGGTAGAGCAGACCATGAATGCTACAGGGTATCTGAACATCATTGGGGTGAGTCTCCCCTTATATGGCCTGTTTTTCCAGCTGGAAATGGAATGTTCCAAGAGGACAACGGCCCGTGTCACAAGGCTAAAATTGTGTTGGAGTGGTTCCAGGAATATGATGCTGAATTCCAGTTAATGTCCTGGCCGCCTAACTCACCGGATCTCAATTTGATAGAACACATTTGGGATTCCATGGGACGGCAGAGTTCAAAGACCACCAATTCGCAATATCTCGGATTTTCTTAACCGTTGCTTAAACATCTGGTACAATTTGTCTCCGGCCATCTACCAAAGACTTGTGGCTTCCATGCCAAGGCGGGTTGAAGCTGTGTTGCTCGCCAAAGGTGGACCAACTCGTTATTGACAGGTGGTCATAATGTTTTGGCTCCTAAGTGTAATATTTTCCTAGTTTTAGCATCTGCAAATAAATCGATGATAGGGAGTAAGTAGGTATAGGAGAGGTGTTGGGGGAAGGAGTAGGAGAACCGAAAGTGGTAGGATTGGGAGTAAGTATTGAGAAATGTTGGGGTAAAGGGTTGAACTAGGAGCATGTGTTGGGGAAAAGGGGAAGGCAGTGGAATTGAGAAGGTGGAGAAAGGGTAAGGTGATGGAAATGCGTAGTATTGGGAGCAGTTTAGGGCATGGAGAGGAAAAAGGATATTGCGATGGAAAGGGGTGGAGCTGGTTTAGGTATTGAGTAGTTTTGGAAAAGGCTAGGAATGGGGATAGATTTAGTGGTGTTGAGAAAAGGAATAGGATGATGGATAAAGGGTGCATTTGGGGTAGGTTTAGATGTGTTGGGAAAAGGGGTATTTTCATAGAAGGTGTTCGAAAAGATATATGTGTAGAGAGGTGCTAGGAATACGGGTAAGAGTACGGAAAGCATTAGGATATGGGGCAGGTATAAGAGAGATGTAGAGAAGGGTTGGATTGGGGATAGGAGTAAGATTGGGAGTAGACTTTGGGGAGGTGTTAAGGAAATGGGTAGGATTGTCAGGAGGTTAGGTGAGGGAGTCGGGTAAGATTGGGAGTCGATTTTGAGGGAAGAAATAAGTGAATGTTTGGGGAAAGAGTAGGGTGAAGAAAAGGAGTAGGACTGGGTATAGGTATAGGAGTGTAGATGGGGAAAAAACTAGAATGTAGGGCAGAAGGAAAGGGGAAGGTATAGTGGAGGGAAAGAGGTAAGAATGAGAGTAGATATAAGAGAGGGAGCGAGGAAAGGGGTAGGGCGGACGTAAAGGGGAATGACTGGGGGTAGTATAGGGGTTGGGCAGATAGAAAGGGGAAAGATTGGAGTAAAGGTATAGGGGAGGAAGTGGAGAAAGAGGTAAGATTGGGGAAGTTGGTAAGATTAAATGTGGGTATATTGGGAGAGAGTGGGGAAAGGGTTAGGGCTGATGGGGATGGATAAGTGATAAAATTGGTAGGGCAGACTCAAAGAGGCAAGACTGGGAGTAAGTAGTGGGAAAAGAGTACGGCGTAGAGAAATGGGAATGATTAGGATAAGTATAGGGGAAGGAGTTCGGTATGGGGTAAGGCGAACGGAAAGGGATAGGTATAGAGAAGAGATATCCCGTAAGCTTTCCACGGACCTCTGAGACTCCCAGAGATACTTGGAAAAGCCGTAAGATTTTCACGGAGTTCCCAGACACCAAGAGAGAGTCGAGAAATGTAATAAGTTTTCCAGGGACCTCCCAGATTCCCAGAGAGACTCGGGAAATTCCGTAAGTTTTCAAAGGGACATTCGAAACTTCCAGAGAGACCCCGGAAATCCCGTTAGTTTTCAGTTGACCTCCAGACTCAGGAAATTTCGTAAGATTTCTAGGGACCTCCCAGACTCTCAGAGAGACTCAGAAAATCCCACATGTTTTCCACGGACCTATCAGACTCCTATTGAGACTTGGGAATTCCGTAGTTTTCCGGGGACCTCTCAGACTCCCAGAGAGAATCGGAAAATTCCATTTTTCCAGTGACCTCCCAGAGGGACTCGAGAAATCTAAGTTTTTCAGGGACCTCTCAGACTCCTTCCCTTTTCCGAAACACTTTCCCTATCCTTACCCCCAACAATATCCCTTACCGTCCTCCTACCTATTTACACAACACGTTCAGTCTTCCTACCCCTTTCGGTTATCCTACCCATTTTCCCCAAATCTCCCCTATCGCTATCCCCCAACCATACCTCTATCCGTCCTCCTACCCCTTTCCACAACACCCACTTCTTAACGAATTACTTTAAGTAAATTTTTATAAGTAATAGTTGAGACTAAAATATAAGCTCGAAATTATTTTTTACAAGAATTTTTCTTTATTAATTAAATATTTTATTTTAATGAGATCCTTGAGCTTGATGCTTGCTGCACAAACATTTTATGGTTCCTATTTGGTTAGCTTAAGTCTCCCTGTTGTGTTATATCCAGACAATTTATTTTTCTTTTTCTTTTAACCAGTAAATCATTTACAGCACTAAATCCACTTTCAGCTAAATATGAAGATGGAAACTGCAACAATAGTTTTCTTCCAAATTTTGTTACATTTGGGTATTTTATTTTTGTTTCCTCGCAAACCCACGCCATCACTCCTTTTATATTAAATTTTTAACTGATTCATCATTTTGCATTTCTGCGAGTTCTTGATATTTCTATTTATTATATCGAACAAATCCACTAGCATTGGCTGTATCATACATGTTGAAAAATCAATTTATTGTAAATCAGAAAATCTTTCTTTTAAATCAGCCTACATAATTTTCAAATGATCGACAATAACAAGTAAAGCGGTATCGTTTACTTCACATTTTTGGAGCCAATAAAAATGTTCAAAATTTTTGACACTAAGAGATTTCTGACATAACTCAATTATAATTGAGAAACTAACATAACTAAACAATTATAACTGAGTCTGCCATAATTCAATTATGTCAGAAATCTCTAAGTGTCAAAACCTAGGTATTTACCTAGGTTATTAACCTAGGTAAATAAACCTAAATATCTTTGCCTTGCATCCACCAGAGTTTTATTTGTTCCTTAAAGTTGCCTGTTTAATATATTTAGTTTTTCAAAGATATCGGCTAAATAACTAACAAATGCTTTACAGTCGACTGTTAACATATACTTAATTTCAGGTTTGTCTCCTAAAATATCACTAATAGTGTCAAACAATTTCATAAATCTTTTCAAGCAGTTTCCTTTAGAGAGACATCTTACTTCAGTATAAAGTAAAAGTCTCACTTGCTCTACATTTTGTTCTTCACAAAATGGCTTGAAGAGATGTTCACATTTTGCACTAGCCTTAATAGCATTAATACACTTTATTACTGAATGTAGTACTTCATGTAGAATAGGTGAGATGTTTTTAGCTACCAAGTTTTCCCTGTGAAATAACACAATGCACAAGAATCATTTCCGGATTCTCATCTTTCATCAATTTTAGGCAGCCATTTTTCTTGCCCATCATATTAGGAGCACCATCTGCAGCGCAAGATTTTATATTTTTCATTGGTATACTTTTGGCATCTAAGTAGTTCTTTAGCTTATTAAATATATATTTTGAGGTAGTTGTCGCGTGAATTCTATCGTCTGCTTTGAGCAGCTGGGTGACCGCTCAACTCGTAAAGTTTTAGTGGCGCGTTTTGAAGAAGCAAGATTGAACTCTCGGAATTTTTAAGATATGCAGAATTGTCTGTTTTAATGTGCGTTGTAACTTGTCTTTGATGTTCTGAAAATAAATGTTATCGTCTTTTCAAGGCTAGTAGCATTCAATCACAGTAAAAGAATCTGAAATAATCAAACGATTTAAACAACAATAGTGGTGCTTTCTAATCTTTTATAAAACAGCATTTCTTTAGCAAAGTGTCCATTAACAATATACCTGACGTAAGTTATCAATAAGGTGATTTCACGCAGAAGGGCACATCTCAACTTATGACAATTCTGGCTTTAGTTTAAAAAGGAAGGGCAGTTTATTGTTTGTCTAAGGCGATTTCACGCAATAGGGCAAATTCTCAAATTATGACAATTCTGTCTTTAGTTTCAAACGGAAGGGTAGTTTATTGCTTGTTTACTGGATGTTGTACACGTGAAATTGAATGGGAGGGCATTATAGTAGTTCGTGACGTTGCGACAAATTACTTTATTGGCTGTTGTAAACATGAAAATTAATGGGAAGGGCATTATAGTAGTTCGTGACGTTGCGACAAATTGCTCTGTAATGCATTACTGTCTACAAAAGTTGATTCATCCATTTGCACTAAGAATTCTCTTTGTAAATACCGCATAAAGTAAAATTGGCTTCTCACAGGAAAATGGAGTGACTGAACTAAAGATTATTTTCTTTCCTTTTCATTCTCACAAAATAAGTAAAAATGGGGTGTAGCAACATCCATTTTGCTTTTATTTCTTTATCGACCAATAAAAATAGCTTAGTTATCGACAATTTGGGAGTATTTTATCCAAAGTTACTTTAGGGATTAATATTTTTCTACAAACTCTACGTTAACCCCTTTCGTTCTTCTGAAATAATTGTCTGTTTATCTTTGAGTCTTAGAAATCTATGTCGTTTACAACAAATGATTGGACTGGCAAAATTATGAGAGAGACAATAATTTTCTGCACCTATATCTACCTATCTTTATATGGTATATAATAAAAATTATTTATAATATATTCCAATATGTTGATTTGTTTGCTTGTATTTCCGCAGTGCTTGAGGTATTAATGCTGCACCACGTAGCGCGTTCAAAAGCAAACAAACATAGGAAGTTTTGATATGTACGCACTGAGCATTAATAGAAAATCACGCTTTATATGTATGGGGCACAGCATACTATAACACTGAGGCAAGTGCAGCTATCTTTTCTGTACTTGGCATTCAGAATCATCCGAAGGTACGGTTTATTAAGCCTTGTATTAGAGAGGGGACTTACGTACTGAAGCGCTTTTGGTTTTTTAACTGCTTAACTGGCCTTACGATTTTGCAGATGGTTAATGTTTAAATTTATATACTGTAAGATTTTGTTTTCTTGGAAATATAAAAGAAGTATTTCTTCAATATAAAGGGAAATGTTTTAGTGCGGTAAAGTAATTTTGGTGATGTATTATATTTATAGAAATAATTCGCTGAAAAACAATTCTGTTTTATTAGACAAAAAAGAAAGGAATTTTAACAGAACAGTCCAAATTTTACCATTCATTGTGTCTTACAGACAGTATATAAGTTATATCCCTGGTTTTGTTTTTAAAAATTATCAAGATTTTTCGCAGAATATATGATTTCCAAATGTTAAAAACAATAAATATAATTTAATCCACTGATCGAACATAAAACAGTTCGTTATATTGTTCCAGCGTGCAGTGAAATCCTCTGCACGTGGAATAGACGTTCGGTTTGTCGGCACCAATGAGCATCCTGATGAGGCGGCGGGAGCCGTGTGGTGCTACACTTGCTGATAAGTTTTTTGTGGAAGCCCGAAGCGTTACTCTTTCGGCGCCGATATAACACTGTGGTGTCCAGACTTTGCGACTCCATGGTGAGCCGTCGACTTCTACGCAACTCTACAACTTAACTCTAACGCTCGCGCAAAGCTTACCAGAAACAAGAGTTGGATCGGTCGGACAAGGACGCTCTCACGCGTACTTCTATTTCTACTTCTATTTAAGTGTGAGTGAATAAATGTGTATAAAGTTAAATGGAGTCATTCATCATTCACTTTAACATCCTACAACACAAGACATGATTTTTGCTTCTGTGCTAGTAGAATTCTCATAAGTTTAGCTGTTTCTATAGTTATACCTCGACTACTCGTAGGTAAATATTTTATTTATTGTATTCTTTAAATTTATATTCATAATAAATGACCCATTTCAGAATGGGAGAACTGAAATGTCTAAATAATTAAAGATTTATTGGAAAATCCAATTTCGAGAAGAGACGTTACTACAAAAAACGAAATAGTTAAATTAAGTACACCGATGCCGGATATTATTCTGTCGCAAAACGTTAAGATTAAAGGACAACAGTGTGTACGACATTTTCAAAAATCTATGTATGAAAAATTTAAATGGATTACCGGATGTAGTGAATTGAATAAGTTGTACTGTTAGTAGATAGAAAATGACAGTTCTGCCCCACGGATCCAGGGGTTGTGACGTCACGGGTGACGTAGGTGATAACGTTATCTTATCTATGATAACGTTATCTATGTTGAGTTGAGTGGAGTAGTAGTGTTCCTGTCGTAACCTTTTACGAGGGTGAAACCGAAACTAGGAGTTTCTATAGGAAGGAATGGCAACGGTTCATTTTTTCGAAAGTTTCTAGGAACGGTATGGCAACGACTTGAAATGTGGATTTGAAATTTTAGTGCTGCCACCTGTTGTTGAAATGAGTTAATTTGGAATTTTGTAGTGCTGCCATCTGTTAGGGATGTACGATCTTTGTAAAATATATGGGTACTAGCACTTACCGGGAATCGAACGTGGAACTCCGCGGTGGGAAGCCAGCAGCTTATCCACTGACCCAGAAAGACTTGTTGGAGGCAGGGTTAAAATGCAAGCCATGAATTTTCAAAACACGAATACAACTTTCTTTCACTTTTAAATAAAATATTTAGATTAAATTTCTTTTACAGACATGATAATGCTACCTTTTGTAGTAAATTTATATTTATTTTTATTTTCTAACAAAATATTTCACCGACATACCAGGATGTACTCATATCAATAAAATATGTAAATGATGAATTTTCGAGACTATAACATTTGTGGATGTTGAAAAGAATAGTTTAAACTTAGAACTTTTAATTAAGTTTTTAGTTTAGAAAATTTTATTTATTACAGAACTTTCAAAATCCTCTATTACAAATTTTTATGCGAAAAGTTTTTAATTTTTTTTTCTTAAATTTAGAATTGTTATATATTTTATTTTGTTACAGAAATTGATATTTTTACTTTTCAAAACTTTTTTTTTTTCTTAAGTTGCAAATTTCTTTAAAACTCAAATACTTATTAACTAATTTTCTTCTAATATTAGAAAATAAATTTTCCCATTCGAAGTACATTTCATTATATTTTCAGACTTTGTAAAGTCGATAGAACTTTCAATTAAGTTTTTAGCTTAGAAAATTTTATTTATTACAGAACTTTCAAAATCATCTGTTACAAATTTTTGTGCGAAAAGTTTAAAAAATTTTTTTTTTCTTAAATTTAGAATTGTTATATATTTTATTTTGTTACAGAGATTAATATTTTTATTTTTCAAAACTTTTTTTTAAGTTGCGAATTTCTTGTAAAACTCAAATACTTATTTACTAATTTTCTGCTAATATTAGAAAATAAAGTTTACCATTCTAAGTACATTTCATTGTATTTTCAGACTTTGTAAAGTCGATAGAATTTTTAAATCAGTTTTTAGCTTAGAACATTTTATTTATTACAGAACTTTCAAAATCCTCTGTTACAAATTTTTGTGCGAAAAGTTTTTAAATTTTTTTTTTCTTAAATTTAGAATTGTTATATATTTTATTTTGTTACAGAAATTGATATTTTTACTTTTCAAAACTTTTTTTTTTTTAAGTTGCGAATTTCTTTAAAACTTAAATACTTATTTATTGACTTTCTGCTAATATTAGAAAATAAATTTTCCCATTCGAAGTACATTTCATTGTATTTTCAGACTTTGTAAAGTCGATAGAATTTTTAACTCAGTTTTTAGCTTAGAACATTTTATTTATTACAGAACTTTCAAAATCCTCTGTTACAAATTTTTGTGCGAAAAGTTTTTAAATTTTTTTTTTCTTAAATTTAGAATTGTTATATATTTTATTTTGTTACAGAAATTGATATTTTTACTTTTCAAAACTTTTTTTTTTTTAAGTTGCGAATTTTTTTAAAACTCAAATACTTATTTATTAACTTTCTGCTAATATTAGAAAATAAATTTTTACATTCTAAGTACATTTTATTGTATTTTCAGACTTTGTAAATTCAATGTTTTAAGTAATATATTACTGTCAAAATGGATAATATTGTAAACTTAGAATACTTTTGCAGGGATTTGAAAAGATTTTCTGTGTTTTATATTTTTTTTATACATACATAGTATATATGCTATATTTAAATAAATGATATTCACATAGAACTATTAGATGGAATATGATCCAATTTACCTACTTCACGAAAATACATCTATAATTTAAGTATAGACAATATATTTTTCACTTATTTATTTATTTTTTAATATTGGAAGAAAATGTTAATTGTTATATAGATTATAAAGTATTAGCATTCTAATTTTCAAAAGACTTAAAATTTTTTTTATTATTATTAATATTACATGTATTTACACTATATCCTAAAGTAAGACATTTCTGATCCAAGAACTTTTATTTATGAAAACAAAAATCTAAATGCTAATCTCCGATGTGATAACACCTGAATAACGAGCGTCTTATATCTAAGGGCTCTTTTAGTAAACTATTCAAGTATCCAAAAGACTGCGTAACATTTTGATCATGTTATAGGTTAAAATTTTGATACATGATATGAATAGAAGAAATTCAATCAGTTAGCACATTCAATTGAAGTAAACTATAAAGTAATATATACCTTCCATTGTATGCGAATTTGGAAATATAAGTAAAATCGAGAGAATAATCGCGAGATAAAAAAAAAAAATCACAAGTATATTTATCGTTAACTTGTAGAATGCCACTCAACACTCAAGTTGAAAGTAAATTTTCTTAATATAAGTAACAATTATAGTTATAGGTATATGCTGTGACAAATAATTTTCAAGAAACCTCAAAAATGTCGTAAAACAACCATCGAACTTACTAATTCAGGAGAAAACAATTATAATGTTATAGTACAAATTACTAAAAATTATATTTTAGACTATATACTTTAGCTAATACAAAGGAATATATATTTTCATATGTTCAGATAACGCATAGGTATTAAAAATTAACTTCATACATGAATATATATAATTATATAGGAAGATATATTTTAATATTGAATCTTGTCTTTGAACACATCATTTTTTTTTTCCATTGGTATTGCAATAAAATGGTATTTCAAATAACCTGAATTATTTTTAATACTTTTTAAGCCTCTTATTAAAGAATTCTTTTTTCCTCAGTTTTTTCCCCTAAAAGTATAGAAAATATCCTAACATACTAGTTTTACACATTCTTTCGCACTATGCAACAGAAATCCATACATGTAAATCTTATAAAAATATAAATGAGAGGATGTTTAAAATTATTTTTATTTTAAAAAAATGTTTCTCTAAATTGTCAAATTTTACTTTACTGATTTATAAATAGTGAATGAGAAAGGAATAATTTTACCCTCTATGTGCACAAGTCAATTTCAAACGATCCAGAATTTCTATGTCAAAAGTGATATTCGAAATCGCAAACTGCGGTACTGAAAATCAGCGCCCCACCATTCTCACATTGTTAGGCGAAATAAATTATACTAATGTTGTAAAATCCGTAAGAATAACGAAAATTCCACTGAGAAATATGGAACATACTATGTTAAACTCATGTAAAAGAGGAAGTTTATAAGGTTACAATAGCTTCTGACTGTCTGAGATGTTATTGTTGCAAATATGTTTTGTTAGCTGTGAAACGTACACACTATTTCCGATATAAATAAGATATAAAAATTTATTAAATTTAAACTGTGAATTTCTAAATGATTTATAGAGAAAAAAATCTTTAAATATTTTAATAGTTTATATTCTTACAGTTTAAAATGATATTTAGATTGCACAGTTGCTAAATGAAGGAAATATATTTTCATTCTTGTACACATAAATAGTTAAATATAAAATGCAATATAAAAAAGTAAAAGAATTAAAACTTTATTTTCATGAATTTATTTAAGAGGCATATGCATATTAATTTTTAAGGGTGTATTAATTTCATAGTTTTTAAAGTTTTGAATAAGATAATGATATTACCATAAATTTATTCTTTTATGAAATTGAATTTAGACAGTAAATTGAAAGAATTCAACAGATAATTTTAACTTTAGGTTTAAGACGACAGTATAAACTAGACTAAACTTGTGAGAATTAGAATATGTTAGTAAAATAAATTAAGATTTCTTACATATACAGCATATTTAGAGGAAAACATGAATTCTAAACTTCATAACAATAATCTCAGTTGTGAATAGTAAATTAATTGTACAGAAAGTTGGTGGGTTTCTTAGCGTACTTATACCATCAGCATTGAGCGTTATTTCAAGTCTCATACATGGAACTCGCTAAGAATATATATATATATATATATATATATATATATATATATATATATATATATATATATATATATATATACTACTCAATCAATATTTTAAAGAATGATATCCCCAAGAAAATTCACACTGAGAAATATAAAGAGACAATTTAAAATAAAAAAATAACATAGTTTATTTACATTTACAAAATCATTCTTTTTACACAAATAAAAGAGTTTTATAATCTTGCATTGTAAGTTCTTTCACTTTATCAAGATTTATATTATTTAAAATGGATAAATCATTTCCAATATCCGAAATGTTTAATAATAGCCATGCACGCCATCCTAAAGATTTAAATCTTTCGCCGATGCTTAAACATATGCAGTCATGGTTGAACTGAGAAAAACTATCAATAATGCAACCTTCACAATGATATACACTTTTAATACTTCTATTAATGTTATTTTCTAAACATGCGAATAATTCCGATAGTACATTATCATCGCTAGATGTTGATGGGGTATTTATATTAGTTTGTCGAAGCATAGAAATTTTATGGGGTAGAATGCATAACCAAATTAATTCTATAAAATAGTTAGTTATATCTTCTTCCATTTCTAATAATTTAGATACTTCTTCTGCATTTAAGATTAAATTTGTAGGATTTAAACATATACTATTAGTTTGAGAACAAGTCAAATTTTGTAAGCATAAACCATTTAAATTAATACCTAACAGTTCATTATTAACAATGAATGAGGAGTCTTTATATACAAAATTAAATTTATACATCTTATCTATAAAATAGTACCATGTAACAGGAGAAATAACTATACCTGTTTTAGTTGGTATCCACCTGTGGTTGATATATTTATACCTGCGGATATCTGCGCGAGGTGCATTTTGAGAAACATTTACTTTACAGATAACATTCTCACTTAGATGGAAATTTTTGAAAGGGAAAATGTGAAATGTAGCATTATCTCGTTCCAAACATGTTCCAATATCATCCACATCAGCACAAAGTCTTTTCGATGGCGGTGCACTAAAATTCACATCAGACCGAAGGGCTACATCCAACCAGTCGCCCTCGGGTATATAGCAGGCAGAATTTGATGAGGGGTAACATCTTAAACTTCTGAAGGTGAGACTTATGCGGGACTCCTTTACCTCGGGCTGGGCTGGTTGATATTTCATATGTCCTATATAAAAAATAAGTATACATTTCACACAGAAACATGCATTTCTATTTAAACTCAGATTATAAGTCTAGCGTTAGCGCTGAAAAGACTTTATAAAACATTTCACATAATCTTTAAATATATATAATTGTAACAAATAAATATTTCACACATATAAATCGTTTTTAAAAGGAATATGAAGTCTAGCGCTGAAAAGACTAAGTAAAAACATTTCATAAAACCTCTTACTACATAGTTTAAATAAATAAATATTTCACACATATAAATCGTTTTCAACACCTTTTAAAAGTCCAGCGTTAGCGCTGAAAAGACTTTATGTGCAAACACATATACGATTAGAATAAAATGTACTCACAATGGGTGGGCTCAATGTTTCCCCTGAAACATCGATCGTTCTTGCAGGGCAATTTTGCCCTCTTCCAGAAGGACCAGGGGCTGGTTCCACTAAAGGTTGGGTGGCAAATTCCCTTTGGGGAATGCCAAAATCAATGAACTGAAATAAAGAAAACGACTTGTAAAATATATTTTTCTAAATGTTTGGGAAAAGATACTATTAGTAGTAATAATAATAAGTCATTAATCCTTATACTTATTTAAAGTAAATATATTTCCAAAGTACATTCACACTTAATTTAAAGTAAATATATTTCCAAAGCACATTCACACTTAAAGTATCTAAAATACATTTCTACTGTAATCAGTTTAAAATAAATCTGTTAAGAGGAAAAAAAAATTTTTTTTAAATAATACTTACATTAGTTTCATTGATGGAAGAGCCTGCAACACCATTCATATTTTCAGTTAGTAAAAAATAGTAGTAAATTAGAGAGCAGTAGCAAAATTCAAAGTACGAATTTACGAATGAACCTCTTCGACTTCTGCTTATAAAAGGATCCAGTAAGTCGAAGTTGTAGTAGATAATTTTTAGTCACATCAGTTAAGAAACAATAAAATAAACATCTCAACTTACAACATCAAGGGTTGGAACAACTCAACATCTTTACAAATTCTGCATCGTCATGTGAACGCATGAAACATCAGAGATTACCTATATGTCTCCCTCCGAGATAGTAATGATAAAAGTGGTCACGTTCCTCTTAGTTTCAGTTCCGAAGAAACGAGAAAGTTACTACTCTTTCTCATGTGACTGATAAGGGCTATTAGTCCATTCTGACCAGTACTGATAAAAGCATAGAACATAGAAAGTGGTCACATTCCTCTTATATCTGTATTAGTTCCAAAATTCATCATTTAGGATTTTTAAAATCTATCTTTATTTTTATAAATTTAATTTTAACTCATTTTTTTTAAACTTATGACATGTTAGGTTATTTCATGGAAGTTTAAAAAAATTATTTAAGTATGCGTGTAATATATAGAAACAAGAAAACAGAATACATTATGAAAAAATATATATATATTATTTAGTAAGGTTCCCATTTTACTATATTTTAAAATGGTAACAGGTCAATCTTAGGGGCTCTTATGCTGTGTACTTGTGTCTAAATGACCGGGATCCATTCTTAAAATTAAGTCAATCTTCAGCCCTCGTGGTTACTCGTTCAAAGTGAGGATGCGTCTTACAATATGTCAGTAAAATAAATTTAGATTTCTTATACATACAATATATTTAGAGAAAAACCTGAATTCTAAACTCCATAATAATAACCTCAGTTGTGAATATACTCTTGTATTAAGGAGCATTACGTTTAATATATGTTATAAATTAATACATTTGACAAACAGCACTAAATTTTTTACGAAAATTACTATTTTATAGATAAGATGTATAAATTTAATTTTGTATATAAAGACTCCTCATTCATTGTTAATAATGAACTGTTAGGTATTAATTTAAATGGTTTATGCTTACAAAATTTGACTTGTTCTCAAACTAATAGTATATGTTTAAATCCTACAAATTTAATCTTAAATGCAGAAGAAGTATCTAAATTATTAGAAATGGAAGAAGATATAACTAACTATTTTATAGAATTAATTTGGTTATGCATTCTACCCCATAAAATTTCTATGCTTCGACAAACTAATATAAATACCCCATCAACATCTAGCGATGATAATGTATTATCGGAATTATTCGCATGTTTAGAAAATAACATTAATAGAAGTATTAAAAGTGTATATCATTGTGAAGGTTGCATTATTGATAGTTTTTCTCAGTTCAACCATGACTGCATATGTTTAAGCATCGGCGAAAGATTTAAATCTTTAGGATGGCGTGCATGGCTATTATTAAACATTTCGGATATTGGAAATGATTTATCCATTTTAAATAATATAAATCTTGATAAAGTGAAAGAACTTACAATGCAAGATTATAAAACTCTTTTATTTGTGTAAAAAGAATGATTTTGTAAATGTAAATAAACTATGTTATTTTTTTATTTTAAATTGTCTCTTTATATTTCTCAGTGTGAATTTTCTTGGGGATATCAATCTTTAAAATATTGATTGAGTATATATATATATATATATATATATATATATATATATATATATATATATATATATATATATTCTTAGCGAGTTCCATGTATGAGACTTGAAATAACGCTCAATGCTGATGGTATAAGTACGCTAAGAAACCCACCAACTTTCTGTACAATTAATTTACTATTCACAACTGAGATTATTGTTATGAAGTTTAGAATTCATGTTTTCCTCTAAATATGCTGTATATGTAAGAAATCTTAATTTATTTTACTAACATATTCTAATTCTCACAAGTTTAGTCTAGTTTATACCGTCGTCTTAAACCTAAAGTTAAAATTATCTGTTGAATTCTTTCAATTTACTGTCTAAATTCAATTTCATAAAAGAATAAATTTATGGTAATATCATTATCTTATTCAAAACTTTAAAAACTATGAAATTAATACACCCTTAAAAATTAATATGCATATGCCTCTTAAATAAATTCATGAAAATAAAGTTTTAATTCTTTTACTTTTTTATATTGCATTTTATATTTAACTATTTATGTGTACAAGAATGAAAATATATTTCCTTCATTTAGCAACTGTGCAATCTAAATATCATTTTAAACTGTAAAAATATAAACTATTAAAATATTTAAAGATATTTTTCTCTATAAATCATTTAGAAATTCACAGTTTAAATTTAATAAATTTTTATATCTTATTTATATCGGAAATAGTGTGTACGTTTCACAGCTAACAAAACATATTTGCAACAATAACATCTCAGACAGTCAGAAGCTATTGTAACCTTATAAACTTCCTCTTTTACATGAATTTAACATAGTATGTTCCATATTTCTCAGTGGAATTTTCGTTATTCCTACGGATTTTACAACATTAGTATAATTTATTTCGCCTATGTGAGAATGGTGGGGCGCTGCTTTTCAGTACCGGAGTTTGCGATTTCGAATATCACTTTTGACATAGAAATTCTGGATCGTTTGAAATTGACTTGTGCACATAGAGGGTAAAATTATTCCTTTCTCATTCACTATTTATAAATCAGTAAAGTAAAATTTGACAATTTAGAGAAACATTTTTTAAAAATAAAAATAATTTTAAACATCCTCTCATTTATACTTTTATAAGATTTACATGCATGTATTTCTGTTGCATAGTAGGAAAGAATGTGTAAAACTAGTATGTTAGGATATTTTCTATACTTTTAGGGGAAAAAAACTGAGGAAAAAAGAATTCTTTAATAAGAGGCTTAAAAAAGTATTAAAAATAATTCAGGTTATTTGAAATACCATTTTATTGCAATACCAATGGAAAAAAAAAATGATGTGTTCAAAGACAAGATTCAATATTAAAATATATCTTCCTATATAATTATATATATTCATGTATGAAGTTAATTTTTAATACCTATGCGTTATCTGAACATATGAAAATATATATTCCTTTGTATTAGCTAAAGTATATAGTCTAAAATATAATTTTTAGTAATTTGTACTATAACATTATAATTGTTTTCTCCTGAATTAGTAAGTTCGATGGTTGTTTTACGACATTTTTGAGGTTTCTTGAAAATTATTTGTCACAGCATATACCTATAACTATAATTGTTACTTATATTAAGAAAATTTACTTTCAACTTGAGTGTTGAGTGGCATTCTACAAGTTAACGATAAATATACTTGTGATTTTTTTTTTTTTATCTCGCGATTATTCTCTCGATTTTACTTATATTTCCAAATTCGCATACAATGGAAGGTATATATTACAAGATACTTCAATTGAATGTGCTAACTGATTGAATTTCTTCTATTCATATCATGTATCAAAATTTTAACCTATAACATGATCAAAATGTTACGCAGTCTTTTGGATACTTGAATAGTTTACTAAAAGAGCCCTTAGATATAAGACGCTCGTTATTCAGGTGTTATCACATCGGAGATTAGCATTTAGATTTTTGTTTTCATAAATAAAAGTTCTTGGATCAGAAATGTCTTACTTTAGGATATAGTGTAAATACATGTAATATTAATAATAATAAAAAAAATTTTAAGTCTTTTGAAAATTAGAATGCTAATACTTTATAATCTATATAACAATTAACATTTTCTTCCAATATTAAAAAATAAATAGAGTGAAATATATATTGTCTATACTTAAATTATAGATGTATTTTCGTGAAGTAGGTAAATTGGATCATATTCCAGCTAATAGTTCTATGTGAATATCATTTATTTAAATATAGCATATATACTATGTGTGTATAAAAAAAAACACAGAAAATCTTTTCAAATCCCTGCAAAAGTATTCTAAGTTTACAATATTATCTATTTTGACAGTAATATATTACTTAAAACATTGAATTTACAAAGTCTGAAAATACAATAAAATGTACTTAGAATGTAAAAATTTATTTTCTAATATTAGCAGAAAGTTAATAAATAAGTATTTGAGTTTTAAAAAAATTCGCAACTTTGTGGGTCAGTGGATAAGTCGCTGGCTTCCCACCGCGGAGTTACACGTTCGATTCCCGGTAAGTGCTAGTACCCATATATTTTACAAAGATCGTACATCCCTCAACAGATGGCAGCACTACAAATTTCCAAATTAACTCATTTCAACAACAGGTGGCAGCACTAAAATTTCAAATCCACATTTCAAGTCGTTGCCATACCGTTCTTAGAAACTTTCGAAAAAATGAACCGTTGCCATTCCTTCCTATAGAAACTCCTAGTTTCGGTTTCCCCCTCGTAAAAGGTTACGACAGGAACACTACTACTCCACTCCACTCCACTCAACATAGATAACGTTATCATAGATAAGATAACGTTATCACCTAGGAAACCCGTGACGTCACAATCCCTGGATCCGTGGATCCGTGGGGCAGAACTGTCATTTTCTATCTACTACTGTTGGCCATGTTTACTTTTTGTTGTAATTGAAAAGAATAAGAATATTTGGATAAATCAAGGCTATAGTGATTTAAATCATTTACACGAAGCTGCAAAGAAACATGAAAAAACACAATCTCACATAAATGCCGTAATACTATTGAAAATATTTGGTACTGTCAGGATAGATTTAATGTTAAATCTTCATCGATTGTTCAATGCAATGAAAGAGTAACAAGAAATAGAAATATTCTCAAGAGATTAATAGATGTTTGTTACTTAGCAAAACAAGAAGATGCATTTCGTGGACACAATGAGAATATAAATTCCCTTAATCGAGGAAATTATGTAGAATTAATAACTTTAATAAGTAAATATGAGGACTTTTTAGCAACCCAACTAAGAACTGCAACTGTATTTTCTGGTACCTCTCACAGAATACAAAATAATATTACTGCATCGATAAAAAATATTGTAATTTCAGAACTTAGAAATGAGGTAAAAGAAACGCCATTCGTTGCTATTATGCTGGATGAAACATCTGACATATCTCACAAATCGCAATTATCTGTTGCGCTACGATATGTTAATAATTGTAGTGCACCAGTGGAAAGATTTTCGTTTTTTAATGATGTTAGTGGTGATCGCTCAGCGGAAGCTTTGTGCAATGTTGTGCAAGAAACGATTTTAAGTTGGGGGTGTGAGAATAAACTGATTGCTCAAGCGTACGATTGGACTGTAGTCAGGGCAGGAGCGTTGAATGGGATGCAGAAAAAAGTAAAAGACATTTTCCCAGAACCTATGTTTGTGCATTGTTGCGCACATGTACTTAATTTAGTTCTGTCACAATCTGTATTGTTTATAAGAGATTGTTAATTACTTTTCAACAATTTCTGGCATAACATCATTTTTTTCGGTGTCTACAAAAAATAAATCATATTTTAAATGAAATTATTAAAAGAAAATTTCCCAAATTAGCTACAACACGTTGGAATTATTCATCTCTTTTGGTAAATACCATAAAAAGCGAAAGGCAAGGCCTATCTGATTTATTTGAAAATATTATTGAGAATCCAGAAGGCTGAGATAACGATACACCTAATATTGCAAAGAGTTATCACATATTTTTTGAAGAATTTAACGGTAATTATCTCCTAAATATTTTTGCCAAAGTGTTTAGTTATACTGATGTTCTATTTGATATTTTACAAAAAACTAACTTAGATATAGCATATTCTAGTCAAAACGTAGAGGAAGTAAAAGATGCAATTCAAAATATGCGAACTTCTGTTGCATTTGATGAAGTTTATGAAGAGACTATTTCTGTAGTGGGTCCCCCAAATTTAAAAAAAAGTCATGTAAATTTACAAAACAAGTGTAGACCAACATTTAAAAATTTATATTATGAAATAATGGACACTATTTATTGTCAGTTAGATGTCCGTTTTAAAAAATTAAATTCGCTCAAATTTTTTGTGTTAAAGCAAAGACTTTTTCATTTGCAACTGTGTTAACTTTATTTTTTCTATTCATGCCAATAGATGGCGCCAGTATTTCTGTTTAGACCTATGTTAAGTTTTTTTGTAAAATAAAGATGCACTTGAGCTTCTAACACCGTGTAGGTTGCTTGGTCGTTACTCACAGTAGAGTAAAAAATCTAACAGGTTATGGGTACCTGCACGACTTTCAATACGCGCGCATTAGAGACTAACTAAGAGTCTACGGCAGAAATAATTTATTTCTTGGAAGCAGCCATCATCACGGCAAGATTTCGCCGATCGTAAGTTTGGCGGGCCGAAAACGTGCTTGCGCCGCCATTTTGAAAGATCGCAGAGGAAATAACGCTTAGCCGAGGAATACATCGCCGACCCATAAGTTTTCAAAATCGAACTTTAGTGAACTTTACTTCAGAAAAGTAACGTTAATTATGGATTTGAGCAGACATATCAAACCTTTGACCGGAGAAGCAGATTGGCCGATGTGGAAGCGAAAGATTCGTGACCTGCTCGATTACCACGAGGGTGCCATTGAAGTCATAGACGGCAAACTACAAAAGCCAGAACAAATTGCTGATGGTGCAGTAGAAGCGATAAGGAAACAGCATAAAGAACGCTGCGATTTATATCGTAAAGCGAATAGCTATGCAAAATCCATGATCGCTAGTACGGTGACTGATACTGTCTATCAGAAAATAATGGACAAAGAGACAGCCCATGAAGCTTGGGAATCCCTGAAGCAACAGTTTGAAGCTACTTCAAAAGATCAGTTATTCAAGATATGTACAGAATTTTTCGCGTTTAGTTGGGTCCAAGGAGAGGATGTATCTACACACATAGCAAAGTTAAGAAGCCTTTGGAATGAACTGAATAACGGCCTAGAGGCTAGAGAAGAAAGTAAGTTGCCAGATTTAATGCTAGTGTGTAAAGTGTTACATATTTTGCCTTGTAAATTTGAAACCTTTAAATCAAGCTGGATGCTATTAGCCAGTGATGAAAAGAAATCATTTGAAGAACTGACAACTCAATTGTGCATGTTCGAAAGGAACTTCACTAAAGCTGAAGACAGCAGCAAAACTGTTCAGGAAGCACTGGTTGTGGCAAAAACAGAAAGACCTAAACAAGATGGCAAAAACAAGTCAAAAACGAGGAAAAGTGATAACTGCAATTATTGCAAACGCAAAGGTCACTGGGTAAAAGACTGAAGACAATGGATTTCTGATGGAAGACCATCAAAGTCACAGTCAAATGCAGCTTCGGCAAACATAGCGCTGATGTCTATTTGTGAGGAAGCCTGTGCAACAGAGACCAGTTCAACAGACTACTGGATTGACAATGGAGCAACAAGGCATGTCACAAACTGTTTCACATACTTCATTGACTTTACAAAATTTGAAAAACCTTGTGGCATTAAGGCTGCAGGAAATGAAACACTAGATGCACTAGGGAAAGGCACAATAAAATTCATAGCAACTATTAAAGGAAGATTCCAGGAAGTTCTTCTAAAAGATGTTTGGTATGTTCCCAAAATTAGTCGAAATTTATTTTCGGTACTTGCCACCCATGACAGAAACGAAAATAGTGAATTTGTATCAACTCCCACAGAGTGCTGGTTAAAAGTCAACGGCAAAGTTGTGATACATGGGTCTCGCTGTGTAAAATTTATACAAAGCTAATATTGAGCCAGTTTTGTCCGAAAAAGAGACAGAAGTCCATACAGTTGAAGCTGACAGCTCCTTGCTACAATTGTATCATGAAAAGATGGGGCCATCAGGATAAACGACACATTAGAAATATTCTAGGAAAAGAACTAGGCATTAGTATCAACCTAGACAAAGAATTATGTGAACCATGTGTTTATGGTAAAGCACACAGATTATCGTTTGGTACAAGAAAGCCTGCCTCTGAGCCTGGTGAACTAATTACAGCTGACGTTTGTGGACCATTTGACGAATCCTTTCAGAAGAAAAGATATCTAGTTTTATTCAAAGACAGTTTCACCAAGTTTCGTTATGGCTATATTGTAAAAGAGAAGTCAGAAGTCAAGAATGTGTTAGAACACATGCTTGCACATGCTAAAGTCTTGGGACATTCAATAAAAGAATTCCTATCTGATAATGGTGGTGAATTCGACAATGATGATGTTCGTACAATTTTGCATTCAAAGGGAATCACTCTAAGATCAACAGCACCTTACACCCCAGAACAGAATGGCAGCAGTGAACGAGAGATGCGCACCATAGTTGAAATGGCTAGAACGTTAAAATACTCGAATCCTGAAGCAAATTTCCCTGCTGCAATCTGGGCTGAACTAGTCAGTTCTGCCATATACATACTTAACAGGACAGGCAAGTCATCAGTCGAGGATAAAAGTCCATATGAGCGTTGGCTTAAAAAGAGACCCCGGCTGAAACATCTACGAGTAATAGGATCTACATGTTATGCTCATATTCCCATTCAAAGAAGAAAAAAATGGACAAGAAAGCTGTTAAAGGCTATCTTGTAGGATATGATGGAGATGAGCGTTACAGAATTTACATAAAGGAAGATCATCGTGTGATTCTGTCAAGGGACGTAGTCTTTCAAGAAAAGACTAGGAAATGTGATGATCCTAGTGAGGCCTCATTACCAGATAGAGATGAGCCAAATCAGGGAAAGTATGAAGAGCAGCGAGTAGAAATTAAAGATACCAAATATGATGATGGAAGAGAAGACAGTGAAGAAGGTGAGAGTGACAGTGAAGGAGATGATGCTGAACCTATGTCAGATAGACAGTTGAGAAACCGCACACTTTTGCAAAGACCAAAACGCTTTGAAGATCACATCATGGAAGTAGAGTCATATGTAAATGACAGTAACCCTGAAACATATGATGAAGCAATTAATTCCACAGACAGTTTGAACTGGAAGAAAGCCATGAATAATGAAATGAGTTCATTAAAGGAAAATGAAACCTGGGAATTTACTGACTTACCTGCTGGAGCCAGAGCAATACCCTGTAAGTGGGTTTATAGAGTCAAAAGAAACCCAGATGGAAGTATAGACAAGTACAAAGCCAGACTAGTCGTCAAGGGTTTCAGTCAACGCCAGGGTATTGGCTACAGTGAAACGTACAGTCCAGTAGCCAAACTTGGAACAATACGTGCAGTACTGAGTATTGCAGCTGAAGAAAGGATGCACTTGACACAATTTGATGTATCAACAGCATTTCTTTATGGAGATCTAGAAGAAACCATTTACATGCAACAGCCAGAAGGCTTCAAGGATGGAACAGAAAAAGTATGCCGACTCAAGCGTAGCCTGTATGGCTTAAAACAATCTCCACGTTGTTGGAATAAATGTTTTGGCCAGTTTTTAACAGATCTTGGTTTTAAGGCTAATGAAGCTGATCCATGCCTTTACATCCGTGAAAAGAAAGGTAGAAAATTATTAATAGTACTCTACGTTGATGATGGTTTAATTGCTGCAACAGAACCCCAGGACTCTGAAACATTTATTAAGGAACTGAAAGAAAAATTCAAGATTTCTGTTGGAGAGGTTTCCTGTTTCTTAGGACTTGAAATTGAACGTCAAAATGATATGTCAATAACAGTCAGTCAAAAAGGATATGCAAGAAAAATCCTTCAGCGTTTCGGATTTGATGAATGTAAACCTGTAGCAACTCCCATGTTGAAGGAGTCAAGGTCAGGATCACAAGAACCCGATGCAAAAATCTTGGACTTTCCCTACAGGCAAGCTATTGGTGCTCTCATGTATTTGATGGTTGGAACTAGGCCAGATCTAGCTTACTGTGTAGGTTTTCTATCAAGATCACTTGAAAACCCATCAGCAGAAGATATAGTGCGAGTGAAGAGAGTCTTCCGCTATATAGCTGGTACAATTAAGTATGGGATCACATATCAAGCAACAGATACAAAAAGAGTACTTCAGTGCTATAGTGATTCAGATTTTGGTGGATGTACCAAAACTGGTCGATCAACCTCTGGATATGTGATGATATATGCTGGGGGAGCCATTTCTTGGCGTAGCCAAAGGCAAGCCATTGTTGCCACTTCAACAACTGAGGCTGAAGTCATAGCAGCATCAGAAGCAGCCAAAGAGGTAATTTGGCTTCGTAGACTGTTCCAGGGCATAGTGAACTTAAAAGAAGTGCCTACACTCAAAGTCGATAACAGGGCAGCTGTAAAGTTATCACACAACCCTGAATATCATCAACGAACCAAACACATTGAAATAAAGCATTTCTTTGTACGCGAGAAAGTATTGGAAGGAAGACTGAATGTGGAACAGGTGTCGACTGAGAAACAAGTATCTGACATCTTGACAAAACCCTTAATGAAGTCAAGACTGTTGACATTATGTTCTCAAATGGGACTCTTGTGAAAGTAGACAAAAACCAGTTAACAAGGAAAAGTGTTAAAGCAAAGACTTTTTCATTTGCAACTGTGTTAACTTTATTTTTTCTATTCATGCCAATAGATGGCGCCAGTATTTCTGTTTAGACTTATGTTAAGTTGTTTTTGTAAAATAAAGATGCACTTGAGCTTCTAACACCGTGTAGGTTGCTTGGTCGTTACTCACAGTAGAGTAAAAAATCTAACAATCTTTCAAACATAACAACTAATCTTTCAAAAAAAAAAAAAAAAAAATAAAAATAAATAAATAAAATGTAACATTTTACACACTAGCATTAAATCTGGCAACTTACTTTCTTCTCTAGCCTCAAGGCCGTTATTCAGTTCATTCCAAAGGCTTCTTAACTTTGCTATGTGTGTAGATACATTCTCTCCTTGGACCCAACTAAACGCGAAAAATTCTGTACATATCTTGAATAACTGATCTTTTGAAGTAGCTTCAAACTGTTGCTTCAGGGATTCCCAAGCTTCATGGGCTGTCTCTTTGTCCATTATTTTCTGATAGACAGTATCAGTCACCGTACTAGCGATCATGGATTTTGCATAGCTATTCGCTTTACGATATAAATCGCAGCGTTCTTTATGCTGTTTCCTTATCGCTTCTACTGCACCGTCAGCAATTTGTTCTGGCCTTTGTAGTTTGCCGTCTATGACTTCAAAGGCACCCTCGTGGTAATCGAGCAAGTCATGAATCTTTCGCTTCCACATCGGCCAATCTGCTTCTCCGGTCAAAGGTTTGATATGTCTACTCAAATCCATAATTAACGTTACTTTTCTGAAGTAAAGTTCACTAAAGTTCGATTTTGAAAACTTATGGGTCGGCGATGTATTTCTCGGCTAAGCGTTATTTCCTCTGCGATCTTTCAAAATGGCGGCGCAAGCACGTTTTCGGCCCGCCAAACTTACGATCGGCGAAATCTTGCCGCGATGATGGCTGCTTCCAAGAAATAAATTATTTCTGCCGTAGACTCTTAGTTAGTCTCTAATGCGCGTATTGAAACTCGTGCAGGTACCCATAACCTGTTAGATTTTTTACTCTACTGTGAGTAACGACCAAGCAACTTACACGGTGTTAGAAGCTCAAGTGCATCTTTATTTTACAAAAAACTTAACATAAGTCTAAACAGAAATACTGGCGCCATCTATTGGCATGAATAGAAAAAATAAAGTTAATACAGTTGCAAATGAAAAAGTCTTTGCTTTAACAGTCTCCAGTTTGAAGAACGCAGATGAACCAAATAAATTTATTCTCGAATCCCAAACATTGATGTCTTCAGCGAAATTTAACCTCCGAGGTTGGCAGTCGAGTGCTGTACTTAAAAACATCGACGAGTCTGACAACCATCAAACCGTACCTTTTTTGGGCCTAAACTGGAACTTAAAAGAAGATACTCTGTCTTGCAATATCAATTGTCCGAATGAAGAACAACTGGTTCTTACTAAAAGAGGATTGCTTTCTTTGGCTCAGAGTATATTTGATCCATTGGGTATATCTTCTCCAGTGACAATTATTCCAAAGTTCATGCTACAAGAATCTTGGACTCTTGGTCTTAAATGGGATGATGCCCTTCCTGAAGATCTATCCAATCGATTTTTGAAGTGGCTGAAGGGTATAAGGGATCTTTCAGAAATCAAAGTAACTCGGTGGATGAAACTGGGCAATGACGAAGAAGAAATAGTCAGCCTTAACTTGTTTTGTGATGCAAGTGCTAGATCATATGCCACTTGTATTTTTCTGTGTGTACAAGTTCATCATGAAGTTTTTGTTAGATTCATTCAATCTCGTGCTAAAGTTTCACCTTTGAAGAACTTAACAATTCCACGTCTGGAACTGTTGGCGTGTTGTATTGGTTCTAGACTATGTGCAAGTGTTGTTGAAGACCTAAAGATACCAAATCTGAAGATATTTTATTGGAGCGATTCCATGACTGCTCTTAGCTGGATAAAGAGAGATGCCCCATGGGGAACATTTGTGCAGAACCGCGTCCAAGAAATAAGCAGTATTACCAATGCGGAAAGTTGGAGACATATACCATGAAAACTTAATCCAGCAGACCTTCCCACCAGAGGATGCTCAGCGGAGCAACGTTTTCGCTTGAAATGGTGGGAGGTACCTTTGTGGCTTTATGAGAATGCAGAAAATTGGCCTCAGAACACTGAAGAAGCAGACAAAGATTTAATAAATACAGAAAAACGGAAAACTGTTTTGTCTGCTCATAATCACACAGAGAAAACAAATGATTGGTATTATAGGTCCTTCTCTTCTCACTTGAAAAATGTTCGAACACAGACTTGGATTCGCAGATTCTGCAATAATGCCAGAAAAATTGACGTTTTGGATTCCCCAACTCTTTCTTTTGTGGAAATAAAAGGAGCTGAACACCTTTTTATGCTTTTGATTCAAAGAGAAGTTTTTAATGGACCTTCAGATCCAAAGTTGCACTCATTAAATGTCATAATTGAGAGAAAAGGTTTACTGAGAGTTAAAACCCGAGCCATTTACCGTCAGGATACTGAAGAATTTAGGTACACGGTAATCCTGCCCGGAGAACATCCAGCTGTAAGGAATTTAATTTTGTATAAACGTAGAAACCTGATGCACTGTGGAATTCAAAATTTGATGGCTCTTCTCCGAAAAAAATATTGGATTCTGAAAGGAAGGAGATCCATTCGGAAAGTTTTGAACAGCTGTATTCGCTGCAAACGTTTCAATGCCAAACTTGTGAAAACGAATTTACCGCCCTTGCCAGAAGACCGTGTAAGGGATGCAGGTGTATTTGAAGTGAACGGAGTAGATCTTGCAGTCCCATTGTTTCTAAAAGACGGCTCCAAAACTTGGGTTGCACTGCTTACATGCGCTGTGTATCGAGCGATCCACCTTGAACTCCTTTCTTCATTATCGACAGAAATTTTTTTTTAGCAGTAAGACGATTTATTGCACGACGTGGTCGACCTTCTGTAATGTATTCTGACAACGGGACCAACTTTATTGGAACGAATCGACTACTCAATTGTATTGACTGGCGGCAAGTCGACGAAGATGGGAGAAAGAGAGAAATAATTTGGAAATTTATACCACTATCAGCTCCATGATGGGGGGGATGTTGGGAGCGCCTAATTGCCCTAGTTAAAGATCTTTTGAAGAAAGTTTTAGGCCGAGCATACCTGAGTTACGAAGAACTGAATACAATACTCTGTGGCTGCGAAGACATCGTAAATTCGAGACCTATTACCTACATTTCGGAACACGATAATTTGGAACCCTAACACCATCTTTATTTCTCAGAGAACTTAAAGTAAATGGAATTCCAAACCTTGACCACTTGGATCTATCTTTCTTGAATCTTCACAAACGGCAAATATACAGGTGTAAACTGCAAAAAGATCTCAAAACTCGATTTAGATTGGAATATTTGGGACAGTTGAGGCAGCAAATCAAGAAAATTAGAAATACTCATGAATTCAAAGTGGGAGAAGTAGGGATGATTGTCGAGGTACCCAACCAAAAGAGTCTAAATTGGCCACTAGGAAAAATAACAGAAATAATCCCTGGTAAAGACGGTTTTGTTTGTCTTGTGAAAGTGAGAACTAAGAACGGTGAATTCCAGAGACCTATACAACGTCTGTACGCCCTTGAGGTACAGACACCCGCAGCTAAGAGTCTACAAAAAGAAAATAAATTCTGCAGCTCAAGACGTAAAAGAAGAAACAGTACTTCAGCCTATTGATCATCGTGAGGAGTTATTGGAGTCTGCACCAGAACTAAATACGAAGAAAACCCGGCTAGGTCGTGAGGTCCGAGTTCCCGTACGACTGGATTGTGAATGACAGGACAGAATTTTGAGTTTTTCTACGAGAGCAAACTCAAAAGGTGGGAGTGTCGCTTGGATTCTATCGTCTGCTTTTGAGCAGCTGGGTGACCGCTCAACGCGTAAAGTTTTAGTGGCGCGTTCTGAAGGAAAAAAAGATTGAACTCTCGGAATTTTTAAGAGATGCAGAATTGTCTGTTTTAATGTGCGTTGTAACTTGTCTTTGATGTTCTGAAAATAAATGTTATCGTCTTTTCAAGGCTAGTAGCATTAAATCACAGTAAAAGAATCTGAAATAATCAAACGATTTAAACAACAGTAGTGGTGCTTTCTAATCTTTTACAAAACAGCATTTCTTTAGCAAAGTGTTCATTAACAATATACCTGACATAAGTTATCAATAAAGCGATTTCACGCAGAAGGGCACATCTCAACTTATGACAATTCTGGCTTTAGTTTCAAAAGGAAGGGCAGTTTATTGTTTGTCTATTGGCTGTTGTACACATGAAAATGAATGGGAAGGGTATTATAGTAGTTCGTGACTTTGGGACAAATTGCTCTATAATGCATTACTGCCTACAAAAATTGATTCATCCATTTGTACTGAGAATTCTCTTTGTAAATACCGTATAAAGTAAAATTGGCTTCTCACAGGAAAATGGAGTGACTGAACTAAAGATTATTTTCTTCCCTTTTCATCCTCACAAAATAAGTAAAAATGGGGTGTAGCAACATCCATTTTGCTTTTATTTCTTTATCGACCAATAAAAATAGCTTAGTTATCGACAATTTGGGAGCATTTTATTCAAAGTTACTTTAGGGATTAATATTTTTCTACAAACTCTACGTTAACCCCTTTCGTTCTTAAATAATTCTCTGTTTATTTGTGAGTCTTAGAAATCTATGTCGTTTACAACAAATGATTGGACTGGCAAAATTATGAGAGACAATAACTTTCTGCACCTATGTCTACCTATCTTTATATAATAAATATTATTTATAATATATTCCAATATGTTGATTTGTTTGCTTGTATTTCCGCAGTGCGTGAGGTATTAATGCTGCACCACGTAGCGCGTTCAAAAGCAAACGAACATAGGAAGTTTTGATATGTACGCACTGCGCATTAATAGAAAATCACGTTTATATGTATGGGGCACAACATACTATAACACTGAGGCAAGTGCAGCTATCTTTTCTGTACTTGGCATTCAGAATCATCCGAAGGTACGGTTTATTAAGCGTCCTATTAGAGCGGGGACTTACGTACGGAACCGCTTTTTGTTTTTTAACTGATTAACTGGCCTTACGATTTTGCAGACGGTTAATGTTTAAATTTATATACTGTAAGATTTTGTTTTCATGAAAATATAAAAGAAGTATTTCATCAATATAAAGGGAAATGTTTTAGTGCTGTAAAGTAATTTTGGTGGTGTATTATATTTATAGAAATAATTCACTGAAAAACAATTCTGCTTTATTAGACAAAAAAGAAAGGAATTTTAACAGAACAGTCCAAATTTTACCATTCATTGTGTCTTACAGACAGTATATAAGTTATATCTGTAACACCATATCCCTGGATTTGTTTTTAAAGATTGTCAAGATTTTTCGTAGAATATAGGATTTCCAAATGTTAAAAACAATTAATAAATATAATTTAATCCACTGATCGAACATAAAACAGTTCGTTCTATTGTTCCAGCGTGCAATGAAATCCTCTGCACATGGAATAGACGCTCGGTTTGTCGGCACCAATGAGCATCCTGATGAGGCGGCGGGCGCCGTGTGGTGCTACACTTGCTGATAAGTTTTTCGCGGAATCCCGAAGCGTTACTCTTTCGGCGCCGATATCACACTGTGGTGTCCAGACTTTGCGACTCCATGGTGAGCCGTCGACTTCCACGCAACTCTACAACTCAACTCTAACGCGCTCACAAAGCTTACCAGAGACAAAGAGTTGGATCGGTCGGACAAGGACGCTCTCGCGCGTACTTCTATTTCTACTTCTATTTAAGTGTAAATGAATAAATGTTTATAAAGTTAAATGGAGTCAGTCATCATTCACCTTAACACCATACAACACATGACATGATTTATGCTTCTGTGCTAGTAGAATTCTCATAAGTTTAGCTGTTTCTATAGTTATACCTCGACTACTCGTAGGTAAATATTTTATTTATTGTATTCTTTAAATTTATATTCATAATAAATAACCCATTTCAGAATGGAGAACTCAGATGTCTAAATAATTAAAGATTTATTGGAAAATCCAATTTCTAGAGGAGACGTTACTACAAAAAACGAAATAGTTAAATTAAGTACACCGATGCCGGATATTATTCTAAAGCAAAACGTTAAGATTAAAGAACAACAGTGTGTACGGCATTTTCAAAAATCTATGTATGAAAAATTTAAATGGATTACCGGTTGTAGTGAATTGAATAAGTTGTACTGTTGGCCATGTTTACTTTTTGTTGTAATTGAAAAGAATAAGAATATTTGGATAAAACAAGGCTATAGTGATTTAAATCATTTACACGAAGCTGCAAAGAAACATGAAAAAACACAATCTCACATAAATGCCGTAATACTATTGAAAATATTTGGTACTGTCAGGATAGATTTAATGTTAAATCTTCATCGATTGTTCAATGCAATGAAAGAGTAACAAGAAATAGAAATATTCTCAAGAGATTAATAGATGTTTGTTACTTAGCAAAACAAGAAGATGCATTTCGTGGACACAATGAGAATATAAATTCCCTTAATCGAGGAAATTATGTAGAATTAATAACTTTAATAAGTAAATATGAGGACTTTTTAGCAACCCAACTAAGAACTGCAACTGTATTTTCTGGTACCTCTCACAGAATACAAAATAATATTACTGCATCGATAAAAAATATTGTAATTTCAGAACTTAGAAATGAAGTAAAAGAAACGCCATTCGTTGCTATTATGCTGGATGAAACATCTGACATATCTCACAAATCGCAATTATCTGTTGCGCTACGATATGTTAATAATTGTAGTGCACCAGTGGAAAGATTTTCGTTTTTTAATGATGTTAGTGGTGATCGCTCAGCGGAAGCTTTGTGTAATGTTGTGCAAGAAACGATTTTAAGTTGGGGGTGTGAGAATAAACTGATTGCTCAAGCGTACGATTGGACTGTAGTCAGGGCAGGAGCGTTGAATGGGATGCAGAAAAAAGTAAAAGACATTTTCCCAGAACCTATGTTTGTGCATTGTTGCGCACATGTACTTAATTTAGTTCTGTCACAATCTGTATTGTTTATAAGAGATTGTAAATTACTTTTCAACAATTTCTGGCATAGCATCATTTTTTTTCGGTGTCTACAAAAATAAATCATATTTTAAATGAAATTATTAAAAGAAAATTTCCCAAATTAGCTACAACAAGTTGGAATTATTCATCTCGTTTGGTAAATACCATAAAAAGCGAAAGGCAAGGCTATCTGATTTATTTAAAAATATTGAGAATCCAGAAGGCTGGGATAACGATACAACTAATATTGCAAAGAGTTATCACATATTTTTTGAAGAATTTAATGGATGTGGAAATGACTCCTAAATATTTTTGCCAAAGTGTTTAGTTATACTGACGTTCTATTTGATATTTTACAAAAAACTAACTTAGATATAGCATATTCTAGTCAAAACGTAGAGGAAGTAAAAATATGCGAACTTCTGTTGCATTTGATGAAGTTTATGAAGAGACTATTTCTGTAGTGGGTCCCCCAAATTTAAAAAAAAGTCATGTAAATTTACAAAACAAGTGTAGACCAACATTTAAAAATTTATATTATGAAATAATGGACACTATTTATTGTCAGTTAGATGTCCGTTTTAAAAAATTAAATTCGCTCAAATTTTTTGAACTATTGAATTTTAGTGTTTTTAACACTAGATTGCCCAAGGCAGTCATTTTGACTGTTTTTTAATTTCAATTAGAAAAACAATTATGAAATATAATGACACAATTTCTTAGAATTTGGTGACTTTTTCTATAACATATAAATGGGTTTATGAATAATTGTAGTTACTTCCGCCCTCCTTTATTATATAATATTAAAAATTAATTTTAAACAAATTTCTTTACATATTTGTTATTTTTTCACAATGCAGTCATTTTGACTGTTTTTGGGCAATATAGGTATACAAGAAATCTCGGGCAATCTAGTGTTAAGAAATATCAAAGTAAATTTCCTGATGAATGCCTTAATTCGTTAAAGAACGATTATGCAAAACATTTCGATTTTGTAAAGCTAACTAATGAATTATGCGTTCTTTATTATAGTGAGTCATACCAGGAAATGAATTTATCGAAACTTATGCACCATATAATGCTGAATGATTTAAAGGTCAAGGTAGCTGGTTTTTACAGAGTACCTAGCAGTGATAAAAAGCACTACTTCCACCTCCGAACGATTAAAATGAATGAGTTGACAGATGCTCTAAACGAAGTAAATAAATTGGCACATTTAATTTGTACAATTCCATTTTCAACTGCTTCGGTGGAGAGATCATTTTCAGCATTGAAAAGAGTAAAAAATATGCACGCAAATCAATGAGCCAGGATAAATTATACAATTTATCTCTAATAACAATAGAAAAAGAAATGTTATACTTATTACAGTCAAAACCAGAGTTTTTTGATCATGTAATTGAAGATTTTTTTAGTAATACAGATAGATGTATGGATTTTGTGTACAAATGAATAATAAAAAGTTAAAGAAGTGTTTAATGTACATGTTTATGGTTTTATTATTATTGTTGTTGTTCTCTGCACACCCTGCATCAAAACTTACCGCAAGCCAACGATCAGATTGTTGAATCAGATGGAAAACAGAAATTGTTTTCATGTATTTTGGCAACATTGCAAAAGCCACTCACAGGGTTTGAGCTTAAGGTTGAAATGCTTCTAATTTCGAGAGGAACAGGAAACATGATTCCAAAGGGGGGGACATTCAAATCTGCTCCCCTTCCCCGCAATCACCAGCTGCAGACATTGCTTTTGCCATAGAACGGTGCAAGAGCGTTTGATTTTTCATCAGATATCGGCTGTGACCGCACGGTTGGATTTTATCTTGTGATGGGGAACTTTGAGCTGAATTTTATCTTATATTTTACATGTTTAATGTTCCTCAATGTTATGAGCTACAATGAGATTTCTTGTCGCTGTTATTAAAAGAGAACCACTGTATCTGCTCCGGTGAACGTAGACAGACAGGTACGGGCATTCTTACTGTATGTACTGCAGCTAACTGTGGAAAGCGAAATTTCAGGAGCTTCTGCATGGTGAATCGGTACCCAGCTATGTGCGCATGCTCGCGGATAGACCAGGCTTGGCATACCACCTCCAGGGGTATTGATTGAGAGCTTGGAGGTTGGTTGGTTGATTGAAGTTTAGTGGCACTAAATCCGCTAGGAAAAAACTGCGCCAAACAAGATGTAGAAATAAACTAAAGACGAAATTTAGATAAACAATTTGGAGAAAAAATAAAAGGAAAGGTTCTGAAACGGATTAAAGTAACAATAAAAATAAACATTCAACACAATACACTATAAAATTGAGTTATGTACAAATAAACAAGAATTGAAAATTGAGAGAAGAATTAAGAATTTAAGTTATTAAAAAATTGATAATTTAAGAATTAAGTGCATGTGGAGTTTCCCCGATGATTAAATTAAGATTCGGTGATGGATTTCCAAAAACTTTTATATAAATTGATCTAAAACCGACACAAGAAGTTAATATTTGTGCGACTGTGTAAAGTATCCTGCAATATACACACTCTGTAGGGACTTCACCCAGCAAGAGATGGGCATGGGTGAGTTGCTATGACCCACTCGTAGACGAGTGAGTATTACGTCATGTCTCATAGAAGAGAGTTGAGGCCATTTAGTTATTTTTGTTTTCATTTCTCGCAGTTTATTTGAAGGAATGTTATCCCAGGAGATCTGCCATTTATCGTGTAAAAGAGCTTTGATGCAATTCAAGTCAGGATAAGGAAGACCAGTGTTCAGAAAGTCACTTGCAGACCTGGTAGCTTTGTCCACAAGATCATTACCTTTAATTCCGATATGAGAGGGAACCCAACTAAAAACCAGCGAGATTCTCATGGATGTAAGGCTAGTTTTTGAAGTAAGAATTTTGAAAATAACAGGATTATTACAGTTATTTGATTGCAATGAATTTAGAACACTTTGGGAATATGTGTAGGTAATAAAATTTTTACTATTGCAATTCACCAATTCTTCTAAAGCCTTTAAGATAGCACAGGCTTCAGCAGAAAAGATGGAGAGTTTAGAATGAAGTCTGTAGCTATTGATTTTATCTTCAATAAGGTAGGCACAGCTGACATAGTTGATTTCGAACCATGTGTGAAAACAGAAGTATAATTTTTTAAACATTGCTTGTGGTCTTCAAATAAGTTGATAAATGATGTTACTAGTTGAACTTTTCTCAAATGACTTAAAGGGGCTTATTACAGTAAAATTAGGAATGTGCCAAGGATGTATTCGATTAGTTGTAGGTATAGTATCTATATTGTCTAAATTCAGATATCTTAAAATTGCTTTTATCCTTCCCTGAAGAGGCAGAACACAAGAAGGCCTAGCATTGTATAACCGCATAATGTAATATTCGAGTGTATGTTGATGAATGGGATGGTCCGTATAAGATGATGTTCTAAAGTAGTATTATCTCTTCAGATAATACCTGTCGACGTAATTCAAGAGGAGCGTCACAGCAGTCAACCTAGAAACTTTCTACAGGAGATGTTCTAAAAGCCCTTGAACACAATCGAAGAGCGAAATGGAGGATGATATTCAGCCTTTGAAGGACAGAAACTCGTGCTGACCCATATACAGGACATCCGTAGTCCAGTTTTGAGAGGATGATGGCATGGTATATCTTAATTAGGAAAGCGCGATCACCTCCCCATGAGGTCTTAGAAAGTATTGTGAGGATGTTGAGCTTCCTTTCGCAATTTTTCTGCAAGTTTATGATATGGGGTGCGAAGGTAAGTTTTTTTTTGTCAAAAATGACGCCGAGAAAATTTACCTCATTCACAGTGTTGATGTTATTTCCAAGAAACTGGATCTCTGGGTCAGGGTGCAGACTTCTTTTTTTTGCAAAAATGTATATAACAGGTCTTTGAACTTGAAAAGCTGAAACCAATTTTGCTCGCCCACTTACAAATTTTGTTAACTACAGTTTGAAGCTGTCTGTTAATAAACCTCATATCCGCTCCTTCATATGAGATGTGGAGATCGTCGACATATAAGCTTCCATTAACAGATGGAGGTATTTCGTTCAGAATTGCAGCAATAAATATGGTCACACTCAAGACGCTTCCCTGAGGAACCCCTTCTTCATGAATAAAAGTGCGAGATAAAGTATTTCCTACCCTAACTCTGAAATTTCTTAATGCTAAAAAGTTTTTTTTATAAAAATAGGCATATTACCACGCAACTCTAAATCGAACAATTTCTTTAGAATGTCATAACGCCAAGTGCGGTCATATGCCTTTTCTATATCAAAGACAAATATATATTTCTATAACAAACACTAAATGATTTCGTTTAACGAAAGCATTCAGTATTCTGGTTTCCAACTCCATTACATTATCTAACGTGCTTCTACTACGACGAAAACCACTATAAAAATTTGATAGGCAATTATTTTCCTACAGATAGTATATCAGACGAACGTTTATCATTCTTTCAAGAATTTTGCATAAGCAGTTCGCCAGAGCTAATGGACGGTAGCTGAGAGGATTCGTGGGGTCTTTATCAGGTTTGAGAATGGGGATTACAATAGCCCTCCACGAGGAAGGAAAGCTATGTTCTCTACAAATCCTATTGTAAAGTTTTAGAAGATTGAATACCGAAACTGAAGAGAGGTATTTTTTTATCATTTCGCAGGAGATATTATCGGGACCAGCAGAAGATTTATGAATGTTATGCAAGGATCTGTTTAGTTCGAAAATGGTAAAATTAGTATTATAGTGAAAGTTGAGTGTAGTTTGAAAGTTTATGGTTTTTTCTCGAATAGGTCTTTGAGTTTTGTAAAAGAAGCAGAGTAATTTGAACTTGAAGATATATCAGCTAAGGATGAGGCTATTGTGTTGGCTATATCATCAAGAGAAGTTATTAGGTTATTATTATAATTTAAAATTTGGATTTGGTTGTTTGGGTAAACCCAGGAACAGCGCCATAAAATTACCCATAAATCCTATAAGTCTTTACTAGAAATGGAGGAAGAGATACTGCTAATATAGTTCACCCACGAATCTCTTTGGCTACGTCTTAAGGTGCGACGGAAAACACTTTTGCATTTTTTAAAATTTATAAAGTTCTCCGTCGTAGGATGTCTTTTGAACAGTGAAAACATTTTCTCTTAGCTTTATAACAAATTTTACACTCTTGGTTCCACCATGGCTTTGTCTGCTTTTGAGGACGACAGGATGATTTTTTAATAGAAATATCAGCTGCATAAATTATTGTATCAGTTATCTGATTCACTGCTTCATCAATGGTATTATTGTTATTGACCATGTCTGTAGAGATATTGGCTAGGATACGGAATTCATCCCAATCAGCAGGACCTAGAATATAACGAGGTACACGCTGATTGGCATTGGAGCCATTATTATAAATAAGGATAATACGAAAGTGATCTCTATTATAGAGGTAGAAATCCACTGCAAAATTCCAGAACGGAAAAGTTTGAGGACTGGACATGGCTAAATCTAGAGAGTGAAAGGTTCTTGTAGGAGAATGTAGGTATGTAAGTTCGTTTTTATTGTAGATACACAGAACATGGTTGGATGTTAGTTTTTCAATTTGGCGACCCCGTTTATTAAGGTTGGGGCTACCCCACGATGGACTGTGGCCATTCAAGTCCCCAACAATAATAAAAGGGACTGGAAGTTGAGTAATAAGGTTATTAAGAGTGTTCTGGGAGATGATATTATCTGGAGGGATATAGAGGTTACAGACAGTTATTAAAGAGTGTATGTGTATTTGAACAGCAACTGCTTGGAGGTCAGTGTTAATGTTTAAACTTCTAAAGCGGTAATCAGGAGAAGTGAAGAGGGCAACACCACCACAAACCCTGCCCCCTTCGATGTAATCTTTTTGGGATAGTACTGTAGCGTTTTAATTTTGGCTGATTTATTGCTGTCAAGAAGGGTCTCTTGAAGGGCAAAACAAACAGGTTGGTATTTATTTACAAGGTCTCTGACATCAGAGACGTGACATTTGAAGCCATGGCAGTTCCAAGACAAAGTGCCATTGTAAAATTTGGAGAGGAAAAGGATGGA
>CM063501.1:167217724-167260224 GCA_032207245.1 Pardosa pseudoannulata
GTAAATGTTTCACTGTCATACGAGAAATCCACGGGAAAATCTTCAACGGGAAAAGGAATCCTAAACGGAATCTTCTGCTTTTTCAACTCGTACATCTTGAAGCGTAATAAGGCCTTAACTCTTATTTACAGACGACTTTAGAGAAAATGAAGAATTTTAGAAGTATGAATGTAGCAAAATTGGGACAGAGATTAGTGGATAGTATAAACTCGATTGTTTTCATAAACATTCAAAAGGAATGTTAAAAGAAAACAATAGCAGTGAAAATAACCATTATTCTGTGTAAAATATCTATAATTTTTGTTTTGAAAGTATAATTAACCAATTATGTATAAAGAAACATTAATTTAAACTAGCTTTATTTTCTAATATCTACTTCGCGGCTTATAATTGAATACTTCTGATTTACTATATTTTAGATTACAGGATTTTTACAAAGAGAGCGTTGAATACATTTGGACTTCTTAGGGGGACAGAAGCTTTAAAAAAGGTTGAGAATCTCTGGTATAAATGAATAATTTATTGGGGGGTTTTGATGAGTGCTTCGAAAAGTATTTCGTATAACTAAAAATTTTTCGTACCTGTTTCGTATAAACGAGTTTAAACTGTACAAATACACATACATATATACATATATACATACATACACATATACACATATACATACATACATACATACATATATATATATATACATACAAATATATATATATATGTATATATATTTTGTATATACATATATACACATATATAATACATATATACATACATATATATACATTCATACATATACATACATACATATATAAAATACACACTGTGACGTCGCTACACCCCATTGGCTTCACAAAGGGGTTTTGTTAAAGCCCAGGGCAGGCGATACTCTGTCTGGGTTTTTGACACTACACCATAAAGGGTTGTCCCTTCGACCACGCCTTGAGATGTCCGAGGTGAATCGGACAAGAAATGTCAGACAGTGAGGAGCCACCAAAGAAGCCAATCGGAGGCTAGCAGGACAGCGATGCGGAAAGAAAAACCCAATGGGAAGAGGCGAAAGGTGACGTCATGCGGTGCGAGTTTTTCGCCAGAGGGTCCCCAGGAGAAGAGAACGGACACAGATTCGACTTGTAGCGGTTTTTTTAGAGCTTTTCTCCACCTTTCAGGAAGGGGACTCAAGGAGACCCAGTGCTGTACGGCACCTGTACGCAGACTGCCTTTTTTTTGGTTCGCCTTGAACCTGGGACTTTTAGGTCCACACCACCCCGCGAAGTTCTGTGATTTCCATTCGGAAAATTTGTACATACTCCATTTTAATGAAGAATAAACGTTGTTATTGTTTCTAAGCTGTACATCGTGTCATAACTACTTCGACGCCTACACGCTACTCGAGGATCCCGTAACGTTACAACACATACAAAGTTATTTCATAAGATTTTTTAAACAATTATTGCTTTTAATAGGAGAGGTAAACACTGGTAAACAAACAAAAAAAATTTAAAAACATTGATGTTTTTAAACACGTAGGAGTTGAATTAAAATTTATAGAATTTCCTCTTAACACAGAGGTGTAAATACAATAAAAAGTATCGCAGTACTAACAGTCCTATAATTGACGTTTCTCCCTGGAAAGTTAGCAGCTGAGAGGATGGTAACGAAATCAGTTGAAATAATTCTTCCCCTTTCTGAGGATGAATCAAATGGGGAGGGGATTCTCCAGCGTGGCATCACGAAAACCCCACACCTGTCAGAGTAGGCGGCCGCCGTGAGTTATCGAATCGTCGAATAACTCGCCCTTTTAATACTTTTACTGATGCCGTATTCATTCGATTTTATTCCTTATCTAATCAATGACGCAGAAAGTTGGCCAGCTCTTACTTATTGCTTATATCCTCATGATACAGCAAAATTTCATAGCAAAAGAGTTTGGAAAATTAATAAATGAATCTGAGTCTAAGTCCACTGAGGATTACTTTGCAGTCAGCACAACAAGGTCCTATTGAGCATTCGGCTTCCACTCTCAGCTTGCAGGTGATAGGGTCACAACACGGATCCGTCTGCATGCATTCCTGGAATGAAATAAGAAACAATCAACACGTTTAGTTCTCCCTCTCTCTTACTGGAAACACAAAATTAAGTGCAAAAAGGTTTCAGTGCCACTTTCTATTATTTAAATACAATCCGAGATTTACTTCTCTATTTCTTTCTATATAAATTTGTATGCTCTTTTTAAGAAATTTTACAAGTTTAACCGATCCAGGGTCAACTTAGAATATAAATATTTTTAACCGAGAAAGAAATGGCTACCCTACAATTGTCATGATCCTTTTTCAACCTCTAGTTGTAAAATTTCTGTGTACTAACCTACCATTATGGATCGATTTCATTCTGCTTATGATTATTTTTAACTGTATACAAAACTTTTATAAGAATTAATTAAATATTTTAAAAATAAGGCAATTTGAAAAAAATAGTTAATAAATTTATGGAGTCAAGAAATATTTCACTGTCAGTATACAAATACTATACCTTTAAATAGGGGATACTTTTACATTGTGGACGTACGCCTAAGAATATGTATATTTATGCCTTGAAAGATAACGAAATATTATATACCCTAAAGGATTAAAATAAATCACAATGACATAAAAATACACTAGTAAGCTTAATGTCCTATATTGTATAAAACTGTAAAAAAAAGGAATTTCGCTATTTTCATTTTTTATCCCTTATTTCTTTCGTTTTCTGTTTTAACCAGTTCTAGTATTTACACAATTTATAAATATTAGAATATAAAAATTTGAATCTGAAAACTTTGACAAGAAACGAAAATAGACCGGTTCTTCTGTTATCCGCCCTACTAAGGATTTTAGTGTATATTCTATGCATGGTACTTCTCGAACCTTGTGGAATAGATTCCTTAACGTATCCATGATTCTGCAGTCATCCGAAAAATAAAGATTTTAATTCTGGAACACTGATATAAAACAAGAATTGTTGAGAACTTTTCTGCCCTCTTATTATCCAAGAATTTGAGAGTTGCTGCACTTCAAACATTTTGGCAGGTAAAAGATTTAACTCGAAACCTACAGATAATTATAAATCTTTGAAAAACGATTTTGTATTTTGAAGAGAATGCCTTTAAATTCAGACGATTGTAGACGAACTCGATTCCAAGAAGTTGAATGGTTGCAAGTGCAGTGGTGAAGCAGGGAGTAACAAGATCACACGATAGCAATAGTGCAAGTGTGACGTCAAGGGAATTGAACATGCCATATACGAGAGGTTGGAGAAATGTCGTAAAGGTTTAAGATATCCCATACTCATCAACTGTTTTCTGGTTACAACAAAAACATTACTATTAATTGAAAAGCTTAATAGTAACGCGTAATCCCATAACGTCAGTTTCATGATGGAATCCTGGTTTGGTAAAAAAAACTGCTTCAAGATTCTTTATTTAAGTAGAGGATTGCATATTAAAAAATACGTTAATTACCACAGGAGAACATGTGTATGCAGTTTCGGTAAAGATGCCTATGCAGTTTACCCTACAGAGAAGCTTAAACGTCTCCTGTTTAATTTGGATAACTAGTGTATGTCACAGAAATGTATATAAATAATGTGAGGTTTTACGATCTTGGAAAATATCAAACTCTTGCTAATTGTCTAATTGAGAGGACAGTTGTTTCTTCTTTGATTTCAAAGACACACGAGTTAAATCTCTCTTAATTTTCAAAAAACTCTATTAAAACCAATATCTTAATATCGAGAAACCACCAAATGGCATGTATTCATGAACTCAGAAAATAGTATTGTTGTAAAATATGAGTCGTAAAATCAGCTATGTGTACATTTTTCCTACATTAGATGCTTAACAATGAACGAATCGTTAGAGTTCTGGTCTTCGGTACTGGAGTTCGTGGGTGCGAATACCACTGTGGCATGGATGTTCGTAGCCATTCAGAATCGGCTTTAAGCAGTAGGTCTCTGTCTCATTAGCCATCGTGTAGTAAAAAAGTAGACCAAAGAACTCCAAACCTACAATAGACGTCGGTCGAAAGTCGAATGCTAGAACGTTGCCTTCCGGAACCAGGAGCGGGCTTTCGAATACTGCTACTATCATAGATATTCATACCAGTAACTTTCGAGAGTACGGAAAGTTCCTTGCGTAGTCAAAGAAAACAGTAACGCTTTAATCAAAACAAACCTACAAGAAACACTCGTCTTAAATTCATCATCAGCATTAAGAGGTTACGTTGGTGGTGGGGTTGATATATTTTGCATATCATAAAAAATTAACAGAAATGACGAATGGCATGCATGATATAACACAGTCACAATGATATATGTATGAGTAAAGAATATAAATGTACTTACATCTATACTTCCACAATCACACTCCTCCCCGTTCTCCACAACGCTGTTTCCACACGAACGGAAATCTTCTAGCTAGAACAGAGGGGTGCAAAAATTAATCCCTTCTGGAACACGGTGGAAGTGCATGCGTGCAAGCGTGAATAGATTGCACCACCGCTCAGAGTAATAGATTTTTGTTTGACTGCCTGTTCATATGAAAGGTATGGGAAGAAGAGGTACCTGATTCGGCTTGTTGAACAAACAGATGCCGTGGCCGATGCGCAGGGCGTTGATGTAGTCTTGCAAACTGCAAGTCGAAAAATGATATGGCTGTATCTTGTTAACTCCTCTGAAATGATAGAAACACTTCAAACATTGGAAGTATTCTCCTTTCATTATTTTCTATTAGAAAAGAAACTTAAACCTTTTAACACATTGTATGTGGGACACGTACTAGTACGTTTTCTGACGATTGATACTTGAGCGCGGAACACGCACTAGTACGGGTTAGTGTAACAACATGGTTTGTTTGTGGGTACAAAAATAACGGTATATACAGGAAAACGAAGTCGAATGTTCTTGTCTACTACATAGATTCTGGAAAAATTTAGACAAATAAAAACTAGATTTTACATCAGTCGATGAGGAACCACAGAACGGAGAAAAATTAAAATTATATACTACTCTTTCTATTTGATTTTTCATATTTATGATACTAATATAAATTTATCCACTAAAAACTGTATTTTTTGTTTAAAAAATTTTATGGTTGTTATTGATATATTTCTATTTATATATTTGTTTATGTATTTCAATATAAAATACGAAAAGTTGGTTAAAAAATTAAATAATTTTCAATCTATTGAGATTTAACTGAATAACTAAATTTACGCGCAAAACTCCCGGTACAATTCCGATGCGAAATGTACCCGCACACAATGTGTTAATAGTCGCACCAATTGGACAAAATGTATTTCAAAAATGTTATTATTTGTTTTTATTATTTATAAATTTCACATAAAACAAAGCCAATTTTTCTTTCGAATCCAAGCTTTAAAAATATATAGAATTATTTATTAAATAAAGTACACTATAAGAACATGATAAATGTGGAATCCCAGTATGAAACAAGGGTGCAAGAAACTAAATTTAAATGGGCTGTCTGTAGGAAAGACTGATACTACTGAGGGGGAATTTTAAGTACTTTACAAAGGAACTAATAAACAAGTATCCCCCCCCCAAAAAAATGAATATCTGAAATATTGTTTCTTAGTAAACATAATATTCAAATCATAATCAAGATTAGTGAAATAAATTTTATGCAAAATTCTTAAAACCGAGATTTTCTGGATGATGGGTTGACCACACTCTTGCAGTTTTGGGTCAAATGCATACCAAAATAGTTTTCAATGCCTTTATTGGGTTTGTAGCTAGTCAATTCTAATTTGGACTCTCAAACACAGCTTCTGAATACTTGAGTATTACACTTAAAATAAATCCTCAGGTCACGTGCTGTAAACTACCGGCCTCTGTTCTAAGTGATCAGAAGCCCCGTCTGCTTAACTAACCATACCCAGATTAGCTCAGATGGTCTTGGTTTTCTAGTGCTGTCGGAGGTTAAAGTTCGACGTTTGAGAATTTCATGACTGGCGAAGATTTGTTTTCTAATTTTAAACCTATATGTTCAATATCTCGCTTTTAAACTTTCTCTTATGGTGCTGTCTCTCTCAGTCAACCTTAGGAAGAGTATTGACTTCAATTTAGGCCGAGCAAGTCTTCAACGTTTTACTTTGTCATTTGGTAACACAACAGCGGCAAGTTCGATAAAGTGTCAGGTGAAACTGATCAAATTTTGATTCAGTATCTTTTAGAGAGTGTGAAAAGATACAAATTAGATGAAAAGTTGGTTTAGTATACTGTAGAGAATACTAACAGTAATTTTGATGGTGTGAAGAAATAGGTGAATCAAACTGTGTTCAAAAAAGCAGTGTCTATCCTGCAAAAAATGTTCCTGGTGATTTAGATATACCTATTTTGGGAATTGGTTGTTCAGAAGCAATGTACAAAATTCAGAACAAACAACATATGATTCTCTATTCTAGACGTAAGTTATTGTTAAATTTAAGAGTATCTTCACCTACATACAGTAAGAGAAATGGAAAAGAGAGTTTTGTAGATCTGTAGAAACAGAATACAACATTTAATCTATCCTGGGTTGGTGTCCCTCAAAAATACAGCAGACCAACTACGATTTGCTAATAAATCCTTTGTAAATAAATAAAATATAGTAAAAGCTAAAAAGCCTGTATTGCAGCCAAACTATTGATAACTGACCCTAAATCGGCAACATTTGAACCCATATTCTTTTCTTTTTAACCTTACAATGGGTTTGAATTAAAGTAATAAACTATTAATGCTGTAAATAACTTAAATGCACGTTCAATAAATTATTATTCTTTTAAATAAAAACGTATGTATTACTTGCCTTTCCTTTGGTACTTTTTTTTAAAGTTATAAGAATAGATTAATATTTAAAGGTTAAAAAAGAACTTCTCTTATTTAGGTTGGTAGCTTATTCGAAGCGTTACAATCTACTTTTTTTTTGCTACGCGAAGAGTAACGAGTCTTACTCTTATTGCTTAAATCCAACTTCCAATAGCTACAAACGCCCATTCCATCAGTTGGAATCGAACTTATAAAAAACTCCGGTACCGAACAGAAGCGCCCTACCCCCTCGTCCACCGTTAGACATGTTGTCTTGGTTAGGAAGCGCAGTCAAACTTACAAAATTTATCCGTCAAGTGTTGTTATGTATGTACGTAAAATAAGCGCAATTGGATCTGCCCAATTCCACAATATAAGCCACAGTATAAAGATGAAGCCTTCAGAATCAAAGTTAAAAGTCTGTCCTATCGAGAACAAGTCTATTCATATTCGACACGCCTATTTATGCTTTGGAAACAAACTCAGTTTGCTTCCGTTTGAGGAAGATAAAAGATAAATAAAAATATAAACGAATAACTCATTCAAAAGAATTTTACAATCAAAATGTTCTTATGTCTATTCGAACTGCTGTTTGAGATGCATTTTGGGGAACCTCATCCTGTGGACTTATTCCCTATCATAACTCTGGAGGGAAATATCACTATCGATCGTTACACCAGTGCTCAGAAAAATAAAATTTGTATGACGGTATGTTTAAATTGAGGGGGAGGGAATGCAGGGCTAACACGACTTGTTAGTACAGTTTAATAATTGTGAGGAGTAGGGTTTATAATTATGTACAAAAATTCAAATAAGGGGCGAATACAATTACAATAAAATATTTCCAAATTACATTATTCAATCATTAAGAAACATTAAAGAAAAGAATTTTTTTTTCCTTTCCTACATCAAATAATGGTATCTTAAATATTTGCGGTATGTTGAACAAATACAAAACTAGTACTGAATATCTAGTGTTTAGAAGTAAACTTCAAAGATAAAACTATTTGTTTAATTCATTATTTTTATTGAAAACTAAATATAAGTATATGTTTATATACACCTATTACTCAAAAAAAAAATCTAATCCTTTTGAACTGATTAATTATAAGAAATTATTAAATTTGACCGCTTTATTTCGGTTAATAACTGGTTTATTACATACGGTACGTCAATTTCGTTTGCTACGCTTTTTCTAATCTATTTCAAATTTTAAAAGTGAAAACAAATGAAATTTCGATTTTTGTTTACAAAATAATAATTAAATTAAGCTCAGAAATATTTTTGCACAAAAAATCTTGAAGCTTTACAAAATGTTTGAACAACGTAAAACATATTTAAAGGCATAGAAAATAGTTCTAAAATATTCTTTTAATAGGGTTTCGCAACACTTTTATCTTTTTAATTAAAACTCAATTTGTCTTCATCGAAAGGAAAGATAGAAGTGCGGCAAAACAGGAATTATTAAAATAAATCCTAAAATATGAGACCAATATAGTGGAGGGAGTGTGATGTTATGGAGTTTTACACAATATTAGAGAATCCTTACGTGCTCACATTGCGTTATGTTTAAAAATAAGAAATTTAAAACAAAAATAAAAGTTAAGACTAATGAGGATATATAATTTAATGAAAATTAAAAATCGCGTAATTAGTAAGGACTTAAGACATTTTACAAAAAGATGGCTAGAAATTCAGCTTTCAATTAACAGTTTTATTTCAATATAAAATTTAGCTAATTTATATTTACTAAAAATATTTTACAAAAGTTGCTCTTTTAGCAATTTAATTTTGACATTCCTTTCCGCTTTCATTTTAAACTTTCTCTTTTTAATATTTTTATTTAATTTAAAATAAAAAATAAATAAAATAAAATAAGAAAATGCCCAAAAAATTATTAAAATTTTATATAATTGATGCTTTTTGCATCAGCATAAAAATATCTCTATCCTTTTTAAACTTCCTACTCTTTAAAATCCTTTATTACTTTACCCACTTTACTACTTTATTCTGCTATCTAGGCCAAAATTGTTTTCACCTTTTATGCAATTCTTATCTTAATTAACTGTAAAGCCTTTAATGAACTCGCAAATCACCATGCTCACCCCGAATGAATCCTTCACCTTCACGACGGGGATACAGCTATGAGCTAAGGCGCCCCATGCAACCAACAACTAAAGGCAGTATATGAGTCAATTACGATCACATTGATGATGCTAATAAAAAGCCTGAAGAAATTGCTAAAATACTTCAGATATTGTGTGTTTCTTAACTTAAACAAATCTAAAAAATAATAAGTGTAAGAAAAATTATAAAATTTTAAAAATGTAAGAAAAACAAAAATTGTGATATAAAGATCACCTTATCCCTTCTTTCACCATCTTCTAATGTTAGAGTCATAAATTCCCATTGCTCGACATACTCAATTCTGAATGGTTGTCCTGCGACAGCTAGGATCTCAGAGAAATACAAAACCACCCATTCAATGAATGAGTCTCGACATCAACGGATGTCTCCGGCGCATGAATATCGTGTTTTTTCTATTCATATACTCTCTCCTCTCTAGTTATTTTGTGTCACGAATTAAAGAATCCATCATTGTCTGTCCTTTATTTCCTGTTTAGTTGTTTTCGCTATTCATGTTCAATGAAAGAAACTCAGGATAGGAGGACTAGGGTCATATAATCCTGTTGCTCCATGTCATAAAAGTCCTGGACAGTATATTGCAACGATCCGTTACATGACCCGAACGAAAGAAGAACGGAATGTGACCTTTCGCAGCGGACAATTATTGTTAGCGGTAGGTAGAAACGCTTGGTCCGAACAAAACCACCAGGTTTCCGATACAAAACAGAGGCAATCGTAGTAAATTAAAAACTGTCAGTACGCTGGAGCCAGAGTGTCTACGTTTTTATGATGTCTATTGCCGTTAAGAGACTGATAATAATTATAAATCGAGTGACGATGGGTCCCCATTTGGATCAAGTTAACGGTGCCGCTAATGGATTTAGGATGGTTGGTCGGTTAACTTAAAGAAGAACTTCGGCCACATCTGGAAACGTGTCACCTGACGACACAGGCGGGTCGGTTGATCGTAAAATTGCGTTACCCTAGTTCTGGAAGGTTCCGGAAGAATCACGCGAGGAGCAACTGGGACCCCTATATAAGAGATTGGCTGAGCCAAATGAGAGAGAAAGGAGTTTTCTTTTTTGGTGGATCTCGAGAAGACTTGTCTCTCCGAATTGTCGGAGCTTGCTTTCCTTCAGAGACCTTCAGCGTCTCTGCTTTCTGCTAAGAAGTCGATCTTCGACTTCGGGATCTCATTTCCGCTACCTGTAATAATTTTTTACTTCGTGTTTTGAATTAGGTCCCTGAGCGTGACACTTACTCTCATTTTGAATCATCCTGCATCCTTAGATTCTCAACGAACTCCGAGCATTTCGAGCCTCAGTATAGAAGTGAACTATTCAGATCATCAGACCGGTAGATTATTGTGTCCGAGTCCCGTACCGACACTCATTAGCGAATTGTTCCTGTGTTACTAGCTTCACTGTATCCACGTGCTGTATATTTTTAACGTTTATCTCAGCACGAGATCCTAGAAGTAGTTGGATTTACTGAATCCTGTACATAAATGTATATAATTATTCCCATGAATAAAGCATTTACTCAAGAGTAAATAGATGTTCAGCCTGTATCTTTGACGGCCTAGCCTACCTTTACTCCAGTACGTCACAATATGTGTAGGGTGGTTGTGACTCACCACGCCACTTTAATTGTAGTCAACCGAAAAATAATACCATCATATTAAGGCTAGTTGGTATGAAACGCTACTGTTTATTTATTTATTTTGCTACACGAGGGCTACTGAGACTGGGACCTATTGCTTAAAACCGTTTCCAATTCGCTACAAATAGCGCAGAGAGATTCGAACCCACGAACTCCGGTACCGAACACCCATGGGTAATTCTAAGTAAGAAAAATTTTCTGAAAAAGAATACGTTACTCATTTAAAATAAAAACTATATTAAGGTTAATTTCTGGGTGTCAAAGTTAGAGCTGGATGATATCTGAATTGTAATATTGAGATTTATCGTTTACCAATTATCAATATGTTAATATGTTCTAATATATATATATATATCACCTTATTAGAGAGTTGCAAATATAAGTGTGTTTTGTATAAAATAATGCAAACACACACATATCAATGTGTGAGTCGGTTATCTAGAAAACAAAAATTCAATACCTTAATCTGAATATATAAATTTAAACATTTTGCTTTAAAAAAGAAAATCGCATAACATATTATTACAGTTCTTCGGCAGATAAAAGATTTGTGGATGCGTCAAAAAAGAAAAAAAAGGGGGAGAAAATGTATAAAACTTTCTGATTATCTACAAAATTCATTTATATATTTTTTATTCGAAGTGGGAGATGGTTTTAAAAAAACTTACTTTTAATTTTCAGTAACAGATTTTTCCAAAAGTATTTTTCAAATTTTCGGGGAAAAAAATCTGTTTTTCATAATTTTCGGAACAGACTCACAGAAATTTTCGGATTATACTCACCCCTGCGAATTTATCTTACTTTTAACACATTATGTGCCGGTACATTTCGCAGCGGAATTCTACCGAGAGCGGGCGTTTTGCGCGTAAATTTAGTTATTCAGTTAAATCTCAATAGATCGAAAATTATTTATTTTTTAACCAGCTTTTCGTATTTTATATTGAAATACATAAATATATAAATAGAAATATATAAATAACAACTATAAGATTTTTATAAACAAAAAATATATATATTTAGTGGTTAAATTTATAATAGTATCTTAAATATGAAAAATCAAACAGAAATAATAGTATATAATAGTAGTATTTTAATTTTTTCGAATTATGTTATATATAAACATTTTTACATTAAAAATGAAAAAAGTAATCATAAATCTAATAATATAAAAACTAGTTTTTATTCGTCTAATTTTTTCCAGAATCTCTGTAGTAGACATGAACATTCGGCTTCGTTTTCCTGTATATACCGTTATTTTTGTACCCACAAACAAACCATGTTGTTACACTAACCCGTACTAGTACGTGACCCACGCTCAAGTATCAATCGTCAGAAAACGTACTAGTACTTGTTCCGCATACAATGTGTTAATACATCAAAAAGTCAACAAGGATTTTTTTTTTTTTTTAATAAAATACTTACAAGATGGTTTGCGCCATAATGCATCCCCACCAATCGTCGCACACGCAGTCGGCTATGAAAAGAGAGAAACGAATCAGTCATTGAGGAGATAGAAGAAATCGGGGTGTTGCCTTCCTCGGCATTTCACCCACATGAAGATACCATTAAAAAGAGGATGGTTCAAATGTAATCCATATTTGTTTCTAAAAAAAAAAATTCTTTTCTTTGTGAGAAACAATACGGAAGATTCCATATTTACGGTAAACACTATTACTTTTACTAACATACACTTCCTATTAACCATGTGAGCATACCATTATTAGCAATACATACACCCTTTCTGTCATGTATCATTAATTAGCACACATTTCTCCTTCCACTTTTTACTTACTGAAAAGACAATTACGTGTTAATAACGGTAATCACCTTAACCTGTAAGTGACGGTATGCGATAGCGTAAATATATATTACTAATGATATTTTATGCATTTCTACTCTTTATTTCCACCTATCTTGTTGTTCATTAACAAAATACTTTAAAATTATCCGAAAGTCTATCACAAACTGAAAGACATATAATTGAGTGTTATATTGGAGGTTTTATTAAAATGCCGTCCAAAACTGGTCATTCCATTGGGTCGCTTAAGTAACCACGAGTGATTTCAAAATACATTCTCATGCTGTTAACTTTTTGTACCTCCTCTCTATTCTTCTTCTCCTTCATCAGCACTACAGCCTAGTGTAGGCCAAAGCTTTCTCAATTTGTCTCTTCTAGGCAGGACGATTTTCTGATAAATTTCTTCCCTTGTTTACACACAACACCTTCAAGTCCTTCTCCACACTGTCCAACCGCCTCTTCCCTCTTCTCCTTATTCCTTCAATCATCGAAAATGTCAGTTTTTAAGTTATTATATGATACCATGTTCTATACTATGTTTTAAATGTTCCCGTAGGGAACTTGCAAAAACAGTAGGCAACAAAAAATTTCAGTTTCCTAAGCCCTGTAAAATATTTCAGGATACAGTTTTTGGATTTACCATCTTTTTGATGTACCAATTGCCACAGTGGAAGATCCAAAACGAATCCCACATCTACTTATTTTATGAACATATATACAGATAAATCCGATGACAGCAGACACTCACAAGTTCAGGAAGGATTACGAAAATTTTGCCAGAAATTTTTGCAGACAGGTATTTTAGTTTACATATATATATATATATATATATATATATATATATATATATATATATATATATATATATATATATATATATATATATATATATATATATATATATGTATATATGTATATATATATATATATATATATATATATATATATATATATATATATAATGTCATTATACATTCGGGGATAAACGCAAACCCCACGCGAGGAGGCGAGAATTTGGAACAAAATAAGCTGTTTGGCTTGGTGTGGAGCACTACGATTTACTGTTTTTAACTGGGTCCGAATCTTCACGTAGAAAAACGTGCCTTAGCCATCTGATCCTGTTGGAATTAACAACCCTCAAAATATTTGGGAGTTTATATTTATTGTATATTTCATGGTTATATAAACTTCTTCATGAATTATTTTATTTAACTGACCATTACCAAAAGTTGACCGAAGGATTATTCTTTCAAAAATGAGTAGCCTATTTTCCTTTGTTTTATTAATTGCCCAAGTCTCGCTACCATATAGAATAATTGATCTGATTATGGTTTTGTATAAATTTGCTTTGTACCAACGGTAAGGAATTTCGATTTTAATTGGTTCTTCAGACCTCCGCTCTGTTGAGTAACTCAATATCCTATATAACTCCCGATTAACTGACTGGGTCTATAATCGTATAGATATCCACATACTAAATTTTGTTTTGGATTCAAAGAAAAAAATAAACGTATTTCACCGATAACATCATATCAATCAGCGACCATCACCGATTATTTAACCGGGATAAAGATATTAATCCATCGGTGATTCTAATTAAAAAAAATCTGAACATCACACAAAACATATTGATAAAGTAAGCGATACTAATTTAAAATAAAGATTATACTTAATATAATTTTTATTAACCTTATTATTAATTATTAATTATTATTTTTATTATTTAACTTTAAGTTAATTTCGAGACGTCGGAACTAGGGCAGCATGATATCTGAATTTTAATATTGTGATATATATATAGTTTACCAAATATCAATATATCAATATGCTCTAACATATATCATATTATAACTTATAATAGAGTTGTAAATATAAGAGTGTTCTGTAAAAATTAATACAAACACACATACATCAAAGTGTGAGTCTGTTTTCTAGAACACAAAAATTCAATTTTTAAACTTGATATATAAAAAATTTAAATTTCAACATATTTATTTTAAAAGGATAATAGTTTTCCTACTTATTTAATCTAAAATGCATATTATTTAAAATTTTCAGAAAGTAAAATAAATTAATCAGATAAAACAAAAAACATATATATATTTTGTTTCATTTCTCTCATGTCATACATCTATTTTCTAAGACAGTAAATATATTCAGTGAAAAGGATGTACTTCTTTTTTTCCGAAAATTCTTTTCGAGTTTTCTGGTTCGAAATTCTGATTTCGAAATTCTTTCGAATATCTATTCTTTATAATTTTCTGAACACACCCAAATAAATTTTCGGAATTATCTGAGAATTTCGGATCAGAATCACCCCTGCATTAATCTCAATTAAGTTTCTTTTGGGACAAACGATTCTAATTATGTAACTTCAAGATATGAGTTTGGGGCCATGAAAAGAAATAAATAATTGAAAAAACAGGAAATGCAGAAATGTATGTTACTTACTTCCGTTCTGGTCGTGGCTCATTCCTATGTTGTGTCCTAGCATATGGGTCATTGTGCTGGCTATCAAATGGGGCTCGTATATGCTCGAATCCTACGAGGAAAAAGATACTTTGTCAAACGCGAGAAAAAAATGTGTTCTACCCGCCACCGCTACTATGCTTTATGGAATTTTTAAGAAAGGAATTTATATTTATTTCATTAGCTTTTCATTTGAGTACTATGAACGTACATACATCAGACACAAAGGTCTGCATTTCACAATTGAAGTCCAGTTGTGCCATCTAGCACAGAAATATGTATATAATTATACATACGTACCTAGATGAATGTGTAGGTACTACTTATGCTTAAAATTAGCTTTTCATTTTGTTCTGCATAGAAGATGCTCTATTATTGAACAATGAAATCAAAGAACATGCAGAGGAAACAAATTCACTTACATAAAAAAGTGGTATTACACTTAAGATAATCATAATGACTTGTCACTGGAATCTTCTGACAGGTAAGTAAGCGGTCTAGAATTAATAGTGGCCTCAGCATCGCAGATAAAAGTTGACATCTCTTCGTACGAAAGTAAAGCTTTTCCTAAGACTCTTCTCAGTAATTTTTTTATCATTTGAACCATTCGCTCCTACCAAGCCGCGGTCAGTGGGTTCAACTTCCATTGTATTTTCATAGTTGTAGATCTGTTAGTAATTTGATTCCAGTCAATAGATCTTAGCAAATTTCTTGCACCAACAAAATTGGTGCCATTGTCGCTGTAAACGACTCTACGTGCGATGAATCTTCTAAATCCAAGAAAAAATGTATTTGTCGACAAGCTTTCAATCAATTCTAAATGAACTGCATGATATACTCCACAGGTAAATAACAGAATCCAAGCCTTTCTATTTTTTTTAAGTCGAAATCAAAAGGTGGAATGTTTCGATGCGTTTTTAATTTCTCACATCCTTCCACACTCATCAAAGGTTTTCTAAAAGACAAAAAACTCTTTCGTCGTTGCCAAAACGGAAACCTAAATTTCGCGGTCGTGACAATTTGAATATGTTAGAAATTTAATTCATTTTGAGTATTTTACAGACGATTGAAAATTGCATTCAGTTTAATGTCTCTCCCTAGATGAAGTAATTTGCTGATTAGAAAAGTGCTAAGTATTGTTTAATATTATTATTGTATTTTAGTTATTCTTTATACATTATTGTTGTTTTGATTTTCTTATGTTAATCGAAAATCAAAAGGTGGGAGGAATGTCACGACCGCGAAGTTTAGGTTTCCGTTTTGGCAACGGCGAAAGAGTGTTTTGTCTTTTAGAAAACCTTTGATGAGTGTGGAAGGATGCGAGAAATTAAAAACGCATCGAAACATTCCACCTTTTGATTTAGATGATTTAGATTTGATGAAAGTAGATTTAGTTTTAATGTTTTGTGTGGTGTTCGTGTTCGTTTAATAAAATGTGGTGTTACGAACTTTTGAATTTATTTGAGAACTGTCGACATAGAGAATAGAACAGACTCGTACCTCGCTTACACCGACAGCTTTCGCAGTGCATATACTGTCCGGGACGGCCATGCCAACTTCTTGACCTCGGAATCGATGACCTCTGAAAAATAAATAATAAAATTCATCTATTAACCAATACCAAGTTATTATGATTGTCTGATTCCATGTTCTATTTTTATTGGACTTAAAAGGTACAAGGAAGATGAAAGTGATCGTGAAGTACACTACTCACGTGAGCAGATGAGTGGCATCTTTGGCGACCTTGTACAATTTCCGCGAGGCGTACTCCATGAACGTTAGTAGCGTCTGTCGGACATCGCTGTTGATCTCCATTTGGTCTCCGTGAGCCCACGTCTCGACGTACACCACAGACACTCGAGTATTAACGGTGCGGAAGTACTGGAATAAAAACAGAAAAGATACTGGGTAAATAATACCTTCTGCATAAGAAAGTCATTTAAATCCTGAAAAATATTGACAGGATTTATTTAACTCGAGAACGTCATAATGTTGTTGTCAAACATCATTACTACTTTTACGTTAACAAGACAGTTCATTTTAAAGAGAGGAAAGATAATACACACACTTTCTTTTTAAAAAATGATTTAATTACAAAAAGTCTCCGAGAAGTAAATATAAAAGTCTAGGGTTAATGAAATATGTCTCCGATATATTCATAATAATTCAGCCCAAACTATCACAAATGGGAATAAAATGGTGCTTATAATAGATGGCGTCTATAATATAGCCCAAATACCGTAGACGCCATTTTGGCGGTCATTTCGAAGAATATTTAGCCTTACTCAATTTCACTGGCTATGTGTTATGTAAAGAACCTTAACCTTTTCGTGGGCCATGGGAAGATTAGTTCCCACCTACACGATCTTACAAAATACACCTGTGGGAAGGGTAAAACCCATTATAATATATTGGTCTTGTTATTGGAAGAACGGGAAGACTGATTCCCGCTTCTGTTTTGGGCTGTCATCAATTGTTCGATCGATTGAATAAAATTAGCAACTTTGTTTTGAAAGTTTGGAAACGTGGAGTGAGAAATAAATGGCCCACGAAAGGGTTAATACATTGACTGCCAACTACGAGATAACTTGTAGATTGCATTCTTTTCTAGGACGCCAACTATGAGTTATCTCGTGCTGTGTTTACTTGCCATTTTTGTGCAGCTACGGATAAACTCGTAGTATATTAGTTCTTATATCGATTGATGGCTTCTGGGGAAAAAATCAATGCTCTTGGAAAATAAATAATTCAGGACTTCGTTGAATTTCTGTTCACAAATTAGTTTTTAATAATATAATGTGATTAAATCAAACTGTCATTTTAGGCCAGATTTCTGAAAATTGCAGTGACATTCAACGTGTTAAGAAATCGGATATTACGGGCTAAGAGTGGATACAGATTCATCACTTTGGTGTCAGAACCACCCACTAAACATTATCAAGGAAGCTCAGTACTCTTTCGAGTGGCCCAGTTCAAACCCAAAGGTATCATTCAAATATATATTTTTTAAATTTATGCTGAAAACGTCGATATTTATATCAATCTTGAGGATGAATTTACTTTGACGAATAGAATGATCTCTTTGTTTTTACTCCTTATACCAAAAACTGAGAAAGGACTTCAAACTATTAAAATATTTTTGCTAACAGAAAACAAAGACTTTGACCGTTTTTTTCTTTTGAGCTAAATTTTTGCCTTCTTGGATATTGAGATGTCATCACGTTATTATTTTTCCTAGTTCGTTAATGAATTCTTTGTTAGTTGCCATTTTGATCACTAATCTCACTGAATCATAGTCCTTTTTTTTTTGTTTTTTATATGTTTTACGAGGCTCATTCAGAAAGTATCATTCGTTTCCCACATCGCCAAAAGATACGAAATACGATAGCACAAGCCGGGTACATCGTGGATATGGCTGTTGTATGTGACAGTTGTAAAATCCCTATCGCTAACATTAACGTCGTCCTTATAGGCTAAAATTTCAACTCTTATTTCTCTTCCGAAATTTTTTGAACACACAATTGGTGGTAGATTTTGATCGGCGTTTAGACCGGTCAAAATCAATCAATTGTGTTTAGTGTAAGGTCCAGATGTGATGAGCAAGCATAGGGTTCGTCTTTGATGACGGAACCCGTTCTTGCACCTGAAGAAATTACTGTTGAATCACCACAAAGACCTACAAACATTAAAAACCTGCTAACTCCATTCCCTGGCTGCAAACACCTATGACATTGGACTTCAAAAATTTATATCTATCAAAATCAAATATCGATAATATAAAAAATTTATTAGTATAACAAGCATTATCATTTCAGTGATTAATATGTTGAAAATTAACCGAAATATTACTGCATTTCTCTGCAATAAAGCTTTCCAGGTAATAATGTTTTTTTTTTCTAATGACGGGTCTTTTTTTTTTTTTTTTACTTTCTGAATGATTTTAGTACAATATCAATTTTCCGTATTATATTATTTTCCATATAATATATTTGAGCCTAATTATTACAGAATCATTTAACATAGTTGAGTAGAATATATAGGAATGAATTTTCTTGGATAGATAATAATAATAATTTAAACGACTGTAACGCTGATGAGGAGTTGGAACACAAAATTACCCTATACACAGCCTACTGGACATTCTACAAATTTTGACTACTATTTTACTTAGTGTAGTACGTATACTCTATCTGCTAATTTTTGGAGACTATCAACATTCAATTAAGTTACAAAGATACCAGATACCTTTAGGTTTGGGCATTCACGGTGAAATAAGGGGCTCTCAAAAATCGCGTAAATACACATGGGTGGAAACTTGTACCTTGTAATGATATAAAAGCTTAATGCTTATTCATGACATATATCGCGTTCGTTAGCAAAAGATTGTTACTGAACGGAGTTTCATAATTATCTTCCAAGGCAAAAGAAAATGGTAAAGAATTTTTTCCGTAGTAAATAGCTATCTGGTATATAAATGTAAAACAGGAAAGAAAAAAAGAGTTTCCTTCCATTATATATAAACTAAAAGAAATTCACATATAGCGTACTAAAATGAGCATTAAATAAATAAATGTAATAATAATAATAATGACTCACCATGTCGACACAGTTGACGATTTGGATGGCATCATTAACCACTTCATTCCTGCTGGCATTGCGGTTGTCAAACTAGAACATGGGGAAATACAACAATAAGAATATTTTCCATACTTGCCAATGCAGCAGAACTCCGTTCAAACGAACACCAGTTTTATCTTTTAGAACTGTCCGACCTATATTGGCATCCGACAGGTGTACAAGTAATTTTGAGATCTTACGTTCAGTATCAATGACTTTGTAGATTGGTAATACAAATGCACTAAACAGTAGTTTCCAACTCCATTTCTTTATTGTTACTAATAAAGCGAAAATTGGATCAGCAATAATGGTCCTGTGATGCTCAAAACAATATAACTTTTATGGGCAGTACAAATGAAAGTAACCTACAGTAAAACTTGAATTCAATTTAGCCTTTGACTTTTGGAGCAGTTATAAGGATTTCCGAGATAGCTCAGTCGGCAAAGGCAACGCTTTCGTAACTGGAGCTCGAGCCGGCCTAAGATCTACCTTATTCGTGAAGGATGACTGGGGCACGTAAAATATGTCCTTGGTCACAACGTTCTCCAAGTTCTCAAACGACACCTCTGGGGGGTCTTTTGTTTGGTTCCTGCTTCTAAATTACAAGTACCCACTTTGAGTAAAGTCGGCCTTTCACCCTTGCAGTACTCTTCATAAAAAAAAAGAAAAGGAGCACCCCTTGCTTTAATTGGAGTAGCCTGTGACTTATGTACTTAGCTTGTCCAAGGGGCATAAGCAACAACAACTTGTCATTTGAAACTGAATAAACAGGTACTATTTTATTTCGTTAACAACCTTCCTCCTTTACACTGCTTGTTTGAAATAAACTGACCCTATGTTCGTACCAAAAACAAGCAAAGTCAAAAGAATACAAAATGGTCTTTTACTTCAGATTATTATATAATATATTAGGTTAAAATTTCTAAATGTAGTGTCAATTTACCATGTACCAAAGAGGAAAAACTGCAACGAAGGTTAGGTTTGGAGGGGAAAAATGTTCTTATGTTATCCGACATTCGGTTACTTTGAACTTGCCGTAGCTTCTATTGTTAGTCCCCTCCCCAAATCTGTCTACTTTTAAAGCATGTAGAAATCAAAATACATTCAGTGATACTTGATTCAGATATGTTTGATAGCGAAATAAGTGGTTCACAAAAATGAGTTTTTAAATTTTATTGAGATCTTTTTCTAGTATTGAACTTGCCGTAGCTTCTATTGTTAGTCCCCTCCCCAAATCTGTCTACTTTTAAAGCATGTAGAAATCAAAATACATTCAGCGATACTTGATTCAGACATGTTTGATGGCGAAATAAGTGGTTCACAAAAATGAATTTTTTTTTCTTTGTAAATAATGAGATCCTTTTATAGCAATTTCAGTATTTGAATAGAGGGAATAGGAAGATAAACTAGTCGATTTCGTTGAAAAATTTATACACTTGTTATACCACGTTTTTTGTTTCATTTGATTTTTTTCTATCTGATATACACATAATTTGGATGTTCGAAAAAAACGTAGCTCCACTGCACCAAATTGGCACGATTTTCACTAGCTTAATAGAAAAGAAATTTAATACTTTGAGCCGAAATATTTCGTGTCACTTACCATAGCTTGGTCGAGAACTAAAGCCAATTCAACATATTTGTCTACTTGTCTGACATCTTTCTAAAAAAATGGTAATCAAACATTACTTAAAATCTGTTTATAGAAAAAAAAAATTCACCAGATTTTTCACTAACAACTCTGTTTCATCTAGATGTAAATAAATATATCAGTTATAAAGTGGAAGATTTTATTAATATATTTAATAAAAATACTTTTCTACCAAAAGGTATTTGAGATTAAAGAAATCATCAATAAACGTCACTCTGGTGGTCATTTAAAAGTCATTATTTTTTAATTACACTTGAATACTACTGAATATGAATTGAGCAGTCATATTATCTAAGCACTACTTTCTTTTGTCCAGCTAAGCACAAAATGAATTATAGATTTACTTCGATGGAAAATTATAACACTAAATTTCATCTAACTTACTGCTTTTAAGTGATCTTAAACACACAAAGCCATAGTTGAAAAATTGTCTTAATGGCTGTAAGATGGCATATTTAAAGATGATATTTATAAAAAATCTGGGAATCTAATTTATGAACTATGATAATACTCAGTATATCCTTCATGAACGCAAAAGTGCAAAATTAAATGAAATGATTACAATAATAAGTAAATAAAACAAAATGCCAAAAGAAAACAAATATATCTTTTGATGGTTTAAAATTGAAATCCAGGAGGGCAATTATATTTCTGTGAAATTTACATTTCTTTATCTTGACCATTTGTTAAATATACATAAAATACCATCATCTTCTAAAGATTTTGTTTCACATGAATTAATAACGACTTTTCAGATATTCAAATTCTAAAAACCATTTTCAGAATTATATCTGCCCGACAAGATTCTCTATAGGATTACTAAAAGACGCAATGAACAAGACGAACAACTTTTATACGGGTTTAACACAATTTTGAATTTAATCTATCTGAAGAGATACCGTATAATATGGAACATACAATACATAGACTGTACAGTACACAGGGCAATGTCCTATTATATACAAGAAATACGAAAAACTTGCTCACGGTCTAAAAATATGGATTTCTGATTTATTATTTTTAGACATATATATGCAAATTTAATAGAAACAATAAAGGAAAGTATTTAAATATTCTTTTACCGCTTAAATTTAATGAACGATAAAGGAAGGCAAAAATTTGGTATTTATATTTTATAAAGAAATGGTGTTGTGATTTGCCGTTTTTGCATGAAATACGAGGGTTGGAACTTTAATAGTGGCTGTCAACGCCTCGCGCGTCCCCGGCTGCACTTTCTGAAGTCTGCACGCCTCGTTCTATACCTACCCGCCTATTTTTACTGGAGCAGGTATCTTGGGTTCGATTAAAGCCTATGTGGCCGACAATTAATCACAGGAGCGACAAAACTCTTGACTAAACATTTATTATTACGAAGATTTGTTAAAAAAAAACATAAGTACACTCCAATTCATACTCGAACAGGGCTCAAATAAGACCGAGGACAAAAATAAACTGCCGAGCGGGAAAACACCTCCCTCCGGTCTCAGCTCCGTTCAGAAGTCGTTCCGACCGGGCATCTCCCCTCTCCTCTTCGCGAGGGGCCGGGGTGGCATCCCCCCCTCGGTCAAGTTTTCGCCTCCACGGGAAAATGTCCTTCTCCGCAGCTGGCGCGGGCGGGGTCGCATCTCTCGCCCCCCTCCTGTAGAACCTGCCCACCCCCTCTCGGGGTGTCCGTCTTCGGCTGCCGGAAAAAACCAGGGGCCCATGTAACACCAACTCGAGTCTTGAGTCTAGTATTACAGTGGCAACTATTTATTTACATGGAACACAAAAGTGATTCATGCCACCCTGTTTTACAGTCATTCAATATAGTCGCCAGCATTGTGTATAGCCAGTTTTCAACGATATGGAAGTAGCAGAACACCTGTGCTAGGGTTCTGTTGATAATTCGAATGGACTGGTCTATTGCCTCAAAATCTCTGGAACAGTTCTGAAGCGAAGAGAATGCCACGAAGAGGTTCCTTCATCTTAAGAATTAAGACAAAGTCCCAAGGACTTAGATCTGGAGAGTATGGTGGATGGTAAAGCACTTTCCATCTCCATCAATCGAACAAAACAGTCACAGCTTGTGCTGTATGTGGCCGAGCATTGTCATACAAAATGATAGGGGCGTTCTGTAGAAAGTGTAGATTTTTCCTCGTGCTCAGGCGTTCCTTCAGAATGTGCAGCCCAGTCATATGCACAAATCCTGTCTGTCACGAATCGATTGGCTTCAATCACTGTCCATTACTGTGGCTCCAGCATTCACTTCTGCTTCGATGTCACTAGGACGACTTGGCCAATGCATGTCTGCCACATTTTAGCGTCCTTCATTGAAGGCTATTACCCAATTTACTACAGTTCTGTAAGGCAATGCAGGTTCTCCGCAAGCCTCTCGAAGTCCTAGATGACATTGTCGTGCTGTACGACTCCTGGAACATTGAAATTTTTATCTAACTTTGTTGTTCTTGTTTTGAAAACATCCTGACACTTACTTTAGACTGCAATATAATGCAAGAATAATTCTTCGCGTCACTCCGCATGCGCATGACGTATGAAGGACGATTCTTTTTGCTGAGAGGTAAGGTAGGTATGTAGCTCAAGTGTGGTATACGCGACATTCTTTGGTTTTGTTGCGTAGCTTTTTTACAGCAGTGCTGCCACTATTAAAGTTCCAACTCTCGCAGTAACAAGGCAGCAAAATTTTTAATTGAAAAACTGTACTATTTATAAATAAAACTGTATAATAACAGCCCCATAAGATCACTACATTATTCTATAGTTTGCCCGACATTGCAATGATATAGAACAAACCCTAACGGATGTAATTTGCAGTTTTAAAACATGTCCTGGTTATTCCATAAATATATATTTTGTATACTTAACAGGTGGGAAACCCAGTTTTATAATAGGCCGTAGTTAGTATGGAAGCCAGAATTCGGAGATTAAAATTACCATGTTAGGCCCTGAGCCATTCGACTGATCAGACTGAATATAGATTTGAAATAACTGAATAACTTTTGTAAATAACTGTCACGATGGCCTTCAGTGATTCAGATTGTCATAGTTTTTAGAAAGTTTTTAATAACATTAATTGATAACAGCTGTCAAAACTTTCCTGTTGCGAATGAAGCGAGAAAGTCCAAAGTAGAAGACTTAAGAAAGACTGGAAAATGAAGTATCGTGGGACCTACTTTGTAACGGCTGGCCGTCGGCGGACGCATCCTGAACATCTTGAATCCCCACTCGTGCATGTTGGTGTTGCCTGGAAAAGGGAAAAAAGTCGTGTACACCAGACGTGTCCTGTCCACCACCCTTTTTCTTTAACGAACATACGAAAAAAGCAGCTACGTACCACAGGTGTGTTTCTCTTTGGTTTCCGAAAAGTACCGGTAAATCACGTGGGGATGCGTCTTCTGTGAAGGAGGCAAACGAAAAAAACGAACATTTACTATAGTACATAAAAGCTTATACTTATGTGTTTCTGTGTTTACACTATAAAATCTACAACCAAATAACAAATAACTCTTTCTCATGCTTTTTTAAAATTGTTTTATTTCTAATACATTTACTTTTGTAAAACTCAACCTTCATTTGCGGAATTATGAGAAAAATGAAATAAATAACACGAAATTTTTATACACACTTCTTCATTGGGTATTTTTAACTGACAAATTTTTCAACATTTCTACTTTTCTACAATAAGTACAATTCCACCCTATAATTTGATCTGCTCCTGATCAACACCGCGTGGATAGGCAGTAATTTAATGGCTTTACCTAGAACTATTGTGAAGTCCTTACTGACCAACAAATCTTTTCTCGTGATATGGTACCTGCACTGCAATATGGAGATTACACCCTGTCAGTATGTTTGCCTATTCTTTGAAGCCATTGCCCTTGATTTACGTTTAATGGCTCAAGTTCACAAGATTTGTATTGTCAACCATCAATTAGAACCTAAAACTCATATGGATGGTAACCAAGATAATATAATAAAATCCGACTGAACATGTTGGGGGTGAATTTACATCCCTTAGAGATCCTTCTCTGATTTTTCTCCGAACTTAGAAGATGTTTTTCCATAAGGAGGCGAAGATGTCATAAACCTTCAGATATGTACTTATTTTTGGCATGAATCAACGGTGTCGGGCATTTGTCACCTCCAGATGTAATAACATTCCATATTGACAAACCTTCGTTATTTCACTTTTTTTCTCTTCCTTTAAAAACATATCTTTTGTGTGACCCTGTATTATATTATACTGAACTTTTCCTTTGCATTTGTCTACAATGCTGTCTTTTATCATCCTCAATGATCTGTGAAATTTTAACTAATTCCAAATAAATAGTCTCTCTTTTTCACTTTGTTGCTTAACTCTTGAACACATCGGTGTGTGAAGCATATTTAAGTATCATTTAGTGTATATGAAAAGAAAAAAAAATTATTCGCTGGTAAAAGGCAGAACAAAATGAAGAAATGGGTACTAGAAATCGAATGCCACACTACACAAAAAAGAGCAAAAAGTACTCACTGACTGATCTCCTCCGTAAAAGGGATGAATGACGAACGTATCGTTGCCGACGTGAAGGATGCCACTGAAAAGAAATAAAAATCAAGAAAAGATCGACGTCAAAAACAAGTCCGGGAGCAACGACGTCCATATTTGGTCATGCAACAAACCATATACCCTAGAGTCTGAATGTCATCCTCCTAGCGAATAAATGGGCACTTTTTTTTATTCAAGTGGCTAGATATACTTGTATATTCTTCACTAACAAGCTGAATCAACCTACCTGGAACGCTGGAAAATGACTTAAACATTTTACTGAAATCCTGCTCCTTTCGAAATAGTTCTGAATTCTCTGTCTTGCATTGCTAAATTTTTTTAATCATAATTCAAATTTTGTATTACAGATAAAATACTCATAAGGTAACTTTTGCTTACCTAATTCCGTTACATGTGCGAAAGGCAGCAATGGCTCCGGGATAATCTTTTGAGGTTCCGTGGTAGTAACAATGTTCTATTTCCTACGGAGAGATAGATGCTATTATGTATCCAGAAATAGGTTTCAAAATTTCGGACATCAACAATGAATGCGTAGTAAACATCTTCCTATTTATTTTTAGCTATCTCCTAAGCCTATAGGAAAAACAAAACTTTTCAACTTGCTAATGAATAAGAAATTCGAAACGAGAGAAGGATAGTTTAAGAAAAATAGCTTATTGTCTATTAATTGTGAACAGAATAAGCGCCACAGAAAGTCCTATACGAAACAGAAAGCCAGTTTTCAAGATTTCTATACTTACTGGGATAGACCAGCGACTCTGGACACATTGGTTACAATTGTAACATTCATACAGAAATGCTTGCTTGTACTCAGTCACTTTGTTAGAGAGGAATGTAATCCCACATTTGTAGAAGAGCTCCATGGCCATGAGAAGTAAGCGGCCCATGTGTAAGTGCTACAAAGATGGGCTTATCCCAGATACAGTTCCATTTTGTAGGCTTATCTTCAGTTTTGATTCCGCAGGGACCATCTATACCACTAAGCATGGTACAATAATCCTAACATTCACAACGCGTTTATTTTTTCAGTTTGTTTATGGATCACTATATAGTGTCAACAAAACATGATGACTCCGATAAATTAAATTTTATCTAGCAGCACTCCAATAGTTCAATATATACAGGGCACTCAAAACACTACAATCACTCACACACACATTCAGCATGGCATCTAGACATCATGGCATCTTATTTTCATATCTTACTTTGATCAGTGTTTCCCTTTAAATGTCATTCTTACCCGATAATTCTTTTACAGGGTTGTAGTGTATAAGCACACGCGTGCACAGACACACACACACACACACACACACACACACACACACACACACATATATATATATATATATATATATATATATATATATATATATATATGTGTGTGTGTGTGTGTGTGTGTGTGTGTGTGTGTTCTTACACTCTAGAGTTAAAGAATATATCGAGCAAATACGAATGGTCACACATCGGTCTCATCGTAGCAGTGATAACATTTGGATGCGGAATATATTGGAACGTTAGATCTTCGTTAGGGTTCACTTTACAGATTTCGAAAGAAACTTTATTATTAGGGTCCGTCATTCCATAGCTTCTAACGGAAACATTCACACTTGTTGATGTACTACCGTGTTAACAACTTATAGCATACTCCGGCAATAAGAACTCAAAGTAAAATACAAAGACATCAACTTCTAAGCATAACAGGGGCCAAAATTCGAAACTGATTGTTATAGACAAAAATATTTGGAACACAGTGAGTTCAAAAAGCACAGACAATAGCAATTCAAATAAATACTTGAAATACATGCCGACAAAACTTGTCCAACGTGAACTGTATGCGGAAAATATACATGGCAATACCACTGGTGACAGAATGCTATACCATGTAAGATGAAAATGGTGTCACGAGCATAAAATTTGAACCCAACAACAATCAGAGAATTTCACTTGGTCAGACAAATTGCCGTCTTATTATTTTAGAAAAATGAAAAGTTTAAGTTTGGAGAACACCAGCACGAGCCATGATGTCGGCTGTCTCCTTCATACTGTTAATCATAACGGAGGATCAGCGATGTTTTGGGGTACGATGTCGTAACATGGTTTCAGTCTATTTATAGTCCTGCATGACTGGTTTATGACAGTATTCTGGCTAAATATGCTCATTTTATGATGAAAATACTTTTCCTGATTGTTGACCTGTGCTCAAGACGATAATGCGCCCTTTTACACAGCTGGAATTCCTTAAACTGACTTCATAATCAAGGTGATGAACTACGGGTACAACACCTCTCGTTACTCCTTCAGTCTTCTAATCTGAATATAACTGAACTTTTGTACAGACCTAATTGCTTTCAAGTATATTATAACAAGTCTCGCCATTTCTTAAAGAGTCAAAAAGGTGGTATGAATAAAAAAATAGCATTATTAAAGAAAAACCTATAACATGTTTTAATACATAAAGTTGCATTATATAGAAAAAATTGCTATTTTTCATATTTTACTCTTTGACGCAAAAACGTTTCAAGTTTGGAAAATTTACCGCATTGAGTATACAAGATTACTTTCCTTAAGGCTAAAATAAGTATTTAGCAAATGAATAACTTTATACTATAAAATAATTCCTATGAAAATTTAGAAAAAGAGGAAAATGTTTAAAATTAGTAGTATATACGCAACAGAACAGTTATTTTCCACATTTCGTTCTAAATGATAAAAATAAGAAATGTTCTTCCTTCGACTTTCTCCTATGGTCCAATTTAAGAACGTCAACTGTAAAACAAAATCTGTGAGGATTTTCTGACAATACACAATTTATGATTATGTTAAAAAATATTTTATATAGAAAATTACATCACTCTGCAGTCATTTTAAAAAGATTCACTAAAATCATCAATTATACCATTTAATTTAGATTGTATTCCCTACGAGTTATGCAATCAATAATCATATTTCCCGGTAGACAAACTGAATCCATACATATCTTTTGGCTATTGAGTAGATAATACAATAAGAATAGAGCATGGACAACATACCTGAGTAGAAATTTGTTGTGCCCCTTCAGGAAGAAAATGTTTTTGAATTAAATTGGGTGCTAATAAATGCCTGTTAAAGAAAGACAAAATGTTAGGGCATCGTCATAAATGCAAAACACGTACACACATCATAAAAAGTTATTGAAAAAGACACAAAATGAGACTTATGACTAAAATATCAGGTACAAGTACACGTTTATACACATATCCGTTTCTCACACGAGTTCAGGAAAATTTACCTTTATGGAAGAGATAAATGGAGAGACTTCTTGATTCTAAATGTCTTAGATGCATTGAATTAAAAAGTGTGTTCCTATTTTTATTTGAAAATATTTGGATTGGAAGTCTCCTGTAAATTGTAAATTGACTTTTAGCTGGTAAGTTTTCTACAACACAGTTGGTTAAAATATTTCTAGCTCATAAAAAGATAATAAATGGAAATTTAAAAGCCGTTGACATTTCTAAGCTTTCAGAGATAACATGTTAGTAGCGATGCGTACTCACCATTAAGCTTTAGATAAACGACTATCTTTCGAATTATAGATAACAAAAACTCTATCCCCAATGAATTCTACAGTAAGACATACTGTGTAAATAGTAAAATGTGATATAAATTTTAACTTTCAGAATGAGGAAAAAGAAGATAAGAGAACCATCTCCTTTCTCAAAATTGATTCTTACAAATGTGCAAAAAGGGGCATCTCAATTATTACGTCAATTAAATGTTATACAAAACGAGAAACTGTCGTGGGACAAAACAAAATACATAAAAAAAAAGTAATTTTACTCCACATTTCCAGGATCAAAGTATACGTCACGGGCTCAAAGTAGGGGAATGTGAGAAGTTCTATTCTAACTTCCAAGCAGAATACGGATTTAAAATATAATCTGAAACATCTGTAGTAACAACTGTACATAAAACAAAAAACTTTGTACTGACCTATTTTGTTACGATCCAGGATTAACCCAAGACTCTTCGCACTAAATGAATTTGAATCAGTCGGAATTAAGATGAATTTTGATCTCCATATCTTCGCACCAGCTGAGTTAAATTAACTCAATCCGAACTAAATCTCCTTTGTCTTTTTTTTTCATATCTTTTCTCAGTTACATTTGAATTTTCAATATGAATGTAATAATAATTAACATGCTTCGTAAAAGGCAGCAGTATAAGCAAAAGAAGGGTAGGTTGCGGATTTACGATAGCGGTCGGTTCTTGTAATTCGACATTTATTAATAATTATGATTTGGAATTTATTTATTATTATAAATTTAATTAAAAGGCTATCTTCAAGGATTGTAGCATTTTACTTTTAAAAAAACCGACTCGTAAGTCTAAAGAGCTGAAGAATAAAGCTATCATTAACAACGACCGCATAGGTATTTAGGGTCAAAAGAACTAATAGATTTCTACTGAGCAATTTTAATATTTAGCCCTAGAATCTACAATAAAATGGCAGAGCCACGGTACCTCAGTCGGCAGAGGCATTAACATGGGAGATTTGACTGGGGCACGTAAAATATGTTCGTGGTCACAATGTCTTCCAATTTCTCAATTAACAGCAAGCCAAGTCTATGGGTTTTCTGCTTGGTCCCTACTCTAAAATTACGAAGACCTACTTGAGCGAAGTCGTTCTTTCACCTTAATGGTGCTCATTAAAACGAAAGGTGCATCCCTTGGCCTTAATACGAGAGCCTGTTGACTCAATCGAGCTTGGTTTGTCCAAGTGGCATGAGAAACAACAACACAATAAAATGGCGAATTCATTTGGGTAGATATATATAATTCTAATCTACGTTGAAATGCTCCCTTTTCACAATCCTTTATTAGATATTGGAGTGTCATCTTACACATGGAAGGTGTCCGAGGATGATGTGGATAAAATACATGACACAAATGGATTCCTGAATCCAAAATTAGTTTTAATATCAAAATTAAACAAATTAAAAAGCAATTTTACATACCTGCTCAAAGACATTATCGGTGAGATATCAAACAAAAATAAAACCATCCCAGAATCGTTTAGAAATAAAGAAATTAAATTTATATACTTTTTCACAAGGATAAAAAGGCAGAAAGTCAAACTTACGTATTGAGCTCTAAATCGATACGAAACTTATAATTAAAAGCCTTGATCTGCAATGATGTCGAATGGTAATGTTCCCCAGTCTGAAATGGAGAGATAATTCATTACACCATTTGCCAAACATCTATACAACACAGAGTAAATGCATAACAGAATAGTTTGGTTTTTGGGTAATTACGTATTTCACTGATACTTTAAGTCTTCCGTTGATTGCCATTCGTTTTTTTTTCTTATGGAGAGTCTTCTTGTTTCGTAAAAAAAAAAAAAAAAAAAAAGCAAATCTTTAGGGATTACTCTAGAAAAGGTTCGTAGGAAAGAAATGTTTCGAATTCATTGCAGCTCCATTCTTTACTCATAAAACCAAATATCGGAAGCACATTTGAAGAAAAACTGATGCTGAAGTAAACGCCCATCTCGTCACTCTATTATCTGCAACTCTCAGTTAACAAACATTACTTTTCTCGAAAGCTATATTTTACTTTCTCGTAAAAGAAATATAAGTGATGAGAATTTTGAAAATTTTGATCTCGATATTTATATGAATAGCGATGTTTTATGCCTAAAAATTAAAACAAAATTTAAATTAAATCTTTAAATTAAAAATGACTATTTTTGCACAAATCTGTATGGACGTGTTTTTGTGTATAAGCAATCCAGTCAGAAACGTGACAGATGGGTGACATTGGGGAAGGGGGAGCAGTTTTTCCTCCGAAATATTAGATCTGACCTATCATCAATCAGGAAAGGTGTATTTGAGTAATTGGTTGCATAATATACATGCAATAAAGGAACCAGTGAAATAATCAGTTTGGCTCTTACAGACTTTTTTAAATGATCTATTGGCGCTCAATCTGCAATTCTGTTTATTTACTTCATCATTATTTTTTTGTGTGTATGTCCATTTTATACAAAAAGTAAGATTAGATAATCACTGAAATTAGTTGCATCCTTTTATGGGATTGCATGAAAACGTTCAGAGATTATTCCATTTATTATTAATATTATGGAAGCAATTGCGTACTAGAACTTGAATATACGTGAATAAAATGAATAGTAACGTCAAGTGTAGTGCCTAAACAACTGCTTTATCTATTTCGTTCATCCTCACACTCGTGTTTGTTGAGTAACGGGTAATTTAGGAGTTTAACGCCGTTTACCGTTAAGGGCCAAGCGTATCAGTAAATACGTTAGTACCATTTTTGTTAAATTTTACGCTTTAGAATATTATTTGTTAAAATAGATAATTTTGTTAAACTATACATATAAAAAAGAAAGATACTATCTAAAATTTATAACAACAATTATTTTTATTTTGAGAAGAAATGAAAGTCTTTCTCATTTCCGTTTAGTAGAGGGCACATTTCAAACAGAGGGTGGAATGATGCTAAATTTAATACTAAAAACGTATTTAGTTATTGCTAAGAGCCAATTTTTAACAATCAAAACGTGGGAAAAATAAGTAGGTTTAAAGAATAGAAATCGGACAGAGATGGTAGGTACAGCATTAATTGCTCCAAAACCGTTCAGAAGTAGTATGATGCGTTTTTCACATGTACAGAAAGACGTGGAAATTTAACTTTTTCTTAACCCTTTGCCTTAAAACAACGTATGGGAGACGTGATCGTTCTGCTGTGCCTAAAATGAGAACATCGTATCACACACGTGATGATTCTGTCTGGCCAAAAGTGAAAAGCTCGTGTCACACACGTGAGGATTCTTTCTGGCCAAAAGTGAAAAGTTCTTATTAGAATGTTATTGTTTTTATGCGATAAAGTTTTTGTTTTTGCGTTATTGTTTGTTACAGTAGCAATATAAGAGTTGGTAGTTTATCCTTAGGCGTAATTAGAGTATTATATTATATGCAATATATAATTAAGTGTTGGTGCTTAAAAAATTCTAAAAAAAAACCTAAAAATTTAACCTAATGTCAAAAAGGAAAATTGATACTAATAACGGTGCTGGAAAGTGTCCTGATTGCAGCTTACAAACTGAAACAGATACCGATTTGGATACATCTGAAAATAGCATTGTAGTTTGTCCTGTAAAAAAAACGTGTGCAAAATTTAGTTAGTGATGAAACTGATTCTGGTCACGACGCATGAGAAAAGCTTTCATCGAAAGTGGAACACACAATTATCCCTCCATTCATAAGGCAAGAGGTTAAAGAAATATTTCATTGCTAATATTAATAGTTACTTCCTTACACTAACAGACTGTGCTATATGTATTGCATTACAAAAGAGTAAAGTGATCTGCAGGATGGTCACGCTTTCATGAAGGATGGTCAACCTTGGACAATGGACATTTGACAACAACCTCTTCTGTTACTTATGAATTACTTGGTATGTAACGCATAACAATCCAGTCCCATCACGATGATATAATTGGGAATCCACCACAACAAACTCGAATCGTCATAACGCTAGCATGAGGGCTGAACTGATTTCGGTTTATACCAAATAGGTAGATTGACTGTACGCTCAACAGTCAACTTTTTATCAACAGCTGACCGATTTTGGTAAGATACATTTTTCTGTTGTCGTCAAAAAGAGAGGAAAAAAAGCCGAAGCAGACCTACTTTGTTGGCACCAGTCTCCCGCGTCGATATTCCCACTTTAACATGTTGGCGGACTTGTACGGGGTAGATGACTTCATAGATCCGGCTCGGAATGCTCGCTATAAGTCGCTCGTTCTCGGGATACAACCTCTTGAGCTTCTCGGCAACTGCAAAAAACGATAATGAGCTTCAAGGAAATGTTCTATTTAGCTAATTAACTCCTTAAATCTATTTTTAGAAGACAGGAGTGTATTTTGTTTTTGGTTTTTATGACAATCTGTTCAACACCAACTGGTCGTTTTTTTTTTTTTTTTTTCTTGTATGTAAAAGCTTTTGGAGTTTTAAACAGATGATTATTTAAAAATATATTTTAAGCAATCCCCGTCAAAATTTCCTCTTTAAAAATAACACATTTATACAGAAGTAGACAAAAAAATCGAAGGCAGAGCAGACTCAGTATATTTTTCTCTTTTTCTTAGTTCCTGTTGTATTTAATCATTTGTCAGTGAATTTACACCGCTGTTCTTTCTAAAAAAGAAAGATGAAAAAGGAGAGTGTATGTTCCCATATGTTAATGTATATTGACGTTTAAAAGTGCAAGGATATTGATTCAGTGAAAACTATATTGTTAAACTACGAAACTTTTAGAGATAAAAAATATGTCCTTTATAGAATTCCTGTCCCTGAACATAGCCATTAACTTTAAATTACTCACTGGCTAAGGTTTTTGAGTAATTTTACAGCTTTCTTTTGAGTAATTTTATAGCTTACTTTTCATATATTATGAGATGAGAATACCATAGTTGGAATAAACGCTAAACAAATTTCCTTTTTTATATGGCATCTGTGTGCCCTTCGTTTCTGGGGAACATCTGGAGCATCTTTCCAGATTTATACTGCTGGGACCTACAGTAGACATCCGATAATATTGCAATGCACCACTTTCTTTTTGAAGTCCATTACAAAAATGTCCTGGTGGAATCGTCCTCCATTCTCGTCTCTATAAGCGTCACTCAACATCGCAAATGGTGAATGCAGACAGTGTACTTTTAGTGACATGGTCCATTCAGTTTTGTCGTAGATAGATATAAGTTCTACGACTAGGTCTTTCAGCATGAAATTTTCCTAAGATTCCTGTATTAGCAATCCAGAAACAATTTAGGCATACGACTAATTAAGCTTGCCAATACTGAGATTGAGATTGAATTTTAACTGCTTGTCTGGCAAAAACTCGAGATGTATAAATACCCAATGTTTAACTTTTCACGTACTCATGTGTAGAAACTTTTGTCATAAGAATTCAAATGCATGCTCATTTTTATTAGGTCTTGGTATGCCCCAGCTTTTTCTGAACGGTGGTAGACCAAAGCTGTGGAGGTTCAGTGAAACTTTGAAATATTTTTCGGGCCTAGGAATAAGGCTGTTCATAGTGATCATCCACGTTTTTTGTAATGGGCAGGTCTCGCTCCGCTATCCACACACATAAACAATAATACTTTGTGTAACAATCTTATTAACTAAGCACAGTTACTATCGTTTTGAAATAACACCAAACTAAATATATAACGATTGCAATTTATAAGATCCAGCTCTTATTTTTCCCAATTCTTTTAAATTTTCTCGTATCCTATTTATATTATCCCATAATATTATATGTAAGTTTAAACTGTAAAATTACTCAAAACACTGAGCCATGAAATAATTTTAAGAACTTCGACTGAACCAAATTGTTACTTTTAATTTTTGTAAAAATCAAAAAGGGGAAATATGTTGAACAGTACTATATGAACAGTATGTTAACCACTCGTACAGGCATTTAGATCAGCCTCTCCTCAGCAATTAAGAACAGTAATGATTAGATGTTTTGACAGGGAGTGGATACTTACTGATGGGTCGGCTGATGTCGTCGTTAAAGTCATCAAATGATGACTCCGGTTCTGCGAGGCACAAGAAAAAGAGAGACAGAAAGAGAGATGTTAGTAATGTTAGTAACAGGAAAGAGAAAAAAAGTACATAGATATACATACCAAATCATGTATAAACATCTGCGTGTGTTTGGACAGGGAGAATTTGACAAGAAAATCTTGGGAAGCTTTTTTTTTTATCTGATATGTAGTGGGACTAGCTTAACCGCTTCCCTTACAAATTTGTTTGAAAAAAATTGCAAAAAATCCTCACATTTTTTTATTTTATTATTAAATACAACGAAATGAAACAAAATAAAATATGAGGATTTTAAGTTGGATTTTTTATTTTTTACAGAGGTAAAATGATTTAGTTTTAATATTAGTTTACTATCCCGAGCTATCTCGGGCAAATGGAAAAAAGTTAAATATTAGTCTTTGTATGATAGTTTTTGAAGCAATAAGGGACAACACAAAGTGATACCTGACATTTTCTACACTGGTATCGATCTTTTTTCTTACTGGCTTACTTCTGGAATTTGTTTTACGGGAGCACAAAGTACACTGTTCACTGGACTTGATTTGTTTTTTCAGTAGCAGGAATAACATCTGGAACATACCTTGAGGTTAACCTGAGTGGTAAAAGACTAATCCTGAGTAGCCCTGTGTCAGAAAACTCATCATGATGATTTTCTGAAATTAGTTTTTTTTCAGTCAGTTTAAAACACATGACCAAATCCGCCAAAATAAACGCGAAACCAACAAAACTTCGCAAACTACCAATGAAAGCTGAATATTTTCTTTCATTTCTTCCAGGCCATGTAAAACCGTGATAAAAACAAATGGTACTCACAAATTCTGCTTTGCCCGAGTTTTCTCCGGATAATAATTAACTGCAATATATACGAACCCGAGATAACTCGGGATAATCAGGCAAACGGTTAAGAAGTCATTCTGCTTAAGACATTCTATTTCTGCAGTTTAGTTTCAGCCATATGGCTGTAATGCTAAAGTTCTCAGTTTAGGACGTTTTACATTTAAACTCTTATGACTTAAGAAGTTTTACCTTAACTCGGTTATCGCTTTTACAGTTGACCACAATTTTCACAAATCTATGCTTTTTTAAAAAGCTGGAATGGGCAGACAAAACAGAACAGAACAACATTCTTGTATATTGGCCCTTGTCCAAAATGTGGAAGTTTGACCAAACTGTTAGCAAAGGCTGAATCAAACATTAACCTGTACACATTGAAAAACAAAAGATTCAGTTCACGATTCTTTTGCTCGGTGAAAACTGCGAGGATTTCTCCTGTGATAACAAAAATTTTCAATCGATTTATTTTAATTTAGGTTGACTTGTGACAAGATCTTTAAACATTTGAAAATTTTTCGCGATCATACGAGAAATCTGCGCATTATTCATCGGAAAAAGGAATAGTCAACTAAATCCGTTGCTTTTTTTTTTTCAATGCGTACAGATTGATGTATGATAAAATCCTAAGGCTTGTGAATTGCAAAAGTTTATAAACAAAACAATTCGGATTTTAGGCAGAGAAACAGACAAACGAAGAAAAGAAAAGTGTTGTTAGATATTTGAAATACGGAAAATTTAGTTTAATACAGCTTTACTGTTTTCTTATAGTGTTTATACCTTTCCTTTTCTATTTACTTAACAGAACAAATCGTTTATTATGTAGCTTTTGGATTGTTAGCTAAGATAAACATTTGATGACTGTATTTATTGACAATTGCACAACATAATCATATGTTTTAAAATTAGGAAACAATTTCTTCTACAACTATTTACCAATATATAAATCAAAGAATCTCCTATATAATAGCCTAGTTGTCTGTCCTCGAATTTATGAAGCGGTTAGACTTTAAATGGATGATGGATTCTTGATGAGTTAGGATTAGCAAAATTCAAAGAGAGTAAAGTTTATCTTCTCCTTAACTATCGATCCGATTCTTAAATAAATTGGTATAAATATCCTTCATATCACAGCAAAAAATAGTGTCGTCTTTAAAACGTTCGAAATCCACACCTTCCCCCCTTTTCGAGCGTTTAATGCCATTATTTCAAACCCTATTTTCCCCGGTTAAGAACAGGCGATTAAATTTATCAATTTATCACATAATAAATAGGTAAAAATAACATTTTTTGTAGCATTATAAAATCATTTCTTTAACCATCTCATTTAATCATTTCTTATTTTAAATTATTTAGATATCGTCTGCATTATTTTCATACGTTTTAACAATGAACTTAGATATTACGTAAATAATTTTCTTTTATATTTGGCTTAAATAATAGATTAAGTACATATGTGATAATTTTAAATTTAATCATCGATTATTTTTTGATGCAACGAAAATTTTATCACCGGTATTAACAACAAATTCTATCTACCTCCAGGGTGTAGTGGAAATGATAGTTTCATTCCTTTACTTCCATTAATTATTGTAGCAAAAAAATTGGGAAGAACTTAACGATAATTTCGACGTAGCTAAGAAAACTTTGAATTATCTTTCTAAAAGAATTCAAAGTGATTATAAACTGCATTCACAGTATCGGTAGACTTTAGAGGACTGTGAAGATAAACAAGTTATTGAGCGTGTACCAGATAATTCTCAGCCAAACAACAAACCATTTTTTACCTTCCCCATAGGGTACTTTACAATTCTGGAAAATTAAATATTTTACTGATCCCATCGTATGACGGCCTGTATGCTAGTAATGATAATACTTAAACGATATTTCAGAAACAATTAAAAAGTGGTGGCTTCTAAAACTAAAACTGTAGAGAAAATAAGAAAAATTAATTGTTTAGAGCAGGGATGGGTAAACTACGGCCCGCGGGCCAAATCCGGCCCGGCGGAAGGTTTTATCCGGTCCTCTGATAGAATTTTAAGTTGCCTGTCCAAGGCAAATTAAAAGAAATATATATTTATACATTATATATCGATCCCCTTTTCCACTTTGTTTAAATATTATATCCCAAGTAGACTGATAGATAAGCATTTAGCCTTCTTCCTTAAAATCAGTACATCTCACTTCGAACCTCAGTATAAGGAACTTTTAAAAATGAAAACGCAATTTCATTCATCTCATTAACATATTTAAACCGTAATACTTGCATATTGTTTTTAAAATTTTAGAAAAATTTATCTTGGCCGGCCAAACTTATTTTCTTTCGATTTTGGCCCGCGACTGAAAAAGTTCGCCAATCCCTGGTTTAGAGTCTGTACATATTATAGCAACTGCCTGAAAATTAAAGTGTTTTGATATGAATGAAATAATTTTAAGAGGTCTGAATCCTTTCAATAACTCTCAGTCCCCGAAATCAACTTTATTTCCAATCTTCCTTAGCTTAAAAATGGGATTTATATAAAGATGGATTGCATACTTGTCAACTGTTGTCAACATCACTAAAACTTTCGCTAAATACGGTTAGTTGGATTTTTAGTAGCACAAGTATTTGTAATTGATAAAAGTTAATTGCAATTTTTTTCACCAGAAAAATTCTAATCAAAAGTTAAAATTGTAATCAATAAAATCTTATGAGTTTATTATATATAACAAAACATATTAGTTACTTTTTCAATAAAATTTGATTCTAGAACAGAAAACCTAACTTTAACCTAAATTTCCAATTTAATATCTGTTTAGCAAAATCAACAAAATAAGATGTTAAAATTCTTAAACTATGATTTACTAAGGGCCGGGTAATCAATAAAATCTTATGAGTTTATTATATATAACAAAACATATTAGTTACTTTTTCAATATAATTTGATTCTAGAACAGAAAACCTAACTTTAACCTAAATTTCCAATTTAATATCTGTTTAGCAAAATCAATAGAATAAAATGTTAAAATTCTCAAACTATGATTTACTAAGGGACAGTCTCACCAAAGTCGTTTAACGGCTAACCACGATTAATTTCTGTTTAAATGGAGAATTGCGTCTCACCATTGGTTGGCGCCATGGGTTAATCGCGTTTAGCCATTAAACGACTTTGGCAAGACCGACCTTTAGCTTTAATTCTTTTAAAAAAATTGATGTTTTTTTTTCAATATTCCAAATTGCAGTGCCATGATTAAGCCAAACAGAACAAGCCTCCCTTCGTGTATGGTGGTAATTTCCATAGTAATATAATTTCTTATATAGTATTCATCTCCTTAGAAAAATGAAAAAAAGGCTGCATAGGCATAGCGCTGTCTTTCATTACCACAATTCGCAGGTTGGATTCCTGTTTCTGACACAGATGTTCGGAGACGGTTTTGAGACAGTAGGTCCACCTCTCATAAGCCTCGCGTAACAAAATATTTATCGGAACGCTTTAAATCAAACCTTGGTCAGTTCACAGGAAATACGCAATTTCAACAACAATATCGATCCACATTATATCCTTACGTAGGTGTGCGAGTGACGGGATGTATAAAATTGAATAGGGTGATCCTTTCACTTCTATTGTATCATTTTAGCAAAGTTAGAGGCATATTTCGTTGTTTCTCCCTTGCGACCAATTAGAAGAAAGTATTTTCGTAATGAAATTCGAGCATGATTCCTACTCGAGCCTATTTCTCCTCTTTTGGTCATTTTTACGTGTAAGGAACTCAGAGAATGCTGCATTTCGAGGAAAATCAGAGCCGGGAGGATACTCATGTCCGTACTATCGATTGACAAATTGGGACACTGAAAACGAGCGCTGGAAAATGCCATTGGTTCGGACGATCAAAGCACTTTCGTTAATCAGCTAGCAGGCAAATACAAAAATGGGCGAGAAAGGAGATTATTTTCCATTGAAAAATGCTTGTCCTTCATTTAATAGCCGACTTTTTCGTACTTCCAAAGGTAAAAGCTGACATTTTTCATTCCTGTAGAAATTTTGTTCTATATTTTTGCAATGACATTATACATATGTAGACCAAAGGCTTCGACATGAGACAACTTAGAGTCTAGAAAAGATTCATTAATGGAACCTTAAACGGGCGTCATCCAGTGAAGTCAATGCCAGCCACTTACAGAGGCAATATTAAGGACCAGTCTCACCAAAGTCGTTTAACAGCTAACCGTGATTAATCTTTGTTTAAACGGAGAATTACGTCCCACTATTGGTTGGCACCATGTATTAATCTCGTTTAGCTGTTAAACGACTTAGGAGAGACCGGCCCTAAGACAGATCATTTGATTCTGTGGAAGTGCTCTGATTGTTACAGGTAACCAGAACCCAAGAGAAGATCTCATTTTCGATTTTTAAGGAGACATATCACCTTTAAAACTACAAAAATTGTATTCTTTAATTTTTATTCTTAAAATCTCTGGACATTTTTAATCGTTTAGCACAAACTCCATTGAAATATGTAACTTGTAAAACTATTCTTCGAATGTAATATCGTAGTTTTTAAAGAAACTGTAAAAACTTTAAGTGCATTTTGCTGAAAAATGGGTATTTTAAAATTTGGGTGCACTGTAAATAATAAGTACATTATAGACCAAAGATTAAACTCAACCTATTATTTTTATGTCATTTATTTCATTTACTTGTTATAGTATTTGAAGTGGAATTTTCAAACATCATTTAAGCATTTATGAAAACTCAATCCCCTGGTGTCGTATTTCTGATACTTCCTTTAAAAAAATATATATATAACTGGTGAAAAAGCAAAAATTATTAATGAAACTCGCTTTGTGGACGTGTAAGTCTGCGCTCAGTATGTAAGTAAATTTAAAAAAAACTAAACCTTTAAAACAAGTTCCCACTTTTCACTTTATACAAAAAATATTTTATTTTGAAGAAACAAAAAAGTTCATCATAACTATTTAAATAAAAGTAGACAACAAATCGATTATGTATTTAGGGTAATAATTAAAAAAAAACTATGATAAGGTGAAAAATTCTTCAAGCAACAATCAGCTGCTTGGAGGGTATGTTTACAAACTTGACGACTTTAATTGTTAGGGCTCACCAAAGTCGTTTAACAGCTAACCGCGATTAACCCATGGCTCCAACCAATAGAGGACTCAATTCTCCGTTTAAACACAGATTAATCGTGGTTAGCCGTTCGACATTGGTGGGACAGGCCCTTAGTCTTTCAACTGGAGCTCTGTTCCACTCTTAGAACCGGTGTCACCAAAGTCGTTTAACGGCTAACCACGATTAATCTCTGTTTAAACGGAGAATCGCGTCCCATCATTGGTTGGCGCCATAAAATAATTACACATAGTTCTGGTCTCACCAAAGTACTTTAACGGTTAACAGCTATTAATCTCTGTTTAAACGGAGAATTGCATCCCTCCATTGGTTGGCGCCATGGGTTAATCGCGGTTAGCCGTTAAACGACTTTGGTGAGACCGGCTCTTGATGTTACAGTAATGTATACGTAATATGTAATGTTATAGTATGTGGGTTGGCCGTTAAACAATACTGGTCAGACCCTTAAAGTTACTTAAAGGTAAAGTTTCCCCTTAAATGGTTTTCAGCAGGTGTCATTGTTTCTCTGTAAAGACTACAGGAAACAGGCTCATATCTTCCGCCAATTAAAGCAGGGTTTACTACAGAAACCATGGAAGGACAAGATAACGGACTTCACCACTAGCCACTGTCTGGGAACTAAGTCCATTATAAACGGCTGGGTTAACGCTAAACATATCATAACCGGTCAAATGACCAGTAATGTATATGTACAAAATGCGATGTGTAATGAATTAAAAGAGATCGGTATGTATTAAGTGAATAAAAGAAATACATAAAATAAATAAAAAAAGCAAATAAAATAAATAGGTATGTATTAAGTGTTCGTATGTTTAGTGTTAAAACTAACCTACGTTTTAGTTACAAAGAATATCAATTTATTTTTAGTATTGACACATCAATGTGCTGGTTATTTCCATATAATGAACCCAATTTCAAACACTATAACTCCCAATACTTTGATACAACATTAGTTTTCGGAGTTGATGGTTTCGAATTCCACTATGGCATGGCTGTTCGTAGCCGTTCGGAATCAGCTTTAAGCAGTAAGTCCCTGTCTCATTAGCCCTCGTGTAGCAAAAATGTAGACCGTAGCCCTCCAAACCAAACCAAACAACATTAATGTAAAACCTTTCAGCATATATAATTATTGATTTAACAATGTGTCCTGTATTAACATAATAATTTTTACAATAAAACAGGAAACCTTAAATTAAAGAATTGAATTTGATTA
>CM063501.1:167265224-167272724 GCA_032207245.1 Pardosa pseudoannulata
TATATATATAGAGAGAGAGAGAGAGAGAGAGAGATAGATAGATATGAAATATAAAAATATAAATATATATATATATATATATATATATATATATATATATATATATATATATATATATATATATATAAAAATATAAATATATATATATAAATTAGGTTCCTAGATATGAAACCTAAAGCAGAATATACATCAAAAACTGAACCTGACGTCTTAAAATATATACATAATAGTAATAGGGTAATAGTAAAAATTTCGTTACACAACTTTCCTAATCCTGGAGAGCCTAAAAATGGCAATAATTTATATATATATATATATATATATATATATATATATATATATATATATATATACATATATATATATATATATATATATATATACATATATATATATATATATATATATATATATATATATATATATATATATATACATATACATATATATATATACATATATATATATATATATATATATATATATTATATATACATACATATATATACATATATATATATATATATATATATATATATATATATATACATATATATATACATATATATATACATATATATATATAAATATATATATATATATATATATATACATACATATATATATATATATATATATATATATATATATATATATATATATATATATATATATATATATATATACATATGCCAGGGGTGGCCAACTTGCAGCTCGCGAGCCACATGCCGCTCTTTGAAGAATTATTTGTGGTCCTCGATAAATGCACCCGAGTTCCCTTTTCATTTTTGTGCTATTATATTTTTAAAAAATATTCCAATTGATGGAGATCCGTCAATGTTGGCTAAAAAAAATCGGTGTAATTGTGATTTTAAGAGATGATTCTGAAATTCCACAATTCATACCGATTCACTGCATAATTCACCGAGAACATCTAGTTACAATATATTTAAAATATCCTGATGTTATGAAAACAGTGTAACACACTGTAAATTACATCGCACCAATGCAAAAATTTATCGACAATTAAAAAAATTCCTTGAAAAATTAAAGGAAGAAAAACTTCTAAATGACATTAATTACATATAATTTCTGTAAAAAAATGTTTTAATGCCTTTTTGCATACTTTTTTAAATACGTATTTAATTGCGGCTCGCGAAAAATTTCAAATTTTGAAAAATGGCTCGGAGTATCAAGGAGCTTGGCCACCCATGGTATATGCTATGTATTAGAAAGCATTTTTTTGAAAATTCTTCAAAATTCTCCCAATCCACGTTCTACTTTTCTTAATGTTAACTTTTCTAGCCACCCATAATAAGTCAAGGATATAAATCATTGAAACTGACATTCCTTTCACATTTTCCCAAACTATAGGTTTAATTAATTGCTACACGTGGCCCTTTCTTTCCCTTCTCTACACCAGCTGTCAATTCTCCCAGGAAAAAAACTGAAGATTTTTATAATCTCAGTGTCGTTGTTTGGATTTTCGTCACTGATGTTCTAAATAGCTGCAAAAGACACGCTGATTTAAAAACTCTTTCTCATGAAGTCAACCAAGTGATTTTCCCCTCCTCAAAATGACATTTTTGCAGGGCAAACAGTTACACTTGCATGTTGTCTGTGCAAGACGCATCCGTCAGTTCTGTCATCAAGATGAAAGTAAAGGATTTCTACTAAGAACTTCGTTTGGTCTGGTCTTCTGGATCAGATCCTTTCTAGACAGGATGCCTGCAACTGAGTAACATTGCCAAGCAAGCCTTCGAAATTCAAAATATAGCTATTTCTCCCGTGTGATCAGTGAAGAATGTTTATACATAGATTAATAAGTAAATATATATACACATATATGTAATATGGGCGAGACTCATTCAAAATCCCAACACGGTTTATTTCTGGTAAGAAACATGAAATCGATACAACAGGCAAACACTTTTACAACCTCGTACACATAGACAATGTGATCCCGCACATACAATTTTCAAGTAGGGATTCCTAAGGTAAAAAGACTACGAATAATCCCTAAGCACAATTGATCACGTTATAAAAAATACCCATGTTTAAAGAGACCGCGCTAACTATTGGCTAAAGTAGTACAGACAGAGGCTGAATTAAGTCTATAGCGTGTCTGGAGGGAAAAATCAGAATTATCGCGCAAACCTCCAAACGTACTTTATGAAGAAAAGTTAAATTAATATTAAATTAATATTAAAATACGTAAATAAGGGATTTTAATATTACATATATATTTGTGTGTAACCAAGACAGAGAACGGTGTTGAAATACCGAAAGTAAATTTCTTATATATATATATATATATATATATATATATATATATATATATATATATATATATATATATGTGTGTGTGTGTGTGTGTGTGTGGCTTCTAACCGAGTCCGGCTTGCTGGGACGGCCTTGGCCTATGACAGGCTGTAGTGCATTTAAAGAAGAACAAGATATATATATATATATATATATATATATATATGTGTGTGTGTGTGTGTGTGTGTGTGTGCGTGAGGTTTAAAAATGGGGGTTAAGTATTAAGCCAGTTATAATTAAAAATAGTTAGAACTCATTAACGATAACGTAATAGAGAGAAAGACACACTCTCGGATGAAATTATACAGAGTAAAGAAGCTGACGCATGAGTAGGCATAGGAATTTGCTTAGGTAGCAACGCCAAAAGAGACAGTTCTGAGCTGGAATTCGGGCTGATAACATCATCCACGCCTGTCGGGGCAAATTATGAGAACAAAGGATATATAAATGGCATAGCCAAGGACAGAAGAATTATAAAGAAGTTTTTATATACGAAATCAAATGTGTCTCTCATGCCTTAACCACTCATCCGTGTCATATATATATATATATATATATATATATATATATATATATATATATATATATATATATACACGCATACATATATGTGTGTGTGTGTGTGTGTGTTTAAAATTTATATACAAATGTGCCAAGGTGTTGGATATATATATTCAACACCTTAACACATTTATATATAAAATTTAAAAACATGATTTTCTAATTTTGGAAAACATAAAAATCTTTCAATTTTGTCTACTTATTTCATTTTATTGATCATGTGAAAATGTAATGAATTCAATATAATGCGTCTTACGCTAATTATGCACTCTTTCATTTTTTCCCTTTAAGAGTTTGCATAAATCATTTCCTTGAATTCTAAATTAAAAAAAAAAAAAAAAAAAAAAAAAAAAAAAAAAAAAAAAAACAGATGTTATTGGTCTAAACCAGCATCAACATGCACACCTTCTTATATAATACTAGCATATAGCCCTCATATGACGGGATCATTGTAAAGTGCCCTATGAGGCAGGTAAAAAAATGGTTTGTTTTTTGGCTGAGAATTATCTGGTACACCCTCAATAATTTGTTTACCTTTACTGATCGTATGTTAGTGGCCAACTTTAATTTATCTTGTTACAACACGTGATACGATGAGCAGCAGAGGTTTTAATATTGTCAGTGATTATTTGGCGGTAATATGAATGATGTCCAAAATTGAGCGAATCGATTGCAAACCGTGTGGTTATGCATAAAAACAAACACACGAACGAATAAATTTCTTAATTTTCAAAGATATATAACTTATACGCTAGATATTTATTAGTCAATGAAATAGTCTCCTAGACTTTTATGAAAAGAATTTGTTGTTAATACCGGTGATAAAATTTTCATTGCAGCAAAAAATAATCGATGATTAAATTTAAAATTACCACTTAATACCTAATCTATTATTTAAGCCAAATATAAAAGAAAATTATTTACGTAATAGCTAAGTTTTGTGATGGTTTGGTTTGGTTTAGAGTGCTACGGTCTACTTTTTACAACATGAGGGCTAATGAGACCGGGACCTACTGCTTAAAGCCGATTCCGAACAGCTACGAAATACATGCCACAGTAGGATTCGAACCCACGAATTCCGGTACTGAAGGTCAGCACCCTAACCATTCGGCCATCGCTCGGTTATGTTTTGTGATAAAATGTATGAAAATCATGCAGATGATATTTAAATAATTTAAAATAAGAAATTATTAAATGAGGTGGTTAATGGAATGGCGACATAATGCTAAAAAAAATGTTATTTTCATCTTATAATGTGATAAAATGATGAATTTAATCGCCTGATCTTAACCGGGGAAAATAGGACTTGAATTAATGGCATTAAAGGATCGAAAAGGGGGGGAAATGGGTGGATTACGAACGTTTTCGAACGCTTTGGATTTTGCTAACCCTAACTCATCAAGAATCCAATATGAATTCCTCTATCTATTCCAGGTCCAACCGCTTCATAAATGCGAGGACGGACGGACAGATAGTTTAGGCTATTATTACATAGGGGATAATGCATACACACATGCATACACATATATACACACATATGAGCAATGTGTTTTTAACTCACTGCAATGTAAGAATGATATCTGTTGCGATATAGTGAATTAAGTGAATGAAAACCCTCTTTTCTCAATCACAAAAACTTCTATTACGCAGCCATACACAACACGTAAACAAGGAAATGACACTATAAAATTTGTAGATGCATTTCAACAAATATAATGAAAAATACTCAACATTCCAGTTGCCTTACAGGTGTGGTTTTCTGAGTCCGATGTGCGACTACTAAAGGTTCTATTTAATAGCGCCAAAAAGCGAATCAAAGTCACGTTGAGCTGTTCTGTTATAGGATGCACCGGAACAATATCCATGCTAGATATTGTGATGCCATGAAAGAACGCAATAAAACTTCGAAATAAATATGTTAAGTTTATACACAATCCATATCACAATCCATATATGGCACACTCCCGCCAAAACGTTTTACATTTGCTGATACAGTGCCGTGAGGGCGCAAGATGACCAGACAATCAGAGTGTTCTGATTAATTACATGATGACACTTAAGAAGTGAAACTAAGTTACGTAATAGAAGTAATAACTATATAAGAATAATTGAGCTAATCAGAATTTAATTTGGTTTTACCACAATTAAAAGAGAAACAAAGGCATCTCGCCAAAGGTTGTCAATTTAGGAATAGAATTGGCAGAAATTTATTTTAGAATATAAATATAATTAGGTTGATTAATTTGTATAAAATATCATTACATATATATGTATATATATATATATATATATATATATATATATATATATATATATATATATATATATATATATATATATATATATGTCAAGGCACAGCAAGAGTAGAACTCAACTCCATCCACTAGACTTCTAAAACTATGAATGGCAACGCGAAAACCGCTCGCCACAGACATACAGAGAGAGAGAGAGAGACTGAGACAGAGCATGTGTGTGCAGTAAAGTGAAAGGACAATGACGACCTTTTTTACAACGAATTAATTCCTATTTTATGTTAATCATTTAATTGTTATGTTTTTATGTTTTTCAAATTAAATGTTCCTGTGTTGTGCAATGGAAGTGATGTTGTTTTATCATATATATATATATATATATATATATATATATATATATATATATATATATATATATATATATATATATATATATATATATATATATACATATATATATACACATATATATACATATATATACATATATACATATATATATATTCATATATACATATATATACAAACATATATATGCATATATATGTGTGTGTGTGTTTTCATATATTGAAGGATTTTATTTATTTTTATAAATGTACATTTGGGGGTGGTAACATATTTTTTGACTGTACACACTTACAAATTCATATTTTCTTTTACAAAAACTTTACAGGTACCCTTAATTATTGGCTAAATTTTAAAAAACTACTAACAAAATTAAATGACGCTTTCCTATAAAACACAAATTAAGGCATTAATGACTATTTATGACTAAGTCTAAAGTACTTATAAATAATTGTTCACTAGAATGATGCTTAAATCTATTCTACTCCCAAAAACTGCAGAAATAAAAAGAAAAATATTTCAGAATTCTATAGTAAGGGATAAGATGCAAAATTATACCAAGAAAATTACAAAAATAAAAAACCCTTTGAAAATGGCTTTTATTTTGAAGACTCTTTGTGCTTTGTAACACATAACCGTTTCAAAATGTGGATAAAAGCTTAAAATAATCGTTAAACATGATTCTAAGAAAAATCTATTGCTTATGGAGAATAATTTTTATTTTTTTTCTATTTTATTCTTTATTAAAATCAGCTCTGAATCTATCCCTACATATTCCCTTGAGATTAACGGTCGACGTTTAAGCCACTTCTAATATACATATGTGTGTATGTATATATGTATGCTAACATATAAAAGCAATCGAACTTATATTCACATCCATACCTGTCCCTATGACTCATCCCCCCCTCCTCTTATTATATGCGCCCGGATCCGTGAGGTGAGTGCAACGGAGTTTGCTGGATATGCGCGCCCGTATGGCGTACGCACATCCACTCTTTCGAGTGGGAAATGCCATGACTCATTCCGGAGCAAATCGATCCCGGACAGAGGTTTGGTGCGTATCACTAGGCTGGTAAACAAAGTGGTTCCTCATTTAGAAGGTGTACACGTTCCAAGTCCACGTGCTGTCCACGTGGTCATGGATTTATTACTCACGCACATGCACATTCCCTAAAAAAGTGTACAACTAAATCCTGATATCTGACATTTTTAAGATAAATTTATATATAATTTGCCCTACATATTAAGCCATAGAATTCAGCATAAAAATTATGCCATCTGCACATCTCCAGGTGAAAATTATTTCGTAAAAATAGCTCGTATATTATCAAATAATTCATACTTTTATATTATCATTGCAAGATAATGTAGCTGTAGTTTATTACCCGAAAAAGTATTCCACTGCGTTAAAAACCTTGCACAATATTTTTTAAAAAAATTAATTTTTTTTAAATTTAATATTAATGAATACGAACAGTTTTCAGAGAAATTAGGTTAGTTCATTATAATGAAAACCATAATCTAAAGATAAAGCTAATTCTAAAGCGCTAATTCTATAATCTAAAGCTAGAGGAATTTCAAGAATAACTTATTACTATTTTGTCCAAATAATATATTTTTAAGATTTGTTTCTTGATCTCTATTTGCCTCCGAGACAAAATTTATGGAGAATAGGACATCTAACATGCTCTTTGTACCCAAGAAATTTCAAGATAAATTGTTAATTATATTTCTAGATATTCGACAAAATGTCTAAAATCGAAAGTGTCTAATCATTTTTGGAAGTATAGTATGCATATATATATATATATATATATATATATATATATATATATATATATATATATATATATATATATATTATATATATATATATATATATATATATATATATATATATACATATATATATATGTATATATATATGTTATATGTGTATATATATATGTATATATATATGTTATATGTATATATATATATATATATATATGTTATATGCATATGTATATATGTATAT